>FR990030.1:14543256-15224089 GCA_905404135.1 Hesperia comma
TATGAAAGATTTGCCGGAACTGAGACGGAACGGTGACTTCACTGATATGTGTGAATCAGCCCTAAGGGTGCGGTTCCACTGAAGCGGAGCGGAGCGTAGCTGTGCGCGATTCACCAATCACATGGCTTGAAATCCACATCTCATTGTGCCTCGCGTGATTTTCAAGGCATGTGATTAGTGAATCGCGCACAGCACCGCTCCGCTCCGCCTCAGTGGAACCGCACCCTTATCAGTGCAGCCCGAGATTATGCAACTGTTACAGCACCGCTCCTTGCCCCAAAGACCTTCGGCTACATGAGTGGTTTGTTAGCTGTCACGGAAACTTATTTGAAAATAAGAGCTTTCGATTTGTTCAAGAATTTGTGTTCGTAGCAAGTTACTTTGACTTTAATATGCACATGCGGTTAGCTTGTTATCAACGGAAGGTAATTGAATTCATGTGTAAAACTGTCACCACCTTCTCTAAAAATATATTGCAATTCCAGTTTCCTTTTATTAGCATTGCCACGATAATTCTCCGACCAAACACGTGTATCACGTTGTGTAGTACGATTTAAAAAACGTCCGATTTCAAAGAAATCCACAAAACACGTAACGCGTAAAATTCGCATAACCCGATGACAATGCGAGGTGTTTGAACCGAGGTTTTTATCGCCGGCCGCAGCTGCCCTAAGGTTGAGGCTACATTAAGCCGCGACGCGAATTGCGACACATGAACGACTAAAACAACTTAACAAATGCTCACGTACACGGCTACACTGTATGTAGAGTATTACTAGCGAACTTTGATTTCTTTGCGCGACAGAAACCAAATTATTGTGACCATGGAATCGGCTACATCAACATATCAGCGAAATAGAAGCGAACCTATTATAGTAGAAGATCCGAATCTATATCGACATTCACCGGGTTGATAATAGAATCAAACTTATTTTATAATAAATTTCGTCTATTAGAAAATATATTAAAAATGGGTTGACAACAAAAATCCTGGACAGAATATTTTTAATTATTTTTAAAAAAATGATTTTCATAAAATGTTGTACTTATGATGAAGATAATAATAAAATTTTATACTGGACTTAAAGTATAGAACATATAGAATGTGCAGACGTAGGGTAGACTATTATTTACCTGGACGAACTACTGGGTAGACAGGTATAAACAGGTATGTCAATACTAGTTACTTTTCACTCGATTTGATAATAATCTGCACATTCTATATGTTCTATACTTTAAGTCCAGTGTAAAATTTTATTATTATCTTCATCATGCAATATTTTTGAAAAATTATTTAAAAAAAATAATAAAAAATATTCTGTCCAGGATTTTTGTTGTCAACCCGTTTTTAATATATTTTCTAAGATACGAAATTTATTATAAAATAAGTTTGATTCTATTATCAACCCGGTGAATGTCGACTTAGATTCGGATCTTAGACTATTAGAAAATTACGCTTATAACGTAGCCTTGCCAGGTTTATTTCGTTTCGCTCTTCCTTCCAGTCGCATCGCAAGTCGCTGCTCACTGTAGCCTCAGCCTAAGTTTCCGCGAAACTCGACCGCAATTCTTGGCATTGGACAATCGCGGGGACTCGTCATACTTTGCACCCTTGAAACGGATGCGATTGTTTTTTTTTTTGTTGGTACATTGACGGGCCGTTTTCTGGATGGATGCCAGTCGTATTGTTCACGACGAACAGGTAAATGAGGAGTGACAAACTAACGGGTCCGAAGAGAAACTTACTGCAATTACTTAACTGGATTAAAAAATATTTATTTGTAACGATTTTTATGACATTTGAAGTAAGGAGAAAATGAGGATAATGTGAAATCTGTGTAATCTATGAACAGCCATGTCTTTAATTTATATTTATTGCATCGGAGACATTTGGCCCTTCTGCTAATCATATCAGTTACATTTGCACCTGCGCTCAGCAAAGTATTCTTGTAACGGACGAGATTTAGTTGATATCGTGCGGATAAGTTCGAGTAGTCCCAAGGTATATGATAAACAAAGGTAGCGTTATCAGCACGTCCTCGGAGCTCCGATCGACCGCTCCACGTGCAAGCTCCGGTGATCTGGGCTCTAGGGTTGCCAACTATCGAGGAATAAGCTCGATCATGTTACCCAATCTGGCCTTTATAACTTGTAACAAAAGTAGGCTTTTAACTAGGCGCTGATTTTTATTGTTTCATATTTCAAAGGGAGGAAAATGGTAATAAAAATGTTAATGTGATTTATTTAAAAAAACAAACACGTTTTTCTTTTGTAAAAGGAAGAAAATTATTTAAATTCGGAAGAGTAAGATGCGCGATAAGTCCTGGAATTCCCGGTTATGTGGCAACTCGCAACTCTTCATTTCGAACATACTAGGTACTGAGAGCCATGTGATGATGCTAGCGAAGTTTTCTGTTATGCATATGGGGGAAAACCTCTCAAGGAAACCATGGCAGCGACCTTGTACCACTTGATGTGTGTTACGTGGAAATAACATAATACTATGTGCTTATACATCTATACTAATATTATAAAGCTGAAGAGTTTGTTTGTTTGTTTGGTTGAACGCGCTAATCTCAGGAACTACTGGTTCGAATTGAAAATTTTTTTTTGTGTTGAATAGACCTTTTATCGAGGAAGGCTATAGGCTATATAACATCACGCTGCAACAACTAGGAGCGAAGAAATAATGGAAAATGTGGAAAAAACGGGGAAAATTATTCATTCTCGAGGGCTTTCGTTGCATGCGTTGCGAAAACGATTCAAGATACCAAAAATATATGTATGAAAGAATTATTCCTCTTGAAATGATCTAAAAAAATGTCCACGACAGTATATGTCTATCTTTTAAGATTAACACACTAGAACCGTTTTTATGGTAATCAAATTTGCCGCGTTTCCAAGTTTAATCTGAATTAATCTTGCTGTGATCCTTTGCTACTTTGCTATTATTTTGTCGTAAGCTTTATTTCTAAGTTTAATTTAATTTAACCTCAATTAATTTTGGTGATAGTTTATTATCTTCCCGAAATTCCTACGGGAGCGGGACCTACGCGGTTGATACTTACGGGTCCCGAAGCGAAGCGAGGGCGGTTCGCTAGTCAATTAATAAACATACTTACTTCGTCACAGTGTTTCTACGTCTTGGTCATACGAACTATTCATAATAAGACACCGGTTCTGAGTTTTTATTTCTGGGTATTGAGGACTTTGTTTCGCCTTATTTACTCCTCTGTTTCAAAGAATTCGTTAGTATCTTTTTTAATTAATAATTATAAAAAGACATTGTTTTGAATTTGAGAAAGTCGATCAACATTCGTTGCGTTTCGGCTAGAGGTTTGAAAGGCAATAATATGTATTTAGTTCTCTCTACTTACCTTGACGTGGCTCAGGCAATCCTTCTCTGTGGGCCATTAAATATGAGGAGTAGAGTAAATCGATTAAGTGTCCATAGGGTATATCACTAATAAAATGGCCAGCGAGGCACTAGCATCCATAGTAACGATGGTCTCACGGCGGCTGTCACGCAACATTGGGCAACGTTGCCAATCGCATTATAAATTGCTCCCGAGCGGTATCCGCCCAATTTGTTATTGATCAATACGGAAAATTGTTTCCTGTACACGATATTTCGCAAGTCGTTTATCAATCGTTATGTGTGATTAGCTGATTGGTGAATATTTTGCAAATGTAAGCGTAGTTACTTTCAACGGGCTTTAATTTACTATTAGGGTATAGGGTAACTTCTAGTAAAAGACTCAGGAGGCGCTCAACACAGATACATACAAATACAATAAAACTGTAATACCGGTCTAACCGTTAAGGAGGACTTCAGTGATGACATACACACAAACGGAAAAATTTATAATAAAAGAAAAATAATATTTAAAATTAACATTCTTGGACGTATGTGAAGCGTCAGTCTTGATTTATCATTTCATCGCGCTTTCTACTTATTTCGACGTGAGGCGAGGTTAACTTGCTAATTGAGAACATTATGGAAAAATTTTGAATGCGCGATTATATCGGCGACGCGACTGATATTTATATTTGAAACCCATATAACTTTGCAGGATTATAATTCAGTTCACTGAGTGACTTCGAAAGCAATGCTTTAATTTTTGCCACATCTAAATTGCAGGGTATGAATGCCGTATTGACGCTGCTATCTAATTTGTATGTAAAAAGTCGTGATGCCTGATAGTGTTGGAAGCATGTTCGATGTCGATCGTTGCTATGGCGGGCGTCGCGTAACTGCTCCAAACCAATTTGTCAAATTACTGGTATTGCGTCATCGAGCTCACCGATTATGTATTTATTATGTATAGAGGCAATTATTGTCGGAGTTGTATCAATCTTGTATCGACGTACAGGTACAACTCTACGTCCGGTCTCGCTAGGGTTGGCGCTCGCGCGTTTTATATCTGTTTTCTTTATCGCGTTTTTAACGTTTCGTAACATAGAGTGACGAACGGAACTATTAATTTACCTACCTCCGCTATCTGTTTGTGTGCCTGCTACAAATCTCTATCTTTTGAAAGGAATACCAGATTTTTTTATTAATTGGCTTTGAGGTTTGCTCTTGTCTGTTCGAGTGGCATTAATCTTACTATACCTTTTCGATTGTTAACTTGAAATGTACTTAAAGATCTTTTTTTACGAAAAAAAAGACTTAAAAATTAAATAAATGATTTAGTAGCTGACGCCAAACACTAAGAACAAACTAACCAGATCTATCAATAATGAACACAAATCTATAGACGAGCTTTATAAAGCTTCAACCCTGTAGCTTATCTAGTGACTACCCGTGAAGCGAGAGGTTCCGGACTCAATTTCGATCCGATGCAGCTGCATATTTATGTGACTACAATGTTTGTTCTCGGGTCGAGGGTGTTAATGGTTTTTTGTGTGGTCCATGCCACCCGCGACACGGAGGTATGAGTGTGTGGGTGTATAGCTTTTTTTTACTTGTATAAGTTAACTCTTGACTATGACCCCATATAATGGCAAAGTAGCTATAAGATGATAATGCTCACTCTTGACTTGAAGACATCCACATTATAAACCAATGGAAACACTGACGCTGGCATGTTATGCGGTACGCATGAGTGTGTGATGTTTATTATTTATTATTAACCGGGTACTTAAAGGTATCTTCCTTGATACAAAAGTAGAAGCAAGTACGTTAATCTCGATTGTTACGATCGGATCCCCTAAATTTATCTGCGCGATATGATATCGGGCGAAATGGGCGAGATTACGCACGGCTTGAGTGCCGCTCTCACCTTTCTTTGCATGGAGTTAGTACGAGTGCACTTGAGGTTTTGTGTCTCGTATGACTGACTGCTGCCGGCTGGTTTGTTTGCGATAGTGCATCGACCTTCTTGTTTTGCTTCTTCTTCTGTCTTTTAATTATGAAGGTCGTGCTCTTGTGGTAAGCCTTGGTGGAAAATAATGATGAGCTGGTTTAAAGTTCCCTTGATTTGCTTCTGTGTCAGTCAGAACGTCGGTAACCGGGTACGTTGATCATATTATAATCTCATACGTGTAATCCTGTTTACTTGTCGTGGAGCTTTCTTACACCATGTTAACCCACTAACATGTTCTCAGCAAAAAAGGAAGCGATTGAACTTTTATCTTGGCCAGCAACGAGTCCGTGTTACCTTTGGTGAATGATGTCTATGAATTATAGAGATCAACAGTTGATTCATGGACTCTTTTCTACATAGAAAGCTAAGGATTTTGGATGAGCCTTGGAGCACCCAGGGAATACAAAATATTCTGCTTACTTGCATATGTGGATGTATTTTACTTAACAGCGTTGTCGGGGCTTACCGAACCTAAATTCATAAAAGCGAAAGGTCACTCACTCATCGCAAAATATCGGAAAAACCTTAACGTAAGAATGAAATTTGGCAGGTAAGTGGATTATCCCACATCCTACCCGTAAGTTGGTAAAGTAAGGGTTGAGCGGTGTTTGAAATCAACGAAGAGTAAACGACGCGAGCCACGTTGAGGGTTGCGGGTAGTTCTATATAATGACTTTAGTGATATATATATGATTTTAGTAAGATAAGTTTAGTATCACAACAGTGGCCGCAGCCGCAACTGTCGGTGGAGTGTCGCGCAATTGTTGCACGTAGTGTCGCGCTGCGGTGTCGCGGTGTCGCCGGCCCGAGCGATGGTCTGATACGTTATCGTTCGCGAGTTCAATACGCTTCGCGTTGTATGTTGAGCTTAAACTGTCAGCGTTTTATCAATGAAACCAACATAGCTGGTCAGTAATTGTTTGATTCCACTGCTAGATTTTTTGTTTGTTTTGAATTGTAATATTTGCAAACTCTAAAGTTATCTTATTTTTCTAATTTTGATGTCAGTTTGAAATGAATAATATAAGTAATTATGTTCTTAGAGAAATACCAAGACGAATATTGTGAGCGTGCTTGTCATTGTTGAGGAGTTTCATTTTAAGCTAATCCTAGGAATCAATTGCTTGTCATAAAAATGTTTTGTCATCGGAAATAGTTCTAATTCAGCTTCCAAATTTTGACCCTGACAAATTAACAATTATTGCAGATAAATACCGACTAACTGCGGATTAGACATAGGGTTTATACTCAGATTTGTTTTTTTAAAGCTCTTATCTTATGGTTTGAGAATAAGTATGGTGGTCGCTCTTTTGTTAAGGCGCTACAACGGAAATACTTAGAACCTAAATGGGCGTGGTCTTTTTTACGCGCGCCACCAGGTGCCACTAAATGGAACTAAAATTTTAATGTAAATGGAACAGATAGAACTTGGAGTAGATAATGTAGATATTCGATATATTTCATGTGAATTAAGAGGATACGCGAAAAAAATCGGTGTTTGAGAAACGTGGTCTCACTGGTGACGATATTCGATTTTTTTTTGATTTGATAAAATGTTTTATAATGTTATTAAGAATTTCTAAATAAAATTTAACGATGAGATGTTGGCCCAACAATAGTATTTACAATAATAAATTCACATTCACAATAATTATAGTAATGTTTATAATTTATAAGGTATCGAAAGTATGAAACCTATAATGTACTGTATATATACATTAGATAATAATGTAGATGTACGCGACAAATAGACATAGGAATATTATAATATGTAGACATACGCGATAAATGATTGATACGAAAGTGATTGATAATTTGAGACCAGTTTCACTAAGAGCAGTGGTGTAGTGGTTTTATCATCTAGCTAGGACATTTCAATGTAGAAAATCGGCGTGCGTTCGAGCCTGTGCAATATGATTTTTTTAATTGGAATTTTATTTTTGCAGTTAAAATAAGAAATAAAAAAATATAATTTTGTTTATAATAAGGTTAATATTTTGTTGTTATAATTTATTCCTTAAAAATAAATTTCATTTTGATTTCTATTCTCTGTAAAATAATAAAATCACAATAAAAAACAATTATTTACGAAAAAAGCTTTATGGAAATAATAATGTATCTATATTTATTTATTTCTAAGGTTGTCTCCCATACTCCCATGTTTGCGAACTTCGGCGCCGCGCCATACAGGAATAAAAGGAAAAATTATTAACATTATTATAAATAAAATTATAATATTTTAGTTTTATTTCTTATTATAACTGTAAAAATAAAATTTCTGTAAAAAAATAGCATTAAAAAAATAATTTCCAAAATAGAAGCTGCAAGTTTTGAATCTGCGAAATTCCTTCGAAATAAGACGAGATTGTAACCCCTAGACCACGGCTCTTAATGTAACACTGTTAAATTTTATCAATCAATATCTTATTGAACCAGATTGAACTAATATTTTTATAAAATATGTTTATATCTTTCCCATAGATAATGACAATTTATGTAAAATATAAAAAAATGAGTGATTTCGGTAATATTACGTGTTGTTATTATTATTTGTATATAGATTATTTTATTCAATGTTTAAATATTTAATATTTTAATTCTGTTATCTTAGAAAAGAGATAGGATGTTTCATTCTATTGCATTCATTCTTTGATGATATAAATGTCGAGATGGAATATCGAATCCGCGAAAACGTGTTAAAAAATTGTGGCTAAATTTTTATATCATTGAATCATTGATCACGCACACATAGACAATAGACGAACGTGTAAGTAAAACATCGCCTGCACGCACACATGCTTGATATTGTTGCCTTGATTTTTTTTGTTTTCATTGTAGGGCGACGCTCAACCTAGACATAAGATCATCACAAAGGCATTAGTTATTAGAGCGAGATAGAAAATAGCGCCACCAAAGATGACTACTAGAAGAAATAAAAAAAAGAATTATCAAAATCGAAGCACCCAGTGACAAGTTATGAGGGAACGACCATAAATTAAATACACATTATTAAGAGTAACTCAAAAACTACTCGTCTGACGCAACTGAAATTTTTACGGGACCTCACCTAAAGCCACAGCTTTCGATAAAAAAAGAATGATCAAAATCGGACCTTTAAATAGTAAAAACTGAGGTAACATACATACAAAAAAATTAATGAGGATAATTCGGAAACTACTGGTCAGATACCGTTCTAGTTTATATGAGGCTACAATGCAAGTACCAGCTTTCAAATAAAAAAAGAATCATAAAAATCTAAACACTCAGTAAAAAGTTATTAGGAAAAAACCATAAACACACACAGCTAAACATCCTTACACATTATTCAAGTTAATTCAAAACTACTCGTCAGATGTCGCTCAAATTTATATGGTACCATACCAAGAGCACCAACTGTCAAGAAAATAAAGAATCATCAAAATCGGTTCACCCAACACGAAGTTATGGGGTCACAAACTTATGAAAAAAGATAACAAAAAATAAAAAAATAATCAGTGAACTATTTTTTTTAACTTTTCTATTTGTGCATTTTGAAATACAGTCCAACAATTTTTATGAAAATTCGTTCATAGTCCCTGGATTCCGAGGAGAAAGCTTACGGCATTCCACTATTTACGATTAGAGATACTTATGTTATATTATTTTAATTGAAAATTTATTATTGTCAGGATAAGAGATAAGAATTAGAGTGGGAAATAAAGTTTATCCCTGATTAGAGTAGGAAATTCATGCATTTCCTTGTTGGTTGTATAAAAAGGGGCAGTCATCTTATGTAATTAGGGTTGGGTTTGGTACGGAACCCTTCGAGTGCGAGTCAACTCACACTTGACCGATTTTATTGTGTGGATCGTGTACAGTCTGTTTTTAGGGTTCCGTACCCAAAGGGTAAAACGGGACCCTGTTACTGAGACTTCGCTGTCCGTCCGTCTGTCACCAGGCTGTAGGTATCTCATGAACCGTAATAGTTACAGTTGAAATTTTCACAGATTTATTTTAGATTTATATTTCTGTTGCCGCTACAACAACAAATACTAAAAAACAGAATAAAATAAATATTTAAGTGGGTGTGGGCGTAAAATAAATATTTTAGTTTAGTTACCTTCCCGTCCAAGAGATGGCGGTGTAGCTAATAAAATAAAGGTTACTGCCTTTGGGAAAACGGCCATAGCCCAATTTTTACGTACCTAATAATAGTAATACCTAATTATACATAATGGTACGGAACCCTTATGTCAATCAATTTAGTCCGTAGCGAAAAAAAACAGACTGTAGTTATTTATACTTTAGTATTCATTACGCCATATTAATGTAAAATATTATCAATAATAAAACGTTGTAGTGATGGGGGCTTTAATGAGACGTTCTTACTTTGCGAAAATTTAAGTAATTACACTTGTTACGATTCATGAAAAAAAGGAAGAAAATATTTGTTAACAAAGAACTGGGGATTGAACCTTGGTACTTTAGATATTATGAACCAATATTTTCCCGCAGAGCTATGGCAGCTAATACGTACAATATTGAAATTTGTTGTAATATGTGGCTACGCGACATTAGGTATATTATTGCCTGTAGCCTCCCTCAATAAATAAACTATTCATACAAGATTTATTCAATTTCAACCTGTAATTATTGAGATTAGCGTGCTCAAATAAACAAACAAAACAAATTCAGCTTTATATTTTAAGTACATACATATATATATTATAATATTGTATAGGTTATATAATAATATATTGAATAAACTGACAACATTGCGAATTAACAATATGTATTTAGTTTTTACACAGACATGATCATAATTTTTATACTGATCAACACCGATTCCACGTAGCTACTAGAGCGATGCCCGCGTAAATCAAACTTAGTTTAGTAATAACCTAACTTAACAAAATTACTATTTCATCCAGGCCTACACCCATTATTAATACTACTTTACTCCATAACATAGTTAAACAGGTCCATAAGCCGAATAAGGAAGCTAGTATAGAATTTTTTACACAAGATAATTACGTGCGAAATTAAAAATTTTAACGCTTTTTACTGCGAGACGTGACGCGTCCACACTTCCTAAAGTCCGAAGACGAATGAGCTCCGCCCTCAAAGAACAGAGATGGAATGATTTCATATAGGCAAATAGTGAGAAAGCAATGTTTTACGTTGGCTTTAATATTATTGACGTAAACGCCAATTGCATTTTATTTTTTTCTTTCAAAACTGATTCGGTTTTTGAGATTTCCATTCTTATGAAAACTTAGCTTTCATTGTTTACTATGTTTTAAAAATATTATCATCAACTAATTGTTAAAACTTTCGTAGTAAACTTAAAAACCAAAACTATTTGGACCTAACTTTACGATTTTTTTCTATCGAGAAAACTTCACATTTTACTGTTTTTGCTCTTATGAGATTCTTTATTTTATAGTGAAGATACATATATCTAAATATTGGAGATATAGACAGTAAGCTTTAAATATAAATCTTAGATCTAAAACTACCATATTTCGGTTGTAGCGCCTTAAAGATTGTCTTTTATGATAAACGATTGCGCATACAAAACTACATATTGAATCTTTTTCTTTTCAGTCTTTCACAAATGTATACATAAATTATATGTATATTTTTGGGATGAATATAAAAGTTCCGAAATTATTTCTATTTCAATATCCTGGCGTCATATTTCAAAAGAAATTAAGACGGATTCTTAAATCACTCATTTAATTTAATTGACGCGGACCGGGGCTCATTAGTGCTCATTAGGACTGTATAAAAAAATATTTACATTTCGTAAATAGAGCTTTCCTGCCTAAAGATTATCTCCAAAATTGACATACTTTTTGAACTGTTTGAAATAAAACAAACACTAAATGAAAAGGGAAGCTTATCAGAATATATAATTATTTGAGATAAACGTACACAAAGCCACAGAAAAACATGGAAACAGATATGATAGAATAAGTATTCCAAATTTTGGTGCAGTATTGCGTCAAAGCCTCCAATAATAATAGTCATAGTAGGACATAATAATAAAAATATTCATAAAAGGATAGTCATAGTGTACGGATGAAAAATGAGTACAAACAGTTTTGGCTCCAGGTATTAAGGCATAAATTTCCCGAAGCGTCTGCGGTTACAACCTACCGTAAACATGAGCGGCTCGGCTCGCGATTACCGCGCCATCGCCGCCCGATGTAATATTATACACGTGTAAATTGAATTGGACCGCCGTGTCATCCCATTTCGCTCATAAATGGCGTGGAATTGAAGGGAATCCGACGGAAGCCATGCGAGCCCCCGAGCGCCAGGGGACGGAATACGTAAACGATCCCTGTACTGCTGAGTGCTAGTTCACTGCGCAAATGTTAACGAACAGCAGGCAGTTCTAGCGGGCTAATCCGAAAACAATAATTTTGCATAAATTTGCAAGATATTTTTTGCAATAGGTATGTACATGAAATTACAATACATGAATTAATCGGAAATACCGAATTCTACATCGACAAATTATAAAGTGAAAACATAATGTGCATAGACGAAAAATCAATTAAATATGCATTATTAGGGATAATTCGAAAAGTAGTTAGTAGTCAGATGTCGCTCATAATTTAAAACGAACCAATATTATGGCATCAGCTTTCGGATATAACAAGAATTATCAAAATTGGCAGAGATTTACATTTAAAACATACAATCGTATTGAGAACTTCCTCTTTTTTTAAAGTAGGTTTAAGAAACAGTACATACGGCATAAAATTGAAGATAACTAGAAACAGTAGGTACAGTTAACTTTACTAAGATTATGTAGGTATTTATGTTGTAGATCGCCGCAAAATTGAAAAAAAATATTAAAGTGAAATATTAGCGATAAAATGAGATCGTTTTCAAATGACAAACGGCTGACACTAAAAGTACTTTTAATTCGATGCAATAAACTGACAGTTACAGTGATCAATGCTGGTTTTTATTATCAGAAAAATAGTGATGTAAACTCGACCCGTGTATATAATCAAAGACTCGACACAAGTTATTCGATTTCAAGAATTGTTAATCTACTTATTCTCGACTTGTATAATACAGCTGATCGTGAAAATACTTTATGAAAATATTATATCATTAAATAATCATGAATTATTTATTATTCAATTAAGGCCGAGGCCGCATTACGGCTAAACCGCCGCGGTTTCTAACCGCGTAATTCTGTGATTCAAGGAAAGCCATACAAGCGGCCGCACTTGCGGTGCTCTCCCGCGACTGATAGTGTATGCGGTTCGGGCGGTTTTGCGGTTTGACAGTTAACCGCTAATTTTGTAACTCAAGGGAACATAAGCAAGCGGCCGCATATGCGGTTTCCTCCCGCGACTGATTTTAAAACCGTGATTTTTTACAGATTTGTTCGCGGTTTGCCTAGGTACTTGTACCAGTAGTCGGCCTTTTCTGCCTTTTATGTCGAATAATAATGTCTTGGACAAAGGACCTACAGTGGTCTCGTAGGAAGGGTATGACGACCTAAAAAACTGTCAGAATGGCGCAACTTATGGGAAGCCTATGTCCAGCAGTAGACGCAGAAAGGCGAATGGATGTTGATGATGATTTTTAATTAATCGTTAGTATTATATTGTCTTGGTTGGTTTACACTTTGAGACTGATTGTCATGTAAGAAGCTGAGCAGTGGGTATAAGGCGGCCGAGTTCTGGATGTTGCAGGTTGATGACTGGAGAAAAATTACTTTTTTTTGCTTTAAATATTTTTCTTATTTTCACTTAAAACGTTGAGAATTATTGATAACTGTTAACTGATTTATTAATACATTGGTTACCAAAATAGTACACGCGATCCAAATTAAGAAATCCTCTAAAGACTGACTACTGGGTCTTCTACCCTATATTGGAGCACACAAATTGACGCGGAAACCGCGAGCGGTTTCTGTCAAGGATTTAAAAATACTAAATAGGCCCTGCACTGTAATTCTGTCACATTAACCATTTTAACAGATGTACTGTTTTAAAAATAGTGAAAATAATTGATGACTCACTTATTTTTACTTAGGAAATGTGATTCCTTTGGACTTATTTGTGTTTATTCATTTATTAAAACAATTTTTGAAGGCACAGAAATCCATATTCTATATTTTTGAGGACGTAATTACTAAAAACAATTGAAATGTAAGTAACGCGCACCATTCGCTGCTGCCTACAAAATACCACGACTTCATGTATGTGGTTTATGCATACCAACTATGTCCCTTTCTCGTGCGCCTAAAATATGGTAGTCATATTTATTATTTTTATATCTTTGGCTTACAGAAAACAGACATGACAATGACAATATTAACCCCAGAGTAGTCGCGCCTTTCCATAAAACGTGAATGATGGCGTGGGGAGCATTTTGTCACCCATGTTCAAACATAATTTTTTTGCTAATTATAACTAAATAACTTTACAAAAAGAAGAAACTATAACGTAAACTATCAGAAAGTAATTAGTTACATTAGTAAGTACTTTCTGATATAGTTTTGTACTTAGTGGGATATATGTATAAGCTGTGGGACTGGGATATATAAGATGACATAGTTTTGTACTTAGTGGGATATAATATAAGTTATTTTACTTTCACTTTTTTTACTTTCAGCATAATGTTTACCTTAAACTACGTTAAAAATTAAATTATATAACTTAATAACAAAATGAAACATTTTCAATATCTACGATATAATATTATGTACTTGAGCAAAATAGTCCTGCCTGCCACATAAACATACAATGTTCGTTGCATAGTAACTTTGTGTCTATTGCAACCTTTTTTGGTCCTTCTGTTTTTTGGATGGACATCCTTTCCTATACATGTTTAATATATACACACAGCCGTGGACGGCAAAATGTTCATAGCGCGAGCACTTTAGGGTCAATCTTCTGACGTCGCGTCAGCGAGAAGACAGAAACCATAGAGTACCTACGTACATAAACTGTCTTCTATGATGTTGAGTCATTGTTTGTAGTTGTCACTGTTTTGTATAACAACTCTTACTATTATGGTCGCTAAAGCATCCAAATACTTATAGCTGATTAATTTACAAAAATAAGTTAATGCATAAAATTTATAGTTTTCTAAATAAAAGATTATGCAAAGAAAGTGTGCCTATGATAATTATGGATATGAAAATTTTCATCTGATTCCCCATGACTGTCATTCATTGTTAATTTCAATAACTGTCAAGAACTGTAACATAACAAGCAATTTTTTGGTAAGGTCAAATGGCTACATGTTTTGGCAAAGTTCGTATGAAGTTTAGGAATGGAGCATGTCTATATACTTTTTATCTCTATGGTCGCGGTTTTTATTCGTAGTGTGTGCGCTTTGCGCGGTTACGCGGTTCCGCGGTTTACAACCGCGTGAAAAAAACCGTAATGCGGCCTCGCACTAAGATGTTTACTAACTCTTTAAGATTTTATATGTGCTCGCCCCGGTGTTTAATATTATATGCGTATCATATAATTTTCAATTTATTGCCTTTCCGTGTTCTTGCACAGTCACAAATACCATAATACGTCAAATGCAATAATCGACTATTGAAAACATCGTTCATTAATCATTCGAGTAATCGCCAATAGAATAAGGTAACATTATTTCTCTAATTCACAGGAGATTTTACGTCGGTTTTTTGCATCGAATTAAATTGTAATTTGCTAAACGAAATCACAGGTAGCCATTGGGGTTTATATCATGGGAATGAGCTTCTTGTCTCAACCTACTACTGCTACTGAGTTCGGTTCTCTCCATGGGAACTAACTAAGGTCATGGTTTGTAAGGGCCAAGGAGAACCCTCAGGGGGGGAGGCTTTTCTCACGATGGTGGGGGGCGACATTGCGCACACGTCACGAATCCTGAATCACGCTATCGAAGATCTACACTGCTCGCATACATACTACAAGCCCCGAGCGATCACTCGTGATTTCGTATCAAGTTTGCATTCGAGTCCGTAATATGGGAATATTTCTGAATTTAACAAAAAGTATGTCTCGACAACCTTGAATAAGCACTTATCTTCTTACAATTTTGGACCTGCATTTTACGCAATATACAGTTTGGAACTCTAAAATTAAACATTGAAACACTCCATTTGTAACACAGATTTATGTAAAGTACAATAATAATAATGTATGTTAAATTTATCTTGCACTCGTGCGTTTGACACACATTCAGCGGTACGGGGCTGAGCGCCTGTTCCTTATCGTTGAAAGAATAATCCGGTTTTTGACACGTTCGAGTCGGCGCGGGCGTCGCACTGAGCCACTGAGCGACTGAGCGGCAGAGATAGAAGTGGTTCAGTTCAATTAACGACAGCACTAAACGTTTTATGTGTGTCTAGGTAATTAAATGCGAATGGGGATAGCACCTACGAGTCTCTTCTATTGTTAAATGGTTATATTTAAACACATGTTTATTGGACGCGTACGATTTGAGAAATTTATTAATTTACATCTATGTATAGTAGACAGGTTTGTCTTCATTTGAGTTTGACGATGTCGGCGCTTATGAATGTATTGTTTTGTAAATGATATGACATTATTCATGCTCGAGTGCTTGATTGATACAGGTACAACGTGTTGGCTTATGTAATTTTTGTGTTACTAATGAATCAGGTGCGAATGCTGACGATTACAAAATACGAGTTTATTTTTATGGTCATGCATAGGCGGCCTAGGTTATAGCACACGGACCTCTGGTACGCTGGGGTGTCGTTAGGCGCACCACTGAAAACCACTTACCATCAGGTGGCTTGTCTGCTTTTAGTTCGCCCTTTAAGCTATAAAAAAGGCGACAGAAGTAGGGTCCTGCTTGGTGGTAAGGGAGAAGGCCGGCTGGCTATCTAGCACTCGCTAACTTGAGTCAGTTGGGAATCTACTTGTCATACTCCGGTTGGGATCTTGAGAGCCAGGACATTCTTACTTACCCTTTACTTCTCGCTAGGCTAGCATAGAGTCGATGATGTTTTCTGTATTACCTACTGATGTACATGAGCAATGTTGACCACATACTATCAGGTAATTCGCTGACCGTTTATTGACTATCAACATGAAATAATATTTTTTAACGGTCAATACAAATGTACAATATGTAGGTATGTTATCAATATTATCTGAAGAACCCTCTGCCCGCAACGTTGTCATAGGTTATGATTTAAGAGAAATGTGCAACCGTGGTGGGAATCAAGGTTGCCACATGGCCGGGAAATCCGGGATTGTTGCGGAATTTTGTAACTCGTCTAGTATCCAGTTATTACACTTCTCAGCCCCAGATTCCGAAAGACTACAATTGGTACCGTTAGTTCAGTGTTCGGGACCAAGTGGGCTACATAGTCCATTAACACCAAACGATAGTCTTCATATTGATTGACTGACGACATAATGAGAGTGACCGGGCAATCCCTATTCAACGCTCAATTCGCGTGGCGATCGTCTAGCAACAATGTTGCTCACATTACAGGTACCCGCGAAGGTGCTCCATCGACCAATTGAATGTAATTACCGTAATTAGGTGTAATACTCATGTGTAAGACCATGAGTTCCGACATGAATGATCTTCGCGAGATGCTACCGAGGATCAATCAGCGTTTGATGTCCTCAATTGCAAACAAGAGATAGGCATTTTTGGTTACGTTTTTTAACCGCGTAATAAGGTACGGATAAATAATTATTTATGGGGCTCAGTTTTCTTTTATACAATTTAACCTCGAATTTGATAAAATATCTAAGTGCTATCAATTAAGCGATATCATCAAGTCAAACATTAACCATATACACTAAATTCTAAATTGAAATAGCAGAGCAATTTTAGTTATTGGGTGACGACCGAAAAATTACTCGCTAGCGCGAAATTTCTGAATTTTTATGCTATTTATTCAGCATGGATTGTTAAATATAATGGTTAGGCAATTTGAGACAATGGGTAATCAAAAGAGATGGAGGCTTTTGTTATGTTTCATTGGTAATGCCTGACTACGTGAGGTTAATAGCCAAAGAAGCTATTATGTTCATACATAATATATTAGCCATAAAGTAGCTGCACTTCTTTCTTGTATTGTTGCACTCAACGCTACACACTCATAGCTCCATACTAGGATTCCCTGTATCATGGGTGCCATGGACAACACGCAAACACACCATACATACACTATGACCAAGCACGGTTTAAAGTCATCATTCAAATTTCTTATTCGCTCGTCATCAACCTAGGATTCTCCAAATGCCATTCTGGCATGCTAACCTATGAGTCGTCAAATCGTCATCTTACGATGTGGTGCAGTTTAATTAATTTAATTTATAATACAGCATATAGCCTATATGTAACATATTGCCATAAGGTGGTAACAGTAATAGCTTTAAGCTAAATTTACCACCAATCAGCGCATTCTTCTTTCTATTCGCGTCGCGCATTCTGATCCAGTGACGCAGATTGCATCTTTGGCCATAATTTTGGCCAGTCTCTGGCGACGGCACGCGTCATCATCATTGTTGCTCCATAATTTATGTTGCGCTAATGTTTTGGGCTGCAACGTTGTTTTTAACATATCTCTCTGCGCTCACTTATTTATGGTATCGTTGGCATTGCCGACTGCTGTCGTCGCGTTCTCGGTTGTCAACTGAAGTCCGCCGTTTACGGCTACAAGTGAAAGGGTTTATGATGTACGATGATGTGATGTTAAGGGTTCATCGTTGGCTATGGCCACGTGCTTTGCTTGATAAGAAACTGGCCTTTAAAGCTCTTGAAGACATCAGTTCCGTCGTGCGTAGTTTATCATCAATCATCAATCAATAATTAATACCTTGGATATGGGGATATGTGAATGACCTACGAGTACCTACCTGTCCTCGTTGAATTGACGCTTCATTTTTTTCTGCTTTTACGTTACACACATTTCCGCGAGCTTTGCCTTTGGCTTAGTTATGTGATAGAAATTATAGAATACAGGTTGTATTCTCTGTGAAACACCTGTAGTTATTTAATATTAAATGACTTCATTTTATTAATGTCATTATATTTCCAAATACAACAAGCGAAAGCCAATGGTAGGTATCTCATCTCTCTGTATGTCTCCGTGTATTGATGTGTTTGTCTGCGTGTATGTTTAAAGCAATCGTCCGCCGTTTCCAGGTGTCGACGTACGCGTTCGAGGACCACACGCCGCCGAACATCGAGCTGATCCAGCCGTTCTGCGAGGACGTGCACAAGTGGCTCAACGAGGACACGAGGAACGTGGCCGCCGTGCACTGCAAGGCCGGCAAGGGGCGGACCGGTGAGCATCACAACCGTAACCATACCATTACCATAACAACCATAACCAAAGCAGGGCCGCCTCAACTATACGGAAAGTAGCAGGGCCGCCGCTAGTTCAATGCGCGGGATCGTGCAAAACCGTTTTGCGATACCCCCCTCTCCCTTTCGTCGTGCAATATCAACCTCACATTGGTTTACTTTTGTTCCGCCTCGCCATCTCATCTAGCCTCGCTAAATGCGTGCCGCTCGCGTGCGGCGGACCTGGGTCGTAGCGAACGGTCGCAAAGTTTGAGATGGGCAAGATGTAATGATAATTACAGAATACCATTTTCCATTTGGTGCATTTTGCCCAAATTGTAATCATGATGATTGTAATCCAGATGATATTTTAGTGTATAATCATGATGATATTTTATTTATTTCTGATGACCATCATAAGGAATGTAGGTATGTACCTATCCTACGTGTTCAGTCCAGGGAGGTGTCTCCAAAAATACCATTCTTTTATGATATAGTCGAAATGTTCTAGAGAAATCACGCGCATTTAACAATACCGTGAAGTTTTTAAGCAATGAGAATTATTCGTATCGGTAGGAATAAGAACCCGTGTTGTTTTTACTTTCGTTGGTGCTGAGGTTATGTGCGCGCTTTTTATTTACGCACAGAGGAACACAAATGAACAGTGTCGTCCTCAGGCCTCCAAGGAAAATATTTTCGACAACCGGCGTATACAATCAATCCGTGTTGTGTTTGTTATGTTGAAATATGTAACCGGATATAAATATACCCTATGCTTACGTTCCCTTCCATGGATAAGGGAAGGGTATTACTGACAGGTAGAAATAGTTGTATTGCGGACTGGCAAGTTAGGGAAACTACCCATTGGCCGTGACGGCTACTACCTGCTCTGAGCCTTCGGTCACATCTCGGCCGATTTACAAACGCATTTTTTTTTTTCATAAAACCGAAACCTGGTAATTTAGCCCAAACAATATTTTGCACCTAAGTAAGTTTATTTACAACATTACAACCTTGTTACAACTTGTTGGTAGCGCTGTTTGACTGACCGTACGTCAATTCCCGCCCGCGGCTTATATTTATGCAACACAAATGTTATTTCTCCGGTCATGGTTATTTATGATGCCTTAATTGTACACGATTACAATAGATTACAATCAATTACACACAAGATATCCTAGTGGGTGTGTGTATGTTTTCATAGTAAAAATAAACAGATTAGAACTTTATTATCTGTACACAGAATGTGTGCAATTGAAATATCCATGTGTATCCTTGTGCAAATTTGTATCAATAATACAATGTTGCCGCCCGAACCAATCGAAGTTTATCTAGTTATATCAAGTGACACACGTATGGAAATGATTTGTCCCTGAAGATAAAGATACACTTTCCAAAAATTTCCATACCCGGGACACGAGTTAGAACCGAATTTATAACGACACCGGCCCACAGTTCGCGAATAACAATGGTGCACAAATTGCACTTTGAAAAGAATAAGTTTCAAAACGATAATCATCGCCGTGTAGATATGTATCGGTGGATATCGTTCGCGGCTATAATAGTTTCCAAAGAGCTCGGCAACAAAGGTTAAGGCTACAAATTACACGTGCGGTTATAACGCCCATAGAAACGTCTGTTACAGTAGTGCACGGTAAACTAGACCGTGTTGCTAATTATGTAACGCCCAAAATTGCTTCACACAGGTAATTGGCCGAATTATCGAAAGTTTGGTGCGGTGGCGTAAATTTGAAAAAAGAATCCTTCGTAACCGCCTTTTTGTGAGTTAATATATACTCCGTTCAGATTGGAGCTGGACAAAAGGTAAATATTGCGTTGCCCAGCAACAGTAAACAACCATGTAACACAAACTTTTCGTCGTATTATCACTATAATTATTATTTTGTATGGTAAGCGAAAAACTTAACGAAAACACGTAACACTCACTACACTAGCAATATTAACAAAACTAATATGGCTAAACACAAATTTAAACTTAAACAAACAATAAAATTGAAGAATTAAGTGCAAATAATGAATATTGAATGCGAGGACCGCTCAATTATGAACATGTAAACAAACAATAACCAATGGCGACCTGCCGGCCACAGACTGCCACTGTCATACACAGACTGCCACAGACTGTCAAAGATAACTTAAACTGAAGTTCTTGTTTTGGTTTTATCGTTTAAGATCGATTTTAATTATTTTACATTATATTTACAGTGTAAATTAACACGGATTAGTTATTTAAGAGTCCAAAACGTAAATAAAATTATTATCGTGTTTAAAAAATTATTGTAGTTCATTTTAATTTTACACATTTACATTTTACACACTGCGTGGAATGAATCGAATATAAGACGACCAAGTTGCAAAGTCAGCTGGCGTCATTATTATGGTAAGGATTTGGTAGACATTTTCTTTTATAGGTGTAGACAGGCTTTTCAAAATTTACATCATTGGGAAGAAGGTTTCAAATCGCTCGACGTTTTTAAGGTTGTGGGTGCATGAGTAATTTAGAAACGAAAGCGTTTTAAGATATTAGTTTTACCGCATTTTCTCGCAGTTTGAAGTATTTATCGATCGTTCCATAGTTAAATATGGATTCAGAAATTTTTTTGTGAGCAATCTAGTTTTACAATAACGCGTTTGATTCAGAAATACATGTTGGTTAGTGACAGTTAGTGAAAACCCTACAGAAGAATTTTTATGGTTTGTTTTGGTTTTGTCCAGCTCCAATCTGAACGGAGTATAGTGTGGTATAGTTCCTTTGTGCCCGGACATGAAAGGAACGCGCTTCGTTACAAAAAGAGGGTTGCGTTCTCTTTCGTACGGATGTCAACGGGGCGGACCGACTTCTGACTCGGCAGGGTGGTGGAACGATCAAAATTTACGGCTGACGGTACCTGGAGCAGGCGTGGGTGTACGTATTTTTGGAACAGTTACACGAAACGAATTGGGAACGATAATAGGAATATTTTGGACTTGATCGATACAATGTGTTCATTATCATAATTGCGTTTGATAGTAAAGATCGGTTGGCTAGCTACCACCCTCTTGCTTCGCTGAATCAAACAAACGACGCTGCGACATGTCGTGTTTCGGTAGGGATTCTGAGAGCCGCCACTACTGTCTTTCTTTCTATCTACTTTCGTGGCCGAAGACGCATCGGCTATGCTTTTGGCGTAACTGATGTCATGTCCATGGCGGTGGATACCACTTTAAGTGATAAAAAGGAGGATGAACTAGAAAACTTACACACGGCAGAAGCTGTGGGGGAAAGCTATTTAAAACATAAATCACGTCATCATTGTACATCTTATCACATTTCGGCATGTATCGCGCGGGTGGAAAGGAGAGAATTACATGACGATATACGCTTCGTGTAGGTCTCGATAGATATCCCCTAATTATACATTTACATTTATTGCGTAATACAGATACAGATATAAAATATAAAAATAAGTGAAAATGTATAAAGTGGGCACTGAATACAACACTCAATAAAATCAGAGATAAAAGATGCGAGCAAACTTTAACGAGGATAATTTTACGATCATTCCGAGAACTCTATACAAATAAATTTTCGGTAAGAGTTTTGGCGTAGCTTTTTATGTTCCATTCGTTAGTGACCCCTTAGAGGGTATTGGGACGGACTCCTTGTGTCAAGGTCGACCAATGATAATTAAAGATGAATAGCATTCAGCGACCTTTAACTCGTCTCTTCGACTGTTCCCCGTCACCTCGTCGGCAGTTCAGCAGGGTGTATAAAGATCAGTGGGCTTGAGCTCCAAGATGGATGGAGCCACTCTGGACTTGCCAGTCTATTATATCTTTATGCCTAAAGCTGCACTACAAAGTGTTATTGCCTGATTTGCTGTAACATAAACGATTTGGGTAAGACGGGCGAATGAAATTTTATTTTGTGATATCAAATAAACGGGCGTTCGAGAGAGCGAATTGTATATCGGAGCTCGTAAGATTGTAGTTTAATTAGACTATGAATATTATGTATGGTTCAGTTTGATTCTGACGTAGATCCAGTTAATGTGAAGTGCGGTGGAGTCTGAGGAGAGATCCCTGCTGTGGGGTTGTCGAGGTGATAGAGAGACAGCGTGTACCAATCATTTTGGACAAATATAACCGTAGATGCGGTCGTAAGTTTGATTACTGAATCGCTTCTGATTGTTATCTTTTTCTATAGGCCATTCCAGGCTAAGTCAGCTCTTAGTTGGTTGGCATTCTCAAACTCTTAACTTGCATGTGTGTGAAGTCCGCGAAATTTCACTTTCCCATTGTGGTTGACTATAACCTACCTATAGGTATACACATTGTGGAGATGCTCATGCCAAACCGTGGGACAGTTATGGGTTGAGATGATTTGTGCAAGTACTGAGCACATGCTGAATTAATTCTGGAATAGGATTAGCGGTTTCACAGATAGCTCTCGGCGTGGATATTACGCAGTCAGCAACATTGTTGCACTGAAACCAACTATCGGGCTGCGACTGGATAATTATAGCGCTGGAGACGAAACGCTCTGTCAGTTATCGTTGGTGGGTAATGGGCATGTCCATTACCATTATATCCATACATAATAAAAGAACATGTTCTATTATTATGTATGCGGAGGCTGGAGAGTCCAGTTAACCCCACTTGGTGAGGTGTCCACGTGTAGCGGTTATTAATGAAAGCAGTGGTTACGTTTCCCGTACATCGGCAGGAGTTAAGCTAAAATAATAATGTGAAAGTCATAGTAAATGATTGCATATGCGTTTATGTTTTACATAGTTCTTCTCTAGCTCTAGAAAGACGTTACCGAAGATACTCTAGACCAGATGCTCTCCACAATGATGAGATACAGATATAAAATATAAAAATAAGTGAAAATGTATAAAGTGGGCACTGAATACAACACTCAATAAAATCGGAGATAAAAGATGCGAGCAAACTTTAACGAGGATAATTTTACGATCATTCCGAGAACTCTATACAAATAAATTTTCGGTAAGAGTTTTGGCGTAACTTTTTATGTTCCATTCGTTAGTGACCCCTTGGAGGGTATTGGGACGGACTCCTTGTGTCAAGGTCGACCAATGATAATTAAAGATGATTAGCATTCAGCCACCTTTAACTCGTCTCTTCGACTGTTCCCCGTCACCTCGTCGGCAGTTCAGCAGGGTGTATAAAGATCAGTGAGCTTGAGCTCCAAGATGGATGGAGCCACTCTGGACTTGCCAGTCTATTATATCTTTATGCCTAAAGCTGCACTACAAAGTGTTATTGCCTGATTTGCTGTAACATAAACGATTTGAGTAAGACGGGCGAATGAAATTTTATTTTGCGATATCAAATAAACGGGCGTTCGAGAGAGCGAATTGTATATCAGAGCTCGTCAGATTGTAGTTTAATTAGACTATGAATATTATGTATGGTTCAATTTGATTCTGACGTAGATCCAGTTAATGTGAAGTGCGGTGGAGTCTGAGGAGAGATCCCTGCTGTGGGGTTGTCAAGGTGATAGACAGCGTGTACCAATCATTTTGGACAAATATAACCGTAGATGCGGTCGTAAGTTTGATTACTGAATCGCTTCTGATTGTTATCTTTTTCTATAGGCCATTCCAGGCTAAGTCAGCTCTTAGTTGGTTGGCATTCTCAAACTCTTAACTTGCATGTGTGTGAAGTCCGCGAAATTTCACTTTCCCATTGTAGTTGACTATAACCTACCTATAGGTATACACATTGTGGAGATGCTCATGCCAAACCGTGGGACAGTTATGGGTTGAGATGATTTGTGCAAGTACTGAGCACATACTGAATAAATTCTGGAATAGGATTAGCGGTTTCACAGATAGCTCTTGGCGTGGATATTACGCAGTCAGGAACATTGTTGCACTGAAACCAACTATCGGTTTGCGACTGGATAATTATAGCGCTGAAGACGAAACGCTCTGTCAGTTATCGTTGGTGGGTAATGGACATGTTCTCTCAGACCAATAAACTATAGACTGCGCGCCGTGAATGAACAAAAGCGTGAAGCCGGCAAAAGTGCGCCTAAAACACACATCGGAACCAATAGAATGCCCTATGTTGACAGTTTGAACTAGAACAAATTTAAACATTATTTTTTGGAACACAAAGCTTCATTCATTTTTTATTATTTAGAACACAAAAGTCGTTTTGGTGTGAGTGCCGCCGTGTGTATTACAAGGCGAGGCGTACTTTTTGCCGGCTTCACGCTTTTGTTCACGGCACGCCGTCTATGGTTTATTGGTCTGAGCATGTTCTATTATTATGTACGTGGAGGCTGGAGAGTCCAGTTAACCCCACTTGGTGAGGTGTCCACGTGTAGCGGTTATTAATGAAAGCAGTGGTTACGTTTCCCGTACATCGGCAGGAGTTAAGCTAAAATAATAATGTGAAAGTCATAGATTGCATATGCGTTTATGTTTTACATAGTTCTTCTCTAGCTCTAGAAAGACGTTACCGAAGATACTCTAGACCAGATGCTCTCCACAATGATGAGGAGAGACTCGTATCTTGTGACCAAAAATGAGTCGAAGCCGTGGCTATAGCACGACTCACTTGATGCTCGAAACGAGCTTATCTGTTATACTTTTGTCTGATCGTTGTGATTTCTCCTGTGCAGTGTATGACTCTGTGTGTAAGTGATGTCTGGTGTGTGGTTGCAGGGACCATGGTGTGCTGCTACCTGCTGTACAGCGGCGAGCAGCCCACGGCGGAGAAGGCGCTCAGCCTCTACGGCACCAAGCGGACTCATGATGAGAAGGGTAATTTGTGGTTTTTTCATGCAAAATAGCCGAAGAACGAGCAGACGGGACGGTAAAAGCGAATTTATTACCGGTGCTCACGGTTCAATTTAGCTTGTAAGAAAAATTAAATAAGAATAATTTTCACAAGGATAATTTTCACAGGTGGTAGGGCCAAGAGCTCACCCGGGGAAGTACCACCGCCCGCCACGGTACTTAGTACCATTCCTACCGTGTAATAATTGTTTTAAGAACAATTGTGTTCCGTTCCGGACAGGAAGGTGTGGAGCCGGTTACACTTTTTTAGAGGCGACCATCTCAGTCCTCAGGGGTAGCAACGCATCTGTGACGGAATTAGAACGAGACTCATTGAGTCTAGTTCTGGGTCGGTCACAGTTGTCATGGGCGGCAGCGGAAGGTGGTGTTGCATGCTCGTTTCCTATCTTAATTCCATAAAAAAATATAACCTTAATCACATATCACGATTTGTGAAAAGAGACTTCAAGTTCAGAAATAGGAAAATTGTGGGCTAAGTCCTAAGTTTTAGCAACTCCAGAAATTCATATATCTACTACTATGAGGCAGAGACTTGTTTCTCCTACTGATAAAATCACTTACTCCGTACTCGTCCCAATTAAAGCCAGTACGTGCAAAGACGCACATAGCGGTATCTTGTATGTCATAGTACTCCGGAAGTAAATGCTTAAGAAAGATTATACTCGGCCCATAATTTTGTACATCATATAGGTAGGTATAATGTTATAGTACAGTAGTAATGAGGTAAGGTAAATTTATATTTGGTTATTTTTGGTAGATATAGGAATACGGGAAATATTATTTTTAGTCATTAAAATTCATATTAATGGAATATACGCAACATAAAATTAAGTGTTACTGGGAATTATCATTACGCATACTGAATTACCTACTAGCTAAATAGGTTTTCCTTCAAAAAACAGCATTGTCAAATTTCTGTGAAGTATTTATGAATTAATGTTATTAATTAATGAAAACGTGATATTATATTTAGGTAATATTTGTGGGAATACCATCACGGTATTTTAATTTCAAAAATTATCCTGTAGGTACCTACTCTACTACCTATCGAAGCTATGTATAAGTACTTATCTAGGTACATATTTAGATTTAAGATGAAAATATTTTCGAAATTTCTGCTATTAAATATGATATACATATACTAGAGAACCGCCTGCGCTTCGCTTCGGGACACGTAGGTAATAGCCGCGTAGGTCCCGCTCCCATGAATCTCGGCTAAACAGTAGCCTATTATATGATATACTGGAACATCAGATATAATATTTGCATACGACATAAGTAAATTACATGATATAAAATACATTGATAGCGTGATTCAGAACTTGCAAATGAACTACTTACTAACGCTATCTATTAACAACATCCGGAATTAAATATCTAGCAACTAAAAAAACATCGATCTTCCCATGGGAATTCAAATTCAAATCTTTATTTCTTCGAAGTAGGTTTTTACAAACTCATTTCGAAAGTCAAGTTACGCCATCGCTTCAACAAATCCCTACGGTGAGTGGTCTTGGGAGAAGAAGCAGCAAGAATGAGATGTTTTCCGCGGTAAAAAGTAGCCTACGTCACTCTCCACTCTCCTAACTATCCCCACACACATAAACCATACCTTATAATAGCCTTGTTTATTTATTTTTTATTTATTTATTTATTTATTCCATAACTTACTACTAACATTACAGGTAGCAACCCAATACGTTAGTGTAATTGTAATAGCATATCTTATATTGAAGTTACAATAAATAACAATATTAACAATCCATTAATTACTTTCTCAAATAAAAAAATAAAATATCATTAGAATTCGTCAAAAAATCAAAAATAAAATTAAATTGCTGCGACGTGAAAGAGTCACAAACAAGCAAACAAACACACTTTCACATTTATAATATTAGTATGGATTATATTATATATCAGCTCATCACGAAATATTGTATACTTAGTTTATAGTAAGAAAACGCCCGCTAAAAACGGATTTTGTTATAGTCCACCCTTTATATATATTTTATATAATTATTTTATAGAAGATATTATAGGGGTTGAGGGTTTGTTTGAAAATCGGTCAAAAGTACTTCCTAAGTGGGCTAAGCGGAGGAAAACAGCTAGTGTATATTTAATAGTTTCAGTGAAATAGCCCAATTTCTGACAGAGAAGGGGTTTGCGTTCGATTTTAGGACACTTAACAGCGAAATGTTTATGTTATATGTTACAATGGCGTCAAACGATTTAACGGCCCACCCGTTGGTAAGTGGTCACTTTGACAGTGGGTACCTACCATCGGTACATCGGTAGAAGGAAGAGGAAAAAAGTTTCATTATTGAGTGTTAAGTTTTTGTCCAGTTTCTACATAGAGAATCCTAGAGCACCATAAAAATATAACTCGTATTATTCTTCTCGTACTCTCTTTCCATAGCCCGCTGCGCGACTTTGAGCTAGCGTTAACATGAGGAATTTTGGTCGAGTAGTAGAGATGCATCACTTAAAATCTGTGTTGATTTTGAGTGATAGATAGGATAGGCGCCGGACTATGAGAGCTTCGAAAACATTACTAATTCCGTTCGAGACATAACATCGAATATGTATTACAAAGACATCACCCATAGTAATATGAAGAACATAATTCACAAGCAGTGCCAAAGCGGCGAACACGGCGCGTAATAAATCTATCGCGCTGTCAACGGGGCAGGCTTTTACTTGGCGGCCGGCTAAGTGTTAGCGTCCTGCCCCCTCGGTCCTCGCTGGCGCACTTTGGCCACGGCTAGCCGTTGCGCCCGATGTCGCGAATGGAAGGCAGCGATTCTCAAATTGTTGCCGTGACGGGTATTTTTCATAAACTACTAGTTTCAAATTGATGGAAGTCGGTCAGGACATCATAGTAGTCAGGATAGAGTAGGATGTTTGTTGTGTTGGAAACCAAGACACATTTAGGTTCGTTTTGCGCCACAACAGTAAGTTTTTTAGAAGTTTATGCGTTTGTAAAGATAGTCATAGACGAAGTCAGGTTTTTAATGAGTTCAAAGCTTTCAACCAGCATTTTGAGTTCAATAAATGATTTTAGAATATTAGTGAAAACAAAAATTCTTTGCTGCACTGGTGTGACTAATTTTATTTAAGTTTAATAATATTTCATAATAACAAGTAGGTTGATTAATTTAAAGGAATAGGTCCTTTATTGCATTTGAAAAACTAAATTTGTATTACCGAGAGTGATTAACTTAACTCCAAGTTTCCAATCCTATGCTATCTGGTAATAATCGACCGTTTGAGAATCGCTGGTTGCAGGCAAAAATTTATATTGAAATACTAAACACATGCCACGCAATAAATCTCTGGCGACGTTAACCCAACAGGCTTCTACTTGGCAAGTAACGGTGCCATAGTGTCTTCTTTTGTGAATCTCTTGCCATGTTCTTTGCGTGGTCTTTAATTTTACGAAGGTTGTAGGCGCCCCTTATTGAATTAAAATATTATTAAGTTCTTCATATATTTAATAATAATTATACTCACCCATTTTTTAAAATTTCACTTAATTTTGCATCATGTGCTTACTACATCTTCTCAATAGATCCCAGGGCACACTGTTGTAGACGCCTATTGTATTCTTTGGTTGCAATAAACACAAATAATAAATAAATATTTATTCAGTGCGATGGTTTGTAGGTTTTCTAAAATTGCAAAGTTTGGGGGATTTTGATTTAAGAATAATGTTTCAACCGTTTATCCTTTGTCCATCACACTTTTAGAGATAATTCGTGCCGAAATTATTCTAATGTAGGATGAATTTTTCCTATCCTTTATCCCCGTCACGGTCGTAGGCCAGCAGTAAATCTATCGGAGTACATGTCATAACTCTCACGACCTGTCCGCCGGGAGGGCTTTATTTGGCAACGGACACTATTGCTGACTCGCGATCATAAACCGAAACCGTATCTCTCGACCTCGTCTCGACGGCTTTTGTCGGCCAAATAATATTATATTAAGTTAGTAAATGTTCTCGATTCGCTTCGTAAACCTATGCATTATGTGACATACCTACCCTGCATTGAATTACACTATTTATCTCATTTTTATTTATTTAATCACTAACTTCCAGACAACGAAGGCCCGTATAAAGTAAAGAGTTTACTTGCTAAGATTACTAGCTGTTGCCCTGGAAGTACTTTTGATTTAAAAAAAATCATCCAGCTTATCTTTGGGGTTCTAAGCGGATGGCTTCTAATTGTAAACTACCTTCCTGTCTAATGTCATCTTTATTACTCATGCAATTTTCGATATTTTGTAATCAGCGAGTGGTGACATTTGGCTTTGACATGACTTGTAAATTACACATTGTGTATTTCGATGTGTAATGTAAGATTGCTTTTAACCATTCAGGCGTGACGATACCGTCGCAGCGTCGCTACGTGGAGTACTACGCGGCGCTGGTGCGCGCCGGGCTGCAGTACCGCGACACCAAGCTGCACATCCGCGAGATCGCCATGCACCCGCCGCCCGCGCTCAACGGCGGCCAGTGCACGCTCGAGCTCACCGTCGCGCAGGTCAAGCCGCCGTTCAAGGTGAGGGGGGGAGTGGATGTATGGTGTACCGCGACACCAAGCTGCACATCCGCGAGATCGCCATGCACCCGCCGCCCGCGCTCAACGGCGGCCAGTGCACGCTCGAGCTCACCGTCGCGCAGGTCAAGCCGCCGTTCAAGGTGAGGGGGGGAGTGGATGTATGGTGTACCGCGACACCAAGCTGCACATCCGCGAGATCGCCATGCACCCGCCGCCCGCGCTCAACGGCGGCCAGTGCACGCTCGAGCTCACCGTCGCGCAGGTCAAGCCGCCGTTCAAGGTGAGGGGGGGAGTGAATGTATGGTGTACCGCGACACCAAGCTGCACATCCGCGAGATCGCCATGCACCCGCCGCCTAGTCTTCCTATCAAAACCATAAGGCCCTTCTCCACGTCCACTTGCCGCAATCCACAGTTCGCCGACACTGACATTGCTCACTGACAGGTCTCGCATCGTAGACGTGTTGCCTGCGTACATGGACAAGATTCTAGGCGTGTGTGCGTTAGCAGTTCGTGACGTTAGTCCAAGTCACGTGACAGATAAAAGCGTTTTTGGTGACCATTTAGAGAACGATGTGTGATATCGTAACCTTTTTTTTATTGGAATCAATATCATTCTTATTTTTTTGTGTTAAATAAGCTGTAATCTGTGAAATAAAAGAAAAACATTACCTTACTCAACAACCCTATTGTACGCAAATGAATATGAAAATTAACTTTTCTGTCTATCTCTCCGTTCTCAGCAAACGCTAGGCGCGCACGAGTTGCGTCGCAACCCGAGCGGCGGCGGCGGCGCGGGCGGCGCGCGCGTGGCGCCCGCCTCGTGCACGCCGCTGCGTGGCGACGTGCGCGTCGACGTGTACTGCAAGCCGAAGATGATGCGCAAGGAGCGGCTCTTCCACTTCTGGTTCAACACGTTCTTCGTGGCCGCCGGCGTGGGCTCGCAGCGCGTGCCGCCGCCCGCTGACAGTGAGTGACTAGCTTTAGTTTTGTTTATGGATTTAAGTGGTCGCCAACGGCATCGTTGATACGTTGGTGACCGTGAAAGAAGGAAAACATTGATTGTTAAATTGCCATCTGCGACACAAAAAGTCGAATATCCTCCGTTGTGTTGTGTCCGATTTGCTATATACATGTGTTTGACGTAACGTTTGTAGTCTAATTGTCATAGTGTACTAATATTCATGACATGAACGCTGATCGATGTCTATTTGATGTCCAGGTCCTAATCTGGAGACGTTCAAGATGACGCTGAACAAGTGGCAACTGGACGACGCCCACAAGGACAAACAGAACAAGCTGTACAGTCCCGACTTCAAGGTAACACACAAACCAACACGATCACACTTAATGAACTTATTATGGTCAGCTTCCTTTAAATTGAAGCGCTTATAGCCCGGCTGCTGAAGCGCTCATAGTCCAGCGGCATTTGTCAATTCCAAGTGATCGACAAAGTTAAGCAACAGCGGGCGCGGTTGGTAGTCGGATGGGTGACCGCTAGTGGCAAAAATTTCTTGAGCGCTTCCGTGCTTCGGAGGGCACGTAAAGCCATCGGTCCCGGTTGTTATCGATACATAGCAGTCGATAAGCCATGTCGGAAGGCTTTCGGGCGGCTTGAAAACTTCCGATACTGGGTTGGCCACTAACCCCTCCGCCAATTTGCATTGAAGCAGCGTGGTGGAGTATGCTCTACACCTCCTCAATAATGAGATGAGACCCGTGCTCAATTGTGGGACATTAATGGGTTGTAGCCATAGCCATTCAATAATATGTAATTATATAAATGTTTTTTCAGGTCCATCCTACAATTGATCATTACAAACCATGATCCATCCGATCAAGCCTATTTGATACGCCATTGCATGTGTGTAGGTGGAGCTAGTGGTGCAGAAGCAGCCGGAGTCGTCGACGTTCGCGGGCCACGCGGCGCGCGCGCCCTCGCCGCCCTCCTCCAGCGCCTCCTCGTGCTCCGAGCCCGACACGGAGCCCGACGGCCACTGGGACTCGGGTGAGTGCCCCTACCGCCCCCTGCGCGCCCCCCGCTGCCGCCTGCCCGACGACGCCGACCGATCCCCCCGCTGCCACCTGCCCGACGAGGACCACCGATCCCCCCGCTGCCACTGTCCGGACGACACGACAGATTCGGACACGGCGAGCTCCTCCGACGGCCGCGCCTCCAAGGCCTCCACGAACAGTTGCCAGGACAAAACGCGACCCACCTACAAAGGAACAGCGAAGGAAGAGGAATATCACGAGAACAAGATACCTAAAGTGTCGTCCGATCATGCGATATCGGACGAGAACACGAAGGTCGACGAGCGGATTCTGTCGAAGCCGCGTCTCTCGTTGGGCGACATGCGCGCCTCCTGGCGGGAGTTCAGCGGGAAGTTCGGGGAGAATAGGAAGAAAAAGAACCGAGACGACTGCCAATGATGGAGGGACTGTTCGGTCCATGTGTTGGTACGGATCGCGCGGGATGTACGGAGCCTGGTGACCGGTCGGTGGTGATGGCTGACGGTATATTAGTGTCTGTTAGCACGGGCGACAGCGATACGGCATGCCACCGATGTTACAAAGACGAATAAGGTGGCGGGCGGAAGTTTGTATAGACATGTGTAGCTGGGTTATTATTAATATGCAGGACATTCGCGGTCGAAATTAACGGGGTTGATGACACTGGCGACATCTTGACGATTAGTCGTCGTCGTTACGAAATGTAACAGTATCAACGACGTACTTTTATGGTTACGTCCAGGCGGTCCAGGGGCCCCAAGAGTGCCGCCCGCGTGCCCGCTTGCACGCCCGGTTACGGCGCCCCTGGTTACGTCGATATTTTGTCGTTGAGATGTCGTATCGTTGTCGCACATGTGAATAGTCACGCAGATGAGGTTGCGTATCGTAGGCAGCTTTGGGAAATTCAGTGATTGGATAGGATTGGGTCTGTTAGAAATCGTTCCTCGGAGAATTTATATTCGGCCGTCAACAACTTCTAGGCCAAACGTAATTTAAAATAGACTCGTATGTATCACGTCCAAATTGGATTACTTAGTAATTATTGGAGTAAGTGGGCTAAGTTGTGAAGAGGAAACGTTAGGATAGATTTTTGTTTTTCATTATAGTAAATCTTGGGTGTAACCAACATACGAAAGAAACATTGGGTGTAAATTTTGCATCGCATCATACAATTAATATGATAAGGGAAAATAAAAATTATTGCCATCAAGAAAAGGTTCATCAAAGAATGTTTGCATGGTTTAACTGCTCTTTCGTAACCCTCACCCATAAAGCGAAAGTCTAAATTGTGCACCCGAGACATTTTACCGTACAGTTATTGTAGCTAGGGAGCCCAAGAGGGGATTTTTGGATTTACTCGAGCGCGTCAGATTAAGATACAGGGGGTACCTGGTACCCAGTTAAGTAGCTCCACCAAATATGAGCCCCATATATAAGTTCGAATTTTTTTTGCACATTATAATAATGGTAGCGAGTTTGCGTCACATCGAAATCGTCAGATTATTGAATGAGAGCTTTTTTTAGGTTCACTTAACACCCCCATAGAAAATCTGACGTGCTCGATTTGATTTTTTCTCTCTCATTTTCAACCCTTACGTACGGTCACCCCATCAAACAAACGATCAGATTAACATAGTACATTATTAAAAATACGTAGAACATTGATGCTTACAATATCTGAAGCGCTCGAGTATGTACACATGGACATTATTTTTTTACATATTCAAAAGTCTATAGCCGCTTCCCCCACCGATGAAAAGGTATACATTATATAACATTTTTTTCTTCTTATCATCTAAGCTTTGCAACCCAATAGGTCTCTATGACGCTCGAGTAAATCCACATTTAGCATCGTCGGCTCCCGTACCATTGGGACATATTAACCGTTTTCTTAAGGGATTATCGTCTTTATACGTACGGACGAAAATGGAAGAAGTTAATATAAAACCACATCACTGAACAAAACCACTTGTGAAGTTTTACATCGTTATTTTGTTATCAAGGCTCCGTACATCGTCGAGAATTGCGATCCTCAAAATAAAACTGGACTCAATCGAACGTTTGAAATAATAGAATGAACTGTTAGTGTCGCCGTGTTCACGGCAGATAACGTTGCGGGTTTGTTGTTAAAACGGTTTTTATTCGAGTTGCCCGCTCGAATACACGAAGAAATGGTGAATGTCCGGTTGTATACATCAATGTGGGCATGTATTGTATGTGTTTCATTATTACACTGAAACTATTTAAACTGTATGTTTATGATATGAAAGTTCAAAATACAAGAGACTTATGAGAGAGAAGAAAGCAACTTGTTGGCTTGAATTTTAAATGAATCCAATTATAAGGGTTTTGAATTATTTATTATTTTTTTGCTGTGAATGGAAAGTGACTTAAAATGGTCCCAATGAAAAGATTTCGTGTACTCAGATATAAATGCAGTACCTGTTATCCTACCAAAACATAACAATTTAAATAATGTGTAAGCCTTTAGATGAGTATGATTATTACAGCACATTGGGTACATGCACACATTGATGGATATAACATTACACTTTATGTTTAATTGATTGATTTAATCATCTTCGTAGTTAATTTTATGTTTAAGTAATAATACGCTATCTTCTATAGGGGAGTCGAGTGATATCACAATATGTTTGATCTCTTAAACCGGTAACGAATATAGATTGTTTTATTGTGGCCAAAATATATTGATATGCCATTTGTATAATATTAATATTTTATAATATTTTATGTACGTCTATTAAATTTAAAGGTTTGGTGGATACTCATCACTTATGTATTAATTTCTATACCTATAAAACAGCCCAATTAAATCGGTATAAAATCGTTAATCAATAAATTTAAATATAATATTTTTGTCATAATTTAGACAGTAAATTAGTAAAGTATTTAGAATTAATTAGTTCAAGTTCGATTATGTCCAAAGTGTTGTTATATTTGTGTCCAAATTAGCATTCCTCTCGTTGGTACAGTACCCGGCAAGAAATAATGCACATCGGTATTCAGAAAGAGATAATCGGTTAGTTTCGGCTTTGTAGAGCGTTGTCCTTTCTACACAGTCCTTACCGCTGACTTGTCACTTTTCTTTCGAATTCGGTAGAAGACGGTCGCGTTCACTCATAAATAAATATAAAGAGTTGTTAAAACCTCCTATGGAACACCAATATTATTATTATTGTAAGTACTTGATAGGGTGCTTTATCAGCTCTTAATAGATATTGCACTTTTAGTGCAATGTGCGAAAAGAACCAGGAAAAATATAGGAAGCGTCATCTATCAACATTTTATTGTACCCGACTTGATGGTACATTTTAAGAATGTAAAAATAAAAATATTATATAATAAAATAATCAAGTCAATTGCTATATTTAATTTTATAGTATAACGATCTTATCATAATACAGCATATTTCTACATTGAGGTATTTAAAAAGGAATTGACCGTCAAAATTTAGTAACGTCCTGATCCCCGTCTTAGTCCGAGCGCTGTCGGGCAATTTGGCGTAGGTTCTTGAAATTACTGCATATTAACCATATAATAATTTCGGCTTAATTTAGTACAAATTGTTCAGTAAATAAATATGAATAAACTTTAAAAAGTTTAAAACGAATGAATTGATTAAAATTTCTCTTGATAATGATATGAATAGGCATGAGGTGAATAGATTGATGACAATAAATAATTTAAGATATGATTAACATACTTCACTTTTTATTGAATTAGCTGTTTACAAGGACCTACTCCAATTTGTCCACTCGCTTTTAGTATTTTAAATCAATACATGGGAGCTTCTCCATAACATGGGTTGGTTCACTCTCCATCACACGTTACATTCCGGACAGATTGGTACCGATCGGTTCGGATATTATTGTTATGGATGTTGGTTGTGAATTGATTGGATTCGTTTTCACGGCATTTAGAAAAATTACCTTGAATCATAATTAAATTTATGGCAGTAACGAAAAGGATATTAATGTCTGTTCCTGGTATTTGAAATGTTAAAATGTATAAATAACATTTCAACAGCTTTTCGATGTTTGTTTTGGACCTTCCACTTTGTATTGTTAATCAAAATACTAGAATAATGTGATGAGTTCATGACTTGATTTATATAATATGGAATCCAGTCAATTCACAAGTCATCCTAATTATTGTTGTTGCATCCGACTTACGCTCCATATACCTACAGTGCGCGTAAGTTATTAATGACTGTAAAACTTCACACCTACTATAAGACAATTTGAAGATCGAGAGTCATTAGTAAAGTAAACGCACTATAGAATAACACACAACGGCTGCTAAACACAAAGGATAGATATAACGTGAACGCCCCGTTGCTAACAATAAATATAAACATGTATGGGTAAGGTGAACTGACGTGACCGTTGACCGCACAGGGCAGGGCTGCGAGCGCGTGGGCCGCTACCACCAGCTGTCGCCCGACCGGCCCCCCACCACGTAAATATACACCCCTCATCCCCTCGTTATACACCCCCCAAACCCCACGTAATACAACCCCCCATACATCACTCCAACCTGCACTGTTCCGATCTAGCACGCTTGTGATTTTTGTGGCTCATTTTTGAATGTATTTGTATACAAATTTGTATTGTTTGGTTACGAATATTTTTACTCGCATTTTTACGTCAAAGTAGGCAACGTACGTCATTTCGGGTGATTTTAAGGGTTTTGAAGTTTTATAATAAAACAGTATTATGTTAAAATTGTGCGAAAAATACAGATGGACATCATACTTGCCTACTTCTTTTACTGTTTTTAACAGATTCATTTATCACATTGTCACTGTAAATTTGTTAAAATATCTTGATTTAGAAATCCTTCACTAAGTGCACTAAAGACGTGACAGAATTTTTTACATATAGTATATTGTATTGTCTAATTAATCATCGAACTTCGCAAGCGTGTTAGCATCTACATCTATTACCGTCTGAATGTACATTATGTGACACTACGTTAACAGTTCGGCTTGACTCCTTCAACAATCATGCCAGTCCGCTTTTATACACCCTGTTGCGTTTTTGTTTTTGTATTATTAATTTTTATTTTTCACAGCTTTTACCATTTACTTGTGACGTATATAACCTTTACGCCCTTTAGATTATTGACGACGCTTGTTTTTAATCACCCTTCGGACCGCGCACTAAATTTCTTTTTTATTTTCGATTCTTGTGACGTGTTTTTTATTTTTCTTTTTAATGTGTATATTGTTTTCTTATTTAGGCTTTTATTCATGTGCATGCTAAAAGTGTAATAATACTGTATTGTTTTTATTTTCATTAAATTGCTCTTAGAAAATAAAACATTGTATAAATGTTTTCTTTATCATAATAGTATTTATTTATAACAGTATTATTAGACGGATATATAACTGAAGAGGAATATTTGGTATTTTATAAAGTAACCCAATTCAAAACTTCTTTAAAATCCCTTTTCTCTTCAGCCCTGTATGTTGCTTGTCTAGAGAGCGGCCACAGTTATCGACATTGTGGTCGTTCTTTGTATTCCTGTGGAATGTGTTATGTGTACTCGTCCGTTAATTAAAACTATTCCATCGATATTGTTTATGAACTTTTATAAAAACCTCTATAATGTATATATTTTCACTTATAGCTTGGAATTAACAGTGAATTTACTGATAAAATGATACTTTCACTGATTCTTTCAGTGTAATAAATTAAATAAATAACTAAATGTAGATAACTTTTTATTCAAATAATATTTAAACAATTAATATATTTAACCTAATGAAAATGAATATTTCTAAGCAATGTCGATCGAGTCAGTCATCGTTCATTCATTAACATCCCATTCGCTGTTTCGCCCGCTTTGCTGACCAAACGCATCACACATGCCACGTACAGTGTTGAGACGCCTTTAAGCTTTGAATGTTTTGTTCTAATTAGTGTATCTCTAAGACTAGACTAAATTTTAATTTTACATGTTTTTAATAAGCTTCGAGGCGTTTGAAATTGCTGTTGTAAAATATACAATTGGAAATATAAAATGTTTCGATTTCGGTTGTATTTTTGGGTTCACTTGAATCTTCGTTTGATGTTGTTTTTTAACTAGGGAAAAGATTTATAATTTTTATCCTTAAAAATATATCTATCAATTTAATGCAAGTTAATTTGCATTGCCAGATTGTCCTTATATATTTTTTTAATAGTTTGCCAATTGTTATTGCAATTAATTGCTAAATTCAATTTAGTTCTTTACTTGGTAGTAAATATGAACCCAAAAATTTAACCGATAAAATACGATAGTGGCATTTGTGATGGTTCCGGTTGCTTACATGGGTTTCTTACATTTTTCAGGTGAATCCACATACTTGTGAGGGTGGCACGTGGGATCAGTGACCTCTCCACTTCTATAAATAAATATCCCGCTTTACCCCCTCCACCTTATGGGAAAGGCTCGAATACCGAACTCTTAACACGACGCCGTAAAGACTATATTCGCCCGGAGCCTTTGCCGTAGTGACGTTTTAATGAACAGCTAGTGTTCTATGTGTGTCTAAAATGTGTAGATATTCGGAAAATAATAACTACGCGGGTTGTGCCATTGCCCTGTTCGATGTTGAGAGGAACGATTTGAAATTGAATTGAAAATACTGATGTGATAAATTGAGTGCTGAATGGATAATAAAGTGAACGAATCGGAAGATCTGGCGGTGACGTTTCTAGATATTCTCTATTCTTTGTCTTTGAATGCACGCCGTTAAAGACTTTGTACTTTAAAGTGTTAAAATTGTCCGTAGAATAATCATAGAATGGAGCGTGTGTAGTGGCGTCACGACTATTTGTTAGAGATTTTGTGTTTTCTGTCGGTAACGCGGCGTCGCGGGCGGCCGCGCTGTGGTCCTCAACGTATGCTCTACTCATGTTAATTACGCATCTTATGACTGAATAAGTACACTGTATGGTTTCCATTACGAATTGAAGTGTCGCCATTTTATGTATGCTGTATAAATAGGAGATTCCGTACTTGTTATTTATTATTTTTATATAATAGATATTACATAACAAATCCTCGATATAACTCCGACGTGACTCTAAGTTAGCCGGAGGTTCAACAGTAACTTTCTCGGGCACGAATCTGTCGGCCCGGTTTCATCCTGTAAACGTGTTAGCTGTATTTTAAATATTTTATTTATAGAGGACATGTTGTTTAAACTATTTTTTGGATCGGTCACTTTGTAAAGCGTTTTATGAAGTCTTTATAAGATTTAATGTTGTCCGTTACGAAAGATAGCTAGTACGCCAGCCTACAAAAAATAAGTTTAATGATATCGTCCCTTCTAAGGAAATAGTCTAACTATAGTTTGTTGGCCAGTGTCGCATGCGAGACGACTGCACAGGTTGTTTTTTTCTTTTAATATATATTTTTTGGATTTAAATGGCAATGTTTGAAATGTTCATTGTGATTACTACAGATGTACAGATAAAGGAATATGTTGATCTATAATCTATGATTCTATTTGGGTAACGCTAGTTTATTTTATCTTATTGGCATGTGTTTCCTACGATTTTTGTTGTCCATATTAGTACCCATGTTAGTAACACTGTGAACGAAACATGGCTACGTTTGATTTAGAAATGTGTAATTCTTATTTTTTTCCTGTGTTTATTCATTTAACAAACTTATGTTTTACTTCACAGGTGAAGTTAATTACATGTCCATTTTCAATTGTATTGTTCCACGTTTTCTAAAATACAATTTTTGATTTTTCTATTGATAAATCTATTTAATTCAATTTGCTGCACATTATTAAATCAAGCTGTAGTCGACAGTAGTCAGGATTGACGCGTGTAATAACAACCCAATGAATTGGTGGTGCTGTTACATCGATGGAAACATCCTTTCGCGAAAGTGGATTTGTTTGTGGACTTTTTTATATATCTTTTACAAAACGCTTACTTACCCGTGTCGGTGTGTGTGACTTTTAGTGAAATTATCGACTCGTAATAATACATGGTCGGATTGTGCTGAGAAGGGCTGATGAATTGTGATGTTCTAGAAGTATGCTTGCCTAACTTTATGTACAGGGTGATGATACCATTCTCAATGAGTACAGTGCCGTAAGACAACCGTCGATAGTGCGTCAATCAGCACAGTCCAACTACGAGTAAGCTTGTTTACTAGAGTACAAATAAAATGACTTCATACAATAATTAGCCAAAAATCTTAAGAGAAAATACCCCTCCGATTTCTATTCTGAAATCGTTTATTTTACAAAAATCAAAAATCCTTTGTGATTTTTTTCCTTCGTAGGATTATTTGTTATATTCACGATTACTTTTGTACTATTTTTTTTCTTTTAGGTAAATCGTTTCTATATTTTTATTACTAATTGTTAGAGAAATATATGCCGAAAGACGTGGCAGATTTCCCCACCATGGGCTTTTCGGATACAATTCTTCTAATATCAACTAATTTGTATAAAATTATTACTTGTCGGTAGTGTTAGACTCGCTGCACTTGTTTTATTTACTCCATCAATTTTTTTTGTGTAAGTATACAGAACAAAATACAATGAAACATTTCCAATTCCAAAAAATACATTTGAAATGGTATTTGTACTGAATTACGTAAGTAAGATATTAATCGTAGATCTGTTTGATTGAATTAGTTGATATTAAAACAATTGATGCAGAAGGCCCCAGCTTGACTTAGTCCACAGTCGGACAGTAAATAATGTTTTTGTGTAGTTTCGAAAGATCTCAACAACTGCCATCACGTTAAGGCTACGGGAATGTTCACTGTGAGGTTTGTACATCGAATACAAGTTGACATGAATGTGTAATATTTTATCATTGAATTTTAATACAAAATTGGTTGTGTAAGGTTTGGAAATATTTTTTAAAAAATTTAAAAAGGCGGTGATAAATTATTTTTGTACAATGCAAAAACAGTCGAGTATAAATCTCACAGTAAAATTCTATTAGTGGAAACTTATCCAAAAAATCTTTAGGTGGCTTTGAATGCCAGTTTTCGATGCATTTAAATTTCAAAAATACATATCGACGCTGTTGAAAATGAATATTTTGGAATGAAACCTAGAAATAGAAAATATAAATTACCATGGAACCGATAATTTGAAATAGAATTTGATTTAAATGCATCCAAAACTAGCAACATATTGCTTAACACTCTCAATGCCAACGGTAGCGAGACCCCGAACATTGTATACAGATGGAAACATTTTAATACAACACGATCAATATTGTACTGAAACATAAAAAATTCAAGTTAGAATTTTTTACGGATTAAAAATATTAAAACGTTTTGAGACATTGACAATGGATGCTTATTTTAATTATGAACGTAACTAAAATTAATTCTGTCTCCACAATGAAAGTAGCTGGGACATTTGGAAATTTCAAATGTAAGGAATTAGACTTATAATTCATTTTGTTTAATTAGTAAAATAGGCCTAAGTTATTTATATTTTTTATATATAGGCAAATTTAGCAATAACATGAATTTATTCTGAAAATTTATTTTTTTAGTAACCCAAAATGCTTTTATTTCGGGCCACTGAATCTCTGGGCGAATAATGCTTGTGGAATTATCATTATATAAAATTTTATTGGTGGTTATCGGTTGCAATTCATAATAATTTCACACTGCTCAGCTTGCCACCTAAGTGCAAATTAGAATTATTATTTAGTACTTAAATTGTATTAAAATGTTTTCAGATAAATCGTGCACTGGCGTTGAAGGTGTTAGTATGAAAATTTAGCCTGAAATTAAAAGTTAAATAAATATAAAGGGTGTAATGAATTTGTAATGTGATTGTTTATTTTTTTCTGTGAATAATTAAATAATATGTTCTTCGAAATTAAGGTTCGGTTTAAATGTTGAAGTGCTAGGAACGGATATCGAACATTCTACATATTTTTAAATTAAATATTCGGTGTGTATGTATGAGGTTTGTTTTTCTCAAAGTTTTGTATGACATATTTTTGTATCAATTTCGATAATATCTCAGGGCCTACTTTCGTAAAAACTTTTTGAAAACTTTAACTTGTAAAAAAAATGTTTGTTTTGTGTGGTTTTCGACATGAATTTTGAGCGTGGTACACTTTCTCTTGTGACTGGGTGTGAACGGGACAGAAGATGCGTAAGTTAGCAATTTTTATTGACTGACACAGTCTCGGTGAAGGGAGCGAGTGTGTTTCTTAAGGAAGTTTGGTTGAGAGTTTTAAAGCTGGGAAAACACTCGATCCCAGCAGTGGGATGATTACAATAGCCCCGCTAATACACCTCACCTCAGATCAGCTCAAGCTTCGTGCCGGGCCCTTAGTAAAGTTAATTTTATTTGTTTACTGGTGCGAATAAACAATATCAAAACTACTCTGTGTATTCTTGTGTACAACTGGACCGAGCACTCGGTCCAATTGGCCTAATTTGATATACGTTCCTAGCATTCTGTTACGAATTGGTTTCGGTTACAATCGTGAAATCCGTGTAGAAACCCAAGTAATATTGAACCAAGTTCCAAAAGTTGATAATGGTGGTTTTGCTGTGACAAATATTTAAATTAATATGCATCTGCAATAGACGAACCATGGTGCGTCCCCCTTAATTTTATAATTTTTTTTAAGTATTTTCCGAAAATTTTAATGTCCTATTTATTGTTATTAAGCTGTGATGATACGTTACTTTAACCTATATGATTATTAATATTATTTAAAATCAATAATTACCCTGCTATGCACGACCAAATTGAGCATGATTTAAGATTTGGGCCAGTCAGATGAATAATCAAAGGTTCTATGACTGGTCAAAGGTAGTCTTTTAAAATTATATAAACAACATTATATTTATCTTACATTTACGATAATTCCCAACGATTTATTTGATTTATAGAATTCCAAATTTTAATTGAAAATTCTGAAATGTAAAATTTACTTCGGAACCAATTCGTAGAATCATAAAGGCAACCATTAACTTGTGTACATTAACATTGTTATTCATTGTTTACTATACCCGTTTATCGACACCTTGGCGGAATTACTACTACAGGTAGTGAGATTTTGGTCCAAATTTTTAGAATGAAGTTCCTTATCAGGAATGGCAGTTGTAGGAGAGGTTACTCGACTTCTATCAGACTCTATAGGAAAACATTGAAATTGGAGCCTTATTTCCTGTTTATTACGGTTCAAATCTAATTTGGTCATAAATTATACCTATAATCGGTGTTTTCAAGTAAAAATGTCGAATAAATGTTTCAATCGTCAGGAACAGGATATAAAGTTCGTATTTCAATGCTTTCCTCTAAGTTGAATTGAGACCTTTACAATATTCTATCGGCAATAATATCAGAATACATCATCGTATATCGTGAAATTTTAAAACAGTTAATGCATCCGAAATTATTATTCGTATTGTCAGGCGTTTTGTGAAGTTTTCATTTTCATTCCATCCATCCATCTAATGAGGGTAAACGCGTGTGAATTCGCCGCTAGAGGCGCTAGTGCAGAGTGAGGTCTGGCTGTCAGTGCCACAAACTTATCTGACCCGGTAAGGGGAGCGCTAGTGTCTTTGTCTGACAACAGTTTAACATTTGCATTAGTTCCAATTTTGGCCACCGGGTCAGATAAGTTTGTGGCACTTTCACTTCTCACTTGTCTGAATGTCACTTGTCACTGTTTACCTATGTATGGGCGGGCTTTGACAGCAGGACCTCACCTCGCCGGTGGCGCCAACTGGTGAGCACAAAAACGGCCACCCTCATTGAGTTGTAATAAACGCCGCGCCGTAAGGTACTTCGTTTTTAGAGGGAGTCCCCCGACCGCACGTATTTTTTTTCGTTGGCTGCGGCCATATTGATTTTTTGACATTGACAGAAGGTGCACAGAGCGGAAAACGTGATTCATGACTGGTCATGGTATACGAATAAAATGAATTGGCGATTGCTTAGTTTATTGTTTTGTTTAGGGGTTAATCACAGTGTCCAATGGCGTATTGTTCAGTGCCTCTATTATGAGTTGTTGTAGTAAACGTCAAACTGTTACTATTGCAGTTAACGTTTAGAATTTGTATGAGAATCCGTACAGCGCCTCTAGCGGTTACGATACTGAACTACAATTCTCATACAAATTCTAAACGTCAACTGCAATAGTAACGTCCTTTACGTTTACTACAACAACTCATAATAGAGGCACTGATGACAGTAAGCACGTGGTCACTACTTTGGTTACACTACTAGTGACGATCTCTAGTGGACACATAACCTAACCACTATAAGTATTCACTATTGTGAGTGACATGGAACTCAGAAATAAGTAGGTACAGTTAAAGCCAATTAATACTTTTATAACGAAAAACTAAGTTAGCAATTTATTACTTTCAGACGATAGTGGTCTATGAATTGCTATTTATATTTGAAAATACATTGGTACACCTACACCCTTAGGCCGCGGCCTCGAATTTTGCGGGCAGCGGGGCGGCGGCGGCGGCGGCGCGGGCAACGCAGGCTAGTTCTCGAAACTCGCGGCGGCGCTATAGCGGCGTAGTGTTGTGTCGCTGAGATATTTGTTTTATTCGCGAACGAAATGTCTGAACAACGGAGACAACATCTTTTCGATTCAAATTTATTTTTTACACTCGTTTTATTGTGGGCAAAGGAAGAAGTGAATACCTACTATAGGACAAGAAAAATATAAAGCGAGTTTTATCGAAATTGGAAGAACAGAGCCAATGTCCCGACAAATAAATAACAAAGTAATAATTAGATTAATTATCAAAATACCTAACTCCAATGTAATCAATATAATCTTAAAACATTTACAATTTCAGTTAAAAGAGAAAGTAAAAGTATTAGAAATTGTAAAATAACATAAAAGAACAAGTCATAAAGAAAGGCAAGGATATTAAAGGAAGTGAACAAGGAAGAAGATAAAGAGGATAAAGATGACAGACAAGGAGTAAAGAAGTAAATAAAATAAATATTACGTATACGACACCTAAATAAATTGCACAACACTACAATGCGATAGCGCGGGCTGTCACCGTGTGCGTTACCCTAGCAAGAACAGCGAGAGGGATATGAACTATCAAAATAAAATATTATTATAATTATAGCTATAATTAAAATATTATTTTCACTATTAATTGCTACCTAATTGCTTCCTAAAAACCTAGTAGTCTGGATTCCGTAGCTTTTAAGGATAAATAGTCATTAACAAAAACCGTTTACGAAACTCTGAACACCCACTATTTTATCATTGCAGAAGAAAAAAGTTATTCAAAACAAACTACATTCAAAATAAGTAAGAATATATATATTAAAAATCTTGAAAAATATAAATTTAACAATTATGCTTCCTTATCTAAAGCTCGAAATTCGTGATTTTGAATTATACACGGTATAAATAAAAGAACTTTTTGTGTTCGAATATACTTAGGATTTTTTTTCTAAATCTACATCAACGTTAAATATGAGCAGACCCGCCATTCTGACGCACACGACGCGAGAGCGGTCACCGCTTGACGTTGTCAACCACCGCTCGTTACCCGCTCCCACACCGCCGCCGCGCCGCTGTTTTCGAGGGTCGGTCCATTTGATAACACGCAAAACATCTTGCCGCGCCCGCGCCGCCGCCGCCGCCGCGCCGCGGCCCGCAAGATTCGAGGCCGCGGCCTTATTATGAATACCAAATTTTGTTTCCTAAAAATGTGATATTCATATCTGTAGTACAACATTTATTAGAAACATAACAATTTTCTATTTCTCCATGGTCAAATTCAAATATTTATTTCTTCGAAGTAGATTTTTACAAACACTTATCGAACGTCAAGTTACGCCATCGCTTCAACAAATCCCTACGGCGAGTGGTCTTGGAAGAAGAAGGTCAGTGTATCCTAAACAAAACGAGATAAAACTTAGTAATTGCTGATGCTGATCGTCTCTCTTGTATCAATCGTAAGATATTGTTCTCGTTTCTATGACGTTTTAGGTAAGATGCAGGTTCGAAAGCCGTAATAACGATAATAATGTTTAGGTGTAGGATATGCTGAGGGTTGAGATTGCTGGTTAAGGCCGTTAGGTTGTTAAAAAGATATGCGGAATAAAAGGTTTTAACGGATTTGGTCTAAATATTGACATCAGTGATATACCTAAGGTTATCAAAGGGAATCACTATGACAGTGACACAGGAATACCACGACTATGGCTCATGCTACTTCCCCAGAATTAGCAAGGTCCGATGCCTTGCTACTTCCCCAGAATTAGCAAGGTCCGATGCCTTGCTACTTCCCCAGAATTAGCAAGGTCCGATGCCTTGCTACTTCCCCAGAATTAGCAAGGTCCGATGCCTTGCTACTTCCCCAGAATTAGCAAGGTCCGATGCCTTGCTACTTCCCCAGAATTAGCAAGGTCCGATGCCTTGCTACTTCCCCAGAATTAGCAAGGTCCGATGCCTTGCTAATTCTTCAGTGGTGAAGATCACGTTAGGTTGGTGTTGTAATGGTTAGCTACATGAGAAGTGAGTATGCAAAGGTGTGATGGGGAGTTGTCTATGGTGTTGCTGCTCTATATGATGTGGAAATGATGAGTAAGGGGTACGCTAGAAATCTAGATACAAATGAAGGTATCATTCAGCTGTTTTCCAACTTTTGAACGATTTTTTTTCACGGTAATATTGTAAAATTTCATTAAATCTGAACCAGCCAAAATAATAATACCTACTGTAATTTATCACTTAAATGTAATCTTATAAAGTAGAATAAAAATTAAAACATTTTTGATGCAACTGAATGGAGATTTCGTTTTCAAATATACATACACGTAAAGATACCATCCATTCGTAATTAAGTTAAAAATAGGCGTGTAAAACATTTGATAAATTGTTGGAGACGGATGTACCTACGTTTAATCCAAAAGTTATTCAACATTATTAGTTAATACGAGAGTTACATTTTGAAGAAATTTTCTAGCGTGAGGTGAGCTTGCACGTCGGTGTTGCCATTCGTTGTTGATGAGAAACTTCAAGAAGAGAGTGAATAGGTTTTGTTGTAAGTTAATGCGCTCACCATCATTATCATCGCTATTAATTATCAGGTGGGATTGTCAAGCATTAACTTAGGTTCGTGTAAAATAAAGGTGCGAAGGAAAGTGATGAAAGGAGTAAGTTTAGACGGTAAGGCTAGGTAGTGTAGCGTAGGATAGGTTAGGAACGTCATAGATTCGAGTCGGGTGCAGTGAGCGAACATACCTAATGTTATAAGTTACGTTACTTACACTACGGGGCTTTAAAGGTTTTCATTGACCACTGCTAGAGGGCGTTGATGTAAAAAATCCTTATTGTTATCTCATCTCTATTAAAACTGGCCAAAAGGAATAAAATACGTTTTATTGTATTGCAATCGCAGTATTAACTTTATGTACAAATAGTTACTCCGGAAACGCACTTTAGCAGTTGAACATACCAAACTTATAATCCTTTTTGAACAGCAAGTGTCTATGGAACATCCTTCTATAATTTTTGTCAGGTAGATACTTTATTTTTGGAACTTTGTTGACCACATCATACAATTAATTATTAGCTAGCTAGCTAGCTACAACCCACTAATGGCCCACTACTGAGCACGGGTCTCTCCTCATTACTGAGGAGGCCTAGAGCATACTCCACCACGCTGCTCCAATGCGGATTGGTGGAGGGGTTAGTGGCCAACCCAGTGTCGAAAGTTTTCAAGCCGCCCGAAGGCCTCCGACATGGCTTAACGACTGCTATCAATCGATAACAACCGGGACCGACGGCTTTACGTGCCCTCCGAAGCACGGAAGCGCTCAAGATATTTTTGCCACTAGCGGTCACCCATCCGAGTACCGACCGCGCCCGCTGTTGCTTAACTTTGTCGATCGCTTAGGATCGACGCAAGCCGCCGGGCTATGAGCGCTTCTATTAATTATTAACACGACATTAATTGCTACGGGAGACAGAATAGTTTTAAATTTCAAACTGCACAACATGTTAGTTTTTTTCGGACACAGAAAATGCAATAATCCTATTATGAATAATCTATCATGCATAGTTCGTGCGTAACGTAACGTCCTAAGATTCCGTCCGCACACATTCCGTCGAAATGTTTATACGTAATGTACAATATTATGACTTACGAGAATTTTTCTCAAAATCCATAAGACGGATTGTGTTCGGAGTTTACTACTTACTAGTTACTACTAAACCGACGTTACTAGCTGTTCGAAAGGAATTATAAAGTTTAATCATGCAGTTACGCAGTTTCCAGGACTGCACCATTCGCGCCAATAAATTTAATAATTACTTATATTCATTCACTTTAAAATATGTTGTTGTTTTAATCGTCATGAATTTGTAACGTGTTTCTCATTAATTAGTTCGTAATTTAATTTTTAATTATATTGCTTTGTTTTTTGTATTTAAAGTGTCCGATGAGTGCGTATGGTCCTTATTTGTGCTTCTTTGCCGGTAGGTATGGATTGAAGTACATACCTACTGCATATAGATTTATGTTATTTTCTATGGATTTTTGAGGTGTCGTAGCTTCTTGTCCTAAACTGACGTATAATAGTCTAAAGACTAGCGCCTTAAGTATCAATTAGAACTTAAAGGATCCCAGGATTGGTATCACATAAAAATAAATTGTTTTCATGAAGGCTGTTCTAGATTTAAATCTAAAATAATTACTAACTTTTATAACAAAAAATAACAGACTTCAAAATCTATAAGTAGAGATAACTCAAAAATTGCGCTCAATAAGGGACCAGACGATAATCTTTCGCATACCAGATACCTACAAAAATAATTATCAAAATCGGTTCACAAAATAATTATTAGCAAAAATACAGGCAGTTTAGGACTATAGTACGACACATCAAAAGACCAAACGATACATATATTGCTTGTTTCACAGTTGTTATACCTTATATCCTGCAGTATAAATGTATTTAGCAGGCCGGTTTTTGCTTGATATATTCAAATCAATCGAAATTAATCACAACTTATTTATAATTCACCGTTACAGGATATATCTACTAAAGGTAGCCATTGACGACGCGTCCATTTGGAGTGCTTCCAAATGGACGTATCGTCAACGGCTTCCAAAATTTCAAAGATTTCCTTTGGAGGTACTTCCATATGGATGTCCTCCATTCGGAAGCAAACGGACGCATCGTCAATGGCCTCCTTAATATTCGGATTTCTTGTCACTGTTGTCTCGTTATCGGTAATCTCTCGACCCCCCACACTTCATGAAAGGTTTAGCTTTAAATATTGTTGTTTGCCTTATAAGAATGTGATCTTATGACGGTTATACTGAAGGATGTCGCAATCTGTGGCGGTCGCAGCCATTTGTGTTGTTCCACGATTGGTCTAGCGCCGGACACATCGGGAACATTCGAGAAAATGACATAAAATAAAATTCAAGGGATTTTAGCATAATTTTTTATGTTCCACATTGTATAAAACTCATTTCTCTTGGTCTCGTTTGACTTGCCATATTGTTCTAATTTTGTTTTAAAATAAAAATAACATTTTTCAAAGTACCCACCGCGTTTTTTCCTTTCATTTGATTTCTCATTTTAAGTCCATTGAAGTCTCGTATTGGTCGATTTTTATTTCAAAATCAATTTCATTACAAACTCCAGACGAAAGAAGGAAAAGAGTTAAATAGGAACGTGTTATTTTTATTTCTTTTTAAACTAAAATGTTGATTTGTTGATTATTGTCTATGGTTTCGTAAAAAGGTACAATATTCTCGAGGTGCACACACAATTGGTCTGCGACCGCGACTATGGTAGAAATGCCTTGTGTAATGATAACAAAATGAATTATGTAATATAAGACTTGACAATGTGCGGTGTTACGGTAATATCAGTGGATACGTGTCAATTGGGTACGGTTTTGTACGGAGGGAGCTTCATTAGTTGTCCATTGTACGTCCCTCTCCAATTCAGACCGTTAGAGGGATGTAGATATGTCATAGTCATGCGTCTGAATCACATACGCGTAACTCCGCGATTGTACTTCGATGTAAAATAATAAATATGATGTTCTCTATGCTTGTAACACTGCGTTTATTCATACTCTAGGAATAAATTGATTTTCCGACACATCACAAAAACCATTCTTTGTTTTAGAAAGACCGGATCGGAAATCCTAACTAATAAAGCCCTCTCTGCAAAGCATTCACATTTTTTTTTTATGAATCGTAAGAAAATTCTTAGTTCCACAATAATTAAAATAATATCTATATGTAAATTTTTTCTTATCTTAGTAAGTAAAAGATCTCATATGTGAAATGATTTTGTTTTGTCTTTTTTATATTTTGATGAACTTCAGAATAGTCGAATTGATTTAAAGACAACCTATGTAAAATAAAAATATGGATGTATATAATTTGGAGTTTTATTTGCGCTTCCCAATTGTTATTCTCGCATTTAACAGAACAATTTACCATTGTAAATAATATTTTAATATGACATTTAAACAATTCACAAATATACATACTGTTAAACAACTTTTAATAATTTGTTTCTTTTAATAATGATAGGTACACAAAATAGATCATTTTACAATTTGTCAGTTGAATACAAGATATTACAAACAGCGCAGTGGACATAAGTACCTGAATTTCAATAAAAATATCGTTTCGAAAAAAAACTTTATTTTAACGCACATTTTATTACAAAACAAGCATGGCGTATGTACTCTGTGTCATGTTATGTAAACATTAAATAACCACAGAGTATGTAATTGTATAAAATTACAACATACAGTGTACAATGCACTGTAATTATGTTGTAATTGTTTATTACTATTTGATAGTACATGTAAAGTACTCAGTGGAATAACACACTTTCAATATGTAAAATCAACAAAATATAAACGGTACACAACTATTGCGCGAAGATACAATTGGAATACAAAATATTAAAATATATCAGTTCAGTTTAATTGACTTGAAACTTGGAATTTCTACAGTAACAACAGACTGTATTTTAAAATTTTCTGCTTCGAATACCATTCTATCAGCATGAAATGATAATTTCACAGAATTTGAAGGCGTGTAGTTGTAAAAATGTTCGACAGCTAGCGACATCTACAAACAGATTTGCATGCATTATATTGCTTGACCAGAAAAATAGAAAACCTGTCATAAGGGCGCTAAAGTTTCCTTTTATATGGCAACAGCACAGACAACAGTAACTATGGTAACGCTCATGTTATTATTGTCATTTCGACAACTATGTCAGAAATATTATCTTTATTATAAACGAAATATTATTTTAGCACATAGTAAATCACTTCTCTCATGAATATGAACAGTTTTTGTTATTTTAGCACAAAAAAGACACTCAAAGTTAAAAGACAAACTGTGACATTCAAACTCACTGACAAGCAATTCACGATTGATGTTTAGAAACTAAGAGTTGCCAGTAAAACAAATTAGTTCCATGAGTTTACCGCAATATGGCGAGGTTTTTTATATTCCTGGTCAACCAATAACATCAAAACAGTGAACCACACTAATGTGGGCTACTTCTAGCGAAGTGACATCGATTCCCGCTCATTGTAGCTTCGGGACCCTGGGCAGTGTTTAGGCAACTTTAGTAACAGTCAACAACGATACTTTACACAACTAACACAACAACATCTTTTTGAAGTCATTACAAAGTCTAACAACTTCTTGACCGTTATAGTATGACGACCGTGACTTAAAATTAGTTACAGCTTTAAATATCGCTTAAAAGTCACCCTCAGCAAAGTTCACAAATAAAACTATCCGCTGTAAAATAATACAAAGACATTTTAATTCCTAGTGTAACAGTATTAAAATCCAGTTTCAACAACAGTGTCCTTACACATGAGCGGGGTGTCTTCATAGGCCGTACGAAGCACCCTATAAGGTCCTATAAGGCGCCTCTGCCGCGGCCTCTGCCCCTGAATCCGCCCCTGCCTCGGGGTCTGGCCCCCTTGCTGGTGTTGGGAGGGCTCTTGGGTCGGAGGGCCTCTATCCGTTCAGTGCAGCCGGTGCTCTCTCGGCCCTCAGTGAAGTAGGAGGCGTAGAGCTCTGCGTTGAAGTTGGAGTTGGTGAGCTCATGGCCGATGGTCACCCAGCCCGGCCGGATCGTGGAGTCCCGCCCGAACAGGTGGACTCTGGGGAAGAAACGAGGGTTCAGGTTATAAATGTGGCACTAAGGAGTTTACATGTAAAAATATCACAGCTGCGGCCTAGTTTGCTAATTGTCTGTTAAAAATGTGTTGAAACTGATGTGTCGAAACACGACGTAAATGTTGTATAAAATATTATGATAATATGTAGTAGTGTATTCTATATGTATGTCTATGTAGTGAAATTCAATCTGTAGCATCTACATACCTCCGTCTGCCCAAACAAAAGTGCTCCATTATATGAAAGATCTCTATAGGCTTCTCGGTGCTGCCAAACTCCTGGTCTTCTGATATGATGAGGTCGATATCGACGTTGGCATGGATGAAGTCTCCGTCTACGGACCTTCGGACCGTCCCCTTGATGCCCATCAGACAGTGTTCCTTGGTCCGCTGGAACACTGCATTGTGCTCCAGATTCTTGGAGTGTCCGGGGTTCTTGATGTTGGTTTTGATCCAGCAGATGTCTTCGCAGCGACGGAAGCCCCATTTCTTCAGGCATTCCCTACCCATGTCTAGACCTGGAATTTATAAGTCATTATTGGTAACATCCCGAAATCGTCTCTCTACTCTACTCTTTTTTATTTACAAATAATTTAAACTCATCGTTAAAATTTTCGCTTCGCTGGGAATCGAACCCTTTCTGGAACAGCAATTCAGCGTGTTAACCATTGAACCATTGGTGTTGTCAAAGTTACTGTAGTATGCACTAGTGATGTAACGAATGTCACTTTTTGAACATTCGCGAATGCGAATGCGAATGCGAATATCTGCTTTCGATATTCGCGAATGCGAATGCGAATGCGAATATTCAGTTTTTTTTTATTTGAACTTAATTTTCTATGCGTGATGGATGCATTTGCATCTTTCTCCGAAAACTACCGAGTTGATTAGAACTAAAGTGTTGCTCCGCTAGAGGGCCGTTCAAGTATAAGGTACTAAAGCATTTTTTTTTCATAATTTTCACCTTTATAAAAAATCACACTCGGAACGAAACAGTAGATTGGCGGTATAAATCTCAAAATCGGTTTACACGCTTAGAATTCATTATTTTTGATGCCCGACTCTTGATCACATTTATTTGCAATTTGGGAAAAGCCGGAATAGCGTTTGTTTTGGGCATAGACAAGCGGGTTTGCCCAATGCGTTTAATTCAAAATAGATAAAATTATGTAGAAAATGTGAAAAGTTTTGTAAAATATTGGCTTATTAACGTAATCACCAACCAGACCCGCGCACCCCTTATTTAATCAAAAATAAGCAAAGCAAACATTCCTTCCCCTTGGTCAAAGGTTAAAAAAATAGTAACAGAGTGAAACCTATTGGAAAAGAAAGAAAAAATGACACAAATAAAAGGAAAAATTATTTACGGGGATCTGCGGTCGGGAGAGGTTAAGGGGGGCTTTTAAAGGTAAAAAACGGTTTATCACAATTTCCAGAAAAACTACAAGTCCTATGAAAAAGTTATTTAGCAAAGGTATAGGTAATAAAAAGATCTACAACTTATTTATTCACACTTTTTTCACATATTTTATTTGGGTTCCTCTTGTTTGGTATAAAAACTTTTCATCGAAAATCGCTTCGACTAATTTTAGTTGGTATAAAGTCATTTCACATAATTATTCATTTGATCGAATATTTGATTGCCATAATTTTATTTCTTATCATCATTTGTTTCGAATAATATCTTTTTATCGAATGTTCAAATGCGCTAATTTTAATTAAAGTAATGTAAACTAGACTAATAATGATAAATAATAGGTTAGGTTAGCGAGGAGCGAAGCGACGAGCGTGTTAGGTTAACAGGAACCATCGCACGAGCCGAGCGAGCGAAGCGAGCGTGTCGCGTCGCGGCAGCGGCCGGCGGCGAGTGCCAGAACCGACGTTAGGGCGTTTATAACCACCTGAACATTTCATGAAATGAACATTGTATAAAATAAATATTCGATCAAATGAACATTATGTCAATCAATATTACACAAAATGAATATTTGATCAAATGAATATTTGATCAAATGAAAATTATGTCAAACGATATTATACAAACTGATTATTATCTTAAACGTTGTTCGATTTATTAAAATTATATCAAAAGTTGTTATACGAAACAAGGGTAACCCATTTTATTTTTGTCATATTTTCTTCCTTTCCCAATGGGTTTCGTCCTGTTATGATTTTTTTCGTTGCAAAAGCTATCGGCACTGGTATACTAATCCGTTCTGCATGTAGAAATCAACAAGTGAATTTTGAAATAAAGTTGGAAGTAAATTTATTTTTTCTTGACAAAAGAAATAAGTATTGGTTTTTTAAATAATTTTTAATTTTATTTTTAATTTCTTCTGGTGTAAATATTCGCAAAACATTCGCATAAATTTTGCGAATGCGAATGCGAATATGGAAAAATGATGCGAATATTCGCGAATGCGAATGCGAATGCGAATATTCGTTACATCACTAGTATGCACTGACTGGCGAAAATCGTTTTGAGCAGTGTAGCACAAATCATACGCTAGAACAGATGTAAATTCCATACATAACGCGTTTGAGCAATACACACATAGACAACGTTTTGAACAACAATTGTTCTGCTTGATTACGCAGTATATGCACCTTCACATCTGTCCTAGCGTATTCGTGGATGTAGCTATTGTGTACTCACCATCCGAGCTGCCGCACCAGAGGAAGAGGAACGCTCGCGGCTGCGCCAGTTGCTGCAACTCCAGCGCCAGCACGTCGCGCCAGCGCCACCCCGCGCCCAGCGGCGGCTCCACCAGCAGCACGTCGAACTTGCTGCCCATGCGCTGCAGCTCGAACGTCTGCCGCACACCCACACACCCGCACACATTACACCACGTCACTGCTCGGACGTCACACACACACACACACACACACACCCGCGCCCAGCGGCGGCTCCACCAGCAGCACGTCGAACTTGCTGCCCATGCGCTGCAGCTCGAACGTCTGCCGCACACCCACACACCCGCACACATTACACTACGTCACTGCTCGGACGTCACACACACACACACACACCCGCGCCCAGCGGCGGCTCCACCAGCAGCACGTCGAACTTGCTGCCCATGCGCTGCAGCTCGAACGTCTGCCGCACACCCACACACCCGCACACATTACACTACGTCACTGCTCGGACGTCACACACACACACACACACACACACCCGCGCCCAGCGGCGGCTCCACCAGCAGCACGTCGAACTTGCTGCCCATGCGCTGCAGCTCGAACGTCTGCCGCACACCCACACACCCGCACACATTACACCACGTCACTGCTCGGACGTCACACACACACACACACACACACCCGCGCCCAGCGGCGGCTCCACCAGCAGCACGTCGAACTTGCTGCCCATGCGCTGCAGCTCGAACGTCTGCCGCACACCCACACACCCGCACACATTACACTACGTCACTGCTCGGACGTCACACACACACACACACACACACACCCGCGCCCAGCGGCGGCTCCACCAGCAGCACGTCGAACTTGCTGCCCATGCGCTGCAGCTCGAACGTCTGCCGCACACCCACACACCCGCACACATTACACTACGTCACTGCTCGGACGTCACACACACACACACACACACACACCCGCGCCCAGCGGCGGCTCCACCAGCAGCACGTCGAACTTGCTGCCCATGCGCTGCAGCTCGAACGTCTGCCGCACACCCACACACCCGCACACATTACACCACGTCACTGCTCAGACGTCACACACACACACACACACACACACACACACACACACCACGGCGCCCAGCGGCGGCTCCACCAGCAGCACGTCGAACTTGCTGCCCATGCGCTGCAGCTCGAACGTCTGCCGCACACCCACACACCCGCACACATTACACCACGTCACTGCTCAGACGTCACACACACACACACACACACACACACCACGGCGCCCAGCGGCGGCTCCACCAGCAGCACGTCGAACTTGCTGCCCATGCGCTGCAGCTCGAACGTCTGCCGCACACCCACACACCCGCACACATTACACCACGTCACTGCTCGGACGTCACACATTCCATTACAGTTGACAAACATTACACATACGCTGCAATGCGAACATCTTCGGGCACACACAGATACACACAATAATACAGGGCCCCAATTCTGCTAAGTTATAGCGCTTCAATTGCGTCTCGATTGAATAGTCTGCTATATTTTGTACACAGAATGTGCCGAAATAGCGTCAAAAACTATTAAATTTTGTACACAGAATGTACCAAAATGTGTCGATCTATTCAATTCTACTCACGAAATGTGCCAAAAAAGTGTCAAACTATTCAATTTTGTATACAGAATGTGGCAAACAATTCAATCGAGACACTATTGAAGCGTTATAAATTAGCAGAATTGGGGCCCTGGTGAAAGATTTGTGCGTGCACACATGATGCACGTAGCACATACGATACAGCTAAAATATTTCGACCCACAAACTAACATACATAATTATACAGAATAGAATAGAATTGCTCTTTAACTTACATTGTAGAAAAGTAACATTTACATGAGTAAGTTAAGAATTTTAGTAAAGAAAAAGTCTTAGCGCTATAGAGTGATCACTCTAAGACACACATAGAATCGTCAATAACTACCCATTACTTACCTTGAGGTCACACCGCAGGTACATAGGCGGCGTAGCAGTCTCGGCTATAAGCTCGTCCTTCAGTTTGATCAGCTCACGCAGCTTGGGGTACTCCTCGAAGCGGTCGGCGAGCCCCACGTCGCGGATGAAGTTCTGCGGCCGCTGGCCCGTGTCCACGAAGTGCTGGCAGTAGTCGTTGTGCGGGTTGGACGATTGGGTGCCCTGCGGTTATCAATGAATTGGTTTTGTAGATCCGTTCATATAATGAAAGTCTTTGATTCATGTCTGTATATGTGATGAGTAGAGTAGTATTTTTTTTTCTATGGAATTAAGATAGCAAACGAGCATGCAGCACCACCTTCCTCTGCCGCCCATGACAACTGTGACCGACCCAGAACTAGACTCAATGAGTCTCGTTCTAATTCGGTCACAGATGCGTTGCTACCCCTGAGGACTGAAATGGTCGCCTCTAAAAAAGTGTAACCGGCTCCACACCTTCCTATCCGGAACACAATTGTTCTTAAAACAATTATTACACGGTAGGAATGGTACTAAGTACCGTGGCGGGCGGTGGTACTTCCCCGGGTGAGCTCTAGGCCCTACTACCTAAAAAAATCATAGTATCAGTGCAAACTGGTACTCACAACTTTCTAATTGTTTTTCTGATATTTCTACTTGTATGAATTGCAGTTATGGCGAGACAGAAGTTTAAAAGCATAAATTAATATTATGTTTTTGTACAGAATTATACAGGATTTTATGTGTAGCTTCATGTTTTCTTATAGAATGTGTAAGTTTATCAGTGTGGGGAAAAATAAACTTAATTGCAATTTACTTAATAACAGTCATCAGAACATAAGTAAAACAATTATTTTATTAACAATTAAAATTATTTTTCCATAACATAAATTAAATTAATTAATAATGACTTGAATTAATTAACAATGACATGTATAAATTTTTTGCACCTAACGTTGCCGTGCCCTACCGGGTTATGTACGCACTGTTCTTTATTTTAAAATAAGATCTTATGTATACCACATGTTTGGCAATAAATAAATAAAGGAGATGACCAGTTTTAGGCCAAGACTTGACACGTGTCAATTAGGTACCAAAAAAATTGTCTTATTTCCTTGATTAACTTAAATAAATATTAGCTTTTTTGGCAATGGCCAAATGGAGATATTATTTTTTTTTAAGTATTTATCGCTATCTCCGTAAATGTCTGACATATTAATATATTAGTATTTTTTTCGTATTTAACAATCTTCGTAAACGCTTACCATAGTTCGCGAATAGAGCACGCCCGTAGAGATGGGAACACTTAACGTTCCTTTATGTTAACTATCGATTAAATAATCGATTGATGAACGTCATTCTCACGGTAATACGTCTTAATTAAAATAATAATTATGATTAAAATGTATTATCATGTTGTTCCTATTATACAATTATATGATTGTTATTTTTAATAAGATAGTTTGATGTGTAAAATAAATAAAAATCGATACTGATTGCTGAATGAATCGATTAACAAAGATCGTCTATTCTGTCATGTCAATACGTCATATACGTCAAAATGTCATATTCCTGTATAACCTTTACCTAACAGGTTTGCTTTGGAATTTTTGCAAGGAAGACAGACTTTGAGACATCAATCTGTGCGTAAATTAAATTGTGGAATAGCAATCAATCGTTGCAATGCTACTCACAGAGTACTTTTGTATATACTGATGCTACTGGAAGTAGGACATTAGACGTTGACGTGATACTTGCTTGCCATTGTACGGGAATGGATCGCGCCTCAAATTGTAAGTACTTACTGCTTAGTTATACTATTATCTCTACACTATTACTATTCTTATTCAGAAAGTGTTTTCACTAATAGCTTCCCATTGCAATAATTTAAAAACATATTTTGTACAGTTTATGTATAGTTGTACAGTTTAGGTACAAATGTTTCATACAAACCTATGAAATCTATTTCATACCCCTGGCCATTTATTAGCATTATCTATATTAATAGAATCAAATATTGTTTCAGGTACATTCTAATGATTTTTTGTGCCAAGCTTCTTGGAATGTCGCCAGCCAGTGAGGAAAGTAGACCAGAGGTGTCACCTATGGGGCACCATTGAATCTGCATGCATTCTCTGTGGACACTCTCTTCTAAGAAGAATATGATTTCATCAATTATGCACTTCAGTACAAGAATGCAGACGTTATAAAAGAATTGATTTTACCAAGAACGGTTTTTAGTTTTAAAGCATTTATAGTTTATATTCATTGATAATAATTTATTGATGAGTGTAGCGAAGTTACTAAATCACAAATGAGATGTTGAATTCTATCATCTAACTCCGATTTGGTATATAAATAATATTTATTTTGTCCTGGGTGTTAGTGATATTTAATTTGTAATGTCCATGCCACCCGCAACACAGAGATACTACTGTGAGGGTATGAGTGTGTTTGTGTTAATTAATAAACAAGCATGTTTAAAAAAATATATTTTAATAAGAAGCATTTTCACACTTGTTATTTATTTTTATGTTGGTGCTTCAAGTGTTTACTCTTATTTGTCACTCTTGTTGGCAACACTCTAAAACAGCGACCAGTTACTTGACTGATCATTTATATATTATACTCATCTCACTTGGTACACACCAATTGAAACAGGCTCGGTCATATTTTGGGGACTATATAAGAGCAACTATATAAGAGCAGATATCTGATATAAATGTACAGAGAGGTCGACAGCTCTCTATTACAAGAGCTGTCAATATCGGACACCACATGGTTGTTAAGAGGCCGAATACAGTCTAGGCACATAAGTGCAAAAACATATTTTGTATATTATGTTTTAATCAATGGTACAAAAAGTGGAAGAGATGCTATTGTTCAATATTATTGCAACTGCGTGGTAGGAAAAAGGACTGTTGGTTGCTGTGCTCATACTATGAGCATTATAATTATGGTACCTTGGTTGGGCAAGGTACCAAGAGAATATAGTGCCTCCTGCAAAGTCTCTAGACTGTACATATATTAATAAACTATGATGATGATACTGATTAAATGCATTAAAAAAACTGGTTTTTTATTTGAATTCTCCCTTTTACTACTATTCTAGCTACAAATGCGTGAACTCGCTATGTGTGCGATAGGTTTATGTATCTAATCCATTGAAATAAAATAATAGACACCTAATGATATTAAGTGTTATGCACGTAGTAAGTACGGGTGTAAATACCCGTTCATAAAAAGTATATTATACTAAAATTATGTACAATGAAGATAATTATCCAAGTGGACTTAGTACCATAATTATTTAATGATATTTTCTTCATTAAACACGTAACCAGTGACACTCCAAGTACCTAGTTTGCGACAAGTATAACCTAAAAATCTCGAAGTTTATCATAAGAATACTTTTAATGGCCATTGCAGATTGTTGTGAAAATTGGGCAACATAAAATTAATATTATGTTGTAATTTATGGCAAATTTTCAGTTCTGTAACGTCGGGCCTGAGTTTGTATGGGAATTGGGTTTGTCCTTTGGCATCCAAATTATTATGTGACACATTTTTCCAAAACAGATTTATATTAATAGTTATTACTAAGTCAGATTAATATTAATAGTTATTACTTTTACTAGCCTACAAACCTTCAAGAATGTAGAGGAGTCAGTGTAAACCAAACTATCAGGCTCCTTGGGCACGGGCTTGCCGGTACCGTCAGATCTGTACTCCGCCACCGCCTGCTTCTCGGGCAGCTCATCCAGCGTCGTACCCAATGCAGGACCCAGCTCACTCACACTGGGCACACCAAGCTGGGGAAATAAGTATTACTATTATAATATAATTGAGTAGCTGAACATATGGGATTGCCGCTCTCCACCAAAACCAAACTTATTAACTTTTATAACCTTATAAACCTGTTGTCACAGTTCAATTTCGCTTGTAGGCAAGATTTACTTAGGAGTTACTTTAAGATCCCACCATCTATTTTAAATGTACTTTAATTGCATAGGGAGAAATCCGCCATGCCCATGCTATGCCCATGTCACTCCTGTGATATTATTTGATCCAACATGTTTAATGATAAACTCTTGTTTGTCTTACACTTACCTCTACAGTCAAACAAACTGTATATCAATAATAATTAAGAGTTCTTATCATAAGAGCGCTGCAAATTAACTTAAGCATTTTTTGATTGCAAAATAAACCAAGTACGGATAAGAACTAATATAAATGTACCAAAAGAAATAAGCTATAAATATTATACATGAATTTAATGAATTGCAGTTGTTAAGATACAATTTTATTAGAACATTTTTTATTTAATGCCGTTGTTTAAGTTTAAGGTCTGTTGTTGAACTAATACAAAATAGCAAAGCAAAAAAACAGCAATAATTTTGGCCATTACTTTAGATTACTTACATCTATATGTATAAAATCATATAAAATATATAAATTATGGTCATACAGCATACAGCACGTTTTGCATTTGTGTGTGTGTGTTGTGTAGCTGAACCATAACTGATGAATTTAATCGTGTATTTTCGGCACGAGTACCTAAACAACACAACACATAACAGACCTATCCTTGAAATAGGTTATGTTTGTACTTACCGTTTGTACCAGCAACTTCTTTCGCTTTCGCGATCTTTCTCGAGCTCTCTTCAGCGTTTCAAACATCGCTAGCACAGTGTATTAATACAATTACATAAATATATTTGAAACTATTTTAGTATATAATTAACTTGTTAAGACGAAATACAAAAAAAGAAGCTCATACAAGCTTCGAAGCTTGGCAACGCACGCAACTCGCAACTAGTGATGCCGCATGCCGCTCGATACTCTCGATAGGGTACTATCGATAATAGTGGCAATAGTGAGAATATCGATAGAACTATCGATAGTATTGAAAAAATCAATACTATCGATATTATCGTTTCTATAAATTAAGGTAATACTATTGGTTATCTGCAATAGTATCGGTACTATCGATAGTATTTAAGTTTGATAGCCGATAGTTACGATACTATCGATGGTTTTGGACTATCGATAGTCATGTATTCTGTAATAGTATCGGTGGTATAATACTATCGATACTATCGATACTAAGTATTACATATCAATAGACTCAATAGTAAGTATAATACTATTGATACTATTGCAGATCATCAATAGTATAACCATATTTTATACTATCGATAGTATCGATAGTGTTGATTTTAGCAATACTATCGATAGTCCTATCGATATCCTAACTGATTTTCAAGGTCAACAATCGATAGTGTAATTATCGATAGTTCGACATCACTATTCGCAACAACGGTAAAAGATTTGTCAAGATAGGTATCTATACGGGCCGCGACCCGTCCACTACCTATTTATACCTATACACAAGCGAAAGCAAGAGTGTCATGTCAAGCATGGATAGAACTAAGGAGAGTCATCTTATATGGGAGAAAAGTTGAAAAAGTGTCCAGTTGTATGCGCTAAATAACAGTTCCAAAATCCTCCACTGGTGGCGCTGGTGGATTCACAGGGTATGGTATGAATGTAGCAATCGTAGATGAATTGATTGAATTGAAGTATGCCGAGTTCAACGATTGCTACATTCATACCATACCCTGTGAATCCACCAGCGCCACCAGTGGAGGATTTTGGAACTGTTATTTAGCGCATACAACTGGACACTTTTCATATACACAGATGACCCTCCTTAGTTCTATCCTCCATGATGTCAAGTCACGCTGGCGCTGTCAAGAGCATACAGCATATCTCTATGGTCAAGAGTCAAGATAGACTGTCAAATAGGTATCAAGCAATATGTCAAACTTGACTTTCATTTCAGTGACAGCCACTCACTCAAACGAAAATGAAAATATAGGACGCGTTCCAGTGAGCGATTACAATGCTGCAATGCGTCGAACGACTCTTTCTTCGTTCCTATACATAAGAGCCCCAGCACACGGCGTATTTTAACCCTTAACCACCTAGCATACGTTTCACAGACTCCGATACATTTTATTTCGTAAATATTATTGCGCCTGAGCTCCATACAAACTTGTGCGTTCCTGTACCTTTTCCCCGCGTCCCTCAGCGCCGCTAGAGCGCTCGACGCAGTTGGACGTGCATGCGTTTGTCTTTGGTAAGTAAAAAACCGTCGTTGGGAGTCTAAGAGACTCCTGTTAGGTGGTTACGTGACTAATTAATTTTTGTGTTTTTGTTTTAATGTTGGTAAAATATGGCTGTTCACGATGAATACATCCTGCGATGGCTGGAGGAAAATCTCTCAGACTACGAAAATGAACCCAATGATGAATGCAGTGATGTTGAAGTCGATATAGGAGTACATCATGCATTAGAAGAAAGTTGCGGATTGGACGAACGACGAAGAAAGTGGCGAAATTAGCAGCGAAGTCGAAAATACCGGAAATGCTCCGCCCGAAATTGCTCTTACTTCGGCTTTACTTTATGAAGAAGAGCTTAGGTCTGATAATACCTACCTTTAAATACATAAATACCTTTACCTGAGCTGCGATCGAGACCTAGGAAGAAAAATGATTTTGGCAAAAATCGCTATCGTTGGTCATCTGTTCCAGCCTCTTCACGATCAAGAACGCTACAGCATAATAGACTTCATAATAGACTAGACCTCATATGGAGCGAAGTGCAAGTAACGTAAAACTGCAACGTGATTCCCGAATCGCTATTCGACGCATCCTCGACGCAAACACTGGAATGGGAGGCACCCCATCAGCAGTCCCATCTACCAGTGGCGCTGAAGAACGGTTAGCAATGCATAAGTACTGTTCTACTTGCGACTCTAAAAAAAACGTAAAACACAGTACTTGTGTTTCGAATGCAAAGCTCCCATCTGTTTGGAATGCTCAAACAAAATGTGTTCCCAGTGTCGTGAAAAACTGTCACTTTGGACCTTGCAATTTTGTGTCATTTTTGTTTTGATTTAGGATTTTTGATTTTATTTATGATGTTTGATTATCGAAAATTTTAAAAACAAGGAAAAATAAGTGCCTTTTTAAGTGATAATGACAATAAATCTCACTTACCAAATATCTTAGTATGTAGGTACAAAATAAAAAGTGTTTGTTATTTGGTTGAGATTAAAAACATATATTTTTGATATATATGTTCTTTTATAATTTTAATAAATAATATAATTCGTTCGTAACCTGACTTTTAATTCATATCTAATCCTTATGGTACAAAATTTGACATACAATCATTATTTTGTTCCGGAGTCTCTCAGACCTATGCTAGGTGGTAGAGTGACAAAAATAGGTGCTAGGTAGTTAAGGGTTAAAACGCGCTGACAACGCGAGTTCCACGCGTTACAAACGCACCTAGCACACGCGTATATTGCGTATCGCGTTTGTATAGCGTTGAACGCGCGTCGTTAGCGTGTTTTAAAATACACCGTGTGCTCGGGCTCTTAATAAGAAGTTAGTTTATAAAAATGACTTCGACTTCAATCTTACTTATGATGATGATAAATAATGCAATAAAATATAAGTACTACTTTCGTAAAGTAAATCTAAATTAGTTTACAGTAATTATTATACATAAGTACATTACATCTAAATTATCCTATTATTAAATAAATATTTCGCCTAATTAGTGTTAGCTGAAATTAATCGTTTGATCGTAAGGTATATTATTTTTATCAATCTATGACTTAATTATAATTTATTGTATAATTGTATTATTTGTAATGTATTTGTAACATAGTATTTGATTGATTAAAACAGCAAGCGAAATACATAATTAAAGCTGTATCTACTCCTAAACGTTAGTTTGTTGTGTTAGAGTTGTATTGTGCATGTTATAGCCTATAAACCTAGATTTATAGCATTTTTCCGGAGTGACACAACGCCCCGTGATGTCCCGTAATAAGCCTAATTTGCAATGACAGCCCAGTAAGCAACGCCGTGGCCGCACACAACGTTGATTGTCGCAACGAGCTTCGCAGCCGTAACGACAAACAAATTCTTCGCTTGGGTCGTTACATTTTCCTGGGAAACGAAGAATGATGTATTTAAACAAATAAAGAAAGAAACAGAAATCGTACAATATTTTAATCTTTATGTAATTAGTTTTACTTAAGTATGTAATTATCTAAGTTAGTATTATAGGTACAACGTGATAAATTATTGATTAATAAATCAGTAATGTTAGTGGAGTCAGCAGTATAGTTACAATGAATATATAAACCACCATAAGCTGTTTTGTTTTAATGATAATTAGGTAGCTTAAAATGAACGATAAACATGCACTCCTAAGTGTGTCATAAATATCCAACAAAGTTTTAAACGTACGCGGTAAACAATCTTTTTGTTCGACGCATTGGCCAGTGTAGTGTCGCAGTAAAGGTGGACGACAGAGACATCCACGTGTGCAAGTATGCGTAGAACAACTCGGATTTGGCTCAGAACAACTTGGTTCACACCACCCACACGACAGAAATTCTTCATTTGAGCTGCAATCTTCAATCGATATATCTTGTATCGTTGCTATCGCTCCTAAAATTACAGGACATAACAATATAATAAACATAGGTACATAAGCTAAACTATCATCGTAGTCATTGCAACTTTGCTAAACCCGGTTCTTCTTTCAATAGGGATATTTATATTCAATTAGGTGGAGTACATGTCATACTAAACTTATAGTAAGGCCATTTTAATGCTACGTTTACACGCATGCCGCGGCTTGGCAAGCCTCTACAAGCTCCAAGCCTTTACAAACGCTTGAACGCCATTTACACGCTTGCGATTGGGTTAGTGTGCTCCGGACAAGCAAGCATGGCAGACATGGATGTTGAAGTTGTGTCGGCTATTGCGTTAAGTTTGACATATTTTTATCTATCTATACTATAATAAAACTGTAGGACCACGTGACCATTTTTTTTAATTTCGACTAAGGGGCACTTAGATATCGAGATAGAACTCAAAAATATATTTTTTATTAATTGTCTGTCTGTCTGTCTGACTGACCGATAATCACGCGTAAACCACTGGACGGATTTCATTGAAACTTGGTAAAGCTATTACCTACATACTGGTGTCTATTATAGGGTACTTTTTTTCGAATAATATTAAGGTTCCCTAGGGAGAGGTGACTAATGTTTGTATGGAAATTTTTTATAACGTCGTCCGACTTTACTTTAAACTTGCAACAAAGGGTTATCACGCAAATTAATAGAATACGTATTTCTCAGTTTTTCGATATTTTGTAAGGAAAAGAAAAAAAAACAATTGAATGCGGAAATTTGTAATTTTTTAAGGTAACTTTCTGACTAACTGAAAATGATTTTAACCCCATATTTAAAAACTAGTAAATCCGCCCTCGCTTCGCTTCGGGAAACCAGTCCCTTCAAAAATCTCTATAAATTTTAACAAATTATGTTATTCCGATGTGTATGCTATATTACTGCAAAGTTTCATGAAAATCCGTTCAGTAGTTTTTGCGTGAAAGAGCAACAAACACACACACATACATCCTTACAAACTTTCGCATTTATAATATTAGTAGGATAGGAAGTAGGATTAGTAGGATGATTATAGCTAAATAAGTAATCTTCAATGTAAATTCAATATTAAAAAAAATTGCCAGCAAAGGGCGCAAAAAATGGGGATAAAGTTGCTACAATTAGAGGTAGTGTTTATTCGAGTTGACTTAAGTTTTGTCATAGATAACAAGATGGCGATGTTCAAGTAGCTGAATCACGCTAACGATTGTTTCGTAGGAAAACTATAAACATTTTTTTGTCAAACTGTCCAATTTGTTTATGGTATATTTAAATTTAAATCTAAAATTTTGGAAATCCTTTGAAATTTGAATTCGTTCTAAAAATAGTATTGATACTTTATTTCGCATCTTTCCTATTCTAATTAAAATTGTCGATACGCGATCGAGGTACAGCACAAATAGATACGTCCGTTCAGCGCGAGCTCGTGAGCGACACTAAACACGCGCAAGCGTGTAAACGCGTCGCAAGCGCTTGCCGCAAGCTTCCTTTGATCTGTTCACAAAAACCGACACTAGCCCGGATCGCGACAAGCTCTTGCAAGCTCACGCAAGCCAAGCCAAATACCCCCGTTTACACGCTTGTGTTTGTGGAAGCTTGCCAAGGCTTGCCAAGTGTGTAAACGTAGCATAATAGGTCACATTTGACAGTTCTTCGAAATTTTACAAAGTAACCTTGTAAGGGAGTCACCCCATATAATTTAATATTCCCTACTATAATCTGGCCGCGCTGACTATGCGTTCCTGAAGTCTGTCATTCGACTGGGCGATGTAACTTTCAAGTTGCGTACAAATTAATTGTCAATTTTTTAATATCTTTTAATTGCCTTATTAACGAGTGATAACATTAAAATCAAACATTAAATCGAATAATTATGCCAACTTACAATAGTCGTATTAATCTTGGGCTAAAAGTATTACAATTACTTAAATAACAAATATAAAAACAAATACCTTTTAAAAGAAAACCACGTCAAACGGCGCTCGTTCAAGGTTATATTCATGTCATATCAACCTTTTGTTTTTGTAGTGATGAGACATAATGAGGCTTTGGGCAAAACGTCCCACTCTGAAAACGTCCCACGGGACGTTTTTATCCTTTGATTTAATTTAATTTTTTAAAGCTAAAAGCTAAATTCTAATTAAAACAGATATTATGGCATTTGTATTAGTCATTGTATATTTATTTAAAAATAATTTATATTAAGTACTGTATTGACTCAATTTCTTTTTATTATCAAATAGAAGCTAACCTTAATATTTATAGTGAAAATATCTTACACACGTATGTAGATTTTTCTGCCGACTATATAATTTAATTTTGAACTTCTGGGACCAATCGACCCAGTCAAAAAATTACGGGGGCGAAACGTCCCATGGGACGTTTTCCGAGTGTGACGTCATGATGAATTGACAGACTTCAGGAACGCATATAGTAAACCCAACTTAAGACTGAAACGAAAGAGGCGCTGTCGGACGCATTTGACATTCATTTGACCAATCATTGCACACTAGTAACTGACAGATGAATGAACACAACGTACTTATGAATGACTTTTCGTTAGTTCCAATTTTTGCCATTTCAGAGATAAGTTGGGCGCATGGAGGATAGAACTAAGGAGAGTCATCTTATATGGGAGAAAAGTTGAAAAAGTGTCCAGTTGTATGCGCTAAATAACAGTTCCAAAATCCTCCACTGGTGGCGCTGGTGGATTCACAGGGTATGGTATGAATGTAGCAATCGTAGATGAATTGATTGAATTGAAGTATGCCGAGTTAAAAAATTTAATGTCATTATCGACTAAAGTAGCATGGAGGCATGGAGGATAATCCTCCATGATTCATACCATACCCTGTGAATCCACCAGCGCCACCAGTGGAGGATTTTGGAACTGTTATTTAGCGCATACAACTGGACACTTTTCATATACACAGATGACCCTCCTTAGTTCTATCCTCCATGGTTGGGCGGACTGTAGCTAGCGCGTTTCTACTATAGATATTGTTAAACTTTTTACACTTAAAAGTAAAGAACCATTAAAGAACTGACGTCGTTATAAAGTTATGTCAGTGAATTCTTTTTCTTTTTAAACATTAGGGATGGTACCAAAAGAAACAGATCAGTCGATAAATTGAATTCGAGAAGTCGAATTAATCGTCAAAAAGTATTTCACGATTATAAAATAAAATAAATTTGAATACGAACAAAATTAATTTTGTTACATTTTAGGCCACAAAATATGTAATCATTCATTTATATTTATAACGTCTGGCTCAAAAGCCAGTATTCAGAAACGTGAAATGTTACAAAAAAGTCATGATTTCATTTCGCGCCATTATTAGACGCATTATTTTTGTTTTTTAGTCGTTGTGCGAACTGTGCGCTTATTAATACTTTTTATAACAATTTATTGCACCTTACACAAGTACAGGATACAAAAAGGCGAACTTAATGCTAAAAGCACTCTCTACCAGTTAACCTTTGCGAGTGAGAAAACATTGTACGCATTGTATTTTCTATTACGTTTTGAGCGTTTAGTAGACTTACTGGAACGCGACCGTAACAATGACAGAACGCGTTAAACATGTGACCACAATTAATGTGACGTTGGATTGGATTGTTACGGAACGCAGCCATTTTGTCAAGTCATCATTTTGACTCAGTGTTGCCAACTTAACGGATTTCCCGTTAGATTTAACGGATTAGGGTCAGGTGTTAACGGGAGAAAATACATTTTAACGGTTAACGGATTTTTTGACGGGAAAAATAGTTGAAAAAAAATCAAGAATTTAATTCTAGTGTTCTAGTAACGAACTGTAGAATTTTGGTCAGAGGTAAGAAATCTGAAGGTGCGACAAACATTAATCCATTCCAACACTTATAATATTGTGATTTTGCTTTTACAATGTTATTGCTACCTTGTTCAAACGCGGAGGTAGAAAGAGTTTTTAGTGTATTAAATGGAGTAAAATCAAAATTCGTTTTGAATTAAAAAGAAATGGCAAGACTATGCTAGGATCAATGCTAAACATAAAATTAAAATCAGCCTTCCACCTTAACAGCTGCTCCCATAGCGAGTATAGTAACATCAACTGGAAGCGATGATGATGATTGTGATTTTTTGTTATAAAGTTATTTTTATGTTTTCTGTGTCTGATGACGATTGGGATTGTTTCTTTAAAACTTTTTTTTATATATTAACTAGTAAACCCGCTCTCGTTTCGCTTCAGGGAGCCAGCCACTTAGTAGAAGATAGCTCTCAGAAGGTGGATTTTGTTTTGACTGGTTTCGACTTTACAGTTATAATTGTAGTATGACCAAATGATAAAAAAATCTCTATAAATTTTTACTTATTACGTTATTCCGAGGTCTAAGCTATTTTACTGCAAAGTTTCATGAAAATCCGTTCAATAGTTTTTGCGTGATAGTATATCAAACACATATACAAATACATCCTTACAAACTTTCGCGTTTATAAAAAGTATTTTTATTTAACAGATTTTTTGACGGACACGAAAAAAAATTTGACGGATTTTTGACGGAATTTACCAACAGGTTTAACGGAATTTCGAAATTATAGTTGGCAACACTGTTTTGACTTTTACTTTACTTACCTACCTACCACCTTACTTACTCGATCACAGAATCAAGGGTACCTAATCATAATCAAGCAAGTTAGCAAGTTGTTGTTTAGTTTAGTCTTTCTTTAATTTAGTAAAAGTATTTTTTTCCGTAAGTGACGGTGTGTTTGTCTGTGTATTTTTATTGTTAGTGAACTTTGGGCTGCTTAGTTCTATCTGTTAAGCATTTATCTAACATTACATCAAGACTATCAGTATTCGATAAAAATTAACATCAGTCGGCAACTTTTCGGTAGCAAACCAAGTCCAAGTGCAATAAAGATAAAATTGTCGTGACATTTGCTCGCGGCAGGAAACTTAACAGGTAAATTAAATTTTAATTACAAAATATAAAGATGACTAGAAAAGTGTTCGTAGTAGGCGTGGGGATGACGAAGTTTCTGAAGCCAAGCCCGAATCGGGATTATCCTGAGATGGGTAAGGAGGCTGTGGAAGCGGCTTTGGCTGATGCGGGAATCAAGTACGATGCGGTGCAGCAGGCGGTCTGTGGCTACGTGTTTGGGGACTCCACATGTGGACAGCGGGTCTTATACCAGGTTGGGATGACGGGCATACCCGTGTACAACGTCAACAACAACTGCTCCACTGGCTCCACAGCGCTGTTCCTCGCCAAACAACTCATTGAAGGAGGCCTGGCTGACATCACGCTAGCTGTTGGCTTCGAGAAAATGGCACCCGGGGCGCTCAGCGACGTCATCTTCACCGATCGAACCAATCCTACCGACCTACATAGGAAGAAAATGGCTGAGCTGGCCGGAATAGTCGAAGCGCCAATGACGCCGCAGTATTTCGGTAACGCGGGCATCGAACACATGAAAAAGTATGGCACGACAGAGGTTCACGTGGCTAAAATTGCTGCAAAGAACCATCGGCACGCTATGAAAAATCCCTGCGCTCAAAGTAAACGAGCTTACACAGTAGAGGAAATTCTAAGTTCCAGGAAAATCTATGGACCTTTGACGAAACTCGCGTGCTGCCCTACAAGCGATGGATCGGGCGCAGCAGTCTTGATGTCAGAGGATGCTGTTATCCGATATGGTCTTCAGAAAAAAGCTGTTGAAATAATTGGCATGGAAATGGCCACTGACACTCCAGGGATTTTCACTGAGCAGAGTTTGATGAAAATTGTAGGGTATGACATGACGGTCGCTGCTGCAAAGAAGTTGTATCAAAAAACTGGGGTATCTCCCAAGCAGGTCGACGTAGTTGAACTTCATGATTGTTTTGCCACTAATGAGATGATTTTGTATGAATGTTTGCAGCTTTGTGGGGAGGGTCAAGCGGGGAAGTTTATAGATGCAGGAGACAATACTTATGGGGGTCAGGTTGTGGTGAACCCTAGTGGGGGTTTGATAGGCAAGGGGCATCCACTGGGGGCAACCGGGCTGGCGCAATGTGCTGAGCTGGTCTGGCAACTACGGGGAGAGGCTGGAGAGAGACAGGTCTGAAAATATTTAATGATCGCCAATGGAATATGTGCTGTCTGTGAAAAGTTTGAAATGGATATGGAATGTCTTAATGTTTCATATGTGGTGGGTAACGGAGCTATGTTAAGATTTGTGTTTGTTGTGTGTCATGTTATCCAGATTGTTCTGTACTTAATGTTTTTGTATATTAAAATGATTTATTTATCATCACTCAAATTATAAATCACAAGGAATTCATATTATCAGGATCAACCTCTATCTACGGTTACCGTCTAGCTAGGTTAACCTGCGTGCATTAGACAAATTCTGCAGCTTTCTAATCCTTTAAATAAAATGTTGGTCTTGATTCAATGCAAAAATATTAGCAGATAAAACAATGAACATGGTATCATAAATTTTTTATCTTATCTAAGCCCCCAATAGGACACTATCTTATTTTTATAGCCTATAAAACCATTATTTTTATTAAACAATGTGAACATAATGATAAATTGATATGATATGAATATTGAATGTTTTGGATATTTTACAAATAGGCAAGAGAATTGCACTCCAATAATCTAGTTAAAATCACTCATTCATTCACAAATTAAAATTGTTACACACCTTAAAATCACTTGCTTACAACACAGCTTAAAATCACTTGACCTATGATGATCAACTTTGGCAGGGGGGTTTTTATGAGTAGAAGAAAGACATCACCTAAGAACAAAAAATGTCATATTGGATCTCTAAGGGGGTAAACTAAGGGATGAAAATTAGAGAACAGTTAAAAGAGCTTCTTAATGTATGTTATTGTATCTTTGCTTAATTATTTATTTTATTGTGTATGTGTAATGTCCCATCATCTAAACTTATTTATTTGTACATTTTGTACCCAGTTGCACTGTAAATAAATGAAATACTCTTCTAAGAAAGTTATAAAATATATAGTTTAAGTAACTGTACGCATAATTATTTAATTGGTGAGAGTTGTCTGTGAGCGCAAAATGTGTGTGTAACTATCAGTGTGGTAATTTTTGGATTTTCTAACAGTTACCTACAGACTGAATTAACACTAATTCCTTTAGTATTAAGAACTATGATATGATTTTGTTTGGCAACATTCTATATTATAAAATGATGTAGGTATTATGTAATTTATTTATTGTGAAAGGTAAAGGTGCGATTCCGCAGAATGCGACAGACAACATACGTCAGCAACTACCGTGCGACAAGTGACAAGACAAATGCAAAATTCCGAATCGGTCTCGAAAAATAAAATTCACACTGCAAACTAATACAGTCTTCCTCTTCATCAGTCATGACCCATGAGATCATGACACGCTTTTACCTTTGTCGACGACGTTTCTCGTTTGTTGCGTCTTGCGGAATGGTCTTTTACTCGTCAGCTAGTTTATTTGCCAGTTTGGCGAGATCTTACGTAACGCAGGCAAAAAATTATATGGCTAGAAACTTTAGTACATAATATCTCAATGCTGGAAACGCATAGTGCGAATTGGCATACTTCACATAATTTTGACAACATTACGGAAATATGCTTCCGATGGCTTTTTTTGGTAAACAAATTGGATTTTAATAGGTATAAGCTTATTTATTCTGACACTGATGAGAGTGACCGACCTCCAATTAAGATGAAATTGGTTAGTGATAGCAGTAATAAAATAGAACGTAGAACATTTTAGATATTGGCATGTGAAAGTCCGCATTTAAAAGCGCATGGTATTCGCCATCTTGGGTTTTAGAATGCCTTTTAATTTGTGGAGAGATTCCAAGATTGTTAAAGTTTCCTATTTAGTATAATTAACGTAAATTATTGTAGGTACGTCATTTATTTCCACAGACCAAAGTATTTAATTTTGAGTATTTTAATTAGATTTAAGCAATTTTTTACGATATTCAGTTAAACTATTCTTCCGCATTATTTATCGAGGTTATTACTTAAGGGCAATACTCTCAACGAGTTATTATAATCTTAATTATGTTATTACAGGTACCAAGAGCACGTATCGCTCTTCAACACAATCTCGGCCTGGGAGGTGCAGTCGTGGTAACAATGTATCGCAAAGGATTCGTTGACGCCGTCCCTAACAATGTGGCCGCCATTGCAGAAAACCCGGAGAACTTTAAAGTGTACAAGTACATGAAGATTCTGGAAGAAGCGATGCAGACGGACGAGGACAAGCTGATCGAGAAGGTGCGCGGCGTGTACGGGTTCCGGGTGCGCAACGGGCCCGGCGGCGCGGAGGGCTACTGGCTCATCAACGCGCGCGAGGGCCGCGGCTCCGTCACCTACGACGGCAAGGACAAGCCCGACGTCACCTTCACCATCAACGACGAGGACGTGGCCGACCTCATCTCCGGCAAGCTCAACCCGCAGAAGGCCTTCTTCCAGGGCAAGATCAAGATCCAGGGCAACATGGGCCTCGCCATGAAACTCACCGACCTGCAGCGCTCCGCCGCCGGCAGGATTGAAGCTATCCGCTCTAAACTCTAAATAACCGGATATAACCGGTGCAAACCGGCTGATATCGGTTACGGGCTGTGGGACTATGGTTCATGGGCATTTTTTTACATATAACGTCACAGACTTCGTAGTTTTAAACTTTGTAGGGTTTACCTGAGTAGATAATTAAGAATATTCTGCGATATTTTTACATTGTATAATGATAATGTTAACTATATACTGTTGAATGATTTATAATTTTATTATATTTGAGCATTCCTGATTTGTAAACAGATTGTGCTTTAATTTTGTTTATGAAATATATGTTTATATAATAAAAAATATATTTCCTAATAAGTTGTTCTTTTTCTCATAATTAGTAACTTTTCTCTGCCCTGCAACGTTTCGGGAAACCTATGTTTTTGTAGATCTTACTCGTACAAATGTTTAGATGGGATTCCTTACATTACCACACATTTTTTTATTGATCCAATCGAAATAAAACATGTAATAAAATATCCTAAGCTTACAAGAAAATAAACAAATGCACCAATGGATTTTATTTAAAATATTTTTTTCTGAAATCAATTGCGTTTGTAAATATCGTTACTATTTAATAGTTATTTTAAAATATCATAATGTAGACACACACAGATTTCACTTTGATTACCCAACCTATAATAACATCTTACAGTAACCTCAAAACTTAAATTTTACGACACGGTAGGCATGGAAGTTGGTACGTGTGTGTGTTACCATAAATTAAATATTACGTTAACTTGATCTTTGCTTCAGCAAAGCGAGTTAGGTAACTTGTAAAGCTAGCTATACATGGCAAGATTTATCTCACAGGTTTTTCTTTACATTTAAACTGTACAGGGAAACTTGAGTTATCTAGAAAGTTGGGGGAGGGGGGCCGCTGTCCCCCATGGATCTGGGACAAAATACCTGCTACGGTTGTTGTATCTCAAAATCCGTCATGAAAATCAATCTTTGTCTGACAACAGTATAACATTAGTTCAATTTTGGCCACCGGGTCAGATAAGTTTGTGGCACTGTAGGTATTCTTTCACTTTAATAAATTAGTGTACGACTAGGATATCAATGTTGCCATAAATACCTTACCTTCATTTATTCACCTATGATCCTAAACCGCTGCCATTAGACAGGGAAACCGGTTGTATGCAGACAGGTCATGGCTGCAGGTTAATGATATGATACTAATGATGCCGCTCGATAGGTTACTATCGATAGTCTATCGATAGTGTGGCAATAGTAAGACTATCGATAGTATTGAAAAAATCAATACTATCGATAGTATCGATAGTATAAATTACCTATTGGTTATCTGCAATAGTATCGATACTATCGATAGTTTTGGACTATCGATAGTTATGTATTCTGTAATAGTATCGGTGGTATAATACTATTGATACTATCGATACTATTATATGTCAATAGTATAATACTATCGATAGTATCGATACTATTGCAGATCATCAATAGTATTACCATATTATATACTATCGATAGTATTGATTTTAGCAATACTATCGATATCCTAACTGATTTTCAAGGTCAACAATCGATAGTGTAACTATCGATAGTTCAGCATCACTATGATACCTATCTTATTACCGAACAATGCAATTTAGTGTAAGTCTTATCTAGTAATAACTAGGTAATAAGAATAAAAAAAAGTTGGTTTTTGATTTTACAAATCGTAGCGAGAGCGGATTCCTATGGACGAAGCAATATCCTTCACGTCTGATGACTCGTCTGCGTGTTTGTCGGCAAATTACATAAAATCCAAATAAAATATGATTCTGTAGGTACTCACCGAAATTATCCATAAGACAAATGATAAACGGACAGGCGAACAAAATGGTTTGGATGTCCATGCTTATTGCTTCGGTCTGACAGTCCTGAACTTCTTAAGTTTACCTACTCCAATTGCAACTGAATGGTTTTATGCACAAGTGTTGATTGACTGCTTTACGGGGTTGGAATCAAGGAATAAGTAGATCAATTAAAGAAAGTTAATTCATAAAAATCTATCAAGTATTTAAATTCATACCTGACATATAGGATTATGCAGGTTTATGATTAATGGGGTACTTACCTACTATGTTAGGGCGTATTCGCGTATTCAAGTAGAACGCTGGTTACCGGTGCCGATCTGCCAGCGCTTATCGGTACTGGTCCGTTGACATAACCTCAGGTCGGAACTTGTCGGCGCTTATCGGCGCTGGATCGGCACAAAGTATAGAGACTACCTGCGCCGACTACCTGCGCGGATCGGTTCCGATAAGCGCTGGCAGATCGACGCCCCGGTAACCAGCGTTCTACTTGAATACGCCCTTAGGAATATAGGGCTATTAAATTTTCCTTCTTCTAAGCTTGTTCATAAATCCACACATGTACCTAATTCTTGCTGGATTTCATTTCATGTTCCTGAGTTAAGATTGAATTAAAATAACTTAACGATTGCCTATATTGCTTTATTGGTTATATCGTGTATGCAACATCCCGCTAATGAGAGTTTTCCTGAAATGCATTGTTCATTCAATATTTTTCTAGAACACCTTTGTGAACGCTGTGTGAACGTACTTTGAATGAGAATGGAACAAATTCTGGAAAGTAGACTCAAGAACATTTGTCGCCACGAGGATACGAAAACTGCTAGCAATATGAATGACTGTTCCTTTTTCAATCTATGTATTTACATTCTGGTAGGTGCTTACAATGAGATATAAATAAAATCATAAACGAACTTGCAAACCCATGAATTTTCTACCATCTAATTACGAGTACTTACCTTTTGAAATTGGTTTTGCAATTACATACCATAAAATAACAAGTTAAAGCAAATATTTTTTATTATCTGATAATAATAAATCCAACATTAAGCAATTAACATTTATATTTAAGTAATAATGGTAATAAGTTTCATTTAGCCTTGAAGAGAGTTAATTACCAACAATATTAGCAGTAACAAATTTAAATAAAAATGAAGACATACATAGGTATATACCTTAATAAAAAGTAAACTACAGACAATAATATCTAATGACTTCGTACTGAGTTAACGAATTCTAAGTGATGGTCCAAAGGGCAGGTTTGTTTGCCATTATGTATTCATCATTTACACAGCTTCTTAAAGTAATCCCTTCAATTTCTTGGGACTTGTAGGAAGTAGCAGGATATATTATTATAATGAGTCTTTTTAAATCGTTTCTTTATTTACGTCGATGTTTCGCAATCCAGGACAAAACACATAGTCATCTTACCTACTTATATTGACGAAGGATTTACCTACAGTAAATGATGAACACATGTATGCAGCATTGCAGCTCCTGAATACTCCTGAATTCCAGATTTGAGAGGGGAGGGGGGGATAAAATTGGATTTCGGGGCAGTTTTTAGTGGGTACCACACCCGTTATTGGTTTATTTATCCTATCTGCGTACGCTTATTTAGTGCTGTGCTGGCGAGTGGCCAATCGAGTTTATTAGAAAAGGCCAGTTTAAATATTCGCGGTGTGCATCAGTATCCAAGACAGTACCTTTTCTGGGCCGGTATGGATGCTTCACAACGAGCCTCTGGCACCAAAGTACTCACTAACACAAATCAAACGAGCCCTAACTTGATAGGGTTATGTCCTTTAATAACAGAGTTCATATAGGCCCCTTCCAGCTCCATCATCAGACCCTGGTTACCATCTAGCACCAAAGTACCTACTTGTCAAGACGGATCAATCGAGTCCCAACGCGTTTTTCCTAGTTAGAATTGGTTTTTACTGATATTCATTTTGAGCAGCAGTTACATAACTGCTAGCAGTTAAGTAGCTTCCAGTTTTTACTAAACGCGTTTTGACTAGTTAAAAATTTTAAGTTTTTTAAGTACCTAATAAAGTTTTCACTGTATCATACCCCTACACGAACGATATGTGACATATTAGGTACTATTACGGTTAAGTTGGGATATTAAATAAGAAAAATCCTTAAGTATAGTTCGAATGCACTATATTTTCTTCTCAGTTGCAATTAAAACTACAAAAGATACAAGAACGTAAATAGAAAGATACAAATAGCAAGTTGTAAACTTACATTTTAAACAATAACAGACAACAATTTATTATTGAAAATTTATTAGGGAGGTAAGTATTCTTTATTAAAATTGTTATGGATGTTAAGTACAGAATCACTTCTTGTTAATTTTATTTGAAGTTCCTACGTATTTTTTTTATAAGAAGAAAACAGGTATAAAGGGGATCCGCCAAAATTGACCCAGTCCCGGCGCCAAAGCAATGTATCTCAGTTTTTAGAGAAAATATAGTAAAAATATTGTATGTATTCGGTTTTCCTAAATTCTAATGCTAACACATTTTTTTGCCCGTTGAATTTTCATAGGCGCTCTATGTAAAAAATACATTTTAAAGAGAAACGTCATTACATTCATTATACTATACCATTGTAATACTGTGATTATGGCATATAAGCATGTATACATTATATTATATTTACATATTTTTCATTTGCAGTTATATTTTTTATAAGAAAAAAATTGACTATGAAAAAATTACCTAGAAGTTCGAAACTATGAAAAAGTGGAAAATAATGGACTATGAAAAATTGCAAATAAAAGTTATTTCAATATAATATACATGCTTATATACCATAATCACAGTATTACAATGGTATTGTACAATGAATAATGACGTTTCTCTTAAAAATATATTTTTTTACATAGAGCGCCTATGAAAATTCAATGGGCAAAAAAATGTGTTAGCATTAGAATTTAGGAAAACCGAATACATACAATATTTTTACTATATTTACTCTAAAAACTGACATACATTGCTTTAGCGCCGGGGCTGGGTTTTTTTGTATGGGATTTGGCGGATCTCCTTTAATAAGTATATCCGGAATAGAAGTATTAATAAAACATTAAATTGCACAGACAGACATGAAGCGTTTATTCCCACTTGTCCTGTTGAGGAGTTGAAGACATAATAAGACAATATAATATAATAAAACATAATAATTTGATGTTGCACCCGCGATGAATTAAAAAGCGAATTAATTGATTAGTTTAGTTTTCTTTACAGTTTCTTCTTTATGTATTTGGTTACTTAAACACCTTACGAAATATCAGGGCATAAAATTAAAAGATTAAATGTATCACAATTAACAGATTTATGCGTTTTTCATTCATGATCCGGAAAGGATGACTTCTAAAATATTATTTTGAAATCTTTGTAAACAAATATAAAATAAAAATATTAAAATGTATTAGTCGTTGCAAGATTATTTTCATTAAAAATATTTCTCATTTAGCTACAAGAAACTGAAACATGCGGCAAAATGCACCTGCGATAATAGAATCACCCATTTATGAATAAGCGCGCTGTCTGTAGTTGATGTAAACTGTAACTGTTGATGTAAAAATATTGACATCAAAAAGATAATTAAAACAGTAAGGAAGGTAAAAAAATCCGCTATGATAAAATGTCAGGGAATAGATTGTCTGAGCAGATGTTAGGTCTTCGTGTCAGTCCTACATTTAATAGGCTATTTAGCTATGTTTTATAGCCATTAGTAAACATTAAACAGGGACGAAAATTTTAATTTTTATACAATATCATAAAGTCGAAGCTTTCTTTATGTAAAACGATCTACGTATAATATAAATACGATTAATATGACTTCTATACGTTACAAATGAGCTATTGCTTATTATTTCAAAAAGGCGTTTTCTTCAGCTATAATATTATATTCACAAAATATGATGTTATTTGTTTTTATCAAATTGTAGCTTACACCGACAAAGTTACTATTTTGTTTTATTGTAATTATTTAACGTTACGTTCCGTATAAAACTATACTTTGTTACACACAATTTGGTTATTTTACGAGTTAAGAAAAATATGATAGTCTTGATTACAACTTCAGTTTATTTTTAAAGTTATACATAAGGTAAAAACTAAGGTAACACATAATTATAATAAATGAAAGACACCGTCTTAACACACTTCGAAACTAGAAAGGCACAAATAATTTAAGTACCTAATACTTTAACCAAACCTTACCTAGGTCTATACACTCTAAGTATCACTAGCTTAATGTAATTCCAGTTACATTTTAAGTAATTTTACTCTATTCAATGATATCGGGCTGTACTTCATACATATATCATACAAAATGTTTAATGTGACACAATTTTAAATTGGTCACTACAATATCTTAATCTATTAAAAATATGAAAACTTACCCTACAATATGTAAAACATTAGTTATCCCTTAAAATTTTACATTTCATTAAGTAACCCGTTAGTAAGGTTTACTATACACCAGGTAAGTGTAGCCGATGCTAAGTTTTTGGCACGCCACTAATCTATATTGATAGCTAAATTCGTAAGGTTATCTCTAGTGTAGGTCAACTGATATAAATTCTGCGCTAGTGTTTACTATGTACATAGGAACAACTGTATACTGTTAATGTTTGCGTTTCGATCCTCATGCGATAAGTATTTACATTACAGTAAAAAATTAAATACGTTACAATTTGTAAGAATCTGTTTAGTTTTTAGCATAATAAAGTTACTGATTAAAATAATTAAATGTTTACAAATTCATCGAACATTTTATGAAAGTATTGTTTTTACATATGCATTTTTAAACTGATCATTTTTTAAAACATAAAACATTTGGTTGGACATGAATAATCAATTATGTTATCTAGTAAATGTATTTCCATAACAAGGCGTAATTAGGCCAACACCGTCCGTAGCAAAATGTAAAATACATTATAGCCGAATGTAAACAATCATAGTCGGATGTAAACTTGGCTCCAATTTTATTCCGTAACCTTTTAATAATATTACAATAATAGTAACATTTCAAACTAGGGCTGTTCTGTCGATGCTAGCGTACTCTTTCCCGGAGCGAGGTCTAGTGAGGTGCCGGTCGGCGGATACGTCGCACGAGCTGAATGACGATACGGAGAGCGACTCCATGTAGTCGGACGTATCCGACGCGCCGCTCGACGAGCTTTTGTTCGTCATTTGGCTGTGACGCACTGTGCTGTCTGTTTCCGCTGTAAAATAAATAAATCGAAATTTAATTAACTTTAAATTCACATTATAAAATTGTTTAATGAGATTTAGGCCTCACTGTAATGAATTATAATTATTGTAATTTACTTTGCACTATCAATGAATATGATTTAATTATAATAAATTAACATTGCGTTTTTCTTACGAATTTGTATTAAGAAACAAAAAATAATATTATGAACAATAAAAAACTTCAACATGTATCTGGAAAATCCATTTCAAAGTATAACATAACAGCTGGGCACTTGTACTATTTTATGAAATTGCTAGAAGATGCATTCTGAAGTCGCATGTTTATGACAAACGATAAATTTTGTATTTGTCTCCAAATGATCACTAGTTTCTTCATAAGCGAGGGCAAAAACATCATAATAGTAAACAATAAACTTACCATTTCTTTTCTTTCTTCTAGTTAAAGTGTCTACTTCACACGAATTCGATTTCGTCAACGTCGCGACTTCTTCAAATTGGAAAGATAAATTTTTCAGCGGATCTGATGAATTGGATTTTATGAAGGCCGTGTGAACTGGGGTCAGAGTATTTCTGAACTGTTTATTGTTCTTTATATGTTTCTTTGACGACTTGGAGTTCGTTATTGGGGCTTCAAACTCGTTGAAGTCACCTCTGTGATGTTTCAGCGACCCAGTCGATACTCCCGAGTCGTTTGAACTTGACGAATCGCGGTTTTTGTCCGATTTACTGGGCACACTCGACGACCTTCGGATCTTCACCGCATCTCTGAATCGAGCGACCAGCGCGTTTTCACTCCTCGGTTCTGGCACCTTGAATATTTTGTCAGAGTTATCCGGCGTTTCATTCCTGACTGGAATCCCTTCGTTTATACACTCGTTCTTGCTTGTTCTTCTAATAACAGTGGGTGTGAAGCAAATTCTTGAATGCAGACAGAAATCATCGTCATGTCTCTTCGTGAAGTCTGCGGAGCTCGACCTTCGTGTGCTGATAGTGTTGTCTGACTCAGAATGTTGTGTCGGATCTGACACGTGACTGATCCTGCTGATATTGTCTGAACAATTCCTATTGCTATTGCTGGAACTACTGTTCTCCAGTGGTTCCATATGCATGTAACTTATGTGATCGCAACAATCCGTCGATTGATGCACTGTATTGGTCGTTGCCGTCGATATATCGTCGTCGTGTTCTGGGATATCCTCTAAAGCGTCAAGCTCTTCTTGGCTAAATCCAGCACTTCGCAGAATCTGCAAGGAGCTTTCGAACTTCTCTAACGTAGCCGTAAGGTCTATATTGGCATAGTTGCCGTAGTCTATCTGCATGGTTGCCTTTTTGGGAGTTGGGGCAACGTTGACATAGTTTGACTGTGACTCGACTGTCAAGTCGTTGTTGTTAACGCTACTATCACATTTGTTATTGTTCTCGCTGGTTTGGTCGTTATCATTGGTTTGGGTTTCGTTGTGTGCGCACTGGCAAGCGTGGCCGATGAGGCATTTCAGTTTCTTTGGTGTGTCGTACAGGCTTGCAGCCTCCGTGTTTGCATCCACTGGGTGTTCCTGGAAATCATAATTATTAGCCAAATTAAAAGATTACATTTTGGCATAGCCAATGGGCGTCAGATAAATCAATAAATGTTTGAAATAATTATCATCACTATCTCAACCCATCATGGAACACTGTTGAGAACGGGTTTCTTCTCAGAATGAAAAGGTCCACCACGCTGGCCAAATGGGGATTGGCAGAAAGACACCTTTGCGTTTTGCAAACTATCCAGCATGCTGTTTTCCTAACGATGTTGTTCCTTACCATTATAGCGAGTGACATTTTTAAATTTTAAATGCTTACAACAAACATGACTCCGAAAAGTCAGAATTACCTGCCATAGGACTCGAACCTATCCCCTGACCCCTCGAGTACGAGAGATTCTTAACCACTGGGTTATCACCATATTTTTACCACTAGGCTATACCTATAAGAAATGACTCTTAATTCTCACCTGTATTAAGGGCATTGGTGTCTTTGGTACGTCGTAATTTTCATAGGGTCCACTGAAGGTCTTCTTCCTGCAGGTGCACGGTTTTGGCTGTTGCCAGCACTGGCAAGTGTTGCCGGTCTTCACTGGCACGGTCGGTGTGCAGCAAGCCACTGGACTCGACCGTTTGGAGTCGAAACTCTTGTCCAACATACACGTACTCCTCGGCACTGAGTACTCGGAGGCACTGCCGCTGGATCGCGAGTAGATGGACGCTCTGTCCGAGTCCGAGCGTTTTTCCAGGATATTCTCCATCGTCCAGACCGGCGACATGATGGAGCCTGGTGTGTTCATCGTTGATGACCTGGAATTAGACAACCAGCATTTAAATAATGAGGCAATATATTATGTATAATTGATTGAACTCAACTTTGCTTGTAAGTTATTAGCCGTGTCATAAAGAATTCTCAAGAGGAATGTTATAAGGATTTATAATAGCTGTCTTACTTGAATGTTGTTTTTCTGTGATTCTCCAGAGCTAACTCAATACATGTGAATTGATACTATTAACGATTCGCTATGGGGTCGTAGGGCTAGTAGGCCTAATAATAATAATAATCATGCCTGCCGAGCGTGAGATCCTGGTTCCGATTCCTTGTCAGAAGTAATATTTGTGTGGTAGATAAATATGAATTTTTTGCTAAATCAACTTTATTCACCTTCCCAAAACCAATCCAAGTGCAACACAACCCACAAACCTGGTCAGATGACTGATCTTCCCGATGCAGCTGGAGCATCTAGGCAGCGAGGTGGGCCTCCGGCACTTGTCGTCGTCGAGGCTGGAGTCCAGGTCGGACAGGCAGTGCATGGTGTGGCTGGCCGGCGCGCCCCACGCCGGAGACACCGACCGGAGCGACTGGCTGAAGTCGTCCATGCACGAGCTCGTGTCCGAGAAACGCTTGTCTAGCACTGGAATGGGAGAATGTTGGCATGTAGTCGTTGCAACTTATAACTGACTTGAATGGGAATGGATGAGAATTGGTAGACTACAAAAATTTTAAGAAAATCGAAAGTTGCACTTCTCTTCACGATGTTTTTTGAAAGGAGCAACTTGTCATTTATTTGTAATTCGTATTTTTTTAATTAGAGACGCGTACATAATTCGTATATTATACCTACACACCTATCTATTCCGACGCCCATTGCTCAAAACACATGGCTGTTATTACTTTGGAGTTAGGTAGATATAGTAGGTATGGTGGCAATATAACGAGGTAACAGTACCTACTGCTCACCGGCGATCACAATTAAGTTTCGTAATTACCTATGAACTTTAAACAAAAGAACACCCAGTCCAATCTTCATTCTCTTTCAAAATCTTCAAACAGCATGATCTGTGTGTGCATAATTGCTTTTAAAGATCTTTGAAGTTCTTGATCGATGGCTAAGGATGGCGTATGCTTTATACTGGTTACAAAACCCGAAACTACAAAAGCACATTCAACAGCTTACCAGAGCCACTCCTGGAGGCCACGCTCAGCCGGGACTGGGCCTCGTGGCTGTACACGTTGAGCAGGTCGGTCAGCTCGCGGCCGCCCTCCGCCGCGAACACGAATAGGCCTTCGCCCCGCCCGCACCGCGACCCGCCCTCCACGCAGAACCGCTTGTCTACCACTCCGAAACGCCTGGGGAAGAAAATGGTACTGGTTTAGGTTTTGCTCCATTGTGACTTCATATGGCTTATGACTAGGAGTACTAAGTACCTTGAGTAGATTAATTTTATCTCTCATATCATGATATAAAGTACCTTATTTTATAAAATAGATGACTAAAGAAGATTAAAGTACAGTTTCATGTAAATTGGATTTTTAGTCCTAATTTACATTGAGCGATGGTTTACAACAAACGTTATTTGGTGCTACGTGTGTTGCACTTTTTTTTGTTTTAAAGCATTATGCAACTACGTCCTTCAGCTGCCGCCCAGGACAACTGCGACTGACATTAAACATTAAGTAAAACAGAGATAGGAAAGATAGTTTAGAATTTAGAATCTAGAGGATGTTATTAAGAACTTTAATTAGTCCGCTCATGAAAATGCCCTGAACAAATTTACGCTTCATCACAACTTAAACGGCTTGTGATAAAGCGTAAATCCTGTCACTTTATTCTAACTTCTTACCTATGCTGTAACCAATAACTGTCAGTATTTTATTAATTAGATTAGTGATGGTCAACAAATACAGTTTTTTAAATACGTATACCTAACTTGTGCAGGATTCAAAATTAGACTAAACTAAGTATATATAACTGAAACCTAAGCGTTTCAGACAATAAAGTTCCTAGTTGAATAAATATTTTTACGTCTAGCAAATAATGTCTAGTTTTATTCTGCCTGTTCTATAATTCAGAGCAACGCGGCACATAAATGGCGGAGCACTGCTTGCAATGTGAACTGCCATTATGCATAGAGATAACTGCGCGGGCTAAAATATCCCAAAAGCTTTTTAAACTTAGATTTGCCCAGTTTAAAATATGTCCGGAATTTGGAAACCTAATTTACCAGGGATATTGCTACTTTTAACTGGTATGGAAGTGGCATAGGACACAATAATTCAAGTCCGTAGTCCCTAAATTAAATCTTGTTCTAAGTCCGACACGGTTGTCATTGGCGGCAGCGAAAAGATGGTGCTTTCTGCACGTTTTCTACCTTAATTCCATTAAAAAAATACAGTCAACTAGTTGAATTATCTGCTACACACACATTTTTCAAAGGTTTACTTGTGGACTTTATTACCTAGCTCCGAAGTTTACAGTGTCCAAGTTCGGTACTTGAATTGATCAAATACTCTCATGAAAAGAAACCTTCTTAAATAATACTTAAAATTGTATCGTCGACATTACATTGTAAGTAACTGTAGTCATTGTTTTAATTAGTTTTCTAACTAAAATATAGTTCTTAATATTTGCGTATTGTGGCAGATTTTTTCTTTTTTCTTAAACCCAACTAAATTAAGAAGATAAATAAGTAAGTATAATATAAGCGCCGTGATTTCCACACGGAAGCGAGTCCCTAAGCACAATGCTCGTAGAAACGAAATTAATTAAGCTAATAGCCCAATTACTGCCGTGTTTCAGCAGACGCCATGACAGGCGACGGTCGCCGACGGTCGGCTACCACCCGTATGTTTGTTATTAATGTACGAGTAATTACTTTTAATAAACACCGTCTTAATTGCTTGTCGTTGTCTATGATTGATAGTGCCGTAGTGCCACCGTAGCGTGGCATTCGGCGTTATTAATTTGGACTTTGCTACGGAACCTGTTTTGTAATAGGTACCTACTCGTAGATATAGGAAATGAGTAGATATTGTTATTATCTATGTATATTATTTTTGAGTTCTAAAAGAAGAAGGAATTATTAGTATCATATCATTAGCATTAATAAAAAATAAATAAAGGTAGGTATGTCACGAACATCCTTATTTAAGGCACTAGGATGTTAGGTACATACCCTTACCCTTTTTTGGATAAGAACTGTGTCAGTGACAATTTGCCTAGTTCGTAGTTCTAACCATTAAGCTACTAGTTACCATTTATTTAATAAAATAAGTCCCCGACCCCCGTACTCCCAATTTCCTTCGCTGTCCGTACCTCAATAAGTTCACTATTTCCCATTGAATTTCATTTCAATTACCAAAAGATGTCAAAGAGTCCCGATATCAAACCGAATCGCGGCGCATTGATCATATCGAACGGTGTTCCATTCAAAGACTGTAATAAAAACTCTATATCTATAGCATTGAGTCTTTAATTGAAAACGACTGTTAAGGAATTAAATTTCCTGTAGAAATCCCGTGAGATAAGGCAGCTAGGAAATTATTTGACCGCCAGGAATTTCATTTCCGCTGATATCTGAGTGGCGCGGTGCCACGAATTTTACGGATGTCTCATATTCAGGGAGCGGGGAGCGTCGTGGACGCTGACCGTCTGGATGTGACTTGAGTGGGAGATTGTACGTGGACATTTTGTAGGCTTTCTTAATTTTGTGATGTTTGAAAATCCGTTAACTTTGGTTTTCACTTTCATGTAAGGCGAAAGATTTTTTGAAACAATTGTTTAATTTAGGCACTATAATCTTTATGCTGGTACAATGAGGAACAGACATTTTGTTTGAATGTCCGTCGCTAGTGAATCTGTTTTTAAATTAGTAATTTGGTTTTGCTGTGCAAAAAGTCAAAAGTAAATAATGAGAAACTTTAATAAGTAAAGAATATTGCCGAACAAGTACTTATTTTACCAGTTTAAGTAGTTATACCTATGTACCTACCTATATTACAGCCATGTTCACCATGTAAAATAATTTTGAACAATATTAAAAAATCATAAATGTAAATGAAGTTCAATACACGGGGAATTTAAATTAAACGTTAGGTTGAAGGCGAAACACAAATTAAAGTAGGTAGGTAGACCTCCACGACACTTACAATTATTTTCAAGATTTAACTGAACTGAAACATCAGAAAAACATTAATCTACTGCGTATTTGATTTAACTTTATTGAGCCGTTCCAGTCTCCCAGTAGATCTGTGCACCAGGATGTCTGTAGGCAAAAGACGTGAAGACTGGATCGGACGTCGCCGTTCCTTCTAAATTGTCTTTCCGCACAAATGAGGAAACTCCGCCAGAATGAGATGCCTTCCATTCACCGATGCCGTTTTATTTTCATGTCATATTCCTTGCCGTTGAACGAAATATGAGATTGGTTTTTACGTCTGCTGCCTTCTGCGTGAATATATTAACTTGAAGTTCGTAGCGCGGTAGATTGCGTGGTCGGGTCTGAAGTGGGATCAATTCCAATTTTAAATAAATTCAAAACATTCAATAAATTGTTAAAGATGATATAATATGTATATATTTTTATTCTAGTTTTAGTAGGTAAGTAGTTAGGAACTTCATAATAATGAATGCATTATAATGTACGTAAGTTACGCGACGCATAATTGTTCTGTAGTGGTTTTAGATCCAATTATTTATTTGGGTACATACGTCATGTAGGTAGGTTGAATTTCCATCGCAACGCTCAACATTTAAACGTTTATAATTAACCAAAATGGCCAATCAACGATTGGTAATTTTATGAAATGGTAAATTCCTACGAAGTTTCTACGCCATATAGCTATCGTTGAGAATTTTGCGGTGAAGAATCTTTACTGTGATCTGTATCTGATGCTTGAAAAAGTAACGTATCCGGTAAGAAAAAACATCGCCATAAAACAATACATAAAAAATCCCATCTCTCCGGCCCACTACGTAGGTCTGTTTATTAAAACAACTCATGGTTTATTCGTCATAAAACGTCGGTTTAATATTCAACGCCAACCAGAAATGAATGAATGAACGAATCGTGAACGTTGAGTTGAGACGCAAGGATCTCTAAACTTGTAAATGGTTCCGCGGAACAGAGTTACGGAATGTTTTTGGTTTACGGAGATGCTTACCTCTTTATATAACCTACTACCTGTTGTTTGAATAAAAAAATTAAATAGTGCAATGAATATAAATTAATTATATTACAATAATAAAAAATATATTTTTGAGGCAAAGGAATGTCACTAAGACTAACTTATCAATTTTCTTATTTAACAATATAACAACTTTAATTTTATCATTTCCAAAACAGCCGTTTAGAGTCTAAATTACTTAACATTTTAATGTTTACTGTCCGTTTCACCTTTATAAAAGGTAAATTTTCATTTCAAAAATATTTCCTTCATTAAAAATAGTTCCCTCAAATTATAAATAAGGAACACCTCGTACAAAGGTGATTATTTTATTATTATTCAAGCATTAACTTAATTATATAAAGTAAAAAAAACAAAGGTCCGCTAGATGAGGCTCCGCGTTTGTCAGTTTTTCAATTTAACGCTTTTTTATTAAAACTAGTATTGTATTGTATACTCGGCTCGTCGTAACGTGAGGTCATATAGTAAAATTCCATACTCTTCATGCAGTAGTATCGGTGTTGGGATCAGAACGGCGTATCGCGTAGCTCGTAAAACATTTCCGCGGACTGAGACTCTTCCTGTTGTAAAAACTATAGGACTACGTTTTATGGCGAGGAAAGGGCACTGCTACATTTTATTGATCGAAATAAAGATATTTTTTATTAGTCTTATATAACCTGTCGACTAAGTGTAGTTTATGTAACAATTTCATAAAAAAAACACGAATAATTTATTCCAATAGATTTATGAATGTCTCATACCTAAATTGTACGGTCTACCCTTTCGCAAAATTAACAAAAAATATACTAAATATGGAATTTTTAATTTCCCGAATTTTCTTTAAAATTGACGAAAACATGCCATTAAAAAGTATTAGCATAGCATTTTGTTCTATAATTAAAAGACAACGACTTCCTCTTTGCTTTTAGATGATGATTAATTATTTATAGACAACGAAATTTTATTTAACATGTTGTTTCTGTAAAATATTTTGACTGAAAAACCCTTTTTTCATGAATTTTTCAAACTTATATACACGAAACAGTTGATTTACCAAACATTAAGTAGATCACAGACTAACGATTAGTCCTTTTTCTACAAGAAATCTTGCATTCTCTAAACAATAACCAGTAGGTCAATTTTTTGATCATTTAAAGTAATAAATCTCGTTCAAAACAAGTACAATGTGCGGTCGCCCTAAGCACGCAAGGCTTCCGGGGTAATAGCGGCACGTTTCACAGTCATTAAAGAGATGTTCGGTTAAATAAAGTGGACGCCTCCACGTGCTGGCATAATGGAATACCACGGAGTAGGTACTTCCACTGAATCAACAAACACGAACACACAAACATTTATTATAATATTGCTTTTTTATACGAACACAGATAAAATGGATCCGAGTCTATTTTTCAGACCGAGCTATATTTCTATTGATAATATAATAATTTATGATTCACTAATCTCCTTACTGATATTTTTTGTATGTCTATGATACCACCCGCAACACGTCGAACCCGAATGTTGGTTTAGAGTATTTTAGCTTTTATTTAAGCTCGATACACCTACCTATTAATAAAATGAATGGATGTAACTATAGAGTGCAATGTAGTAATTTGAGAAAAACTTAAGTTAATGGGGATAATTAATTGATCGATTATGTTAAGTTAACAGGGATAATTGATTAACGTTGATACTTAGAATTTTTGTGTGTAATCTCAACATCATATACTTACTTAGATTTTCATTGCTGTGTTAGCTTACGCGGTGTCCTACGTAAGCAACGAGTACGACGCGACGCGACGCAACACGGCGCGACGTAAAGCGACGCGATGATACACGCGACAAGTGTCCTACGTGGTTTTGGTCATTACTTCTCGAATCATGAAGAAGTACCGTATTATTTTGCTCGAAAGTTCACATTTAAAGTATAGACTTTTGAAAAAATATCGTAAACACAAAGAAAAAAAATAAAATATTTTTACAGCGAAAAATTTTCGTAGTTTGTGGTGTCTCGTCTGATCGCCCCAAAATAAGTACGCGTTACGTCGCCAGTCGTCGCAGACTCACATAGGACACAAGTAGGGATTACCGTTGAGTTGATCGCGTTCGTCGCTTTCGCAACGTCGCGTCGCGTTGTATTCGTCGCTCACGTAGGACACCGCCTTGGGGTTGACTGTAATGTCGACCGTCAAAAAGGGGTTAAAAAGTCAAGATGTAATTAGCAAAGAACTCAATACATTTCATTACGTATACAGCTTTACCCTCGAGGTCGCAAGCCGTATAACCCTAACGATGTCCCTATTACCCCGCGCCCGGCCAATACTACGTGTCCAGGTTTATCAATGAATATTTCGGGCGGTTGTCGAAATTGAGGCCTTACCTACCAGATCCTCTCCGTGCTCTTAATATAATATCTATATCTTATATAATAATCTTACTTTATCAAGATTGTATTTAATAACTAGCTGACCCGGTAGTACGTTTCTTGCAACATTCACTATTTTCTTAATTTGAGCGGCGTACTAAGACCAAACAACGATTTTCAGTTAGATTCTAGCAATACAACTGCGGAAACCGCATCAAATTTCATTCATTACTTTTTGCGTGATTCCTGACTTCCTGAGCAAACATAGACAGATTGACTTCATTAGGAGATTTCACAATACACAGTCGTACGTGTGTAGCAACCCTAAGTAACAAGACAGCTCAATAAACAAGAAAATTCTGAACAAGTAAAGTAATCAGTGTTGCTGTAACAGATTAACGGCCTACGCTAAGTCGGTTAACTTATGCGCCCGCTAACCCTTAAGCCAGCTTACCCGGCCGAGCGATATAAGGGGCCACTCGGTCGGGTGCTGCAGCTGTAGGGTTATTTTTATTTTATGGTTGGTAGAACTTTTGCAAGTCTGAATCGTGAGGTCTCAGATTTGATTTCGACTGCAACAAATCAAATAAAAAATTTAAAGTTTTCGCAACTGATTTATTTACGATTATGATGACGCTTTTTGAGTCCTGAATTTAAAAGTAAATAACTATATGATTACACCTAATTTATGTGATTGTTTTATTCAATGAATCTAAAATTGAAGTTTTCAATTTACTTTATTGACTGCTTAAGATGTACTCCTTTTGACACTCTTCCTCCTTTTCTTACAACAAACCTTTACCAGGTACTCCAAAGATATAATAAAATAGAAAATATGATGAAAGCTGTATCAAATACAGCTGAAAGCGAGTCAACATTTGCCCAGCGAGCGCGGCCGCGTGGTTAAGGTGATTCCTTCATTTTAACAATATTGCTTGTTGTAGGTATACCATCTCTTAGGTTTACTTGTAGATAAAAGAATCAACTTATTTTTCGCGTTATAGTTGCTGTGCTTGAGGGTTATTTAGTTATTTTATTGTTTATGGCTGTTTATCAGTTATTTAAGCACACTCTTGTCAGTGATAACCCCATTACAGGGTCTGAAAGAGATCGCATTTAGCAATAAGATCGCCCGTTGTTTACACTGTGTATACTTTTATAGTTTAACCCCCAAGACCAGCCATGACTCCATAGGTATTCACGTATAAAGCCGGTATTAAATCATGTTTTGCAAACGGAAAGTTAAAAAAATATAAGTATTCGAAAGCTCGGAAAAGCGCTAGATTTCTCTAAAATATATGACTACGTGACAAAAACTTAAGACCCACCCGTCCCCCGCGTGACCACGTGTGGTATTTTGGACGGGTATGTTCCCTAAGGAACACGATATAAGGTATACCGATCGTTGGTATACTGAATACTTACCGATCGATAATCACCGAGTTTATGAGATCCACTGTTATAGATACAAACAGCATACAAAAGGTCCATTTAACCCTGAAATGCGACAGTCATCCGACAGCCGGAAATGTCCGGAAAGTGAACTAACAATGTCACGTCACCGTCCGCCGTCCAGCGTCCGGAACGATCCGTCACTTGCGGGCCAGTTTAATTACCGGACCAGATACCCCGGTAAATTGGTACGCCGATACAAACGAATAGTATGGTCCGTGAGCAAGTTAGCGACCACTGGAGGGTTAGGGAGATATTGTTGGTGAGCATTTAGAATAACTAATGTGGATGCAATGGATTTTCAAACGAACTTTTATCCCTAATTTTACCTTCTTAAGGGTTGATTTGCCAAAAACTTTGAAGCAGGTTCATTTTCATAGTTTTAAAATCGACGAAATATCAAATAACTCTCAACCCCTATTTTGCCACAAAAACTAACATAGCAAAATAAAATCAGTTTAATAAACATATAAACTTCGCACGCCCCGAAAATATTTTGGCGTCGTTCAAATCGGTTTATCGTATCTGCATAAAAAGCCACCCTCGTAATTTGTCGGTAGCGCCACCGTCCACAAATCATCCCCTTGTTTGACGTCCCGCGTCACGCGCCGCCGTCCCGCCGTGACGCCGTGACGTCACGTCGTCGGGGACAAACACTTATTTTCCTAAGTGGTGTACACAGGCCGTGACAACAGAATAATGTTTGATAAGGCGTGACTTTGTGACCGTTTGATATTCGTTGGTACCTGACTTTCTTGGAAGGTTTCAATTATGATATAAAGATCACACTTTTATGTCTGTGCTTGTAATCACTCCACCAATCCGCATAGTACCAGCGTGGTGAAGTAAGCTCTAGACTTCCCCAGTTATGAGGAGAAACTCGTGCTAAATAGCTATCTATTAATGGGTTGACGTCATTTGATACATTTGGGCAATAGGTACTGTGATCATCGTAAGGCATTATTCTTCCACTCTTGGACTGGAGATTGGAATGTGAGAATAGTCCAGTTAAGTGTGTTCCTGTGTATTGAGGGGTAACGGGTTTGATGCACAGAAGAGGACAGATAAAAGTTATTCTCAGGTAGAGGTTATTTCATCATCACAATCCATAACAGTCTCAAAGCTGGGTTCGGGTCTTCTCTCACAATGTAAGGGCACAGGCCGTAGTCCACGACATTGGCCAAGTGCGGATTTGCAGACTTCACACACTTTGAGACTTAAATTATGAAAAACTCTTGGGTGTCCAGGTTTCCTCAGGATGTTTTTCTTCACGGTCGTTATTTTATTGTATTAAATGCTATCCACTCGCGACCCAGGTTATCCTAAAGGATGTACCTATATAAATTGTATGCTGTAATACCCAAATCTGTGTTTATGTAGGATTTCAACACTCTTTCCAGACGTCTTACAACGAAAGTGTAATGAGAAATTAATGGGCAGGGCTGCCACTCGTCACAAAACAACGCAATAAAAGAACAAAAGGCTAACCCCCTCTTTAATTATTCGCCACTTACAGGCACTGAAGTTTAATAACTGGAGAAATGAAATGCGTTGGAATATTCATAACCCGTATAATCACTCAGATCTCCTCACCCAATGTATGGGATGGAGGGTCTTAGTCCACCACGCTGGCCAAGTGAGGATTGGCGGACTATAAACCTTAGGACCTAAGGCTTAGGTATATGAAACCTTTCCATCAAGCAAGATGCGGCCAAAATATTTAGGAGTATGTATATTGAAAAGTTACATAGGTAAAAATATTAAAACCGGTCAAGCGCGAGTCGGCGATATACAAGACAACCAGAAAATCCGTTTTATAAGGTTGATTGGAGATCTTCTACTTGATCTTACTTTTTACCTTTTTATAACTTATTCTTTTTACAATAACACGCACAGTGTGAAAATATCAGGTGACTTATTAAAATCCACTCACACTTTCGAAGAAAAACATGCATATTAAATGGGTTCTACTTTGGGTAATGAACCCTAAAAACGTAAAGATTTTAAATGGTAAAGGGATTTTTAAAAGTATTAAGATTAAGATTTTAAAAGTAACAGATCTAGTCTAACGAAAAAGACTGTTCACTTCACATCCCCAAACGTGTTTATAAGAACGATAAACATTTACCTAACTGTCGCACAAATTCATCATGTAACAAGTTCTGGCAGTAAGTTACGGCGCTGGTGTGGAAGTGCTCCCGGGGCTAGGATACTCTGCTGAAAGGCAAATATCCCTTATTCATGATTCATGGACTAAACCAAGGCAGGGAGGTAATGTGTGCATCGAGAGCGAGTTAAGATAAACGAGCTTTATAGGAGCTGCTAGAGTCTAGAATAATAGGTAGACTTTACTTAATTTAAGCTGCAATGCAGAAATGTGCGTTTGAATAAATCTTGCAAGTTGAATTGGAACTATATCCTCTAACTGACTTACTCGATTGAAACTTTGCACGATTAGTGACAGGGCAATTTTAGTGTTAGCATGAGTGGATACTACGCTCAGGATTGGCTCTAGATAAAGGCTTTAGGCTTTTCATTTAAAATTCATTCGGACTATGTTTAAAGTGAGTTTTTAGTATATTATTCTTTACTTATGTAGTGTTGCGGATGATAGAACTCACCTGTGACCGATTTAGAACGACACTTACTAACAAATATTAACTGGAACATTACTAAAAACAATCAGTCACAACAAGTCACTACCACTAACAGTCCCTGCCCTATATCTCCTGCAAAAAAATATTTTTATATAGTTTCAAGTTATCGCTGATCCTCGCGGCGTGAGACACAACACTACGTTCCTTTATGTGAAGTTGCTAACAAAGTTGACTGTGTAATACGGGCGGTGAAGTTGGCTTTAACTGAACGTGGGCCCACAGATCCTCGGCGCCCGGGGACTGATATAGAGAACGGATACGGTACAGAGTTATAACTGTTGAATGTTTGACATCTAGTACACTTTTTGGTTCTTTTTAACCGACTTCAAAAAAGAAGGAGGTTCTCAATTCGACCGTATACCTATATGCATTTTTTTATGTTTGTTCAGCGATTTTTTCGTCGTTTATGGGCCGATTTTGATAATTCTTTTTTTGTTGTAAAGTAGATATGCGCAGCGGGGTCCTTTTAAAAGGATCACCAGGATCTGACGATGGCATCTTGGAGAAATCGAGGGCAACTTTCGAAAATTGTAGGGACGACTAGTGTGTTTATTAATGGTTTCATAAATACATGAAAGCGCTACAATTTCATGAAGGTCTGGAGTCGATCTGATGAAGCTGAAAGACAGTCGAGGGAACTCCTCAACGATTTACTGCAGTTATCTAGTGTTTACTTGATTAATTTGTAGTGACGAGAACTTTACACATAGGTACATGTTGAATTAAGCGCCATCTGGCGAGTATTTTTTGAGTTATCTCTACTTATGAAGGTTGAAGTCGGTTATTTTTTTTGTAAAAAGCAATTATTACTACCAGCATCCACCAGATAGGGAAATGTGATTATCGTTTATTTTCTGGTTCATTCGCAAGACAGATATATACTTAGAGAGATAAATTATATTATCAAAAGCACAGTTCAGCACAAACATTTGACATTTGAAACTGAAAACTTCAGAGACGGTTTGCATTAAACGTTTAACGCGTCTATGGTGTGGGATCGTAGGTCAATGACAGTATTGTAATTTGAATAATATACAAAAATCAATGAAAATAATGCTCTTGAATTTCATAGTGTGAAGTTTAACTCCATCTACTTGTAGGGAATTAACGCACTAGTCTTTTAATGACGAAAAATATCAGTTCATAATGTACCATAGGTACATGCAATCCGAATGGTGCAAAAGTTAAGAAGCCGGACCGCTGTTCCGAGGGTCCTGGGTACACCTAAGAGCCAATATCTTCAACACTCATTAGGGCTGGGAGACTTCTTGTAGGTACTGTATGATCATATCACATCATAAAAAGCAGTACATGAAAGCAGCGACCAGATCAATACGTAGCAGCAGTTATTAATCCCGCGCAGGTTATTACCGCGCTCATTACTGCCGTGATTTGTGGCCGCCTTTGTTTTGCACGATTTATTGCCGCGCGACCGCCCTCACATGTATTAGAGGTATTATCTATTATCCTTTATCGCCTATTAATTGCTATACCTGCCAATCTATAAATAATACTGCTACGGCAGTGCCTTAGCTGGTGATCTAGCGATTCGTGAGCTTTAAAGTCATTTATTTTAATTTTTGATGATTTTTTGTCCAATTTTATGATAGTGTAGTTAAGCTTTTTTATTAAATGAAGGTCATAAGACAGTAGAAATTCGATATTATGCTATTTAATACTCAATAGGGCTGGGAGTAAAGCCTACTCCACCACCTTACCATTGTGGATTAATCGAGAGTTTGGTGGTAAAAGGTGTAACTCGAAGGTCTCACACAAGGCTTAACGATTACTAATAACCACAGGGATAGACATTAACCTGCCAATTAAAGCATGCCTTAAGCCTTAAAGATATGACAACCACTAGCGGTCACCTATCCACCTACCGCTCACGCTTGCATTTGCTCAATTCGGTCAAACACCATAAGGCAATGAGAATTTGTTTAGTTTAAAAGTCGTTCTTTTTAAAGTAATAACTATTAATAAATACCAATAAATAAACTTTAAGAACCCTTAAAAGTTCACGTGTCCGCCTACAGAATCTTTGCCAACACGCTTCCATCTTTCAGTTTACCTATTAACCGAAAAACATGTTCGATCTACATAACCCCTCCATTACGTCAAGGGTAAAAAGTACCGCGCCTAATTCAACGTCAATGGTGACAGATGACGGACGTGTCAAGTGAAGGTCGGCGGGGAATTGATCGCGCGGTCTTGGCGGGTACTTGTTGACTGCGAGTAGTGTTGCCAGATCGCCAAACCTATGCCGGATAGATCAGCCTGTTTGGCTGGACATTTCGGTAAAAAAGCCGGAAACCCTGTGACAAAATCATTAATGTCAGCTTGGTAGTTGCGACAAGGGGTGGGGAGATGCAAAACAGTATTTTCATTGCACATAAACTTATATTATATTGTTAAATCTAATGTGAATAATTACGAGTTTAAATCTAGAGTAAGACATGCTGGTAAATTAACCATGGTCCCGGCAAAGACAGTGTTATTCAATCAAAGCTTTTTCTGTAAAGCGGCTATAATATACAACAAACTCCCTCTGAAAATTCGCTCCATGACTAATATTGACAAATTTAAAGAAGCTTTACACACATTGTTACTAGATAAGTGCTATTATAATTTGAACGACTTTTTAAATGACAAAATAATTTGAAAAGGTTTATTGAGACTGTTGAGAGGCACAATAATTTTAATGTATTTAATTTCAATGACTTGATAAATTAAATTAATAATCTAATAATCTTGACATCTATGAAAAATTATGTATATTGTTCTTTTTGACTAAATTTTAATAATGTATAATTATAATAATTAATGTGCATGCATGCTGTATTGTACGCCTATATAGGCAGGATGTAGCGGTTATATTAATCTAAAACTGTAAACAACTTTTCACCTACGATCCACAATAAACGTTTTTGACTTTGACTTTGACTTTGAAACTTGTATGAACGCTTCATCATGTATGTTGTATGTTTGTTTAAACATGTATGTTCAATTCGAGTATTAAAGTAGAATATCGGTATCCTAGGGACTTGCGAAGTGGCTATGATTCAAATGTGAAAAGCCTAACAAAATCCGGACAGCTCGGACACCATTAATTTTGGCCGGACACGTAATCAACACTAACACTGTCCGGCTCTATCCGGACGCCTGGCAACACTATCTGCGAGGCTACGAAGCTATTACCGCTGGGTCGCGGCGACCTCCACCTAACGTTACGGGTTTACGGGTTAATTGGAACTGCATGCATGCCGCTAATTGAAACAGTCATCCTTCTTGTTTAACGGGGAGTGATAAACAAATACAATGTATGTACTTATGTAGTACTTACAAGTTTTTCTGTTTATTTATAAAGAAAATCAAATGTATGATGGCTATTTAATATGAAATGGTCTGTGTCGGTTTGTCGGCTTAAGAGAGAGAAAACAAAGTTTAAAAATTGTATGTATGTTGTGCAAACTTTTCATACCAAGTAGGTTAGCTTCGAAATGTGTTAAGTTCAAATTCATTTAACTTACGTATCGAAAACTTAATCAAAGGCATATTATATACTGTAACAAATTAGCACCTACGCACACAGATACGCATGCACACACGAAGGTACACACAGCCCCGCAAATATCTAATGCAGTACATAATAACTTCAATTCATACTTCACGTACATATATATGTATATACTCTCCACATAATTCCAGCGGATAGAGATCCGCAATTCGATTTTATATAACGATGTAGAAATAAACCAAGTTCTCGGCGCAAAATCGCAGTTACATCCAGTCGCTATCAGTGCGATGCGTCCACAAATTTATGGCGCGGAAATTTCGCGGGAATCCGTCCGAGTTCTGAGCGGGAACTTTTGAGTTATGGGTCGTTATCTGCGCTATTTTTCAATGGCGACACCAGAAATGACGTCAGATTCTTGCTAATTTGAATGAACATTGAGTGTGATGAAGACTAAGTGACTGTGGCTTAATCTTGTTACCACACGGTTTTCAAACGTTTTTCAAGCAAGGTGTGTTAGTTCTCAATTATTAGCATCCGTCGCCGATTTTTTTGTTTGTTTTCATGTTTTGTTACGTGTTTTTTTTTTCGTCAGGTTAAATTACATAATTTGTCGCTATTAACTGATCTTGTATTCTTATATTTTTAATGATATATTTTTATAAACTTCTCCTTAAACGAATTAAATACACCATGCCTCAATTGATTTCAGTGTAATTCCGTCAAAGTATGTTGCTTTAATTGTAGCATCATCGCATCAGTTACTATATTAATTATTATGGGTTTAAATACTCGTGACTCGTGACTCCTGATTAACGACGCAGAACCCGGAAACCGTCCGAGTGCGAATTTTCGCAGAATTATGGGCGTTATCGCCACAATTTTTCAGCACCAGTGTCCAGAGGAAAGTTTTTAATCCTTTGTGCATAATTAGATTATATTTTTGCTGGATTCACATTGGTCATGCGTTGATTAAAAAGTTTAATCGAGTTTTTTTACAGTCCGTATAAAATCAAGTTAAAATGTATGTCACTGCCGAGTTGGACTGCAGTAATTCCAAGTGAGAAGTTACTGATGCATTGCCGGCGAACTGTTTAAATTTTTTTATGTTACGGCGTCAAGGTAATCAGTGATAATGATTGTTGCATTGTTGTAATTTTTATGCACTAAAGACTGATAAATAATATAATTGGAGATAGGTGTCTAATTTGTAGATATCGGTTCCGATAACCTATCAGTATCACGAAGAAAGTGGACACCGCTACATAGAAAGACAGTGCAAAGATTAAAAATATCGAAGAAAAATTAGAGTCTTAAACCTTTTCCACGCGCAATGCCCAACCCAGATATGAATAGTCGCCTATGAAGAGTCGCCGTAAGCAGGCATGCAAGGTGTGCACTGCACGCGGGCGCTACATCCGGGAGGGAGGAAATGAGACTACATGGGGGCGGCACGGGATAATATTTCAACATAACTTTTAACAAAATAAAACCGACTGTAACGCCGAAAAATTCAAAAGTCTGATAAACACGATGCTGAAAACCCATCAAAATCGGTTCAACCAAACGCGAGATAATCGCGCACAATTATACATACATACATACAGGTCAAACTGAGAACCTCCTTTTTTGAAGTCGGTTAAAAAGAACACCGATATCAGCTTGGCAGTTGAAGCGGCGTCGACTGGGTGCAAAACGGTAATGCACGCGGACGCTCATGCATCCAGCTGTGTGTCCACGGGCATTCACGTCCACGGACGTTATGTGTGACCTAAAGAGCGCCCATGCAACTACCTATGTCCTGTGTCTGTGGGCATTCACGTCCACTGACATTGTGTGTGACCTAAAGTTAAGCACGGAGCACACGGCGCGATCCGTCCGCTATTATTTTCCAGCGACAAGCTCATTAGGGTCGTGTTTGTATAGTTAAGGCGGACCTGCGGGCAATATATCCGTTGCTGTGGTTCAAGTTACTGAATACTGCGGAATGTGAATTTTTATTACATGTTAATCTAAGACTTCGATATATGAATGTTCTTATCTTCATGTTTTACACGTATCTGAGAACATTGTTACGACTTCGTAGTGTTGTTGGCCTTGGCCGTTTTTAAGTAGATATTATTCATAGATATACCTTGGGGTGTACCTACTAATGTTTGTTCTCGGGTTTGTGTTATTTGCATGCCTCCATAGGGAATGAATATAATACTAATGACGGAGGTAGGAAGGTGTTATTGACGTTCATTTAACTAACTTGTACACATAAGTGTTTTCCATAGTGCTTTCAAAGGTGTGTGAAATGTTCCAATATGCACTTGGCCAGCGTCGTAGACTATCTCTTATACCCTCACATTGTAAGACGAGACCTGAGCTAAGCAGTTAAACATGGCGATAATAATTATGGTTCCTGGACTATTTGCGTGTGTATCTAATCCGCTTAGCGCTTGGACCACACAAACTATCGAGTCGCGGTTTGATCCAGCGGGGATTGTTGCCGGCACGCGTGTGTACTCGGCTTAATAATGAAATTAGCTGCGATAGTCCGATGTACGCCGATCCCCCGATCCCCTGGCGCCCGGGGGGTCTCGGGGACCTGATAGAGTCATTAGGGTTAGCGCTGCAACGTTGTTAAGACGGCAGCTTTATCGGGCTATTGGGAGCGATGATGGCTCCTGCGCCGGGTCAATTTGATTCAAATTACCCTCACTGCTGACCCTAAGCTCTTTATATTTGTTGCTACCGTAACGTACGGGACGAGTAATATTCAAATTTATTATGTTGTGTATAATACAGTTGATACACAGCAAAATAAGGTATAGTTTGCTTAATTTGATTTATTTTTGGATTACACCCATTAAGGGCCCGTAACGGGGCACGGATCTCTTCATACCTGAGGAGGACAAGGGTATACTCTACCACGCTGCTCCGTTGCGGATGGGTGGAGATGTTAGTGGTCAACTCAAGCGTCGGACATGTTTATGCCGCCTGAAGGCCTCTGACATGGCTAAACGACTGACAAGAACCGCAACTGTGATCATAACTTGATTTGTGTTCTCTATCTCTGTCTATGTATATCTACTTTGAAAAGTCTAGTTTTTCAGCCATATTATTATGATAAAAATAAATCAATAATACCTATCCACTTTATTTGATATACGTTTTGCGTAAATATTTTCAATAAAACACGTAACAAAGAATGTAAACGCCACACTCCTGCCGAGAGTAATTTCCACAGTTTTTTAGCTATAAAAGGCGAAAATTGCCTCATAAATTATGCCTCCCGTATTTTATCTTCGTAATTTTTCAAAGGAAAACACGACGGCCGCTCCACATCTATCGTTAATTGGGGATTATGTAGTATTTTCACTTTATTATGTTTGTTTTGTTAATTATTTGTAAACGAATGGACAGCTGTAATGGATCCATGACTTATTTGAATATATTGGTTCCAAATTGTTCATGTGGATATGAAAGGATAATTATTTTGGTTTGATGTGATTTTTATCACACAGACAAATAGACAAAAATCTAAAGATGACGGAAATTTCTAGAATCATTAATTACTAGTCCTTCCAATTTTTTCCAATGTAGGTAGGTAGACAACTAAGTATAGATGTAGATACCTGCTGTACTGTACACGAAATTATTATTTATTCATTTTATTGTTAATTAGAACGGTACATACCACTTATACTAATTAACACAATGAAATGGTACATCTAAAGAAATCCAAAAACAAAATTTTATCCATCGCAATATCTGTTCTACCCTGGAATCAAACCTGAAACTGTTTGGCAGGGGTGTCACCACAGTGTCAATATCTTGTACCACATACTAAGAGCAAGAATCAAAACTACTACCTGACCTATTAGCAAGACTCCACTACCTACGCTTCTACAGTTCAAGAAGTTTCAGTCAAAACATCATTTACAATTCCCGTACCAAGATCAATCCTGGTTTGAGCCGTCAACGGCTTCGAACGTCGGAGCTAATCTTTTTAACGAGTACCCTCAAAGACATCAATATTTCAGGGAGCGAACGGCGAATGAGTAAGTTAGTTTGACCTACTTGTGGCTTCCTACTTCCGATACGATTCTTGTTCCACTGTTAGTCCTGGGTCTGAATAGAATATGTTTGGATCCGTCTTATGGAAACTGAGGTGTAATTGGCTACCATTTGGTAATTGGCCACTTGAAATTTCAATGCTTAAATAACTACGTGTTTCTGTAAACTTCTCAGAGAGAGCTAAGATTTAATATCTACTTATTTTAAAAAACGATGGCCAGTTTCTCCTCAGCTTACTTTATTAGGTATACCTATCTACATAAGATTTAAAATTATCTCTTAGGTAGATACCTATACGAAAAGATTTTTTTTTGTAATTAAAGATTTATGGAGATGGAGATAAGTTCTAAAAGAATATAAAGTGCTGTATTTTGGAACATCCTACTTAACATTGTACAAGATTTACTATTTTTAATGTAGTAAATCTGATTAATGAAGTAATGTGACTATAGTCGCCACAATCATAAGATTCCGATATGAAGGCTGTCATCACAGTGACAATAGTGAAGTACAACAAAAATCGATGCATTAAATAAACCGATTTATAAATTTAACCGATTATAAGTAATAAGACTTTCTAATCGTTTCGTTAATTAAGTTCGGAACGATAATTTATAAACCGACCTCTGATTGTTTTCTTAAAATCAGGTAAAAACCGATGTAGCGTTGAGATTAACACCGAAAGGGATAATAAGACAATTTGACTAGTAAGTTAAGGTGAGGAAATTATATTAGTTATTAAAATGGAAATTTCATTAATCTAGTGAAAACGAAGAAACTATTAAACGGCTAATTATTATCCGATTTGAGTGGAAAAGGCTTAAAAACGTATGTATCGGGAATTTATATTAGCTACGAAAAATCGCAATGCTTTAGACATATTAAGGAATCTATAACTATTTGTATTTTGGGTGTGACATGGTAGCACATACTTTCGATTATAGTAATGTATTGATTATGGTCGATTCATAAATTGTTTCAAGAGGTCACATAACTATAAATCCAGCCTCCTTATAAAACATTGTAGTGACGTCTTAAATATTTGTTCAATTTTACACAATTTATGATGTAAACTGATTAAAATAAAATAAAATTATTTAAACAATTTATAAATAACACAAATAAAAAACAAACAGGGTTGGTTTACATATTTCGCCAGAATTTCTAGTACTTATTTACCTATGTAAGTACGTATAAGTAAGTACCTATCTAAGTACTCGTAGTAAGTAAACAATATTACTCCAATTCGTTTAACCCGCTAGTTACTTGCGTTTAATATTACGGACTAATGCCTAATTAAAATATTTAACAAACTGTGGGCAATTTTATAACATCATGCTACGAGCAATAGAAGCGATGTACCAATAAAATATGTTGCAAAAATGGGAAGAAGTGTTTATTATCTGTAAACATAAAAACAATTTTCCAAAGCGAAGAGGATGTGGATTCACAAGTACCTACATTATGTACCTACTTATAAAGATGCATTGATAATAAATATAAACTGTGTACTGTATATGCACAGTAAATAGTGCATTGCATAATTTAACCAAATGACCTATCATTCACTACGAAATATCTTCACTTCATAGTATCATTACCAGCGGTTCAAATTAAAAAAATATATTTTCGTAATAAGTAAATTGAAGACGTCCATACAAGGTTAGTTTGTGTTCATACATGACAGACGTCATATCGGAATCTTATGATTGTGCCGACTATAGGTAACAAACTAAAATGTTTAAAATATGGCTCCTCGTTATTCGTCCCTCGCTGCAGCCGAGTTTTAACAAACCCTCGTATCCTAATGACGTCACCGCATCAGCTGAGCGCCATTAATGACACACTAACAAGATATCCCTCTTTAATATAACGATGTTTTCAAATCCCATCTTTGTTCATGGTGTATAATGAAATCATGAGATCATATTTTTCACCAAGTCATTAAGTTTCCAGGACAAGTTTTATACATACTCGTAATTATGTAATTACATTTCATTAGGACACGGGTATTCACGATGTGTTTTTGTATATGTACCTACTGGTATGTCGACCCAGCTGCATAGATCGTGGTTACGGCTAACGAAAACAAAACACTTAATCGTGAGTACCTTTATAAAACTTACATTACGCACACAACAACAACAAATTACGCCTAGACACTCATAAGTTGTGGAAATAAAAAACCTTTAAAAGGATCCTTTCCTTTCCTTCATCTATTTATGTAGCACTCACCTCAACAACTTGACCTCCCACAAGGCGAGGACCTCTGGAGGCCTGGAGGCGCACAGGGCAAGCCTTGGTCCGCACGCGTGCAGCCGCACCGGGCCCGCCTTGATGCCCGTGGACGCCGGGGACGATATGATCACCGCTGCGAACTCTTTGCTGCTGCCTAGGTTGTGTTGGACCTGAGGGTATACATCATAGTTAATTAGAATATTTTTAGGTTCCAGCATTGGCACTGAAGATGCGTGGTAGAGTATGATCAAGGCATCATTATATGAGGGGAATTGCGTGTTCATTAGTGAGCTTTGAGGGTTGAGCTTGAGACTGACGACATATAAGGCCACATACTGACCAGTGCCGCAATGCTAAACTTGATCGATTAGGTACTTATTGACGCAAGCCACCGGGTAACGAACGCTTTTGGAAGTCCAGAGGAATTATTTTGTTGAAAATTATCTTCTTAACTCTTTATCAAAGGGAGTTCTCCCGCAAGGAGAGACGATTTGTTGGGGGGCGACCGGACCCCGACTGTTGCTGTTAGAACTTTTGTATTTGTATGCGAACAATTTAAAACAATTCTTAATCATGATTCAGGTGTTGTGACGTCATAGCGTGAGGTGCAATGTCACCACAACTCGATGTCAACACGGGCTCGATGGCGCAATTGGTAGTGACCCTACCATGCACGCCAAGAGTCGTGGGTTCGATTCCCGCTCAGGACAAACATTTATGTGATGAACATTTGTGTTTGTTCTGTGTCTGGGTGTATATGTATTTAAGTATTATATTTGTGTTTCCTCTGTTGCCTGACATCCGTAACACAAGTGCTTAGCTACTTACCACGGGTCAGGTCAATGTATGAGGTGTTGTGTGAATTTATTATTATTATTATTATTATTATTAACTTGTGTGTGTGTACCCATTGAGGTACTAGTACTTACAAGTATCTCAATGATTGTACCTTTTTTCATAACAATTTCGCATCATCCATGCAGTTTCTCTGATTTGCTTGACACCAATCACGTACGATACTATAAGCCGTGTTGGTATATGAGCGTCCTACTCACCTTAACCCTCCATTGGATGAGCCCCTCTCTCGTGTCAAACGCGAGCACAGGCACGACGTCCTCACACAGGATGGCCAACGTATTGGACTCCTTGTCCAAGGTGAAGCCGGACTCGAAGCCCAGGTATTGCTGTAGGGACAGCGACGCCTTGGTCTGACCGTTCTTCTGCCGCTCCTTCAGGTCCTTGTACAGTTGTAGGTGCACGCAATCTGTGGATGAACAGTTTGGGGTTAGAAAAAAAGTGGAATTTGACTAGTGAGAGAACATGGAAACGGTTAAGGCTAACATTGACTAATTCTTTCCATCAAGTGTGTTCTAAAAATAAAACCGATTTTGCTAGTTAAGTATGGCTTGTTAGTTTATTTAGGCTGCGTTCCGAAACTCGATCATAACACTCAAAACGTTCAATTTTCTAAAGAAAAAGTTACGCGTGTTTGATGAACGCGCCCTTTTTGTACAAATGACAAATGACCAGACAAGTCATCCTTACTTCCTTACTAATATTATAAATGTGAAAGTGTGTTTGTTTGTTTGTTTGTTTGTTTGTTTGTTTGTGACGCTTTCACGTCGCAACAAAGCTATTATATGGTAAGGTTTATGTGTGTGGGGATAGTTAGGAGGGTGTAGAGTGACGTAGGCTACTTTTTACCGCGGAAAAACATCCCATTCCCATGGGAAGTTCGATGTTTTGTTAGTTGCTAGATATTTATTTTCGGAGTTGTTAATAGATGGCGGTAATAAAATTCATTTGCAAGTTCTGAATTACGCAATTCTGAATACTACATGTAATTTACTTAAGTCATAGGCAAATGTAATAGGCTACTTTAGCTCTGCCTCGAGAACTCCCCGCTCCGGCTGTATTCAGTGTACCGCCCGCCCGCTGGCACTATCCTGTTGACTGATGTCCGCAAGTTGCTCAGCCAACAGGATAGTGCCAGCGGACCAGAGGGACCTTCGAGTCGAGAGCCTGGACGACTTCATCGAGAGATTGGCACGCAACATATTCGGGCGTGTCGACGCGTCGCGGTTCCCGCATCTGCAGGACCTGGCGCCGCTCCACACCCGTCCACCGGACCACTGGGCCTTCCCGCGCGACTTGCTGGTTGCGCGGGACGGGCCTAGCACTGACTGATACTGGGGCTTCGTAAGTCGTCGCCCGGCGCTGATCAGCTCCTGCTGGGCTTCCCACCAGCGGGATTCACCCGGTAGGGCCTCGATCGCCTGGGCGGCGCGAAGATGAACCCCATCCCGTTTAAGACTCTGTGGCCTGTAAAAAGGCCACCACTCACCGGACTTGACCTATTGGTTAACCACAGATGGACAACCAAGGGCCTTAGGGCCCAGCCCAAGAACCGGCCCGTTTTAACGGGCCGCGAGAGACACCCCCAAAGGGGAACTAACTGTCCCGAGGGCTCCACACACCTCAGACAGGGTGGAGTGAAGAGAGCGAGTAGTAGGCTACTTTTTAGCCTAAATTCCTACGGGAGCGGGACCTACGCGGCTGTTACCTACGGGTCCCGAAGCGAAGCGCGGGCGGTTCTCTAGTTTTATGATATGGTCATCGTCTTCCATGGACATCTACATCACCAAAGTCAAATTCATTGCTAGTCAGGAAAAAAGTAGTCATGCAGTTACTTTAAGCTGTAAATAAATGTATATTATATTAAGTAAATTTTGACTTAAAACTTACGAGAGTGCGTTATGTATAAAATACGTCGTTCAGAAAAATAGCCTTGCAAAACTAGTTCGGTTAAATTGTAGCTTCTCTTGATAGTTCGCAAGTTACAAGTGATATCAACGCTATATTTCGTGAACTACGTCATTTCCGCCCATAAACGGATAGATTTATGCTACTTCCGGGCACCATAAAGAAGGATATAAACTTTGCTCTTTATCCACTTAGATAATGGAGTCATTCTGTTTAATGTAACGTAATATTGTATTTTGAACGTGATTCTAAGTATTTGTGTTTAATATCCATGAGATATAATTATACGGGTTGGTATCTATAATGAACGAATGAGTTAGTCAGTGAGTTAATCTGCCCTGCTCATACTGCACTTTGCTTAGGAATGAACGAGTCTATGACCCCAAATCTCCCCCAATAGTTAGTACCGTTTCCATTAAATTCAATCGGAAAACATTTTTCTAGGTATATTATACAGATTACACGAGTTTCCTTGCCAGCGGCTTCGATAATATAATAAATACATTCGGAGTTAGTAATGAGGCCACCGCTCATACTAATCAAGTGGCTTATTCCGTTCGTAGGCCATTTACATAAACAGTGTTTACCTACGTACAGAAAATACAATCCATAATCTTAACATATTCTTATTTCCCACGTCAAAATCCTCCTGATAAAATAAAATAGTTACATTGTAACTTCTCGATTCACTATAGAGTTCCCACAAAACCAACGACACAAGAACAAAACAATTGAAACCATAGACAAAAGACAGATAACATAAGGTTAAATCCCATTCCAAATTCAAACACATGCTGATTAGACCCGAACAGCGGAGTCACGTCGCGCCAATTTTAGAAAACGGTCCCGAATTAATTTGAAAATGGAACACTCGATTTTGATGTAGTGGATGTCATGTGTTTACAATAACTTATAACAAAGTAATTTCTACTTTATATCTGAACTGTTAAAGTTCATAGTTAGTTGTAGTGGACCTCCATACTACTCGCAGAATAGGCGGGAGAGGATAGGACACCGGCAAGGAATACTTCCAAGGTAAAATGAATTCTAACTCCTTGTCACTGAGTTCCTTTTAATGTAGCGAACACTAGAAGTAATTAGTTGAAGTGTTTCCCAGCATCTATATCGAGGTGTTTTATTAAAGAACCTCAGTTAAGGACAGGTGAATGCACTAACCAGCACTAACTTAAGATATGAGTTAAAGTTTATTTTGCAATCTCCATTTATTATTTTTGTAAAAGGATGTTTTTTTGTAAATTCTCTTTGTTTAATTGTACAGTGGGCCAAGAAAGTGGTGTACCAGTTTTCATTTAGTTTCCTAGTTATCAAAAGTTACATCAAAGTTCATAGGAAATATCACTGAAAAGAGACGCATAATAATGACGTAAACCTAATTGTTAAGAATACGTACATCATACGTCACATTATAGGTGCAAGACATTTTAATCTTTATTAGAAACGGATAATGCATTAATTTGTGCAAAGAAGATTTAAATATTCTGAACAAAAGCATAAGAACTATTTCAGTTGACAAAATAATTCTTTTTAAAAATAAAATTGACATTTGACATTTAAGTCCTACAACGATCTTTTGGCGCGTGAATGACGTGTGAGTGACAGAGACAGTGCCTTACAGTTTGCCTTACCTGTATGGCGCTGTCTCTGTCACCCTCACGTCAGCCACGCGCCTAAAGATCCTAGTCAACTGTATATGCAAGTAATGTAATAGAAATTGGCTAAGTGCGAGTCGGACTCGCCCATGAAGGGTTCCGTAGCAGCAAGTAACATAATATAAAAAAATATTCGAGTAAGTAGATTGAATGAAAGGTAAGTTGCGGTTTACGATTTATGACGTATTAAAAAAACTGCTTACTAGATCTCATTCAAACCAATTTTCGGTGGAAGTTTACATGGCAATGCACATCATATATTTATGTTTTTTAGTTTTATCATTCTCTTATTTTGGAAGTTACAGAGAGGGGGGCACATATTTTACCACTTTGGGAGTGCCTCTCGCGCAAAGTATTCAGTTCAGAAAAAATTATATTATAGATAGATATAGATAGATAGATCACTTTATTTGTAACATAAAGTACATACAGCCAAAAAGTAATACACTGTTACAGCATGATACAACACTGAATTGTAGGTACCTAATGTTACAAAAAGGATTCTGCTCAGCATTATGCTGGTGTAACACCGTTAACCAGCGCTGGTCTTCCGCAGGATCCCTTTTGTGACTACACGGACAAGTCCGCGCAAAACTTACTTATTCTAGAAACATATTATGTCATTTAAAATAACATTACCATATATAGTAAACCCATTGAGATAGGAATATACAGATCAATGAGTAAACCCAAATTAAGACTGAAACGAAAGAGGCGCTGTCGGACGCATTTGACATTCATTTGACCAATCATTGCACACTAGTAACTGACAGATGAATGACCACAACGTACTTATGAATGACTTTTCGTTAGTTCCAATTTTTGCCATTTCAGAGATAAGTTGGGCGCACTGTATGAATACCATGAAAAGTAACAACAAATAGTAACCATAAGCTAAATAAAACAAGAAGAAGAAATAATATTAATAAAACAATAATTTAAAGTATGTAAAAACGAGAAATGGATAATATGGCAACATTGTAGATGATATAGATGACAATCTGTGCCGTGTGACAACATGCCATACTCTGTGTCTAATGTCTTTGACATTCAAACATGTCAGTGACATAGGCACACATTTAGAGTTAAGAACTGAGTTTTAATGAATATGTAATATGTTAAACAAAGTACAACAAAAATGAACGAGATACATAATGCAAGATATAAACAAAGGAACATTTTATTAACCTGTCTATTCTCTCATATAGCACTTGTGTCAAGTAAGAGAGTTTCCTGACTCTTTTGGTGGTTTATTAAAAGTTCTTTGAGTTTAACCTTAAATGCATAAACGGTTTGCAGGTTTCTTATCGGTGGAGGGATGTTATTCCAACATCTCGAAGCAGCGTAACGGAAACAACCTCTGAAAGCAGCTGTTCTATGTCGTTGTATAGTAAGCGGCTTCGAACATTTTCGAGCATCACTGGATCTATGACTGGATGTCCAGGAGAGCTTATCGTACAAATAACCTGGCACTTTGTGTTTGACAACGCCGAAAAGAAGACATGCTAAGTGTAACTTACGGCGGTGCTTCATCTTAAGAATGCAGTATTTATTTAAATAAGGGGTTACATGACCTCTAAACGGAATATTGAAGCAAAATCGAGTACAAGCATTCTGAAGCCTTTGAATCAGACGCTGTGTTCTAGACAAGATACGAGGGCCAAAAACGACATCCATATAATTTAGCTTGGATAGCACAAGTGACTCAACTAACTGAATGCGCAAGGCTTCATTTATAAAAGGCCTTATTTTGTATAAAATTTTTAACTTATAAAAACAATGTTTTACAACATCAGAAACATGTTTTTCGTAACGAAGGTCACAGTCCATGTATAGACCTAGGTTCCGAGCTCCATGTACACGTTCGATAGGTTCCCCCATAAGCGAAACATTTATTGTAGGATTAGCATTAACTATCTGCCACTTACTACCTAACAAAATGTATTTTGTTTTACTTGGATTAAGTAAAAGTGAATTCTTACTGGACCATGTAGCAATCCTGGACAAATCATCATTGAGCATAATTATTGCATTATCAATTTCAGAAGGTTTGCAAGAAATGTACAGCTGTGTATCGTCCGCATACAAGTGAAACTGACAATGCTTGATTTGTGATATCATATCAGCCGTGTATAAGATGTACAGGATTGGTCCTAGCAAGGATCCCTGGGGAATACCCCTGGTGACATTCTTTTTCTCTGATATTAATGGAGAACCATCCGCACCATTTAATTTGACATACTGAAATCGGTTCCGAAGGTAACTATCAAACCAACGCAATGCAGAACAATCAAAACCATAATAACTTAGTTTGGATAATAGCAGATTTATATCTATAGAATCAAATGCCCTTGAAAAATCGAGTAGCACTAGCAGGGTACACATACCTTTGTCTTGAGCACACAATATATTCTCTGTCACATCAATTAAGGCAGTCACTGTGCTCCGTCCCTTCCGAAATCCTGATTGAAATTGGGGCAAAATGTTGTTAGATTCCAGAAACTCTGTTAACTGAATACATATTACCTTTTCTAAAATTTTAGATAAACAAGGCAAAATACTAATGGGCCTTAGGTCCTTTAACTGTGAGGGATTATTGACTTTAGGTAAAGGACACACTATAGCGAGCTTCCATATATCCGGAAAAGTTGAAGTACTTATAGAGAGATGTATAATATCTCTTATAATATTTATTGTATGTGGAAATGTCATAATAATCATGTCCAAGCTTATACCATCACAACCTTCTGCATTAGACTTTAAGCTTTTAATAATTTTTAATATTTGGTCCAAACTAACCATTTCTATATGGAAAATTGCATCACTGTATTTAGAAAATTCAAAATATGTTAGCTGAGATATACTAACAGCTGCTGTAGTGGGGACATTTAAAAAATGATTATTAATAGCATTGGGGTCGTCAAAAAATATTGGTAGTTCAGTTTTATTGTTAGGCAAGATAGTGTTTTTAAGATTGGACCATAACTGTTTAGGGTTTCTAATGTTGTTATTAATGTTCTGATTAAAATAAGATAATTATATTGGTATGGCATATTAGAAACCTCAATATCATTTTTGACGACCTATTCATAGATATTCCACACGTATGGGTTTGATGAAAAAAAAATTTTTAGGGTTTCAGTTCTAAGTATGGGGAACCCCCACGGTTTATTATTTTGGTGTGAAAATCTTAAAGGTTCACAAAATATACCTACTTACCAAGTTTCCGACGTCAATGGTTCTATCAAGTTTAAACTAAGAACAAAACAAATGTCACGTATTTATAATCGGATAAAGATGGCAATAAAAATTGTCAGATCGATCTGCAAGCGAAACTAACCTTTATCACCTATGAATCTGCAAACGGCATTCAACCTTAGGGTGGTAAACCAATTCTTTGGCCGACCGTACCTATACTTAGGCACTCCATAAAAATTAATAATGAAGAAGCAGAAGCAGCGAAAAAACTTCTCAACGTACTTATCTTAAAAAAAAATCGCATTCGTCGCTTTTATAAAGTTCTTCTAAATAAGAAAGTCGCTCTGATGCGTGTAATATTACAAACAGGTCTTCTGAAACTCTAAGCTGTTTTGTGCAAGTCGTGAGTGGGCCATCAGAGATAGCTCGTATCCTAGCCATTATCACTTACTGGGGCCATTCATACGGTTTGGGCTCTTAACTGTTCGCCTTTGCTTTAAAAAGTAAGATCGTGTATGATACCACAGAGTAACTGCATTACTTTCACAGTAACAACTTGTGTACGTCGAAAGTACACTGTCTACTCTATTTTTGGTGAAATAAAGAATTTTAATGTTGAAATGAAAAGAAATTGTTTAAAAGTGTTTCATAAAAAGTGTTTGATTTCTCTTGCTTGAACTTTGTTTATTTAAAAAACCGAGTATTTATCATTTAACTGAGTGAATGAATGGATGAAATTTCTTTCAGCGCTATAATGTTTTAAGAAAGCAATGAATTAAAAGTTGCTCTAGATAAAAAATAATAAGTAAATTAAGTAATAAAATGTTTCTTTTAAAAACAATTTTTTCATCAATAAAGAAAGTATTACACCTTTTGAACGATATCTACAAAAAATAATTCCGAAGCGTTCAATCATTCAATCCTTCCATTTTCAAACGTATATTTGACGATCCCTCCGCGCCAAACACTTTCAATTATTCTAAATTCAAATGCGAAATAGAAAACACTTTTTGACATGCAAGCATGTTTACGCGCGAGGGGAAATATTCGATTTTCAACACGCTTTATTGTACAAATGCGATGAATGCCGAACGAATGAAAAATGTACGGATAGAGAACATGGTTGACAGATTATTTATGCTTTTAAATTTGGAATCGCTTTTTATTTGTATGAGCAATTAGTCATGTGATTATCCATGGGTCTTGTGTGCATATTTCTTTTTACATAATAATGAAAAGTGTTTCAATATTTTGCATAATATATTCTGCAGTTTTAAATCGCTCAATTGATAACATTTCCAAAAAATTCGTACTCCTGTAGATATTTTAAATGGTAATATAAAATAACGATAAAGTAGCGCCTTATTTAACCTCGTTCTGGAATATTAAAAATTGCGAAAATTTTCAAAGACGGTTGTAATCAAAGCGAAATTCGCTTCATATCCGAGCCCCTCTCATTAAAATTAATAACAACAAGTATTTCCTTTCACGAAACACAATATGATCGGAGCGCTGTGTCAATTTACCCGAATAACTCGCTGACTCTGCAACTAGATTTCTCAGCGAGGAATTAAGGGACATACGCGGCTAATTTTGTATAATATCGCCGCGATTTTACTCAATTAATCATTCACACATTCGATATGGTAACTGATGCAGGCTTTCTTCATTCACACCAAGATTAGACATGGTAACGAGTTCACTGGCTTTCATTCTCATAGAATGAGACGAGTTAAAGCTATAGTGGAAAATTGTGGATGGTCAATTATAACCAACAATCAATTAATAAATTGAAAAGTAGCGTCACTTTCAAATAAGTTTAGTAAAAATGAGACATAAATTATCAAGGTACAACTTAATTTTAACTTAATACCTATAAAACAATGTTTTATGCAGACTGATGGTAAATAGTCATTAGTCACTGACGTCCATAGACTTAATATGCTGCTTACGGCCTCACAACACCACCGCCAGCGTAGATGACTCACTAGAATAGTACTTATATAATATTACCACGTTATCTTAATAAAAAAAATATGAAAGTACTTTTAAATCAAAAGTATTCGAAGTGTCCGTCCGCAATACACCGCCGTGTGTTTCCATCCAATTCTGTAGGAAAAGCGTTGCAAAGGCAAAGTAAATCTACTTTCCGGGGCCGTTACACACGTCAATAGCTTGTATAGGACGTCGGGATATTATTAAGTGACTGAATGCCACGAGTACGTTACGGACGCTATTACTCGATTTAAACGTAACAAGACGGAGAATATACTGGACGAGCGAGGAATTCCAATTCGTTCGGTCTTCCGGTCATTCGAAATTTAAAAGCTGTTTAGCTTTTTAGCGGTTTGCGTTCGATTTCAAAGACGTAATGGCTTCTTCTACTGCCTTTAAAGGAAATGTGTTGGTACTTAATTATATGCAATCATGTTACTATGAGTGTACCTACCTAAGTAGGTACTCACGATATCTAAGCATTTTGCACACGGATATTTACACCAAAATGTACCTATGAATCCTGGTCGTGACTAGGTACTACCTTTTTTATATACCTACCGTGAGTACCCGTACCATATTTATGAGAATTTAAAAAATACATCTGACATTGTTCTCTAGTATTGTAGTGTTGTAGGTATTGTGTCAAAAACTTCGCATAATCATTTGCGGAGGTCCGCCCTACACTGGTGAGTTCGCGTATTCGCGCGAATGTAAACGAGCGGCCTTGTAGATTTTGTTACTTCAATGTACACTGCGCGGGAATATCAAAAGCTTATCTAGTATAAAAGATAAGTCGAAAAACGGTGATAGCAGGCGGAACAAACTCTACCATGTATACGTCGGGGCATTTATCGGATGTTCTACATACACAACTTGCTCCGTCAAATTCGCACGTTTGAACTAAGCCACATAACGCTGGAACTGGAAACACTGAGTAGGGTTACCCACTGAGTAGGGTTACCATGACTTAATTTGCAAAATCTGCGGAATTACCTGTGTTTAAAAAAATCAATATATTTTTCAAAAATTTCAATCATGTTAAAATGAAGCCGAAAAACTATCAGTACCTTTATTTTAAAAAGAATTTCATAGTTATTTAAAAAGCTGAAATAATTCGATTAAATAGATATTAATTTTGTTTAACTTATTAAATTTTCCTGATTTTTTAAATATCCGGATAAATAAAAAACTGGATAGGAGGCTAAAAGTCCGGGCATGTTCGAACATACTAACGATTGGGTTATTCTCACTGGTCAGATTGATGGTCAGACCAATCTGACCAACGGGAATTTTTTTTCCCGTTGGTCAGATTGGCAGCCCTAACCGCGGGTCTATAATCAAAATGTAGCGAGAAAATATGAGATCTCTGAGGCCTCCTTCGCCGCATATTAAAGAGACGAAGGTATTCGCAGTATGCTCACGTATGGCGAACAGAATTACGTGCCTGCAAACACACGGACCGCGCAGATTTGGATATATTTAGAATTAATGATGGCTTGCACAAAACGTAAGGTTCGCACTATCTGATGGCGCCTTGTCGCGTATAGATATTACCTCTTTAACAGACTTCAAAAATAAAGTTATAAATATACAAAAATGTATTAAATATCTAGATGGAACATCGAATCCGCGAAAACGTGTCAAAAAGTTGTGGCCAACTGTTGGCCACAACTTTTATAACATTACGCACAGATTACGCACACATAGACAATAAATGAACGCGAAAAACATCGCCTACACGCACACATGCTTGATAATGTTGCCTTGTTTTTTTTGTTTTCATTGTAGGGCGACGCTCAATCTAGATATTTAAAACATCATTGTAAATATACATATTATACTTACATGTATGTGTAATACTAGTAACCATCCTCCTTTCGCTTCCAATGGGCTCGAATATATTATGTAGCTACTTAATACTTATTATATTTTGTTGACGGATTGAAACAACCAATCACAATATTTCCCTAAGCTTATTAAACAGTACTTTCAGGACTATCACTTATTCCCCTTCCCCAGTGCCCACAATTAAGTATCTACTATCAAACTGACTAACTACTTAATAGCTACGTAGGTACTCCTAATTTCTAAATGAACTAACCCTCCGTGCATCCTACTCTGAGCCTTGTTCTGGGTCTATTATGGTGCGTACAGACTATATAACAAAACATGTTATAAAACACAGTTATATAACATGTTTTATAAATGTGGACGATATGCCATTAAAAAACACAGTGCGTCTTGTTATGTTTCATTGTTAGACAACAATGTTAGATAGTGTGGACGTGTTATAAAACAGAAGTTATATAACATGTTACATAATCTGTACGCACCCTTACAGTTGTCGTGAGTAGTCAAAAAGGTACCTGAGTAAAACTGCAACTACTGCAAATAATGCGATTTTTGCCTTTAAGCGCAAAGACAAATTGGCAAACAAGCAAAAAATTATAGTATTTATGGGATCTATTGCGTAAGGTACTTGGTATCCAGTTGTCTTGGTCTTCGATCAAACGTGGCGCGGACGCTACTAAGTTATTTAAGCACAAAAGAAAACATTAAATTGTGGGTAAACGTAGATAAAAAACAACACCGTAGGCACTATAATCATAAATATCTTTAAAAGCCAAGTCCGCGCGTGGAAACAACTTCTTATTCTTAGTACCTAAGTGAATAACATATAAGGGCGTGTTAGGCACTTGTACCAGCTCTAGTGGATACACCGTAAGAACACAAATGAAAAAAAAAACTAAAATAATTATGCGTGTATTAGTGTACATACGCGCTGATAGCCTAGTTGTTAAGAATTCCGCTTCCTACTTGGGGATTCACCACCTACTACCACCTACTTGCGTCCAAATCCGGGTTCGCATCCCAGAGGGCACACACTCCTGACTTTTCGGAATTATGTGTGTTTTAAGCCATTGAATGTCACTCGCTATAACGGGGAAGGAAAACATCGTGAGGAAACCTACATGCCGAAGAGTTCGCAAATGTCTAAGGTACCCGTGCCTATGGGGTTTTCAGCGTTATTTAATTTTGATGGCAAATATCCGCCATATTATAAACAACGCCATCTATGTTTAGAAACGTAAAACTCGTTCATCAAAGGACCTGTGTTTAAGGATTACAGTTCCCCGCTGCCGGTAGAGAAGCGACTTCCAACGAATAGTTTGTAAAAGATTTGTACTCTTTATAGAAAAGTCTCTCGGGAAGGCCTTTTTGTTCTCACTGCGCTGAGAAGCTTAAGTAGGGTTTGCACAATTGAGAGGGCTTTGCATAAGTAAAATAAAAGATGTTAGAATATTTTAGTTCAGTGAATATTCGTCCATAATTCAATTTTATTACTTGAAACAATTTTCGTAGTGTAAAAGATTTGATTGCGAGCTTTATTTTTCTTTGAAAAATACCAACGTTTCCAGTATTAATAGGATAGTAGGTATAAATATGTAGGTATAACAATATACAAAATTTATGCGTGTGTAGATAAATACAAAGAATGTCTACTTAGATAATGTTTAAATTAAATTTGTCATAGATTCTGAAATATATGTACCTACTTATACTCGTACTTATATTTTAAAATGATGTACAGAACATTTACACACTTAATAGACTAATAAACTCAACATCGAGATTCGATTAATCTCAAAGGCTTAGAATTAGAAGTTGTCACATAGAGCGCAAGCGACAACCCTATTACGAACACATAAGCCCACTTAGCCTACTGTTGGGAAATCCTTTTGTCTAACAAACAACGAGAAGTGTCTTCAATATCCTCACTAATTTTATAATCGGGACGACAGCTTGAGCTACGCGATATTAATAAGATTCATAGACTTAAAGACCAATTAAGGACTTTGCACATTATGATAACTTCACTCCTTTTCGATTTAACTCTAAGAAAACACTGATATAAATGAGGTTTACGCCTTGTTTCTAGTTTATGTGTTTGAATTTTCAAAATTTATTTTAAGGAATGATTTTTGATAATTTTGGGGGGTCGCAGTAATACCTAAATATCTATGAAAATAAATAAAAAATGTTGATCATTTCACATTTACCTATCATTCACTCACTTAATAACAACGAAGTTAACACGAGGTAGGGTAGGGGTAGGTACTTACTGGACACTGGACATACCTATTGCAAAGGAGAATGAGCAAATTCGTATGGTATTTGGACCATGGAGAAAGGACAAATTTGTGTGGTGTTTGGTCAATGAAGAATGGGCAAATTTGGAGAATGGGATTTTTTATGGTATATGAACCATGGAGAATGGGCAAATTTGGCGAATGGGCAAATTTATATGGTGACCATACAAATTTGCCCGTTCTCCTCTCGGGACATGCCGGATTTCCCCGCCATCTGGCAACCTCGCGTACAGTAAGTCTGAACTATTCCGAAGCCCGAGGCGCGAGGCGGTACGTTTCTCTCACGTAGGTACAACCATGGGCACCATGGCGCCGCGCCGCGCCGGGGCAGAGGTTACACCGCTCTAAGTGAATAGATCACGAATTTGCGACAAAGACTAATGATTCCCTCCATTACACTGTTCAATTTCCACGATACAAATCAACTACACAATCCTCTTTATTGTACAGCAAAATGTTACAAAGATACAAATAAGATACAAGGCTTACTTAAGATACAGCAGGATGGTGCAAGAGGCGGTCTTCTCAAGATAAAACATTTCATAAATCAATAAATTTAGAAATATGAAATTGAATGTAGTGAAATGAAATGAAATCAAAGTTAATTAATTCTTTTTGAAGGATTCATTAAATACATTAATTATTTAGGTAGATAACATTGAGTTAAAAACGCTTATAGCCTAATTTTCGGTAGGTACCTTAGTACAATTAAAGTCGCATAACATTAAGACGGACGTAAATAGGTAAAATAGGTAGGTACCTATTCCTTTCCGATTTATCTCTACAGGCAGACACTGAAATACGATGTCTAAGATTTTGTCCATCAATTCCATTCATGAAGGTACATATTTTCCATCTGTTTTTAACTGATTCTATGTTAACTTCTTGGCGAAAGCAGTAGGTTGAAATCAGTAGGATTTAATTCAACATCGCAAGCGCAGACATTAAACAATGTAAGGAGCCCATAAGTTTGTTCTTTATGACTCTAGTTTACATTATAAAGATTTAAAATACAAAAGAAAACGATGAAATTTGTTGATTCTAACAACTTCATGACTACTGCGGGCCGAGCATGGCGCCTGAGTTATGCTAATTTTTATGTCCGCAAGAGAATAATATAGAGAATAGACAATTTAAAGTTATTTCTATTTACATAACAGAACCATAACAATATTTTTAGGGTTCCGTACCCAAAGGGTAAAACGGGACCCTATTACTGAGACTTCGCTGTCCGTCCGTCCGTCCGTCCGTCCGTCTGTCACCAGGCTGTATGTCATGAACCGTAATAGTTACACAGTTGAAATTTTCACAGATGATGTATTTCTGTTGCCGCTACAACAACAAATACTAAAAAACAGAATAAAATAAACATTTATGTAAATAAATAATATTTTCGACGCCTCAGCAATATTAGTTACCTTACGGTCGAAGAGATGGCGTTACTTGTGGCTAATACGTAGTCCATGCTTTTAGTTACCAGTCGGTCCACGAGATGGCGTTGCTTGTGGCTAATATGTAGTCCATGCTTTTAGTTACCGCCAAGAGATGGCGTAGCTTGTGGCTAATATGTGGTTACAAAAACTCAGTAAATATTTAAGTGAGGTTCTTATACAAAAGGCCAGATTTTTTTGGCGTTTTATACATAATGGTACGGAACCCTTCGTGCGCGAGTCCAACTCGCACTTGGCCGGTTTTTTATTTTATTCTTGCCTGCTTACTGGTTTTGTCAGTTTGTCTGTATGTTTGTTCAGTTAATTTCAACAAGGGCTTCGCAAAGAAGACATTTGCCCACATGTAGAAAATAAAAAAATCTACCTACCTACGATTGAAGATTACCCGCCTTATCAAACCTGTCAGTAAGTAAGTATGTATTATAATACCGAACCCAGACCAGATATACTGAGCTATATACATATAATATAAACAGCGGTGAAAACAAACAGAGTATTGTAATGTTTTTGCTACATTATCAGGCCGAGATACCGACTTTCATCTCGTCGTTCCGGGTCGGACAATACGTCGCTTGTACACGATTCGTGACCGAGCGGTTTGGCTCAGTTAGTTTCTCTGCTCATGTCATTATTAAGCATTTCTCACCGTTGTAATGTCAATAATCCAACAAGATGTAAGGATAAAATTAAAGATACTACGTAAAAATCTAATCGCATAAGTACAAAATGATTTATAGGTCATTTGCTGTTAATGCTGTTATGAAACATCAACAATACATTCTATTAAAACACCCCAAAACCGAGCGAGCTACGAAAGTTAGAATATGTTCCTATCTATTAAAAACCTGGTGAGACTGTAACAAAGTAATATTGATTATAAATTTCTGCCATTCCTTATCCCTCACTCTTGCCCGACAAGGCATTGTTGATGCCTTTGGTAATGCTCATGTCCATGCAATAATTACCATTCACCATTAGTTGGCTCGTTAGCCCATAATCATCGACTTGTATTTTCATAGTGATTTGCTCATAGATAGCATGCGGCGTTAATATTACAAAATCATGTCTTTTTTTCATACTATCTTTTCTTCAAAAATAATTCCTAAAATAAACGGGTATACCGTATACCCCATCAGCCTTGGAATGGAAGACATTTAACGTCTAAAAATGTACGAAAATATCACTCCAGGAGCGGGCAACAGTAAAAAAGTCGACAGCTATATTGTGCCGAATTGAGAGCTAACGAGGGAAAAATATTGAGCACGTGCGCACTGTACGAACGTTGTTAGCGGCTAAATACAATTTCTACCCTATTCGGGCCTCGTGCGCGATACAGCCAACGCCAAAGCTAATGGCTTAGAGATACAATAAAACGGTGCTGGAATAACGTACAATAAAGCTACAATAAATAAATACAACATGTATTTGACAGCGGTGACGACCGGGTGGTTAAGAATAGAAGTCCGGGTTTGAAACCCAGACTGACGTTTTACTGTTACTCCTTGTAACGGTGAAGGGAAATATCCTGAGAGTTCGCAAAACTTGGAGGTATGTGAAGTCCAGGATCGCCGTTACGCCGTCCGTCCTACCACGGCGAGTCAATATAAAAGTAAACCTCTGTGAGTTTGGTATTGAACGACGAGGGGCAAACGGTGCAAAAAGGTTTTACACGAGGGCGCTTCACCTAGCGGAAGTCCTGGTGAAGTCCGTCAATCCGCACTTGGCCAGCGTGGTGGACTATGGCCTAAACCTTCTCATTCTGAGAAGAGTCTCGTGCCCAGCAGTGGGACAGTTATGAGTTGCAATGACGATGTATTTGAAAGACATTTAAAAGAATAATACGTTTGCCCAAATTGCCCTGATATTGCCCGATTGCCAGAAATTCAATTCGTGATCGTAGCCTTAGCTTGAGACCAACTCCAGTAAAATAAAAGGATTGAAAAGATCTATCCAAGACACAATAACATTGCCATTTTTAATACAAACGGCACCATTTAATCACATGTATCAGTAATGAAGTCGTGTATAATAAGATACATAGCTTGTATGTCAGGGCTGTACTTTATTAGATCGCGTCGTGATGCGTGAACCGATTGTGTCGAGTTACGGATCGGAAACGACTTTTATAAATTACGATACGACGTTAATACCCTGTGAATAAAATACGATGTACGTTGTGATACGGTAAGTAAATGTCATGGGCCATGGGACAGATAATTGTCGTAATTTTCGTACCAAAATTATTTTCATTCCATTTGTGTTTCAAAAAATTGATAAAGTTTGCAAAAAGTTAATTATCTCCATTTCCATCTAAAGTAGGTCGAACAAACAAAAAAAAAACAAAAATGTTTTACACCTTTTCCTCAATTCACAAGATTCACGATTCACAGCGTTATACTTTCCAAGAGACCAGATTTTCAAGATGCGAGAGCATTCAAAAGCATTAATCGGTAAGAGTTTGTTTGGAATTCGATTCATTTTAGTTATTTAAATATTATTGATATTATTTTATTCCTCCATCAGTCCTTCCAAACAAACAGGATAAAAAGCGCTTTAATGCTAAAAATATTCCTTGCCGGTTAACATTAGGGTTGAGAGAAATTAGATAATTATTATTGCGCTTGCAAATTGCAAACCAAATATCGTCACGACGGCGACACCACAATCGTGAGTTATAAATGACGATAGGAACGTGATTCCGAGACCGCGCGTGCACGAGATCGTTTGTCGCGTTGTTATATAATCGCTGATTAACGACTTCTCACGCCATGCGACATCGTGACGTCGTGTCCGCTTCACTGACGACCCCACGTGTATAATGTTGCTCGATTGGTATATTGGCTAACTGATGTAATTCGATTCTATGGAACAAAGGGGGTCTTGGAGATATGGGGTATAAGTTATAGTTTGATAACCATCAACGATTATTTTATTCTATGAATGTTAAAAGTAGATGATGCTTTATGCCTGAGCTACAGAACCTTCAAGGAAGACTCCTCGAGATTGATTGCAGGATATATTTTTACCAGACTAATTGGGGACGTTCTGGTGGATTAATTACGGGATACGTTTTAACGGGTTTCAGTTTAATGAAACAAATAAATAACCGACGAAGAAAATGAAAACAACTACAGCGACACAGCTTAGTTAAGTAGGTTATTGAGTTTTGGTACTTACTGATTACTCTTTTTGGATTAGCCACTAACCCCTCCATCAATCCGCACTGGAGCAGCGTGGTGGAGCATGCTCCTTGCCTTATCAATGACGAGAAGTGGCTTAAAGACTGATATCTCGTGATTACAGCCGGGATTGATAGGTTAAATTTCAAAGTACGGAATTACTCAAGAATTACCCATACGCAATAGTTCGAATTAAAAACGTCTATCCCAGATCCAAACGGGAATCCTTTGTTTCTCATATAAATTAACTATTAACTTACTATAGGATCGTTAACTAGACAAGAGCATCTAATAGACGGCAGTCGAGAAAATCCGACAAACCGTAGTTAAGACGCCCAGTTAATAGGATCCTGAGGGATTGCTGCAGACCAAAGAAGGTTATGGATTAAAATGCCCGAGGGAAGAGACTCGTCTAAAATAGACTCGTCTTCGAATACTTAGGTTTCTCCTGTCGGTAGAAGCTAAGACCACTGGGAGAAGAATTAGGTACAACAAGATGAAATAGACAGCTGTATATTACTGTAGAATTTATTTTCTCTTTTCGCTACGTGCGATGTAGTGCAGACAAACTGTATGAGTGTGTAGCGTTATTTGTTTAAAATACCCTTTTATGTATAATCCAACAGACAAACCTAGTTAATTGTAAGCTGTAAGCTGTAATGAAGTAGGTAGGTACATGACAGAAAGCGTAGTAAGATAGTATAAACCTATTACTTTTTCCTGAAATACTGACATCATAAACAAGCGGGAACACCAACGACTACAACATAAACAGATGGGACCATCAATGGTTTCTTAAAGATCACTGAAAATAATGGGACATGGGAGTGTAACCCTTTAAAGTTTAAGATACTTGTTTCACGACATTTAAGTACCCCACACACAAAGTTTTCGTGTCTAAATAAAGTATAGCTATAGCTACACAACGCTGTAGAAATTTCCAAATTCTCTCAGCGACTCAGCGTATCGGCTAAATCTCATAACATAACGTTAATGCATTGTCTACCTACCTTGTCATTTGACGCAATTATATTTGAAAATGTGAAGTTGTGAACGTTTTTACAATTTAACCCTAAAAATGACGCACATTATATTTTAAATTAAATAATTGGAGTGATAAAGCATGTTTTAAACGCGCTGACGTATTCAATTTGTAAAGGAGCGAACATTGTCCAACATTGTCGCTTGGACTCGTCAGTCCTTTGCCGGGGACCGGGGCCCGCGGGCCAAGGAAACGGGAATTTTTAATTGCGTCAACATACAGTTGAATTAAACAGTCGTAATTCAACCGGTTGACAGTCCCGGACACGTGAGATTTTTTAAGTGATGTATCTATTGAGTCTACACCTCCATATCGAGGATTTTTCTCTTAATTCTAAGACTTATATTTCAATTTTAAATATTGTAAATATTTGCATGCCAGAAATGGTAAAATACACTAGACATTGTATTTAATTTAGACCTCCACCTGTAATAATTATATTGTGTATTTTGGCAAATAAATAAATAAATAAATAATGTTACTCCTAGTTACAACTGATTTAAAGTAAAATGAAAATACGACAATGTGTTTTTGTTTCAATATTTAGAAAAGATCATAATATGCTGTAAACAGGCTGTAAAATGATATCTCTATTTCAATTTAGACTTTACATTAAAATCCGTTTGCTTCCGTCTAACTAACCTTTACAATTTGTACCCGGATATTCCTATTTTAAATATCTGCTTTGAACTAAAACCGGAAAAAATAAAAGCCGGACAAAAGCCCGGACATGTCCGGATAAATCCGGATATAGAGTAACCCCACGTGCATTATTCAATGGCTACAGCTTGTATACAGCTTAAACAGTAGGGAAAAACAGTCCAAGCACTACCCCACTTTCTACAGAACAAAAGATTATTTTACCATCAAACTGAAAAGTGGGGTTGTTCAAAACAACTAGCGCTAGAACCCGTTCGCAGGGTTTTACGCCTTTAATAGGTTTTTGACGGTTGTTACAGGCCTATTTACCGCTGGCGAGCGGACTTTCCAAGTTAAATGGGAAAATTGTGGAAACGCGAACTCATTCTTCTAACTCCACTGAAATTAGGCTTCCGAGTTGCGAAACCGTTTCGTCCTTTTTGTTGAAAACTAAAATAGAACGCGAATAAATGTACGCCAGGACACAAGCATTGCAGGGTTAAGTCTTTATGAGTTTAAATTTTCAGTGCTGACCTCAAACTGTCGGAGCGGACTTAACTTTTTACGTTAAGTCTATATTTAAATTTCAATATTCGCTATCGCTTACATTTGAATTTAAAGCAATGTTAGTTCTATTTGAGGTTCGTTTAAAATTAAATTAATAGACGGTACAATTTAAACCGTCTGAAAAATCGCTTTTTCATCATATTAGCTATCATCAGACTATGGCTTGTCTCTCCAAATTTTAAGTGGGACAGTTACGGGTAGAAAATGATAACGATGATGAAAGAAATCAAAAATCCATTTTTTGTACCAATAAACAAAATTGAAGGAGTTTAAATTGAAGAGGGGAAACAAAATTTTGTTTTCTAGAGACTTTTTGCTTTGGCTAAGTCCAGTATCTTTTAGTTTTGTTTTCTTTACATGTCCTTCTTTCTATGGCATGTTCTTCGTGTACCCATCGGTGATAAGACAGATTATAAGATGACAGATTATAAATATTATTTACATACTTAACTTTTGTTGTACTTACATCAAGTTCAGAATACACTGATACATATATTACCAACACAAAACAAGTAAAATATGTTCCATATCACCATCAATATCCAATTGATTCGACCTTTATCGATTAGCGAGCGTTATTGATCGGTAACATATTCATTTGTCATTTATCATGACCACCAAATGACATCAAGAACAAATTAATAAATGGCAGTATTTACAGCAATTTATTTAATAAAAAAATCTATGATACACTTCCATCATTGGTACAATTGGTTTTATCACTGTGTCTTACCGCCCTCACTCACATACGCGCGAACAAGTACAAAGACATTGTACAAATTGTCATAGATAAGACAGCTTGGAATTCCAAGAACTTGACAAAAACTTCGGATACCTAATCGAAGGTCCGTCCTACACTTGCGGATTCGGGATTTCGCGCGAATGTGAGTGAGCGCATCTACAAGACTTGTAGGACGACCTGCGCGAACGATTATGCGAAGTTTTTGAGTTTTTGACATTCGTGGTTTTCCAAGCTGTTAGCTGAAAACAGTGCTCGACCGACGGTACGTCCGTACCGTACGTCCTGACCGTCGCGTCGGTTGCGAAAATGTATTTAGTGCTACGCTGAAAGTGAGTGTCATAACCTCTCATTACAAAATCTAATCGCATATGAACATGACTATTGCATTTAGACGACTTCTTCTCAATCCAATCGAATAGATTCTAATCAATTGAACCAATTTAGCTCCATTAATTTGACCATTTTTTTTTTAGTCCCACATCAAAGCTCGAACCTTGAATCTGTGCGTTGTCTGAAGTCTCCCATACTTTCGTTCAAATATTTGTACTTCGTCCAAACGTTAGCGCGAATGTAGTAACCGCGGTTATGATTTAAACTTTAAATTAATTTAACAGAATATGGCTTGAACTGAATATGAAGCTGTTAGAGCTGTTGCCATAATTTTGGAATTGTGCTGCGTAGCTCGTAAACCGTCAAGTCATTTGCGAATTGGGAGCTAGACGGAATTAGAACTATATTGACATGAATTTTCAACAAACGGGCGACTGGACGATTTAACCAGCGATTGATGTTTGTCTTTCAGACGAAGATGTTTTGTGTTTGATAGTAAAGTCGCACTCATTGTAAATAAAATAAACGGAAGTTAATTCATAAGATAAGTTAATTTATAAGATGCACAAACACATACAAAACACAGTTTGAATTCTTAAGGAGCTGTTACTCAGATTATTTCCGTAATCTATTCTTGGCCTTATAATTAATTCTATTAATAGGTATTATAGGTATATGGACACAAGTAAATACGTAACGTTATTTCTACATAAAAAAATACAAAACCACAAAACTCGTCAATTGGACGCAACGCAACGCATACAGTTTTACACAAATAAAAGAAAAGTTGAAAACGAGATACAAAGGCAAAACTAAAACGCAACGCTTTTTTTGCCATGTGTACTCAACGTGGAGAGATATAGACAGTTTTGCTGACGCTACAAAACAGCTGACGCCCGCGGCGGCGGCGGCTTACACATAAATCGATTAAATAGAAAAGGTCTCCTTGGTCGGTTTGCTTGCTGACCGTTAAATTAATGTCCAGAGGTGGAGTTAAAGATATTGAAGCTAGAACTAATATTATTACTCATAAACTCACCCTTACTCACATTCGAAAACTGTAAGACGATAAAGATGATAAAGGCTTCATTAATTATTATTTTTCTCATGTACCTATCTTTTAGGTAGGTACAGATAGAGATAGATACATTTTTATTACATGTTTAGATGAGATGTTATACAAGGTGTGGCGGCATTATGATTATGACATATCAGAAAAAAATAATAATTATGTTGGACAAGAAGCTGACTACAGCCTACGTACATAATTTTACCGTCGTATTTTTGGTTAAAAAAATCAAATAGGTACATAATTATTCTCCCTCAAATCGTCTATCTAAGATCTAAAACAAGACATCCCAACACCCGCGACTAGGGAGCAGATATTTATCTCAGTTGTCTGACACATAAATTGCCGCCGCCGGAAATTGAACCAGGGTCCCCTCGCTCACAGGCGGGATCGCTAGTAACTGTGCTACAGGGTAACTTTCCTAATTACTAGTGAACTTTCCTTCGCTTCCGAAAAGTTTGTTTTGCAAATATATTAGTTTAGTATTACTTTTGTTGATAACTGAAATTCAAATTTGAAATCATTTATTCATGTAGGTATCACTGACAGATACACTTATGCACGTAATTTAGACTACCGCTATTTTGAAAAGGGGCTTTTTATTCTTTATAATGTATAATTTAAGCCAAATAAAGCATCAAGCTATCGAAATTGTGTTTAAAAATGCGTTACTGGGCTGAGCCAATAGCATACATTCACATTTCCGTCACGTAAAAATCTTACACTTTTTATTTTCTAGCTTCCATCCGAACCGTGCAAAGAGAAACTTCGTTCCAAAATTACAATTGAAAAGTTTTCCATCGAATTAATGCATCTGAAATCTATACGATCTATATGAAATCTATAGTACTGTACATACTTTTAATTGGAGAAGTAACAAGTCCGATAAAAGTGTCACAGGACCAAACAACCAAAAAGACCAGGACATTCCGATCATAAAACTACAAATCGATTAATCACTGCGACTGTCACGGTACACTCGGATAGAGAAGTCATTTCACATTTAAAATTTATTGCCATTGTCCCCTGATACCGGACATAAAGGAATTCGGAATATAAAAACTGAAAACATTGTTCTGTGCGGTGACGCTAATTTATGAATCTGTCTCTGAGCGGTTAATTTTATATTTGGAGACTTAAATAAAATATCATATCATAAGAACTTTGTTACAAATTAAATGAATGGACCTGTTGTTGTTTTTTTTACAGCTTGCAAGGGTGGTGAAAATGTGATGATCCACTTGACGGAGAGTGGTCATCGTCGCCTATTGACACGGACAACACCTGGGGAGTCACCAGTGCCACCTTTTTACACCTTTTTTAAACGATTTTAAAAAGGAGTAGGTAAGTTCTCAATTATTAGACTGTATACATTTGAGCGCGATCTGACGGGTAGGTACTGTTTGAGTTATCTCTACTTGACAATTTTGAAGTCTGTAATATTTCTTAAGACAATTTATTAATTTCTAATTTGAGAGTTCTGCAAACAGTAAAAATAGTTATCGGTTGCGATGATGTTGTCTATGAACCACTTACCAGCTCATCTGATATTTACATGCAAAGATACCGCCCGCACCTTATCAATATACAGGGAGTTACTAGTAGAGACGTAAACAAAAAGTACCGAGGCCTAAATGGTGTTTACTGTTTACCACCGACGCAATAACAATGCGTCAATTACTCGTAATAACTGTGTCATTGAGTGCAGATGGCGCTGCCGGTCGATAACGTCACGTTTAACGAGACGTCAACAGCGACACCTGCCGGCGACGTCACGTCACGTTAACGAGGCCTTCGACGTGACGGGGCCACACGTTGTGTTCACAGCGGGACACGTATGTTTTTATGACTGTTTAGCTTTTCGTCTTATAAGCTTTTTTTGGCAGGCACAGCGACAACACAACAATGCTGAAAGTTACTGTCGTGGAATCTTTTTTAGAAGTTTTTCTCGTATATTTTCCAAGTAAATAAGTCAATCAGTTATAATTTAACAGTATCCTCACTGTTATAGACTTACAGGACATTCAGGACAGCTAGGGTCTGGACTGTCCTATACCAACGAGCGCGTGTGGCCACCGCAGTGATGCTTCCCCGTTTGTTTTCGTTTATTGGCTTTGTTTGAATGTACTTCTGCTCCGTAATGGTTATTGTACGGGACACGTGCTTTGAAGTGACAGTCGAGTTAGTGGTTCTAACGGGGAGCGTCAATCGCGTCCTTTATCGGCACTTACAAACGAATACGCAGTTTGGATGTGCACACCATGTGCTTTGGGATTGTAGGTATTAGGTACGACCCGAATGGCGCAATGGTTAACACGCCGATCGCTGTTCCGAGGGTCCTGGGTTCGATTCCCAGCGAGGCGGCAATTTGAATGATGAATTTGAATTTCCGTTCTCGGTCTGGGTGTGTGTCCTTGTCTTGTGTGTTGTCCAAGGTACCCACGACACAGGGAATCCTAGTGTGGGGCTTTGAGTGTGAAGCGTTATTATTATTATTATTTTTTACGTATTATAAATTTACTGCAATGACACCTAATGGTGAGTTTTGGATGGTAAACTAAATAGCCGTATGTAACTCAAAAGGAGTCTGTTCACTCTCTTTAAATATCTACACATGAATCGTGACAGCTATGGCATGACAAAGGGAACAGACGTGATGTCGACCGTTAGTTAAATGTATTACACGAACAATTTCAAGCCAATTCAGACTCCTGTGAAGTAAAATTATGATGGACCCTGCCTCTTAAAATTGGGGTGTTTACCCGTGGTCCCGTTAACGGGACAAACCAACGGGACCACGGGTAAACACCCTAAAATTGTATGTTCCAATTTGAGCAAACTGTTCACAAAATCTGAGTCAATTGTGTCATCAGCTCATCACACAGATTTTTCTTTCTATCACTGTTTCTCTTAAACACACGCACTTTTTCAGCCAGTGCAGTTAAGTATATCTATTTGATAAGATAAATTCCAAATAATATAGCTTGGGAAAAATAGTCGCAAAATATAGCGCTGACGCATAGATACGTGCGTATTCGAGATTAAATTAGATTTCGTTTTGCTAATTTAACACGGTCTTGATTAGTTTGGCACCTTATGCGTAGCTAATTTAAAAATATTAAATATTTTTATATAGGTCAGGGATGACGTTAAACCGAGAACAATATTTGCGTCCATTTTGAACACCTTGCGACATAAAATGGAGACATTATGCATGATGCGGAATATGACGTGATACCTACTGAAAAATACATTTTTTTCATAATAAATAGTCGGTGAACGTTCACACCGTGTGATGGTAAGTGATCACCGTCGCCCACATCACTACCATAAAATGAATGAGCAATGCTTTGCCGTTAGGCAGCTGTTTCAAGTAAGAGGGTGGTAGCAGGTTTTAGGAAAGATAATATTATTAATGATAGATATAATTAAAAAGGGGCCGATTTTTTTCTTCACTTACAAGAGCCTGGTCTGCAGGTATGCAATTGGGAAAGGTTTTTAATTTTAACTACTTACTGACTAATTAGGTATGCTTACGCACGCCGTGCTGAAAGTTGTAGTATTTTACCTGTAACAATAATAAACGATATCATTAGCAAACAGAGGTATATAACATATACATAAAACCATAAAACAAACAACAGTGAAATGCAGTTCGACATGTATGTATACCTAATTTAACAAAACGTAATAGTCTTTATTCGACTAGTTTTGTACCATTGTTCAAAAGGCAAACTACCACCTCCGTGACTGTCAAACGTTACGCAACGGGGGGAGACTGGGGGGAGCTTGGAATCTGACATATCTGGATGTGGGGAGATCGGGCCACATCCAATAACGCGGGGTGACGCTGCAGTGCCGCGTTATTCAGCAGTTCCAGCTAGCGAGCTCGTTAGATATCAATTATTGCCAGGATCCTGAATATTTACGTTGGAGTACGATACTGAATACTCCCGTTTATATGGGATGATTTTGAAATTTCTTCGCGAGGTTTGAGGTTTGCTCTTGTAATTTTTTTAAGAATAAAGTGTTTTCAAATTCTGAGTTCTTTATAAGCATTGGTTTTTTAACTGATGTAAACAATAGTTATTTAATTTCTTTTAAATATTTTTGGAACTATGAATAGGTATAGGCAACGCGGGGCACGAAGCATTTAACACAAGCACAAAACATTTAACACAAACATTAAGCACAGTGTTCGTATAATATAAAATCTTTTTTGTAGCTGAGTAAACCGTCTTTTTACGTAATTCACGTTAAAAAATCATCGGCAAAGGGTGGCTGGTGAAAAATCCACCCTGGATTTCGCTTGACCACAGGTGCGGCGGGACCCCTGGGCTTAGTTTAATAGCCCGGCTTACATCTGGAACTACCTACACCCTCCGGCTCAGTGAATAATGCGATATGCGAGCCGATACCGTCTGCTGTCCTAGCGAAAACCACATGCTTTAATACTACATAATACCTTAGAACAACTATAGTATAGAATGACAGTAGTCATACAAGCGCTCGGTCTAAAATGAAGCATTAAACCGAATTAAATACAAGATACTATGAAATATTGAAAGCTCACCTGTGAAAAGTGATGTTACTACATTTCTTTTGCTTTTCGTATATTTTGTAACAAAATTTAACAGCACAAATCATCGTAATTATTTTTTTGGCGTGCATTGACATTGAATACTACAGAGCGGAACGTTGTTTGGAGCCAATTTGGCTCCAATGAAGGTGCTACAAAATGGCTGCGCTGACTTGGTTTCTATACTATAATTAATTCTAATACTAATACCTATAGGTACCTACCTACCTACTGTCTTAATAATAAGCGCTGTGTAAAGTTCCTCCAAGTTTAAAAGTTTTTACCTGTTTCTCATCTTTAAGCTTCAAGTTTAAAGAATGTAGCAAGTGCAAATACTTTTAAATTTGGAATAATTTTACATTGCGTTTATTAATAAGACAGATAGCTTTTATAATAAAGTATTTTAACTCAACGGCTCACTCACTACTGAACATGAGTGTCTCTTTATACCTAAAGAGGCTTAAAGGGTTAGCTACAGCTCTATTGCTCCAGTTGATATTTATTATGTACCTATTTATATGTATGTCAGGGGTAGTTAATAGTAAGTTTATTAGGTATGATACATGCATTTCTTATGCATAAAAGTAAGTACATACATCTACTAGCTTACTACACATGAGTAAAACTCTCCTGTTACGAAATATTGCTACAATAGTATATTTTTATAATACAGGTAATAGAGTCCTTGAGAGATTGATAACATAAGCAAAAATCTGTTAGATACATATAAATACATACCTTTAGTTTTTAAGAGTATGAGTCGGAAATTATGATGAGTTTTAAGTATGTTAAAACAAATAAATGAATATATTATAGCACAAGTGGCAACCCTACCTCGCTTTCACGGGAGCATCATTTAAACACGTCCAAGTCAAGTTCACTTTCGCTGACTGGCGGCAAGTGGCGGCAAGTGGCGACAAGTAAAGTAATCACAACATACGTACGGACAGGCCGACCATTGTATGGTAATCGGTAATGCGTGTCGCGGGTCAAGGTGTCACGGTCACACTTTACCTACTGCGACCTGTTGGCTTGATACTTGCTGTGTTGCTGTTTACATAACCTTATTAAGCGGTACATTCAACTTTGACACTGAATTAAGTACCTATATTACTGTTACTTTAAGGTAAAATAAGTACCTATACATAGACTATAAAAATGTACGTTTCTAATAAGCATGCGGTTTTAAAGTGTTGTTTAAAATCAGTCAAATGCTCGTCCGTTGGAGTTGGAACGGTGTTGAATCAGTGTTGAGTATTAGTTGAGTTGGTCTTACATGCGTATTCCATGGGTTGCCCTGTCCCGAGCGATATCAACTCTAATTAAGCCTATAAACAAGGTACAATGTAGAAAAACCCCATGTTTTAAAGGTATATTGGGACTCATTTTGAGATTAAACTTTTTTACATTTTTATTAATTTTTGTGATAGCGGCCGGGCCGTAGTAACTAGTAACACACATTTTGGGAAAAGTTAACATATCTACTACATATTTCCGTTTACAAGAAAAAAACGTATTTTTGTTGTTTATTTGCTCTATGACAGACATAAAGGCAGAGAGTGTAGGCACAATTTCGTTTATTCGGAACTCTAAAGAGACAGTAAGTGTATTTATTGAAAATACACCTATAATTTACGAGTACAAGTATATTTGTTATCAATACATTCTATACGATTTGTATCGATTTCAGTGCGCATAATATTATAATTGCAATGCAGACAATTCACCGAGCCATTGTAATGCAATTTATCCCCGAGGGCTATTAAAATGGTCTATTACAAATAATTTATGAAACACTACGTTACGATTTATTCCGGGCCGACACCGCACAGATTAGTCAATTTACGTTGTCGCAACTGGGAACCGAACGCGACGCATTAGCAATGTAAAGCAGCAATAAATCTGTTTTGAACCCAACTAAACTACGGCGCAGTTAGTGTTGCATATAGATTATAATATTCAATTTAATAATGCTAAGCTTCACGCCATCAGTGCTTTAGTAGCCATTCGCATATTGTCGGACTTGTTTCTGTAAACTGACATAACTTTTTTATTTATGAACCGATTGAAATAAAACAAACACTATCAGTTAAATGAAGGTTGCCACAGTATATACATAAGTGAAAACTACACCTAAATCGGTTGAGCCTTTTCTGTAATTAGCGCTAAAATCATCGAATAAATATTCCATGTCGATCACAGACAAACAGTTTTTTATTTGTGTTGTCTATGCTGCCCGCGACATAAGGGACCCTGTGGCTCCTGAGTAAGTAAACGTGTTTTTATGTGTACATATAAAAGATATGTAACAAAACGGTGTATGTCACATCACCGATCATTGCCGAATACTATTCGTCTCGGTTGCATTACAACAACAAGACAGGGTGTGATCGAAGTCCAATTATCTCAAAATTTATCTCACCGGCTGTAAAAGTACCTAATGTATTTAACATTTTTGTAACAAGTGTTTAATTTGTAACACTTACGTAATACCAAACCAAAAAAACAGGTGCAAGATTCGAACTCCGAAATCTTCCAAGCAGGGCAACCAATCCATCAACCTAAGTGATGCTTAATGTTTTATATTTCAACATTATTACTCACTCACTCCTTATTACCATGCACTTAAGGTACATTTTGCTATTTGAAACCCATAGTACGGTAACAGTGAACAGTACAATTAGATTGGGTATTATTTATAGCTCGCATTGCATTGACCTCGATTGACCTTTGCCATCAAGCGTGCCGCACACTCGTCTAAATCTACCGCCGGTAATTAGCTATCGTTATCATCATCCCAACTCACAACTGTCCCACTGCTGGGCCCCAATTCTGCTAAGTTATAACGCTTCAATTGTGTCTCAATTGAATTGTCTGCCACATTTTGTGTACAGAATGTGCCGAAATAGCGACGAAAACCATTTAATTTTGTACACAGAACGTACTAAAATGTGTCGATCTATTCAATTCTATACACGAAATGTGCTAAAAATGCGTCAAACTATTCAATTTTGTATGCAGAATGTGGCAATCAATTCCATCGAGATACAATTGAAGCGTAATGAAGGAATGAAGCGTTATAACTTAGCAGAATTGGGGCCCTAGCCTTGGGTCTTCGCACAATGGGCAGGATGCAGGCTATAGCAATGGCTAAGTGCGGTGCAAGCCACACTTCTGAAAGGTGTAGCTAGCCTAGCTTACCTTAATAATTAGTTAGGTACTTACTAAAGTAAGTAGGTAAGTACTTCTTTAAGTACTAAACTTACACAGTAGAGTGAAGTTACAAAGTACATACAGGGTACATACTAAAATAGTAGACATCAATTTCTAATTAGCAGATCGAAGTGCAATGCTAAATAAACATTCAATTTTAGTAAGTGTTTGTCAATTAATTTACTCACAATTTATGTTTAAAGCTACGTGATTTAATTGCAAATGGATTACACATAATCAGAGGTAATTATCATAATATTAACCGCATATTTTGAATAACTATCCGTAATTACCATTACAACGTTCTGCGAAATCAGCTGTATTATGTATTGTGTGAGAGCACATCATTACAGGGCAATTATCAATCGTCATTAACGATATCAATAAATCACACACATGTAACGATAATTTAATTTATTCATTGCATTTCGACAACTGAATAATATATCGAAAGAATTGATATGAAAATGATACTTTAACTCTTATGTACAGTTATGATCCAGTTACATTTTTAACCGACTTCAAAAAAGGAGGTTCTCAGTTTGACCTGTATGTATGTATATTTGTGCGCGATTATCTCGCGTTTGGTTGAACCGATTTTAATGCGGTTTTCAGCATAGTATTTGTCAGGCTTAGGAGAAAGTTTTAGGCATATTGTTTGGCTGAACCGATTTTGATACGGTTTTCAGCATCGTGTTTATCAGAGTTAGGAGAAGGAGGTAGGAATATTAACCGCGTTTAACTGAACCGATTTTTATTTTTCGGCGTTAGAGTCGGTTCTATTTTGTTAAAAGTTATTATCATTAATATTAATAAAGATAAGATTAAGATAGGATCTGAGAGTCGATAGTTATCCTGTCCGTCTGTGCGCGGACAGGTCATTCACCGCGCGACAGGTGTGGGATCACTCGATTTGCATACGAACGCGAACGCATGACTCATGCGTTTGACACGCTTTGGGTAAACGCGTTCCTTATTATTAAGTTGTCTGTTGTACGCACAAACGTACATGTCGTTCATGGCTACATACGGATACAATACTGATCGATACAATAAATCAGTGATAGCCTTTTGTTTTCGGGTTGAAGGTTGGTTCGTTCGTTATTACCCGAAAATGTTTATGACACCTGTAAAATCTTTATTACACCTGTAAATGAGGAAAAATGTTTTCAGCAGTCTATGTTTTTCTTTATGTTGTTCTAGATTAACTGAAAAAAATAGAACGGGAGTTTAAGTGTGTTAGTCCAATCCGCAATGGAGTAGCGTGGTGGAGTATGCTCTATATCTCCTCAATAATGGGGAGAGACCCGTGCTCAGTAGCGGGCTACTAATGGGTTGTAGCCAAGCCATGAGTGTGTAAGCAAAAGCAGGTACATCTGGAGGCAAATGTATGTTCAAGGATAAAGATGTGCTTCTTAACTTGGTTTAGTTGGCCACTGAAGCTCTTCCAATCGGCACTTTGCAGCATTGTAATTAATATCTACCTATTATTGTATATTCAGTGATAGTTGGTTAGACCTCCGTAATTACTAGGAGAGCGATCCCTGCTGTCAGCCCTGGTCTAATCTGTCGGAGCAATATGAAAGGTCATTGACATGACTGGCGACAGATGTCCTCGTCTCATGTTTATGTTATATGTATAGGTAGAGGTACATGTAGGGATACCATTTCAACACAGGAAAATCCCAGGCAATTAGCTGGTCTCATTACAAATTCTGGACAATCCAAAAACTCAATAGGCACATATGACATGTTTGAGAGTTTCCTGATTTTTTGGCGGTTATGTAATAGGTATGCTTTAAGCTTCGCTTTAAATCCTTTAACCAATTACCAACTACCTTAACATCGCCTATTTTATTACTTACAATTTACAAGTAAATATTATTTGTAATGACAATACCTAACTATTAACACTCATATTTTTTATTTACACGTTTTTATTCTAAGTTTTATTTTAATACCAGGACAAATTCAAAAGCGGACAAAAGTCGGACACAGGGTCAAAAGTCTTGGCATGTCCGGCCCAATACATACATCTGGATACCCTACTGGATAGCTACATGTCAAAACATTACGTGTATGTATCACGTATTTTATAACATGTGTTTTGTATTATAATCTAACTAGTAAATCCGCCCTCGCTTCGCTTCGGGGAACCAGTCCCTTCAAAAATCTCTATAAATTTTAACAAATTATGTTATTCCGATGTCTAAGCTATATTACTGCAAAGTTTCATGAAAATCCGTTCAGTAGTTTTTGCGTGAAAGAGCAACAAACACACACACACACATACATCCTTACAAACTTTCGCATTTATAATATTAGTAGGATTGACACAATAAATTGTAGGAACATAGTTACGTTATCATTCTAAAGTAAACCTGCTAGGGTCAGGGTTCGAATACGTTTGCCGTTATTAAGGAATATAATTCTCATGTAAATAAATGATTCGTATTATGAATGAATAACTTTGATTTATAGATTCGTTGGCTACGGCTAAAATGCTAGCTCGTAAGATACTAGGTTTCATAAATCATTTGTAATTTCGATGTTTCTTTAACTGAAAATATTACATTGCTGAATTCTTTGTTTTTCTTAGAATGGATTTTGGAAGTGTTTAATTACAGTAAGTAGGTACTAACATACCCAAATCACTACATAGTATAAAACAAAGTCGCTTTCTCTGTCCCTTTGTGTCCTTAAATCTTTAAAACTACGCAACGGATTTTGATGCGGTTTTTTTAATAGATAGAGTGATTCAAGAGGAAGGTTTATAAGTTTATATGTATAATAACATCCATTAAATAGTTATTGCACCCGTGCGAAGCCGGGGCGGGTCGCTAGTTTAAAATAAGTTAGATCAAATTCCTATCAGCACTAAATTTTAAACAGTTCAAAAAATTAAAAGCGTGGTTATGTGTGTATTCTACAAACCTATGCGCACGGATACCATACGTCGTAAGGCATGGACAACACAAAATAGCAGACAGAGCAAACAAAAAATCTAATTATTACAGATTACATTTACACCTGCGAAATCCTGTGAGTTTTTCGAGGAAAGGTCTTCAGAAGTAATATTAATAATAGAAAACTGTTCTAGATGGCGCTGTAATCTGTTATTCTTTACAAGATACATACGCCGTAAATACAAAGCCGTCGTATTTCGTACCCCGTGACGTAGTGGCCCCGTGCCAGGGCGCGTTGGCACGGGACCACGCACCAATGACTGCCTTTTTTACGTCTACCCACTTCTTAGACAAGTTATGGAACACTGAATATTTTTTAACACGCTTATGAATATTAGCTTGACCTGTATGTGTTTAAAATGGAATCTTTCAGTGTATTTTTCATGAATTTCAAGAAGTAGGTATGCACGTTTTTTATTTTCTTTTACTCGTTGACTTGAAAACCGGCAGAAGAGGTATTCCTTGTAGTCAGACCTAAGCAGTCTAAGCACATATATCTACTACCGCTACGCTACACTTGTTGATAGATGTCCATTGTGGACAATAATGTACATTTGATGCGTCTACGAGTATTGTCTTATGTGCACCTATGCTTACCTACCTTCATTTCTAGCTTTCTGGTGAAATATCGCCTACCTCTAGCGTTAGCAGCGTTAGTGATCGAAATGGAATTCGTTTTAATTGCGTAGAGTACCTACCTACAAAATTTTGAAATTATTCACTAAGTGTAGTATTGACTGAACCTGACATTAACCCTAGTGTAATTTGACGATGTATAAGTTAAAAAGCCCGAAAAGAGGTTGTAATTGACGTTATTGTAGTGTAGCGAGTCGGAGCCAAATGACGGTCGGAGTTGGCAGTGGGCCATGGGGCCGAACGACTGGGGGATGAGACCCCGCCAGGAATCTAGAGCTTAAGGCGCTACAACCGAAATACGTAAAACCGAATGAGCGGAGCTCAAAAACAGAGATGGAATGATTTTATATAAAGGTAAATAGTGAGATAGCAATGGTTTATTTTAGCTTTAATATTATTGACGTAAGTGCTAATTGCATTTTAATTTTTTATTTGAAAACTGTTTCGGTTTTTGAGTTTTTCATTCTTATGAAAACTTAGCTTTTATTATTTAGTATGTTATAAAATATAATTTCGAAAATATTTTTATCAACTAATTATTAAAACTTTTGTAGTAAACTTGAAAACCAAAACTATTTGGACCTAACTTTAATTTTTTTTTCTATCGAGGAAACTTCTCATTTTACTGGTTTTGCTCTTATGAGATTGTTTATTATAGAGCAAGATCCCAGGGCCACCAGACGTCACGTATTTTCTGACGAAGGAAATGTGGACGATTGAGTAGTGTTAGTATGTACTAAGAACGCATGCCTACCTGCTAGCTTGCTCAGACGGCCAATTTTCAGGTATCAGGTAATCAAGGTACATAAAAACATTACTTACCTCACGTAAATTCTCCAAGCTGATTTTTACGTATATTTTAGGCAATATCCTTAAAAATAAGTCGCCAATACTCCCAGACACTTTCCGTCGGCCGTATTGCTTTGCAGACGCTTTAAAGCTCCCAAATTTATTAGAGTCTCCAACGCCTGACGCATTTTAATTGCACCAATTACACCAATCACGCATTGCGTGAGATGCGTAAAGCAAATTGGTGCAATTAAAATGCGTCAGGCGTTGGAGACTCTAATAAATTTGGGAGCTTTAAAGCGTCTGCAAAGCAATACGGCCGACGGAAAGTGTCTGGGAGTATTGGCGACTTATTTTTAAGGATATTGCCTAAAATATACGTAAAAATCAGCTTGGAGAATTTACGTGAGGTAAGTAATGTTTTTATGTACCTTGATTACCTGATACCTGAAAATTGGCCGTCTGAGCAAGCTAGCAGGTAGGCATGCGTTCTTAGTACATACTAACACTACTCAATCGTCCACATTTCCTTCGTCAGAAAATACGTGACGTCTGGTGGCCCTGGGATCTTGGACTATTATAATATAGTGAAGATACATAATATCGTAGATATAAAAAATTAAGCTTTAAAAATAATCTTAGATTTATATACTTTTAAACCATATTTCGGATGTAGCCCCTTAACTGTACTGACAAACTGACATTCCTTATATTCATGCTAAGGATTTGCTATGGAGTCAATATACAAGATACTAACAGGTAAATTTGATTACGACAATATCAAGTAATAACTACGACTTGAATTACTTTACACGACCGCGTAACGTATTTAGTTTAGGTTCTCCGAAGCACGGAAGAGCTCGGGAAATTTTTAACCGACTTCAAAAAAGAAGGAGGTTCTCAATTCGACCGTATATAGTATGCTTTTTTTTATGTTTGTTCAGCGATTTTTTCGTCGTTTATGGGCCGATTTTGATAATTCTTTTTTTGTTGTAAAGTAGATATGCGCAGTGGGGTCCTTTTAAAAGGATCACCAGGATCTGATGATGGCATCTTGGAGAAATCGAGGGCAACTTTCGAAAATTGTAGGGTCGACTAGTGTGTTTGTTAATGTTTTCATAAGTACATGAAAGCGCTACAATTTCATGAAGGTCTGGATTTGATCTGATGAAGCTGAAAGACAGTCGAGGGAACTCCTCAACGATTTACTGCAGTTATCTAGTGTTTGGGCTTGATTAATTTGTAGTGACGAGAACTTTACATATACATGTTGAATTGAGCGCCATCTGGCGAGTCTTTCTTGAGTTATTTAGTTGAAGTCGGTTATTTTTTTTGTAAAAAGCAATTATTACTATCAGCGATCACACATCATTTTCATTTACTTCTTTTACACATTAAATTCAGGTCAAACTGCTTTTAAAGTTAGGAAATTAATTTGGTTGAGGTTCATTTAATTTTGATTGACTCTTTTTTGTGAGGTATGTACTATATTTTTTGCAACACCGTGATTGTTTTTACAAAATAAGTCGTACTTAGGTACATATAGTAATAAGTCGAGCCATCAGCGCAGTAGACTAGCACCTACAGTGTTAAATAGTGTTAATTAATTAGCATGCTATATCCCCGTGGAGCAGTGGAACGCTCCCGACTCCCACGTATCCTGACCTGACGTCCATTTCTCACGGCGCTCGTAAAATTGACGTATTGCATTTCCCCGGCCCGTTATTATCGCTGAAGGAAAAATAATTTTCGCTATTGGCCCCGATTATCGGTATTTTATTCTGACATTATTCCGCCGTAATATATTACCCCGTGCAGGGTTCGGTGGGTCTACGGGACCTTTTGTTATTTCATTGTGTGCGGTCGTGTCATGCCAGGATCCTTTATTTATAACTAGTTGACCCGGCAGACGTTGTTCCACAACATATATTATTAAGTAGACGCCCTCGCTTCGTTTACGGAGACTTGTTGCTCAGCTCCTTTTGGTTGTAGCGTGATGTTATATAGCCTATGCCTTTCTCAATAAAGGTACTATTCAACACAAAAACAATTTTTGAATTCTGACCAGTAGATACTGAGATTAGTGCGGTCAAACAATCAAACTCTTCTAAAAAATAAATGCATAATCTATACTAATAATATAAAGCATTATTAGTATAGATTATGCATTTATTTTTAGGCTATGAAGATCATTAACGACAACTAATAGAACTAACTACCACCAACGCCCTCTGACCCATTCCTCACATTCCACGGAACTGACCAAATAATGCTTTTATTTAACGCCTCTGCCACGGTATTGTCTTTAAGAATCATAGATAATTGACTATTCCGCGGCTTCTGCCAACTGGGCTAACTATCCTGGTCCCGATTTGAGTATTGTTTAGAATCGGTCACAGTCACAGTTGTCATAGGCGGCAGCGGCACAGACAGAATCAATGGGAACAATGAAATAATTTTAGATAATAATTGTGTGATGCGAATCCAATAATGATATTTACAGAACGAATGGGAGTGTTCGATTTTATTCGATCCCATTCCATAACTCTCATCTCAATGAAATGCTCCCAAATGTGGACGAAATACCCCAGCCCATTTACTTTGAATATTAGACGCTCTTAGTTCAACAACACGCCCATAAAAATTATTTAGGTATTGTCAATATCGGATTTTTATATCAGTTAATGAAGCAAATTACTTACCGAAGAAACACTGGAATGTTCAATCAATGAAACACATCAGATAATAATACAATAGACACAAGAGACATTGTATGAACCAAAACTGACAAGCGAATTGTTCGCAATAATTAGGAAAGCAAATTTAATTGAAAACTGAACTGAAATGCGCGATATCACGAAAGGAACTGAGTAATTCAGTGACTCACTGAACTGCGATAATTTATTGAAATCACCATAGACGGTACAAATGCTTAAATTATACTAGCAATAGCCCTAACATTGCTTTGGGTTTTAATTTTTTATTTTTCTACAACTGGCTGGCAAATGTAGCTGTGTAGTACCTATATAATGTAACATTTCAAATCTGACTGACAATTTAAGACTTTCTCGCGATCTATACGTATCACAAAAAGATAGCTCATTAACTTTATTAAATAAGAATTCATACATTTTGGTTTACTTTTGTTTTACCATTCACTATCGTCTCATCACATATCCATACCACGACATTTAGCGATCAATAAACCTAAAAGCATCATCGAAGCATTGGCAGTCAAGAAAGAAGGAACAGAAAGAAAAACGCAAATGACACGTCCTCTATTCTGTCTCTCATAACCGATCTCAAATTAGAACAAACTACCCTTTGATTATATAGTGTATATAATCAAAGAAACTACCATTAGACATCAGATAATATTAAAACATCGTTGGACTACGAACTTCATTTTACGTTCCGAAGCGAGCGAGGCATTCGTTCGTCCCACCTCTCTCGAGGCAAAGCCGTGTCAGTATCGCACAATTACCAATCCGGGCCTAATCCGGGGACGAGAGCTGCACGTCTGGCACGAACATCTTGATCGAGGGTCGTTGGAGTGCCTGCTACGGCTATAGCTTCGGATAGGTACGTGGCGTTTCATGCCAACCACCCCTTTTGTTTAGATCCTTGATTGATAAGACTTGGTTGTAACTTGTAACTGAGTTTGCTATTTACTTTGATAATGGCTTTAATTTAACATAAGTTTTGTCTGTTCTTTTCTGTAATTTAGTAACATTTCTTTTAAATAAAAGATACACAGTAATTTTAATTTACTGTTTCAGAAATAACATCAATTAAATAACAAAGTGATTGCAAATTAATTATTTCAGACAAATTCATAGGGACTGTACCTAACAGTAGAAGATTAAATTGGAACTGTCTCAAATTTTTTAAAATCTTATAAATCCCAGTTAAATAAAACTGTATCATAATATATTTTTCAACACACTTGCTCGTAAAGTTGATATTTTTTCTTTAGTCTTACGCCCGGAATGCGGTTTATTACACTATAGTGCGTTTTACTTTTCATTACCGCACTAGTGTTTTTCTTATTCCACTTTTTTTTTAATATCCGTAAAGAGGTTGTTACCAAAAGATTTGTTATTTTGTAAATAAATAAACTTGTTGTACTTAGTCAAAATCTGATAAGATAAGATTATACTTCATCTAATTATCTATTAAAGCATTTAAAAAATACAATATTTTAAATCATTAATTACCGTAAATTCTTATTAGAAATACATAATTATAGTAGGGCCATTTTAATAGGCCACATTTGACAGTTCGTCAAAATTTTACAAAGTAACCTTGTAAGGGAGGCACTCCATATTATTTAATATTCCCAACTAGATATTGTTAAAATTTTTACACTTTTAAGTAAAGAACTGACGTCGTTACAAAGTTACGTCAGTGAACTCCTTTTCTTTTTAAACATGAGGGATGGTACCAAAAGAAACAGATCAGTAGATAAGTTGAATTCGAGAAGTCGAACTAATCGTCAAAATGTATTTCACGATTACAAAATAAAATATATTTTAATGGGAACAGAATTAATTTTCTTACATTTTAGGCAAAAAATATGTAATTATTCATTTAAATATATAACGTCTGGCTCAAAAGCCAGTATCCAGAAACGTGAAATGTTACAAAAAATTCATGATTTCATTTCGCGCCATTATTAGACGCATTATTTTTGTAGTTTTTTTAGTCATTGTTTGAACTGTGCGGTCATTAAAATAGTTTTTATAACAATCACATTCAATTTACAGATGTTTGAAGTCCTCATCGATTAATTAAATTAATTAAATTAATCGATGTTTTTCAGCAGGTTACCCTCACTATAAAGCAAAGACAAACAGTTGTCAAATGTGGCCTATTAAAATGGCCCTACTTTATTTAGTTTAATATATTGTGGCTGAATGTTCGGTGCCTTGGACTTAACCTGCGCGCGCATAGTTATTCAACCAAAGATACGGCGCGCGAAAAAATAAACCGCGCCATTTTGTGCAAACATTTGTTCGTTTATAATTTGCTGATTTGTGACTGAAAAATGTCGATACCTAATTGTTTTTTTCCTCGCAAGTGTGTTGAAAAACGTCGTATGATACGCGTGTGCTTTGTTCATTACAGTCTTGGCTCTATTACAGCCCTCGCCTGCGGCTCGGGCTCAATACCGCCTCGACTGTAATGACCAACTTCGCACACTTATATCATAATGTACTATTCAAGCAATGTTCACAATTATTTACACGAGGTAATACATAATATCAGCAAAAATGAATATCGTCAACCAGAGGGCACCACCATCTTTTACATTTATCGAAGGTAGTGAACAAGGTGATATGAGAGCTCTTGAACATAAAAGCGACCATCAGAATTTATGTCAATAGTAAGTGATCGCTATGGCAACGCGGGGTTGAGGGTTGGGAAGATTAAGGGCATAGTCCACCGCGCTGGTCAAGTGCAGATTTATATCTATGACTCTAACAAGCAGGTTTTATTGATCTGTAGAGCTGGGTCAACATACAAAAGTGGACAACTTTTGCTAGCCAGGCATGTAGACCTAAATATAGATCTTCAATCTTCAATGTTTCAGCTCTAATGTGTTCTAATTTGTAACACACATGTAAGTAAAAAAAAGAAAATTTTATGATTACCTTTATTTTAAAATTTCAGTGTTGAATGACTATTTCAAAGTTTTAGTAATATTATGAAGACACTAAAACCTGAGCTAAAACTACGTTTTTTTTAACATTTTTAAACCTTACAATTTTTGGGCCAATTAACACAGCATGGTATAACACAGCATATTGGTCGCAAATCAGCGTAGCTACCAATCCATGCTGTGCCAATGTAGAGGAGTGCTGGACAATAGCTGTTGGATTTGGATTGGAACTGCAAACTATTGGATTTGAAACGTAGTCCGTACATCAGTGTCTAGTGTCCACCCATTCCGATAAGAAAGATTACCATTCTTCAGGCATTGTGTCTCGCAAAACCGATGCGTTTCGGATATATATTCTGATTTTATGGATCTGTCAGTCCGTCCGGCGCAGTTTATCACGCACCGTTCGACCGCAAATCTAGACTGGGAAACTGTACTAAATACTATACTGGATGGTACTAACTTGTCGAAACTGAGGTGATCCAGAGAGCTCTTGTAAAGTTACATACCTTCTGATATAGGTACCTACTTACCTTCTAAAATGTAGAGTACGTCCCTTTCGTTTTAAACAGTATGTCAAGTTCAACATTATGTAGGTATTTTTACAATACATTCACGAACGTAATTTTAATTGTTTTCAAATACAGGAGGTCCTCAAAATTTTTTATGTGTCATTTTGTAACTTGTTGCTGGGTGAACCGATTTTGATGATTTCTTTTATATTCGAAAGTTGATTGTCAAATACCTAGTTTTTTTGTTCGAGATCTGATGAGTAGTTTATGTGCTATCCCTTTTACTTTTAAATTATAACTCTAAATACCTTATGGTATTGTGTTGACGTAACAGTCTACATTGAACTAGAAAGAAAACTTACGTGGAGAGAGATAGTTTCTGCCTTAAATCATTTAGCTCTTTTATTTTTAATGCCGGACGGATTGAATTAATAGTTTTTAGATCCTGAATTCTCACCAAGTTTCTAAAGTTTATTGAAACGAATTTCTCGCTTAAATGCTATTTTTGGTTACCATCATTTCCTGCTTAAAATACCTTGGTCTCTTAAAATCTTTTTAACCATGGTACTAATTGAAAGGCTGCGTATATTCTAGTTGATAATTTTATTGGTTATCTTCTTAAGCTAATTGTAAACCAATATCGACTTAAGCCCTGAAACTAATACCAAAGATATTTCTTACCGAGTTATGCAGTCACAATAATTGTCGCACAAATTCACAGAAAGGCAGTCCGGTCCGGTAGCGATTACCGGCCCGACCGCAAACCGGCGGCTATATTTAACGCCAAGCACTAGATCTACACACTATACTAGTCTTTGAGGATATTTCCTTGGAGATCGGCTAACCTAAATTACAATACTATGATGTACCTACGTAGAGGCGTTTGCGTGTTATAAAATGGACGGTTTGCGATTGAAGAGTTTAAACTTTATTCATTGTTGCTTAAACAATATTTGATTTCGTACGGTTACTCACTGTTAAGCATTGTACACCGATGTTTCACTGATCGTGGCCAAGGCGAAATACGAGAGACCACTTATTATTTTATTTTATTTTATTCGGGTTAACAAACAGTAAACAACAAATATTACAATAAGGTAACAATTATAAAACGCTGTACTATGTCGCTAATCAACACCGTTAACCACGGATTACTACCAAAATATTGTTACTACAAAACGAAAAAATGTTATTGAAAGTGGAGGAATATCTATATTCTTAAGGAGAATTTAATTCAATTTATTTTATTGTTACAGACTACTCAACAGGAGTAGTCAGTAAAACCTGTTTTTTAAAAACGCCAGGACGAGTATTTATTATATCTGTATCTTTAAAGTTATCATTATAGTTACGCATCATCTGATATATAGGGGCGCGTTTACCAGCATTAGTGCGACATTTAGTAATAGCGAAAAATGGCTTTTTCTTACGCATATAAATGCTATGAGGTACAGTATAATATAATTTATTATTAAGAGGTATGCAGTCGTATTTCCCATGGTTAATGTCATATAATAGAAACGTTGCAAGCTGAAGACGTCTAGTTTTAAGCGTTTGAATGTTATACTTTTTAAGAAGAGAAATATATGAGAGTTGATTATTAACGAAACTATGACGCTAAAAGAGTTATGATTTCCACCATCTTGGCGTATGACTCTGCTGTGAATGTACTTGACTAGTGATGTGCTCTCAACCTCAACTAATGATCCACTATTAGCAGATCTTTCCTCATAAGTGAGGAGCATGCTCTACCATGCTACTCCAGTAGAGATTGGTGTAAAGTGTAGGTACTAATTTTAAAATAAACAACAAATAAATGGACCCTTTAAATTAATACATTCATTCGTTCCCACGGAACGTCTTAACTAAGTAGGTAATAATCTAAACTAAAATAATCTAATAAACTTCTTGTAAACTAATTTAATACTTAATCATAATTTAAATATAAATATCTTTTGAAGCGTTCTGAGGGCACATTTAATTCATAGTAACGTAACGCTCTTCCGAGGACACACTTTTTTGTGCTGTGTTGGTATTAAATTAAAAAACTTAATTTACACATTAGGAACGTATAAACAGAAATAAAGACGACGTTCATAAAAATAATAAAACATAAATTATTTGATTAATGTATGATACTGCATTAATAAAACAAACACACAGTAAATCAATCAACGAGACACACAAACACCATGCATACAGTACAATTAATTGTTACAGATAGCGGCCGACTCGCTAATTGATAATAATTAATGCACAACTAGTGAGGCTCGCTTTGTCCTTCATAACGGCATAAATTGTATGGCTGTTTGTTAACTAGCGCACCCGGCAGAGGTTGTCTTGGGCCCTATATAGTCCTATGTTGTTTATATGTCAGGTTCTAGGCGGCATATCAAGATGAAACATACACCATTTTAGTTAGACTAGACTAGTTAGACTTTCAGCAATATAAATGTGAAAACCGCATCAAACATTCAATAGTTTTTGCATAATGCCCGGGCAAACATACAGACAAAAATTCTAAAAATAATATTTTTGTATTCTGTTGTCTCTATCAAGATCCTTCATATATTTTATTCACAAATATCTCCTACGTGCAGACGTAACTCAGTTACTTTTTTATTATATATCAAGATTAGTCTTCGTACATACAGTCACAGTCCAAGGTAACTTATTATCCATAAAGATAAATATTTTGGAGGTTATTTCTTTAAGTTGCTTTTAAGGCCAAGTCTGTAACTTATCGCATACTTATTATAAGTTTTTATTATGTAAAAAACAGTGTAAAAACTCGGTTATATTATTTTATCTTTCAATCTAAAGTAAAAACGTTTTCCTTGATATTCCGAGAATATAAAAATTGTCTCGACGATGGTTCAACTTGTAAAATTTTTATTTTTAATCTTCACTAGATGTAAGATGGAGACGAATCGATAGACGTAAAATCTTCGAAATTGACCCACGCGTTTGATCACTAGATGACCACGAAGGACATAAATATGTAGGTACATAGACTGTTGAACACATTACCTTCCTTTGCGTAGCGCAGATGGGTAAAACAGACCTAAATCTTTCCCTAGACAGTATAATTGTAGGTAGAAGTAGAGGTACCATTAAAAAGTCGCAAGGTTCGGATAATTTCATAACAATTTGGAGATTTCTAAAAAGTCTGGATAAAATAATATAATAGTCACATGATATGTGACCTTGCAGTTATTTTTTAATTTTAATTTAAATTAGTAAATTGTAACTCATGTAAAATTAAATTAAAAAAATAAAAGTTTATACAGATGCTTAATAAATTCTTTAAATCCATACATTTTTTTTCATCAGTTTTTATATGACCAAAGAAAATCCGAACTTTAACAGCTCGACATAAGTTTCAAAGTCCTATAAACTAACAAGTCCACGCATCTATAAACCCTAGTTACGGCGCTACAAAACTGCACTACAACTAGGCTTAAAAAGTTTAAAAGTGTTTATCAACTGCAGGAAACTCAAACAGGCCCGGCGGGATTCGGGACGTCGCGCCGATCGATGGGCTGGAAAATCGCGGAAAATCTCGGAAAATTTCGGGAAATTTCGCCCACTCCCAGCTGTCATTTAGTTGTAGCCTTTTTTGGGTTTTTACGGGTAACGTACGTACGTTTATCTACACCTCGTTTGTCTCCGGAGTCCCGACTCCAGTACAATACAGGGAGCTTTTCGTAAAGTTCCATTTATTAAGCCTCGACGCAAAAAGAGGGCTGTTGTAAGTTTGTTGTAAGTTTGAAGTATGTCTGCGTGTCTGTGTATACATCTGTTTTTCTGACTCGTCGCATCGTAGATCTCAAACGGATTTGCCGATTTCAATGCGTTTTTTTTCATTCGAAAGCCCGTTTCCTTGCGGTGGTTTTAGCTGTGTTTGGGAGAAATCGGTTCAGCAGTTTGAAGAATATCAGTTTTTTTTTTCAAAATGAACATTTTAAGGTATTTAAGGCATATAGCGATTCACAGCCATCTAGATATAACGTAGTCGCAGTGAACATTATCGATGGAGGAAAGCTAATTAACATTAATGAAATTGTAATATGATTTTACATGCATGATTGCACATTGTAGGTAGTAGTTAAACTATTTTATAAGTTATTGTTGATAACATTGTAATTTTTATTTTAATTCAACCGACATAGTTAGGTAAGTACTTAGTACCGCACTGTTTTGAAAAAAAATGTGGGTATTTATGATGGTTTGCAGTAGCTTATTTTGCAATATAAATAAAATCGATTCCATTTAATCTAGGTCTGTGTTCCCTATTTAACCCACCGGCTAGGTCCGCGGTAAAAATCCTTTATTTACCCAAAACCCAATCTCGTGGAACATTCAGCTCGGACAGACCGCGCATCGCTCGGCGTAACTAAACTCACGTCTAGCGTATTGACGGTGTGCTACTGCGTTAGTTATAACGTAGGTATCGCGTTTTAATTTAACAGTTGTATACAACGAATACAGGGTGTATTTGCCAATCCGCTGGCAAGCGTAGTGGACGATAGATAGCCTTAACCTTCTCATTCTGGTAGCAGTGAACACTGGCCCAGCAGTGAGATAGTTATGAGATACGATGATTATGATGATGATGATATAACGAACAATGTTGGTATTATAAATGTATTATCAATTTCATGACATTGCTTTTTAATCGACGCTACACACTGATAGCCCCACACAAGGATCCTATGTCTTGGGTGCCATGGACAACATGCAAGTCAAGAACACATACATACTGAGACCGAAAAAAGGAAAAAATCTCCATTTAAATTTCCGCCTCGATGGTAAGCGAATTCAGGTCCATTCGAACGGCGATCCGGCATTGTAACTTTGTAACCAGTGCGCCACACGGTCAGTAAAGCACATAGGAGACACAAGCAGCATTATAGCTAAGCATTTCCATAACACCCAAAGTGTATTATTGGTGGATAGTCGCAGAAAAATCTTCAATTTTGCGTCAAATGAACCAATGATAATATTTTTTTTTATTTAACCCTGAATCGCTGTAGTGCGTCCGCTAGCAGGCCGTTAGCCGGCGAGTGCTCGATACCATCTGCAGTCAGGTCGGCGCCTTAAATTAACCTTTTTAGGGACAAATTGTATGCACTCGCCCCATACTGATAGAAATCGTTAAAATTGGATATCGAATAATAGCCGGCTATAGGACTATGTTGTATGTAGGTACTTCATTTCTACCCTGTATTTAAATTAAACGTTTACATACAAACACAAAATGTTACCTCAAAAGAGGGAAGACCGTATTAAAATTAGTTGAGCCGTTCAGATTATATTATATGCCTTATCACCTGCTCATGTCATCAACACAACACTACCAATTATTACAATAAGATTCAGGGTTAAAAAAGCTTCGGGGTTTATTGAAAGTTATTATTGAAAAACAAAAAAGAAACAACTTCCATAAACATGATTATGTAACATGTAACCATTTGGCAATTTGTATACCGAACAAATCTGAATAATAAAAAGGAAAGAATAAAAAGGGTTATAACAAAATCTGAATAAATTTGTACCAACAAAATAGAATTCTATGAATATTTAGTATTCCGAACTGTCTATGGATTTTTACGGAACGAGTGCAGGTGAATCGTTCACTGGATTGAAATGTCTCACTGGCGGAGCGGTTTTGGTACTCACGATACACGTACGTTACGGTTAGCCAGTTTACTCACGTTTGTTACTTTTGTTATAGATTAGCTGTTAGCCGCGACTTCGTTTGAATATAGGAGATTTTCCAGCGTGAATCCTGATTCCGCGGGAACTCCGGGATAAAAAGTAACCTATATGTTGCTCCATAGCTTCCTCTATTTCCCAGTGATAGTCCCATAAAAATCCGATCAGTCGCTTCTGAAATTAACGAGCACAAACAGCGATCAGTTACAGTTTTACTATATGTATTGTACATATAATATAGAATATATTGAAGCCGCTTCGCAGTTCTGGAATGGTTGCCCAGGCTGAACCTCCCTAGGGGTTTGCGGCTAGAACCGTGGTGGTCAAAATGTGGTCTGCAGCCGGAACCTTTGAAGCGACCGGGCGAAGGGTGTGCAAAACGTTATTGCATATAGGTCTAGAAGACTCTGGTGTGGAGAGAAAAGTGTGACAACCTAGTGAACCTGTGAGCTAGAAGTTTCAAGATACTAGTCTGAAAATTAATATTGTGATTGCGTAACGTAACATTTGATGTTAAATCTTTTTTTTATATAGCCTGAAGGGCTGACTAAAAAGCGGACGAGCCACCCGATGGTAAGTGGTCATCGTCGCCTATGGACACAAGCGACACCAGGGGAGTCACCAGTGCAACGCCGGCCCTGAAGGAGAGCTCTTTTTACACGTTTCTTAAAGAACCCCATGTCATAGCGCATCGGAAATACCTATAAAATCTGGTGGTATTTTCTTATCTGGAGAAAAACCTAAAACTTTTTCTGGATTTTAAAAACATATTTGGCCTCATTAAATAAAAAACATTCTTTCTCACTCTGTGTCGCAAACATTGCCCTGAATGATAATTTGAATAACCACGAAACTTTTCCTTATAGTTTTGTAGATCAAAACCCAATCGTTGCTTGATAATCTTGATATAAAGAGTTGCGGTCCTAAAGAGGTGCTTCTATTAGACCTGTTATCTGACCTTAAGATTTGCTGCATAGATGTACAGGGCTTTTTCGTGCAAGCATTTGAATCAACATTTTCTTGTGAAAATATAAAACCTGTACGTTGTATAGTGCTTTAAAAACATTTCGTCACGAGCATGCTGAAGATACAGCTAACGCAGGTTTAGTATTAAAAAAAGTTTAATAAACAAAAAAGACAAACGGTATAAGTTCCCATTTTCTTAAACGATTTTTTTATGTTTATCGACAATAACTTTTTATTAGTAGGTAAAAGGGATTTGAAGAAATTTCTACAAATAACTTACGGTAAACATAATTCAAATAATAGTTTCCTACCTATATCGTGATGCATCAAATTGAGAATCGTGACAATGAGAGTCGTTCTCGGCAGTATCAATTTCACAGATCATCTCTCCGAATACACCAAAACTAATCGGTAAGTATATTTGCCTTTAAATAACTGGTTTGCTCGACAAGACGTGTGAAACACAAGTACCGCGAGAATTGAGGGACGTCTTACATTTCTTCGCAACGTGCCTTACTAACAAAGGTCTTGTTTTATAGTGAATTAATAAAAAGTATTGTAATAAGTGTATGTGACTTATACAGTTCCTGCAAAACGAATTTTAAAAATAATTATTGATTTATGTATCGTTTTGGATATTTGATAACTTTTTCATGCAATCATGGAAGATCACCACATGTCTTTCAACGAAAGAATATTTTCATGATAGATAATATTCAATAAATAGAGAAATAGACGACATGGCACAATAAAAAGTAATATATCGGTCATACCCATGGGCAAACCAATTATGTTTTCATACAAAATGCAATCAAGGTTATATAAAAAAATATTTCTGTGGTGACGAAACGATTAGAAAAAATTTGATCACATCTTAGGTGTCATATGTTTTCATATGTTTTTAAGTATTATGAGTAAGTATGTGGAGGTCGTAAAGTTCTGTATCCGATACAACGCTGTAAGTGTAAGAACTCTCTGCGTGTGTAAATATAGAGGCATAAATTAATTAGTGGGACATGAGACTCCATGTTTATTGACACTGACTTTGATTAACCGAGGAACAGCTTTATGCAAACACGTTGCATCTAGAAGCAAAGTGAATGGTGAACTTTTGAATAGTGTAATAAAATTTAAAGGATTTTTGTGAGTTATGAACCCACCGAATATATTTTATAAGTAGTTGGAAAAAATATTTTTTACTAGTAAATCCGCCCTCGCTTCGCTTCGGGAAACCAGTCCCTTCAAAAATCTCTATAAATTTTAACAAATTATGTTATTCCGATGTCTAAGCTATATTACTGCAAAGTTTCGTGAAAATCCGTTCAGTAGTTTTTGCGTGAAAGAGCAACAAACACACACACACACACACACACACATACATCCTTACAAACTTTCGCATTTATAATATTAGTAGGATTTATTAAATGAAAACCTGTTAACGGATTTTCCACATGTTTGTAGACTGAATACTAATTCAACTTTTTTCAACTTTGTTCCGTCGTATCGAGGGTTAACTCGAATGTTATAGACCAGTTGTAATCGTTAGTAAGAGTGTTGCTACCCTTGTGGAATAAGAATCTATTCTCGACTCTTTATTAAAAGTGTTACCAAATCCAACTCTTTCTAAAAGGAAAATAATTGCTATTAAAATAATTACATGGTAAAAATGGTACTAAATATCGCGGCGCAAGTAAAATCTAGTCTCCATATAGCCTCTACCATTCATAAAATCCAGGCGTAGGAATAATTCAACATAAAATCCCATACATTTCATACTTATGACGACGAAACATAGGGATTTAAAAGTAATGGTGCCATAACGCATAATGGCATCCACTGGACCCACTTGCAACTCAATTGAATTTAATGGTGCGTCGCGCGAACTGAGTAGGTACACCGCTCCTCAACTTACGATACAAACACTGGAATATACACGGGATACACGAACTTATGGTCTAAGAGCTAAGAGCGAAATTGGCGAACAATACACAAGGATCTAGTGCCAAACTTATCATTTATCGATAGGCGTATTGAGTATAGAAGTAAAAATGTAAGGGTCGTCTATATTTTAGTAGGTACCGCGTCCGCGATAAAAATGCTCTTCGATCGAAAATCTTTGGGGTGTGATAAGTATACGTATAAAAATATTTTTTTGTTTTTCGAGTTAGCTTTTTATTGTAAACTGTAAAAGAGCTACCTTAATAAATCTTAAATAATCTTTCTTAATTCATTTACTTCAGAGAGGTTATGGATGTCAACTTATGTCTATGTATCTTTATGTTTTTTCAATATCATTTGAAGTTTGCATGCAGAAACGACGAAAGAAACTCTTCAGAAATCAGAAACTTTGATTACCATCGTTTAACTGGAAAAATCTTTTTCATCACCCCTATTCGAAAAAGACGACTTGGTTCGGACATAAGGGGTTCCAAAGTTGCTGTTTTCTATTCAGCGGGCCGGAATGAATTTTCATACAATTTTTCCTGCCGGCTAGATCTTTTCCGTCCTATTTTGAATTTAGAACATTTTAGTATTTTGCGCTAAAGAAATCGAACACAAATATTGTTTGAATAAAGAATGTCTGGTTCGACGCGAGGGCCCCGCCAGCTGAATAATAAAAAAAGAAATCATTAAGATCGCTCGAACTATTTCCCGCGTTTTCGTGCATTTTTACGTATTGTTAGAAATTTTGTTTTGTTTTGAAAAAATGAGTTCTTCCAACGATAGTGAAAGTATCCTCCTGATAGTATAAAAACTGAAGCGAGTAATGTGATGAATAGTTTATTACCTGCGAAATCCCGGGAAAAATATTTGAAAGCCTATGATAATTTTTTGGAATGGAGAAATGCAAGAGGCGCCAAGAATTTTTCAGAAACTGTGTTTTTGGCGTACTTCCAGAACTTAGCCAAAACTAAAAAACCTTCCACCCTTTGGAGTATCTACTCAATGCTTAAATCAACAGTCAGTTCTAATAACGATATAAAACTGGACACATATTCGAAATTAATAGCATATCTGAAGAGGATGTCTGATGGATTTAAACCTAAAAATCCAAAGTGTTCACAGTCAAAAATGTGGAGACTTTTCTTAATGAAGCACCCGACGAAATCTTTCTTGCCGTAAAAGTAAGTAACTATGTATATGGTGGAGTGGACTATTATAGTAAAATATAGCCATAGTGTTTTAAATAGCTGAATAATAAAAAAAGAAATCAAATTAAGATTTCGTTTTCAAATTAAAATTAAGTTTTCGTGCATTTTTACGTATTATTTTCTATTATATATATATATATATATATTATTTTCTCATAGTGGGTGATGAAAAGTAGAGTGTATCACTCGGGTGCAAGTATATTTTTGGCTCGGGCGACGTACTTTGAATCCCTCGCTACGTTCGGGATTCTACTAAAGAATCCCTCGCTACGCTCGGGATTCTACTCTAGAATCCCTCACTTCGCTCTGGATTCAAAAAACGCCCTCGCCGAAAAAATATTACTTTGCACCCTTGTCATACAATCTACTATTGTTATTTTATGTACTTCAAACTTTAATGTAAGATAAAATACAGTGCAGGCCTACCTGAACGAACGTAATAACTTTTTATAAAAATTAACCAACTTTAAAATCGATAAGTAGAGATGAACCAAAAATTATCCGCCATATGGGACCAGACCTATTCGAAAGAAATTACAGCTTTATGGTGCGTACAGACTATATAACAAAACATGGTATAAAACACTGTTATATAACATGTTTTATAAATGTGGACATATGTCATTAAAAACACATTGTGTCTTGTTATATTGTTTCATTGTTAGACAACAATGTTAGATAGTGTGGACGTGTTATAAAACAGAAGTTATTTAACATGTTACATAATTTGCACGCACCCTTAAAATTATCAAAATCGCTTCACCCACTGCGAAGTTATGAGGTAACACACATAAAAAACCGGACGAATTGAGAACCTTCTGCTTTTTTAGTCGATTAAAAATGAATAATCATTTCAATTAACAACATTTATCAGCACAGATTTAGCCAATTCCACGCACTATTGCGTTACAGTATAAATAGCCTTCAATGAAATAAACATAAAAAACTGTCTATAAATAAACCACTGCTCTATAAATCTGTTGTTAACCAATCTAATAACTACTTTGAAGCGTTGAATCACAGCTTTATAATACGAAGCATTAAAAATGTTTCGTGTCACAAGCCCCATAAAACCCCTTTGAGAGGCAAGCTACAATTATCCTCAAATATATCACATCCCGTAACGACTAACGCGCCGCCGCGGCCAATAATTCCATCGTAACCCATTAATAAAACCATATTTTTATGAGAGACATATTTTTATGACGACATTCTTCAAACGCACGTGCTGCCGAGAATAGCAAGAGTAATGCACATAAATAATACAAGTTAATTTTCTTTACTTGTTAGGGAGTTAAGGATCTTGATGAGAAATTGATAAACTATTATTGGTATGCTCTGGTATGTCATTTTTGTCAGACTTTAAATTATAAAATGTAGACATTTTATAATTTTAACGAGTAGATACATATTTTTATTTTTTTTTCTGTTGAGCGTCAGAAGTAGGTTCTTACTGTGTCGTTTTTTTGTTGACAATGGATGGACTTGGTTGACGATGGAGTGGTGCCCTCGTGCGTTGATTATGTCAATTACTACTACTACTATTACTATTAGGTGGCTTGTCTTTAAAATAGTAACTTACTTTATGGAAAAAATCGACTTCAGTAGCTTTCGAATACAATAAGAATTACCCAAATCGATTCTCCCAGTGCAAAGTAATGAGGTAACACACAAAAAGCAGTCGAATTGGAACTTCCTTCTTTTTTTGAAGTCGGTCACAAATTATCAATATATTTATGACTTACACAAGACATAAAAATATGTAGCTAAATTGTATGGACTTGCTATGAAGATAGTTTAAGAAGAAATCGTAGTTGACGGTTACAATGCCAAGTCAAGGGGCGAAAATACAAAGACATCCTTAACGATTACTAAGAGTCGAAAATAAAAAATAAGCAATTAGTATTACGCGATATTTGTAAAGCTCTTTGTAACGACTCTTTGCAAAGACGAATATTGAATATCAATTTGTATTCCGTCGTAACACACGTATCGATTTTGTCCCAGCCGTAACCAGTACAAAGAACTGTGCGTATCCAACTTGTTAACGTGTAGAGATAAGTTTGCGAGGTGACTTTGGAAACTAATTCCGTGATAAGATGAGTGAAGCTGCGGTAACGGAAAAAGTTTCAGCTCGTCATTGCGTATTCAATGGCGTGCTGAGCTCGCTTATGTGATTCTACATATGTATTTATGCTTTCAAATTCAAATCATTTATTTCGTGTTAGGAACTTTTATTTTAACAATCTTTTCAAAATTTCAACAAAAACATCTAAACAAAAATCTCAATTTAACAAAACATTGGATTTATTACTGAATATATCATGTACTTACATTACATGCAATTAAATATTACTCTAAAAGTAAGTAAATGGTCATTAAGAAACGAATAATTACTGATTTACCTACTGCTGTTTGAGAAGCCTACAGTGACTATTCAAAAAACAGTTTTTGGCAAAATGGGATTGTTAAGGTTTTGTAACAAAGCCGAGCACTGGAAAATATGATATCATGACAGCTTTGGGGTATCATTTAAACTATAATGTCGTGAAGATTTCAGCCTGCGTCATCTTAATGCGCTTTGATATAATAAAATTAGCAATAAGGACACATAAGTACATTAAGTACACACATACCTACATACATAATATATATCCGAGCACTAAGATTCCACAGGTAACCTTACCTGTGGCCTGCCTGTGGCATGGACAACACACATAGCACACATCAATAACTCTCACGACCAGAGAACATAAATATCTATATTATCTATCACCATCGCACGATAATCAAACCTTAGCCCTTTCACTACACACTACGCCATCGCTTCAAACAGAGCTACGAGTTCGTCAATTATAAATCACATTATCCTCGTTTTAAAACAAATAACGCTTAATGAAAATTTCCATTTCAAAACGAATAATATTCAGCTGTTTAATTCAATCAAAAGCTGTTTAGTAAGTCATGAGGGTCACTTGGGTCGTTGGGCGTTTTAATATTAAACATTTACACGGAATAGGCCGTTGTCATAATTCACGCTATGAACTATATATAATATATAATCGCGAATATCGCGACCACTTATATGCACGCATTTGTATACCTATTGTACAAATGCTTGGTCTAAGTCTAAGCAAAGGTAAGAAAACCGACAGAGCGTTGGAAAAGCCACTAATGTGTCAAAAACATCGCCTAATCATTTGGAAAGGTCGTCCTACGTTATTGGTTGTGTACGGTATTGTGTGTGTACGTTAGTGGTCGTTATTGGTTGGGTTCACGTACTCGTGCGAATGTGAGTGACCGCCCAATAACAGACAACATGACCTTTTACGTATGAACGTTGTTTTCTTTAGGGCTGCCAAAACTGAGTCAGTAAGTTACAATCACACCATAAACATTCTGTAAAAATAGCCAAGTCTCGATATATCTGCTTGTTGATCTCTAATGAAAAAGTAATGAAATCTCTAGACCAAGTTGAGCCAAGTCTAAGGTTATTTACTTGCTATTTCTTATTATATTTAGTGTTATATGACTGGCCGCTGAACATTTTTTACACGTTAGTGGGTACAAGTATAATTGTTTTGATACCCGATGGTACAACTGTACACATTTTCAAAATCGGACGAATTATTTTTTCTGATTAATGATACACATAAAATTTATACAAATTTCCTTTGACTTGGTATATCGTTCGTTCGCCGCGAGTGAGACGAGGGCGCTACGATTATGAACAAGTAAAAGTAAACATTTATACCGGGAATGAGATTATTGGGTTCAGAGTCGAGTTACCTTTTAATGTGTGTGTACTGGCCCTGTTACAGACCTTATGCATTGTTTGAGCACCTCGCCTTATTAACACATTCGTATTTATATTAACTGTTTGAAAGACCGGTCTTGGTAGAGGTCATATTTGACAACTGTAATATTTTACTATTAAACTGTTATACACATTTAACGCACTGGGACAAGAATAGGCTTACGCTAAAATACATACATATAAGATTATTTTATTTTATTTTTTATTTTATTGCATGTTGCTTTATTTGGAAAATGCATCATGCAGTGATATAGGTAATATCTACGAACAATAAAACATTTTGTAGGTATTTGTAGTTAACAATTATACCTAACAAACTTCCAAATCAATGAGTGGAGATAACTTAAATCAACCCTTCAGATGTCGCTCACGTTTATCCTATCCTACTAATCCTACTATCCTACTAATCTTACTTCCTAATAATCCTACTATCCTATTAATACATTATAAATGAGAAAGTTTGTAAGGATGTGAGTGAGTGAGTGTGTGTGTGGGTTTGTTACTCTTTCACGCAAAAACTACTGAACGGATTTTTATGAAACTGCAGTTAGACAATGGAATAACATAATTTGTTAAAATAGAGATTATATTTGAGATTATATTTGAAGGGACTGGTTCCCCGAAGCGAAGCGAGTGCGGGTTTACTAGTATGGGAATATACGACAAAATGAGATACAAAAAATAATTATCAAATACACCCAGGAAAATAATGAGGTAACATACACAAAAAAATATAGTCGAATTGACAACCTCTTGCTTTTTTTAAAAGTCGGGTAATAACTGCGTCACACCCACACACTACGTGTTTTCAATACATAACGATTTTGAAAGACAAGTAAATATAATTTTTATTACTATACGAAGTAGTTTTGACGAGAATATGTGGAATTTTATGTTTAACTAGCGAACCGCCCTCGCTTCGCTTCGGGACCCGTAAGTATCAACCGCGTAGGTCCCGCTCCCGTAGGAATTTCGGGAAGATAATAAACTATCACCAAAATTAATTGAGGTTAAATTAAATTAAACTTACAAATAAAGCTTACGACAAAATAATAGCAAAGTAGCAAAGGATCACAGCAAGATTAATTCAGATTAAACTTGGAAACGCGGCAAGTTTGGTATGGCAGTGGGTTCGACCAAATTTGATTACCATAAAAACGGTTCTAGTGTGTTAATCTTAAAAGATAGACATATACTGTCGTGGACATTTTTTTAGATCATTTCAAGAGGAATAATTCTTTCATACATATATTTTTGGTATCTTGAATCGTTTTCGCAACGCATGCAACGAAAGCCCTCGAGAATGAATAATTTTCCCCGTTTTTTCCACATTTTCCATTATTTCTTCGCTCCTAATTGTTGCAGCGTGATGTTATATAGCCTATAGCCTTCCTCGATAAAAGGTCTATTCAACACAAAAAAAAATTTTCAATTCGAACCAGTAGTTCCTGAGATTAGCGCGTTCAACCAAACAAACAAACAAACTCTTCAGCTTTATAATATTAGTATAGATTACAATATTGGTGTAAGGTGTAAGCTATGTAAGTGTGAAATATTAAGTAAAACATTATGGTGCGTACAGACTATGTAACAAAACATGTTATAAAACATAGTTATATAACATGTTTTACAAATGTGGACGCTGTGTTACAAAAACAAGTTATACAACATGTTATTAGTTTTTGCAACAATGTTATATGCTATATTTTAAGAAATGACACGCATTGAATTGTTATATAACATAACATTGTTATACAACAATGTTGTTTTAATATGTACGGTCTTGTAACATGTTTCATTGTTAGACAACAATGTTAGATAGTGTGGACGTGTTATAAAACAGAAGTTATAACATGTTGCATAATCTGTACGCAGGCGTAACTTGCTAGTCTTTAATTGCGAAAGTTCTCTGCTAAAATTTTTAAAGATGTTAGAATAAATGTTTATTTTATGTTCGTGGATGGTTGTTATTTTCGGGTTATAGTTAGGTATACCTAACTTGGGCGTTGCTTTACTTTTGTTAAATTATATTATGTTTAGGCGAGATTCTTTAAATTAAAGTTATGATTATTAAAGATTCTAAATCGAATGAATTAAATAAACTACATAAATGTTACGCCAGGCTTACTACAGTCAGTTAAAACCGCGTCGTGTTGGTTAAGCCGTGTTATAGAAAAACTGAGAAACTAAATATAAAATTTAACAAATATGTTTTGTTATGGGATTTATTGCTTTGATATTTAATTAAATACACACAAATAAATATAAGTACAACAGATAACTGATAAATGTTACCAGCAATAAAAAGAATTCACGTATGCTGTGTGAAACGGTGAATACATTTATTCCATATCAAAATCTGTTTATCAATTTATTATCATACGCCAAAATGTTCACAGCTGGCCTCGGATCTCCTTACAAGTTATGGGATTTAAGAATTAAGAAAAAGATTTTAGATTTAAGAAAAAAACTATGAAAACCAACCAAGTAGAACACTAAATAGGCTTTAATATATTATCCTAAGTTATTAGAAGAAATGACATACATATTAAGTTTTTGTGAATTTTCTTTTTGTTCTTAAGAAATTGACCAGGTAAGAACTAAACATCCAATTATAAATTTCAGGACATGGCACTCATTTAGAGCTCGCATTTTTTTCGTTGAAGTCAACAATCGAGGCATATAATAACCGCAATAGGTACAGAACTTGGCCCTCATTTCACATTAATATTTTTGATGGGATTAAAAAACGCACAATGTTTAAGAGTTTCCTTTTCTAATCGTAACCTAATGAACTAATTACCCCCGTCCTCCCTACATTACAATCAAAGCTCTCAATCGTAAATCGTGCGAATCGTAAATCGACTCCCCGAGCCCCGAACTCTTGAATCGGAATCAAAATAAACCTTTTGTTTAGGTAATCAACTCAGGTTATTTCCCCGTGTAACTGGATTGTGAGTAACTGGAGGTTGGGTTACAAACGGCACCTATTTTCCGATCAGGGTGATGGCCATCGTTCAATGGGGTCGTTGTTTCCTTCATGGGGTTTAGCCCTCGCCCCTCGAAGGTGAAAATGGGAGTTGAGTCACAAGCGACTGGTCGGACCGATAAAATATATTGAATACGATTATTTATTGCCTCTAAAAGTCTAAAATGTGATAAGGAAAATCATAAGTGTCAAGCTTTATTTTTTATTTTTGTAGTTTTTTGTTTTGGGTCAGAATAAGTTTTGTACGATAAGCAAGTTTTTATTTAAAATTTTAAATTGTTGATGTTTTAAGATCGTTTATTACTTGATCGGTGCTATTACTTGATTTGCTATGAAGATTGTTTCTAATAACACTAATATTTATTAGGTACTTTTCTTTACTTGCAATTATCTGGCATAATTATCTAGTCCTATTAAATTTAAGTCACAAAAGTAACTAAATTATTTTCAAACTTTAGTCGCAAACAACAACGAATTGCATGTCCCGAAAGAGGTTTTAATTCATGATTACTAATGTCGTTGAGTGTATTTATAACATTTTTTATTAATTTTATTAACTTCGCATTATTTACAAAAATAAACAAACAAAAACTAGTGTTTGTTTGTGCTTCGTACTATTTACTAATCATTTCTGTTAGCTCTTCATTTTTACAGGTCTACCGCCTTAGCGTGTGTATTGCACCACACGTAGGGCGAAGCGGGGCTCAAGCAAAATGTTCAGAACATTAAACTTGAATTCCCCCCGCGCACCTGTTCGGGGACCGCGTCTGATATCTGAGCGCCACACTTTTGTAAGCAAATACATAGCACAAGCTTACCTATCTCATTTCTACCGTGTAATAATTGTTCACCGACTTCAAAAACGGAGGAGGTTCTGAATACCACTGTATTTTTGTGTGTTACATCATAACTAATACATTCAGTTTGAACCGATTTGCACAATTCTTTTTTTTCATAAGTTGGTTGGTAGGAACTTACCTATAGTCTAGTCACTAGACATTTTTTTCATTCGACGGGTAGTTTTTGAGTTATCTCTTCTTAACGAGTTTGAAATCGGTTCGAAAGGTGTGGATCTGGTAACACTTTTTAAATGCGATTTTCTTAGTCCTCAAAGGTAACACGTTACCTGTCAACGGATTAGAATGTGACTTTTAGTAATTACTAACTAGACAATAAGCAAAAATAAATGCACATAAAAGTCCCTGCCCTAGTCCTCATACTTACTAAAAAAACTAACTAATCTAACACCACATAACAGATAATGATGGACTAAACATCCTAGACTCCATTTGAATCTCGTCGGTCGAGTGTGTGTGAGTTAATTTTTAACTTACCTTTGACTGGCTGTGACACATACATATACATATGTAGTACTAGTATGTACCCTCGACTTCGTTAGTTTTAAATTTGGGGTAGCGAAGCAAGGTATTTAGTGGTGTAGTTGATCTACAAAGATTGTATATCATTTATCGAGGGGAACATAATGATTTGTTTCTTACGCCTGCCGGGTATCCCTCTAACGGGGGCCCCGTATCGCTGATAAGACAGATACGGCCGCAACACCCTTTGAGGTCTTTGTGTTTTAACGTTACGTACGAAATGCATGTTTTTATGCATTTGCTTGTATTTGTGAGAGACTAGCTGCCCCACCAGACGTTGTCCTGCAGCATAAATTATTTGTAACTCAGGTTCTAAGCGCCTTATTAAAATGAAACGTATACAACTTTTTAAATTAGACCTTGATGGTAGCTAGTTTTTGCGTGATGCCCGGCCAAACATACAGATTATATATTATTATTGTTAGAATTATACTTTTCGCTTCTATTGGCGCTATGAAGAGTGAAAATATTTCCTATGTACGGACGTCAACCAATTACATTTTTTTATATAGGAATAGACAACAATTTAAAGATTCATGATATTTCGAATGCTGTCATCGACAGACATGAATTTTTCTATAGATATCAAACAGGAGGGTAAAATACACCGGTGGAATAGAGGGAATTGTTTTATTTATAAACGCATTTCATATTCCCCTTCATTGTTTTTGAACGACGCGTAACTTTATCTGCAGTGTACAGGATATATAACAAGTTTTACGGCTAGCTATCAATGTTAGAATGATTTGATTTTTGTATCTTTTTTGTGCTTGCTATCCTACCTCTACGAAATTTCTTTTTGCACGGCCTATTACATATTTAACTTGCAATGTTTTCATGTTGGAATCAAATCTTGCGCGCTGAATTAGACTAGACTTCATACATAACACAGGGAATAATACTATGAATAGTATGAAGTCTAGAGGACAAATTATTTAAATTATGTTTTTGTATTTTGCTGTGTTCAATAAATGTAATTCAAACAAAACTATTTTTATTTATTATACGGACTTGATATTTTGCATATCGCGTTATTATCGTTGACTTTGAAATTTTATAACAAGTATGAGCAGTCACTACTCTCAGGATTAGCTCAAGACAAAGAAAGGTCTCAAAGGTTAATAACACAGAGAATAAAATTGCTTGGCATTTATAAATAAAGGAATCACTTAGTATAAAAGTTTTTGTACTCGTATTTATTTCTTTCCAATGCGTGTCACACGAAATTGAAATTTTTAAGTGGCAGATAAATACCTATAGTAGCTACTACTAAGAAAACTGAATAATTTTCTTCTCGATCCTTCACATTTTTAGGGTTCCGTACCCAAAGGGTAAAACGGGACCCTATTACTGAGACTTCGCTGTCCGTCCGTCCGTCCGTCCGTCCGTCTGTCACCAGGCTGTATCTCATGAACCGTAATAGTTACACAGTTGAAATTTTCACAAATGATGTATTTCTGTTGCCGCTACAACAACAAATACTAAAACACTGAATAAAATAAATATTTAAGTCGAAATATGGCTTCGACGCTTCAGCGATAAATTAGTTACCTTTCGGTCCAAGAGATGGCGTTGCTTGTGGCTACAAAAAACTAAAGTAAATATTTAAGTGAGGCTTTCATACAACAGACCAAATTTTTTTGGCGTTTTTATACATAATGGTACGGAACCTTTCGTGCGTGAGTCCAACTCGCACTTGGCCGATTTTTAACTTCCTATCTCGTTGAAATTAAATTATTTATTCAATAATTAAAATTGCCACTCAATCGACCGATTCTGACTGTATCCTTTGATAATGACTGAATTCAGTCAAGAGTTTAATAAGCCTGATGCTTGAGGAGAATTTTCATCAGTGAGAAAACATGACCTTAACTTGACTCACTAATAATTTTTTGTTAAAGTATGTATGAAACTTGTTTTAAAGTCCCGTGAAGGGCTGCCTGCCAAATTAATATCTAATTTGGGGGTGCACATCCCCAATTTTCATTAGTGAGGAGGAAGAGGGGGCGAGACGAATACGCTATTAATTTTGTTTAGCAAAATGGCGGTTTTGATTACGTTCACGCGAGAATTATTTTGTTCTAATAAGGGTTGATTTAGGGTTGTAATTATCTCTGCTTGCACCTGCGAACTGAGTGGGTAATTTGAGTTTTAGGGGGAATTTGGTTTGAGAGTCATTACCGGTTTCTAAGGGGATAAAGGGGTTGAATTTCTGATGCGCTTATAGCCCAACTCGACAAAGTTAAGCAACTGCGGGCGCGGTCGGTAGTCGGATGGGTGACCGCTAGTGACAAAATTTCTTTCTTAAGCGCTTCCGTGCTTCGGAGTGCACGTAAAGCTGTTTTAACCCCATATCCACGGACCAAGTTATTATTTCAGATCGCCCTTGACCGATAATGGTCACCTTCAGACCTAAGACGTTCTTTCCTTATATGATATTATTTTGCACGAGCATCATTTTTATATATACATAGACGTCATAAAATCGTCATTTTCATTGGTTTACGTACCCAATAACATACGTGGGCGTTTTATTGTACGGCGTGCAATAAACTTAGATTTTAATACTTAAATACAGGTGTTATCCATTTTAGGACGACGCTAAGCTCAAGCGATTTTAAACTTTGCACCCTGTCTTTAAGAGTCAGCCACGCGTCACACTGGCATGTAAATATTGAATTCAATAAAGATATTCAAATATATTTTATTTACGTGCATTGGCTATTGTCAGGAACGTAATAGTAATAATGTATTCCTTTGTACGTCACTGAACAGTAGTAAGTAGTAAATTACGGCTTATTTCGAAGGTAATCCATTTTCAACATAAAATACGAGTAATTTGAGCAAAAAGCTGCTTTTACATTCGCTTCATTTATTTTTACCATTTTGTTTATAGCTGGAAATCTCGAGAGCTGGAAAAAGTTTTTAGAGTTTTCAAATACATATTTAGTTATCATTATACCCGTATACCCGTATGGTATTGGTCGTCACGTTAGATTGGAGGGGTCCTGGGTTCTACCCTGGCGCGCGGTGAAAATTTCTGTTCTCGGTTTGGACGTGTCTTCTTGCCTTTGTGTGTGGCATGGTGTGTGTGTACCTGTGTACGGCACATACGACAGAGACATGCTACATTCCGTTCGCGTTCAATATTGAATTCTTTTAAATAGCAAATTAGCAACCCATAGAAATGCCAGCTTTTCTCCCTTGAGATTAAAGTTCATTTTAGATTACACAGCGATAATTAAAAATGTCTTAAGTAAATTTTGGTTACAAGGTAAATTGAACTTTCTAGCACAGGTAATAAATTTGTTTTTCACGGAAAGTGGAAATTCCATATTCTCGGCGACTTAAGTATGTTTTTGTTAATTATAACTTACATTCACCACACATGTGATCATCAGAGGACCCTGAGCTTTTTCATGCTAGTGAGGAAATTTACCTGAAACAAACAAAGAAAATTCATCAGATTTTAGTACTGAATGATTCGTGAGTGTTTGAATACATTTTACGTATATCACACGGCTTACCTCACGTTACGGCATACGTCACTTACTCAGTCACAAGCGAGCTCTCGTCGCCGGTGGCTCCTGATGACGAACCTCTGAATTGGTTCGAAACTAGTCGGGCGAATCCGACAAAATAGTAACGTGAGGTAAGCCGTGTGATATACGTAAAATGTATTCATCAGATTTACCGTAAAGGTGGAACTGAAGGGACTTACGTAGTTAATCCACTCTTGCCTCCCTCCACATAATTTATTTCTTGCGTTTACAAATAGCACCAGAGTTCAAAATAATTATAAGCAGAGTTTGTCTTAGTCAAAATTTTTATATAGGCTTTTTTATATATTTTTATTTAAATAAAGATAAAAAGACATCAAGAACATACACAAAGGATTGCTTCAGACATAATGTCTACCGGTTAAACATACGTAGTGTTGTCAGGCATCCGGGTAAAGCCGGACAGTGTTTTTTGAGTTTTTTTTCGCAAATATCCAGCCCAATTGGCTGAGCTATCCGGCTTTTAGATTTGGCGACCTGGCAACCCTACATATAAGCACCTCTACCAGTGAATATACGTAGGGACATTCCTGGTGTATTTTTATACAGTAGAGATATGTACAAAAAGACATTAGGAATGTATACGATCCACCCAGATTACCCACGAGTCTCATGACTAATCGAACTTGGTCTACACTCGACAAAGACATAACAGAAGCGATATAACTCAACGTACACGTCACTGTTTCGAAGGATGGTCCCGTTGGAATGGCGTTCACACAGACAAACAAATCAAAATGTAAACAGATATACAAAAGTGGAGCGCCGCCTTGAAAAATGAACAACTGCTGGGAATTTCGCGACATCGTAGGGCTGTCGCTTGACGGACAAACATTTAGCGACCTAGAAATTATTTCCAGTCGTATTTTTAAGCAAATTACTAACCAACAAACTGTCTGATTGTCATCATCGATATCAGTAAAAACAAGGGCAACACCGACACGTTGCTGGCCACAAAAGAAATAGAAAGAAATAAAGAAGACAACTTACAGAATTAAGCCCATAACAATGCACACTCGTCAACATCGTACCTAACAGGATACGGTAATTTCTTTTGATGATAATAACAACCTATTTCTGTTTCTTCAAAATACTTGTAATTTACCTGAGTTAAAAAATTTCACAATGTGTATAATATACAACCTATAACTACTTCTTACTCACAAACGTCTTCCCACAAAGGAAAAATGTAACAAAATCTCATTTACAAAAAAGTCATTTCCATTTGGATTGTGTTTTTTAATATCTTGCGCTATTCCCAGAGTTTGTGGCAGCCCTACGGCGCGCTAACAATATGTCGTGTGTTCGACAGGCGTTACTTGAGTGATTTGGTTGAGATTTTATTTTAACTTGGAACTTTTGTACGGGTTTATTTTCCTTCAAGATTTATGGGTTACGAACAATGTTGGGAAAATATTTTCATCACAAAAAATAATAAAAGTATTCGTTATATGGCGTGAAATGCTAACTGCAGCTGTCTGAGTATTTGGAATAATAAAATGGATGTCTCTAGTGGTCTACATTCATGACGTTTTCGTGCTTCAAATGACATATTTAGCAATTTGATTGTGATCGAGACCTGCCACTATCTAAAATCTAAAACCTTTTCGCCACCTTCACTGTTTATTCTGTATCAGGACTCAAATAGTCAAGACTATATTTTTCAGTCGTATAATGCCTTGCGAATTCCACTGGTTACAAAAATACACACGATTTTATGACGAAATAAAAGAACCAATCGGTAAATATACATATATCTTTTCAAAACAAAGGAGCAATATTTATCGAGGGGTTAGAAGTCAACCGTCAAACAAACGAGTATCGTTTTACGCAAAATGATAGTACGTTTTAGTGTTAAACCGAACATTTACTTACGCACAATGAAATAACCCGTAACCTCACTCACGCGACACTCAATATTTCCGCGACCAAAAACTTCCCCTTCGATATTTGAATTTTCCCGACGTACGTACGTCGAATTTCTCAAAACGTTTCCGTGACGTCAATCAAAGCGTTCCCGCCATTTTTCAGTGACAGGTAACCGGAAGGAGGAAACTTTTTAAAAGTAGAATGTAAATGAAGGGTGTGCGGTTGTGGATGCCGCACGAACAGGTTTCATTGTGTACTGCCGATGTTTAATTGTACCATTACGTAATTCAAATGGATTCGATAAATCAATCGTAATATTCGTAACACGATGTTATGCTTGCAGTGACGTTCTGTGATGTAATTGTTGTAGGGTATGATCCACTGTTATCGGCACCCCAAGTTATGGTGCCTTTTTAGTTATGTTATTTCTTTTGGGGTGTTTAGTTGAGGGTAAAATTGAATGCTTCTGTCACGCAAATTGTTTAAAATCTCTTTAAAAATAGCATAGCTTGCCACTTACAATATCAAATGTGTTTAATATTTTTACATGATAGATGGTGCCTATTGATAATAATAATAATAACGCTTCACACTCATAGTCCCACACTAGGATTCCCTAAGCATGGAATAGTTAAATCTATTCCGTACTTACAGGCATGGAGATGAACAAACACGTCTTTGGTATAAGAAGCTGGGACCTTTGGGACGACCACCACTATAGATATTTCTGTTGTAAGCTGTAAAGCAACATGTTTGAAATAAAACTTAATTTAAAACTAGGATGAACAGCAATTTTAACATACTGCGGGTTTTTGAAACATTTTACGTCATGCCTTTTATCTACCCTCACCCGTCACATGCACTTAAAACACCCGCACCCACGGTATTGCGTGTTTTAATGAAACATTAAAAAACTGACGTCCATCGCGGTCCATCAACGTAATGCAATCAAATGAAACGTCATATCGTCCCCGTGTCAGTCTGACACTTTTAACATTTCATAGGTAACTTGCACGAGTGCGGTAACACAGGGAACTAATAAAAGTGGAAATAGACAATTCATTTAAATATTTGTATCATGCTTTCTCTGGGGTTTTATTATTATCCTTTAGGCGTCGGTTATTTTTTGAAATTTATTATATTATTTATTTATTTAAGGTATTGTGATGTAGTATTAGGTATCTATTAAGTAGAATAACATAACAGTATGATTACTATTCTATTCGTATTATATCAAAAACTTGTGCAGTGTTTGGTCCATCATTAGTGCAACTACCTGGGGTTTAACCTCCGATTCTGTGGATTAAAACTTAGACTCTTAAAGACAGAACATCACGAAGCTATGCCAGAAACATGCGTTATCATCACATCACATCACAACATCGGAATTTCTCTGACGAGTGACGAGCTACAACCCCTGGCCATCAATCCAGTATTGATCCGATTAACAATGCATGGCGACACGGACGACAACGGCCAATGTGCCGCCATTATTAATGTGACGTAATTAATGGGCCATGGCAATTCCCAGTGGGCAGCGTTGGCGCCCGATGGCGATAGCTACGTGGTTTGAGCAAACCTACTGAGTTATTTACATAACCTGTGACGCGGAATGATTGTAATAATAACGTTAGGATTCCGTACGTCGGTGGCATGGATGCCATACAAAGACGAAAATACGTCATACTGATCCAAGGCTGGTAGGTGCCAGGCCAGGTGCCTTAATTGTTGCTCCAAGGGAGGATAAGTCGATTTTCGAGGCAAATTTATAAAGGTAGGTACTTTATCCGTACATGCACCCAGGCAAAACTTCCGATACTTATGTTTCACATCACCCTTTCATCAATCTATACTGAAGTAGCCTGATGGAGTCAATTTATTCTCATCGGTAATGAGGCACAACTGCTTTGCAGACACTCGAGTTGACCACGAACTTTCACCAATCCCTAATGAAGCAGGGCGATGAAGTAAGCTACAAGCCTTCTTAGACTAGGTACATGTAGTCTATTACTTATTACACGTCTGACTAGTATGTATGTAGTTGTAATAGACATAGGTAAGGTACATACATGTGCTTTACAGAAAGTTTGAACTTTAAACAATCGCAATCTTCATAACTATGAAAAACTAAAAATCAATTAGTTTGCTGCGAAAACAGAAGAGCCGCTTGCGAGAGAGATCTTGAGAGACTTCACTCACTTTTAAAGTCTTAAGCAACTCTTGAGTAATTGTAAAGCGTAAGCGGATTGATTTAAAATAGGTACATATTATCATTATGTTAATAGCCGGCAATCGATGGTAAGTGCGGGCACTGAATGGTAAGTGGTCATAGTCGCCCATGGACATCAGTTACACTTACACCAGAGGTCAGAGGAAAGAAAGAAAAAAAGTACATTTTGTAAGTAGCTATGTATAATTGTGTTATCTTTTTCTATTTCTAACTCATAAAATAAGTAAGAAGGCAATGATAACATTTCACATTTGATGTTACCTACGTATCTTTATTTGTTCGTGTTGCATACGTAGCTTAGAGGTAATTCATACATTTAACAAACTGTAAAGTACGAAACATTAATAACGATAGCGGAAATATCAGTTCACCTCAGCAGCACCCTAAAGCACTAGCATTAGACATAAGACATGTTTCTAGCATGGACAACATAATATAACCAACACAACGTGAAAACACTCATTAAACTTATACATCGCCACTTTCTACGTGCGATATCGCGGTCAATTCAATACCAATAGCTATTGAAAAACTAGATCACCTATTTTCCTAATAAAGGCAAGGTTTCAAATCAATCGACTAGTCATCTCTTCCGATTAAAAAGTACAGAAGCATCTCACTAATAGAGTAGTACGTACAAAAATGAAAATAAAAACAACTCTTTGTCCTGAATCACATAATGAGGCATCAAACGTTATTCTGTGAAATAATTGTATTTTATAGGGATCGACCCTAGTGCTCAACAGGTGAGAAAATTATGATAAAATTAGGCTAAATTATTATTGTCGTTATTTTAATGGAATTATCACTTACTGCCTTATACTTTCCGTAATCTTCCGCGTTCATAATTACTGCGATTGATACTCGCGTTATATGAACGTAACGCATGTATAATTATGTATGTAAATTATCTATGTGCTACAATAAATTTATTATCGACTAGTGTTTGGATTTAAATTTTCTTCTATGCACTTGCCCACAAATAACTCACACGACGGATACCACGCTTCCGCGTGAAATAAGCATTAAATTTCATTTATGCGTTTCCCTCACGCGGTATTCATTAGAGTCACATAAACACAGTCTATAGATTTTTCATAGAAAAATCGCCTTTCATTTGAAAGTCTACTGTAATCGGAAACTATCGTTCGGTATTTGAATCGGGCGCGCTAATTCGTGCGCGGTGAGATCAAAGGCCCGCCGCGGACCAATTACAGCGCTGCGCACGCGCACCTAAACGCTCCAGTTCAAATTGGTTGGGGGACAAGTTAGAGGAGCCAAAGATATACCAATTTTGATTTTTGTTAATAAAAATTGCCAAAAACCGCTGCAAAGAAACTGGCTTTTAAATGAAAAAGAAGCATCGAAATCGATTTATCCGTTTGAGAGTTACGATGCACACATACAGACAACGTCAAACAAATAAAATCCCTCTTTGCGTCGAGGAATAAAAAAGGGGTCTTTGATTCAAACTCAAACTCAAAAACTCAAACTCGTTTATTTCACGTAGGTATTTACAAATACGCTTGTGAATGTCATTATTTGATTCTACCGCCATTTTTGCAAAGGTGCCTTATATTCTTTTGTAATGGAGGAGAAAAAAAATGGCGAAAAAAAAACTCCTCGGCATCTTTTAAAAGATCACTTACATCTACCTACAGTTTTATACGTACTAACAGGAGCGGAACTGGTCGCGGATGGCTACTTCCAAGCATCCTTGTCATTTAAATATTCATCGACTGTGTAATACCCTTTTTGTATAAGTCGCGTTTTAACATGTTTCTTAAATATTTGTATGGGCAAATCAGTAATGGACTTTGGCAATTTATTATAAAAGCGTACACCGAGCCCCACAAAAGACCGCTGTACCTTACGCAGGCGGTACGAGGAAGTTACTAAATGGTGCATATTTCGTGTTTGCCGATTGGTAATATCGCTTTTTTGTTTGTAAAGACCTAAATTTTTCTTAATAAAAATTAAATTGGTGTATATGTATTGGGAAGCTACGGTTAGTACATCTATTTCTTTAAATTTGTCACGCAGTGATTCACGTGATTTTAGTTTATATATTGCTCTAATAGCACGTTTCTGTAATACAAAAACTGTATCGATGTCCGCAGACTTACCCCAAAGTAATATACCATAGGACATAATACTATGAAAGTAGGCAAAATAAACAAGCTTTGCTGTTTCCACGTCTGTAAATTGTCGTATTTTTCTTATAGCATAAACAGCCTTACTGAGCTTACCCGCAAGTGTCGCTATATGGATTCCCCACTGGAGTTTACAGTCTAGGGTTATTCCTAAAAATACTGCTGAACTTTCAAAGTTTAATAGCTCATTATTCAATCTAATGTCCTTAATGCCGACTTTTACAATAGGCAAAACAAATTCTACACATTTAGTTTTATTGGCGTTAAGAACTAAGTTATTAATGGAAAACCAGTATGAAATATGGGCAAGAGTACTGTTCACATCGTCAAAATTTATTTTATCTCTATTAGTTTTAAATATTAGAGATGTATCATCTGCAAACAGTACAACATTAGCATAATTACTAACATGGAATGGGAGATCGTTTATATAAACTAAAAAAAGAAATGGACCTAAAATTGAGCCCTGAGGGACACCAATCGTAACTGGTGAGCCTGATGATTTAGCTCCGTTTATACAGACACTTTGAATTCTATGATTTAAGTAAGATGATATTAGATTAAGTGCCTTATTTTTTAGGCCATAATGACCCAGTTTCAAAAGTAATGTTTCATGTTGTACACAATCAAACGCCTTCGAAAGATCACAAAATATACCTATAGCATTCTGAGATGCTTCCCAGGCTTCAAAAATATGTTTTAAGAGCCTAGCACCCGCATCGATTGTACTACGACCTTTAATAAACCCATACTGCTCATTATGAAGTAGGTTGTTGACAGAGAAATGAGTGATCATTTGATTCAACATAATTTTTTCAAATACCTTGCTGAATGTTGGTAAAATTGCAACTGGTCTGTAGTTATTAACGTCTGTTTTATCTCCGGACTTAAAAAGAGGTATAATTTTGCTACATTTCATCAGATCGGGAAAAGTACCCAGATCTACACAATTATTAAAAATTACTGCTAGGTGAGGGGCTACAACATCTATGATATTGTTTATCACTTTCACAGATAACCCCCATAAATCACCTGTTTTTTTATTTTTTAAAGATTGGAATGTTTTAATTATCTCTGCTGTCGTAGTATGCTTAAATTCGAACACAACACTAGACTTACTAACGAGCCCTTCTAAAAGAGTATATGCTGTTGCCGGAGAAGATTGTAAAGAGTTCGTAAGTGTGATTGGTATATTACGAAAGTAATCTTCAAAAGCGTTTGCTACTTCGTTATTTGAGGTTATTTTGTTGTCGTTAATAATTAGTTCTAGATTGTGGTCCCGTGCTTTCTTAGTACCGGTTTCATAAGTAATAACATCCCAAGTAGCTTTAATTTTGTTATCCGAGTTTAAAATTTTGTCTTTAATGTATAGCGACTTTGCATGTTTGCAAACGGCTTTAAATATTTTAGAATAAGTTCTCACATGTTCCAAGAAAGCCGCACTATGGTTATATTGTTTTTCATCATATAAGTCGTATAACTTGTTTCTACTTTTGAAAATGCCCTTAGTAGCCCAATCGCTAAATTTACTTTCTTTATTTATTTGAATAGACTTATATTTAAAGATTTTATTAAATTCCTCATTGACATGTTTGAACAAAATGTTATAGTGATTCGATGGGTCTTTTTTAGTAAAAGCAAGCGAATTAGCAATCTTTGATGACATTCTGTCTCTAAAAGTTAACAATTTATTTTTAGTTATAGGTCTACATTTAATCAATTTCTTACTTTTAATAATCTGATGTAAAACAGAAATTCTTTGTCCACAGTGGTCGGAACTTAAACTGCTAAAAATTTCTCTTTCTAAAATTGGACAATTGCAGAAAATATTGTCGAGACAGGTAGCTGATGTCGCAGTTATTCTAGTTGGTTTATGATGATTATGATGATGACAATAATGATTATTTTTTTAATATACGAGATCTGGTCTTTTGGTGACATACTTAAATGTAATATTTTGGAGAGTTCATTCCTTAAGGGTCCATTTTCATACATTGCGATGTGTAGGAAAATACTATCAGGATCAGGAGTGATTAGGTATTCAGCCATTACGGATGACATAGACCCAGAGAACTTACAGTAAATATTTCAAAACGCAAAAGTTCATGCATTAGACCAAACGCCACGTTTTGTTTAGCAAGCACCCGAGAGTTGGTGTCGAAACTGTCGGACCACGGACTTGGGTAATATCTGAATACCTTCTAACTCTGGTTCGCACCCGAATATACCAATTAATGTTAAGTACCTAATTGTATTAAAAAAAAATAGAAGTATGTCTAAAAATGTATTTAAAAAATTTGCACACTGATGTACAAATTAGGTAACAAATTCCTTTTCGACAATATCAGTTTCGTTGTAAAATAAAGTTTTTACTAACGCTTACTTTACTATAGCAGGGATATTGGATGACCAGCACTTTTCATAAGATCATATTTTTTGAGTACGCACGTAAAAAGTCACCCTAATATTTATAAGGATGAAAGGCAAGGACCTAGTTTATAGTTAGTAAACGTGCGATAACAACGGATTTTGTCACGTTCTAAAAGGGTAAAGTAGAGATGAGAGTTGGTTTGAAAGTAAGTTAAAATTACGTACATGCGAGCCAGGCCGCGGGCAGCTACGAGTAGGTTCTATATTTCTCTAATCTCCCAAAGACTCTTTCTCTCTCTTCTCTCCCAAAGCCACCCCATCGGCATATTCGTCTACTCATTTTCATTTGTGCCTATTTACATAAAACCAACATTACAACTGAAACTAACGCGTCAAATTTAATCAACATTACAACACCTCATTCATAAAACTGACGTGTATAAACGTTATGGCCCAAGTGCGTTACGCTTACATCAAGTTTAATAACGACTCCACACGAGGCAGTTATTGGCGACGACATAACGCGTCTATTTTTACCTCATCCCATGAGAGTAATACAGTTTACCGTGCCGAATGACGGATAACTGAAACGACGGTGTTTCTTGGGGTGGGTCTTGGTTTTATGGGACTCGAAATAGAAGCTTTACCGAGTATTGTGCGAAGTATTTTTGGTGGGATATTTTATTGTTCGGCTCTTTGATGTCGAACTAAGGGCTGGTTGAGTAGAATTTGGATGGTTGACCGGGGGCACAAAGGTAAGGTTTGGGGGATTCGTGTCGTTGTTTGTGCTGTTTTCCTTTTTTAAAAAAACTTTTTTTTCTTTTTGTAGTGAAATCCTCAGAGGGGATGCTTTTGTAATAGATCCGTGAATTGACAGTGCAATAAATTTTAATGACTGAGGTGAAGAGGACCAAAATTGTATTTTCAAGCGCTTATAAATAATATGAAATCGACTATACTTCACATTTTTGTTTTTAAAGCTTGACACAAAAATAATTTACTTTATGAGTGTTCCAATTAAAAACGTCTGTGAACGTTAATTTTGATTAAAGAATTGTAGATACTATAATATATTTATAAAATTTCGCCGCTATTGTTGGCCTACTGAAAGGTATTTTGTTTCTACTGTTCTAAATTTTAATTATACAATTTTAATTAATTAGTGTAGTTTAAGTAATAAGTGGAGATTAAATTATTTTTAGGTAGGTATACCCTCACATTTAACCTGAAAAATACGGGCCCAGAACTATTATTACTTACTCTACACTACATTCAGCTTCCACATATAAATTTATTTAAAAATAGAATCAATTATCACCGTCCCTATTTTCGAGTCCACAGATAATTAAAGACGTCACGCCGGAAGTTGTCATAGATAAGGAAAAAGTATTCTGTTACATTAAACACCTATTCAGGGAAGTCATCCGGTTGTGAACGATTGTCGTCGCTATCAAAGCGTGAAGGTTTGTTGTTTTCTTTAATTGCATTGGAGAAAATCTTCAGACGTGAAATAGAAGGTCTTGAAATTGTCACTATCGGTAGAAATATCTTCACTGTAATTCTTATTTCTACGAACAATGTTACTATTCTCTGCTGTAGTTCTTCTGGGAAGGACAAGATCGTATAATTACTCTTCTTTTTTATTCTTACATAGGTACTCCTACAAATGAACATAACACAAAATCAAAAGTACCTACCTACTACCGAAAGTTTTGTTTTTATATGGATAATGTTCACGGTTTGACACGATCATGAACGTTACAATTAATATTGAGTAGGTACCATCTATGACTATAAACGTTTCAAGTCATATAAAAAATAGTTCAGAAATTTTCATATAACAAATAATAAGTTTCTTGAAAACGATTTAAATACTCGTATATTCAAAACATTAAACATGGTAAATAAAAATTATGTAAGAATCTGTTTTAAGGATGGTTAATAGTAAGTACGTTTACAAAGTAATTATCAGTAATCAATGTAATAATAATTATATGTGCTAACAAGACAACACATAAATATTGCACGTTTGATCTGTAGGTCCTTGTGTCACCGATATTTCTGTCTCCACCTGACCTTCTGATAGAGCCGCGAATGTTAGTTGCGATAAGGTGTGAAGTCAAGAATATCTTTACATGGAAACCTATTGTTTATAATAAATACCCTTCGACTCGATAAGATGATATCATAATGACATCCGTAATCCATACTTGTTTGCTAATTACATTATAAATACCAATTACATTAAGATAATTTAAACATGCATAAAAGTAATTTAAGACATTTTAAATATTAATTAATTAAAACCCAATCAAATATCAAAACACATGATACTTCAATTTTCCTACTTACGTCCCTTAAATAGTTACTTTGATAATATTTTAAGGTATAACTTTGCCGTAGTTCTTGAAAGTTGTGAAGGAATTTTTCCTCTACCGTCTCAACGCCCACAGCTCTGAACGGCCAGTGCTTAATAAATCCAAACTATGCACAGATCTCGTAGTAAATAGAATTTTAAGAAGTTCACTCCTGTCTGAGAACTTCCACTGAGTACTCTACTTTACTATTTTTGACAAGTCTGGCTTCATAAAATTATTAAGACTTCCATTCCGTTTTTAATGCTTTAAATTTTAATTTTTTAGATAACATTTAGTTCTACAAGCGCGGGAGTGCAGGTCAAACCTTGCAATCCGAATTAAAACTACTTCTTACTCTACGGACTTGAAATTTTGACGAAATTTTAGGTATGACGAGGTACGTTTGTAAATAAATAGGGCAAGGGAACTCGTTTCATAAGCGACAAAATTTGAAAAAGTTACATAAACATTAGCTCAGTTAGCAAGTAGCAATCCTTAATGTTTTGGATATGATTCCTGTCTATGGAATTAACGTCACAGCCTCCACTTTTCTATAATGAGGAAACAATCACAGTACCTACCTATGTAAATGGCAGTTAGGTAACAATGATGAGAGGCTTTCAGACAGTTGCGGAACTAATTAACTCTTTCACCAATCCGCATCCTTGCAAATATTGTGGATTTTGACCTCAATTAGGACATTTTTTTCAATGACCAGAATTTGTCCAATGAGCAGAAGCCATCATAATATGAAGTAACTGATTATTTATTTTAATTTAAATAAGTTACATACTTAAAACCAGTTTCAGACCCGGATAAAGGACGTCAAGCTTATCATTGCTTTTGCAGCGAAACCACACAAAGGTTAAATTTAAAGCACAGATAAGTTATACGTATTCTAATAAAGTAGAACGCGAAGTCCGAAATTAATACGGGACGGGACGTTAATTCTTGTCGCGGAAGTTCCGGGGCCGTCTCCGCCATGATTCCGACAAGACAAATGCATTTGCAAGATTGTGTAGTCTGCTATTGTCTGCACTTTCCAAATGCTGTATTGCTTATGTGCTTATACCTTTATGTACTTAAATGTCTACATATATGTTTACGGCAGAGTACGACAAAACTATGACAGTGGCAAGTGCAATTTCAAAACAGTGTTATTCACACGTACGAAAGGTTTTTCGAAATTTTGTCGTACAAATTAGCGACTTCGATCATAGTGACGTTTGTCCTTGTCGAATGTCGCACGACTTGTTTCGATGTGATGTGCGTGTGTGAACATGAGAAAAGAAGTAAGAGTACCGCTGTGGTAACGCTTTCTCAAAGGTTCTCAAAGGATTCAAATACACAGAAAATCTCTTTACCTGCATTTAAATAGTAATATAAGTATAGAACTTTGAGCTGAAAATATTTCAACACGATTACGTATGTATTACTTATCTACATCAAAATTAGTATGTATCTAATAAAAAGATCTGGTGCCCTATGTTGTAATCGTATCGTGTCCAGCATGACAGAAATTAGCAATCGTAATGTAGGTTCAGAAATTCCATTTAGATCTTGTTAAGATGTGGCTGTCTGGGGACCAAATCTAAATTGAAATTTGGATTACAGGACGATATCAGACAGATTTTAATGAACACCTAAAGTACGGACCTTTTGAAACGGAGCCGCCATCTGTCCGTAGGTCTGGGGTAGGTAGAAAATTGCATATACATAATATTATAAAATGTACTTACAAGTTTAAGTAATAATATAATTTAGGCGCGGTTTTGTATTTCCTGGAGTTACAAAAGAAGTACTAGGTATGTCACTTAAGTCACTAGCGTACAAAATGGTGCCGTCAAATTTTGCTAATATTGTAATAATGTGATATTTTATAAGTTTCTAGTTTCTATTTATCTGTTTTACGCGATTCTTCACATCGATAGTTACAGTAACATCATCGGGGCGGATCCCTAATGCAACTTTGCTTTGTTTTGTATGAAGATGAAGACACAGTTTTAACGCATTAGCATTTCTTCATGTAACTCGGTGACTTATTTTAAACTTTATATTTTTGTTTCTTTCAAAGACCAATCAAATTAATAGTTTCGAATTAAACTGCTGTTTTCTCGAGTAAGTAACCTGATTATTCGGCTGATTTTATCTATACCTTCTATATTAACTTTTTAATTTTGTGCACACGTGGTGCGGTACAAAACTTACGAATTGCGTTCGCGCCATTTTTCTTTCTGTGACAGATGTCATTATTTTGTCAGTTACCACAGATTAAAGCAAAATTAAAGCCGTAGAAGTAAAACAATAAATTTCCAAAAGTCTATAGAGCAATAAAGTTTGTTCGCTGTTGAAATACCGACAGAGTAGTTACTCGTTCAGGGCATTAGGCGTTCTAAATAGGTATATTCAGTCTATATCAGGGCTCAGACGGAGGCCATTCCGGAGCACTAATGGTTTCTTTGGTCGTAGGAAAAGTGCTGACTGTAGGGTTGTCAACGAGATATCCGGTCTATCTTCCTAAATTTAATAATCCCTCCTATCATCTGCAGTAATATGACTATATTTATTTTAGGTACTTATGTATAACTTTATAGATTTGTACATTTCAGAGAAATTAAACTTTTCTTAGAAAGAGGAAGTATTAAAGAGGATTTTTTGGGGCGTATTGGGGTCCATCTTCGGATTGGCCCAATCTCCTGAATTGTTGTATCTCCTGAACAACGAACGAGACGAGACTTTCGCGCCAGTTTTTTTCTGTTGAAGGTCGTTGGGTTCGTACTGTCCAATTAACCCGAACAGTACCTACTCATGCATGGTAGTAGAAAAACTACCACCATGTTTACCATTACCACTTTTCATCTCAGTTCGTCTGTTTTCCCATGTTGTGGCCGCAGTTTTAGAGAGACGAAAGTAGTTCAATTCTGACGTTTCCTTTTTGACCGGTAGCTCATTGACAATCATCCACATCCTATTTCATCCACATCCTCTTTTTTGGTCTACAATGAATCGGTAGTGCCTTTGGTGTTCCTGATGTCTATGGGTGACAGTGACCGTTTTTCATCAGGTGTGGCAAACTCCTTTTTGATGGAAATGAATAATAAATAACCTACCTTGGTGTAGGTAATTTATTATTAAAATATAATCTGGTTTTAATTCTTGGTGATTGGCAACCCTACAGCGGTTCTCTCAGTTTTGTTATTACAAGTAATTGCAAATGGGAGTTGACAGTCAGAGGAGCATGCATATGTGTTCGAAATTATGCATTCATGAAACTAGCGTTTCAACCGTGCTTACGGCTGGCTCGTAAAAACATTATACATACTTACTTCTTAATATTCCTCGATTATGTACTGGGATTTGATTGAACCTTGTTAAAATATCTGTATGCCGACATAAATATTTTGACACGAAGTTCTTTTGCCCACGTTATTGATGGAAGTTAGAAAGAGAAAAGTGTAAGATTTTTGCGTGAAGGAATAAGTACTTACTTAGATGTCTGTCAGGTGAGGTATATCAGACAGATGTACTCATAATAAGCGTCGGAGTTAAGTGTCTGTTATTATTTTATTTTAGGGGCCTGGGAATTGACCTACAGGACCAAATTAGATTGTGGCAGCCCTACGCGATAAGTTACTGGCGACCCGTACGTACAATAAAATAAGAATGTTATCGCCAACATTTTGTTTTTAATATTGATTTCTGAATCTAAAATATAAACGTCGGTCCAAAATTTTAGGTTACGCTTTCACACAGTCCAAGAGAAAATAACACTTATGACTTACGGAATAGGTGTCAATTTCCTGTGGCAATTCGAACTTTGTTTATATGAGACTTATAACATACGGTCAAATTACTTATATAAACACTTGAAAACAATAGAAGAATCGAACCCTGACCTTGGCAAATGTTAGTAGCTGATGTTTTGACGCAAGTTTCGCAGGTACCTAACGTTTATTTAAACACCATTACCTTACAGCCCCATTGATGAAGCCAACCACAGGTTTGGGTTCGATTCCCAGTCAGAGCTAACATTAATAGGAAAGAGAAATTATCTTCGTAGTTTGATTGTTGAAAACGTCCATAAATAGCAATGACCACCTACCCTTAAGTCATTTGAATCGTAATTAGGTGACTTTAAATTTCTGTACTTTAAATGTGTGATCTTGTCTTTGTTGTTTTGGCAGCTATAACACAGGTAACCCTAGTGTAGGGCTACTAAAAATTGCATGTTTTATAGCTACTATGGCGTTTAAAAGCTAAGAGAATGAAAAATTAGAAATGCCCTTTAAGATTTAAATACAATAGTCTGAGTGCAGAGACCTGTCCTTTAATATTAATTAGCGTCGCTGGCACTAATGTATTTGCAAAGGTTGGAGTTGCGACGAGGCCTGCTATTTGCATATCTGCCGGCCAGTCGACGGATGAAAGTGAGTAAGGATTCCTTATGCCAGGAGTACTTGCGTTATTGATGACTGACGAAAATATCTAACACTTAAGTCATAGCAAACGCGTTGCCATCCTACTAAAATTTCAACTCTTAACGCTTGAGTTTCTAAGTATGTTGCTCTTCATTCAAAAATGCTGGACTGATTTAGATGAAATTTGATACGTAGAAATTATACATTATTCAAGGGCCCTACGATAAATAATTTTTTTTATCATAAAATATTTAACAAAAACTACCTTTTTTTTTTTTTTTTTTTTGTTGACGAGGGGGAAACCTTCAAAAGGTACCCGGTGCCGTGGGAGCGACACAGGGTGATGTGGGATTTTTACCCACTAAAACCCCCCCGGTGGCCTTCCTCAGCGCTTGTGGAGAACTCCGGGATCTCCAAAAGGAACACAACCGGAGTCCTCCAAGCGCGGCGCCCTTATATTCGGGCTCTTCCCGCGAGGGACTAAGGCCCCATCGCTTGCCAGCGCCTTACAACGGTATGCGGCCACACATACCGTCGTCCTTCCCGGGGTTGCTGATGGACGGTTCGAGCTCCCACTCTAGCCGCCCGCAACCCCGAAAGTCCCCTTTTAGTCGCCTCTTACGACAGGCAGGGGATACCGAAGCTCGTATTCTGGTCCCGAGCTACAGGGACTAACAAAAACTACCTAGGTACTATATTATGCCCGAGTAAGCGTGATTTGTGTGTATGTGCTCGATAGTTTGTACCCAAGATTTTTGTAGTTTGATGGATCCGTTTGAATGGATCAGACCGGAATAACTCGTTCATATGGACATAATATCAACATCAATTATAAAATTATATCTATTAATTTGTGATCGATATTATAAAGAGCACCAACCAGCGAGGACAACTCAGTCGTTGTATGCTGCCGCCAGATGGCGCTCACAGCGACATTATCCAGATATATGACGTCATTACACTTGAGCAGGAGTGGGCGTAGCGCGTTATCGTTACATTTTAGTATATCGCCGTTTATACGCCATGCTTGTAGGGCGTTATGGCCTTTGTATAAAAATGTTTGTGACCTTTCAAGTTAGTAAACACATCATTATCATCTCGACCTGGAACTGTTCCACTGCTGGGCACTCGGCACGGGTCTTCTAATCAGGGTAGGGTAATAGTCCACTACAGTAACAAATTGTGGATTGGCGGACTTCACACACGTTTGAGAACTTAGTGAAAACTTTCAGGTGTATCGGTTTCCTCGTGATGTCTTCTTTCACCGAAAAGCAAGTGATAATTTTTTTATAAGACGCGCATAATTTTGTAAAAAGTGTTCGTGCAAGATTTGAATCTGTAATGGTGGTGGTGCTTTTTTTTTTTTTTTATAGCCTGAAGGGCTGACGTAAAAGCAGACGAGCCACCTGATGGTAAGTGGTCATCGTCGCCTATAGACACGAGCAACAGCAGGGGGGTTACCAGTGCAACGCCGGCCCTGAAGGAGAACTCTTTTTACACCTTTCTTGAAGAACCCCATGTCATAGCGCTCCGGGAATACCTCAGAAGGAAGCTCATTCCACATCCTGCACGTTCGCGGCAAAAACGATCGTGAAAAACGGACCGTAGTCGTTCGCCACGAATCCAAGCGATGTGGATGAAACTTCAATCTTCGGCGAGTGGTGTGATGATGGAAGGGTGAAGTTGGCACCAAATCGAACAATTCCTCGGAGCACTCACCGTTGTAAAGCCGATAGAACACGCAGAGGCAACCTATGTCTCTCCTCAGACTTAGGTGTTCTAACCTGTTAGTGACTCGTGGTTCGTTGACAATTCGAACTGCGCGCTTTTGTACGGCGTCAAATGGACTAAGCTGGTATTGTGGCGCCCCTGCCCAGAGATGAGAGCAGTACTCCATGTGAGGCCTGACCTGTGCTTTGTAAAGCATCAGTACACCACCATTAGGACACCAAGCTTTTTGGAGGCCAATTTGGCCTTAGCTTCCAGATGACTCCGATACTGCACGTCGCTCGAAATGTCAACGCCCAGAATCCCAACACTTTTACCAACGGTGAGCGCGGTACCCTGGAATTGAGGCGCTATGACAAATGGGGTTTTCTTAGCGGAAAACGCGCAAACTTGTGTCTTCGTGGGGTTGAACTCGACTAAATTAAGTCGACCCCATTCCGAGACTTGCTCCAGAGAGTTCTCGACTTCAGACACAAGTTTGATTCTGCTATCCTCCACTTGTGACCGAGAGGCATTTGCAGGGCCTGTATAATAGGCATCTCCCGTGCTGTCATCTGCATAGCAATGAATGCCGTTTGCACGCTCAAGCATATCATTGATATGCAGAATGAACAGAGTAGGAGACAGCACAGACCCTTGGGGAACACCAGCGTTTATGGGTTTCAAATCTGAGCAACAACCGTCGACAACGACCTTTATATGTCGCTCAGACAGAAAGCTGGCTACCCAACTGCATAACCTCTCAGGGAGACCGTAAGATGGTAGCTTCGCGAGAAGAGCCCTGTGCCAGACCCGGTCGAAGGCCTTAGCGATATCTAGGCTGACTGCCAGTGCTTCCCCGTTGCTGTCTAGGGCCTGAGCCCACCGGTGCGTGAGATAAACTAAAAGATCGCCAGCTGAACGACCGTGACGGAAACCGTACTGTCGATCATTGATCAGCTGGCGATCTTCGAGATATCCTAGGAGCTGTGTGTTTATTACACGCTCCATCACCTTCGCAAGCAGGGAAGTTATCGCTATAGGCCTGTAGTTGGCCGGGTCACTGAGATCGCCCTTTTTGGGGATAGGATGAACTAGGGCTACTTTCCACGAAGACGGTACTATACCAGTGGTGTAGGATAGCGAGAATAAGCGCGTTAAGACGGGAGTCAACTCGGGAGCACACGTCTTTAGCACCACTGCGGGGATACCATCCGGCCCACTCGACTTCTTGGTGTCGAGGGACAGTAGAGCCCGCCTGACAGCTTTTTGAGTAAAAAGTATGTCATTCAGCGAGCTCTCACACCGCGGGATGTTAGGCGGTGTGGCCCCCCCATCATCAAGAGTCGAGTTGGCGGCAAAAAGGGTGCCCAGAAAATCGGCTTTCCCCTTTGCCGTGTGGACAACGGATTTATCTGGTAAACGCAGTGGCGGAAGAGATGAACGACAGAAGTTGCCCTCGACAGCCTTGGCTAGCGACCAGAATTCACGACTACCAGAAGGATAGCCGACTAATCGCTCGCCAATTCTGCCGATGAATTGGGCCTTCGCCCTGGACATCTGCTTCTTTGCCGACCGAGAGGCAGCGTTGAGCTTTTTCTTAAGCTCTGGGGCTGATGGATTCTTCGAAGTGTACGCTGATGACCAGGCCTGGTAAGCAGCATGCTTGCGGTTAGACGCCGCAGCACACGAACTGCTATACCAGGGCTGGTTTTTACCACCGATGGATACGACAGAATTAGGTATGAAACATTCCATACCCTGACGGATCACATCGGCTACTGAATCAGCGCACACGTTCGGGTCCCCTGATACGAAACAGAGCTGCCTCCACTGGTACGAACTAAGGAATTCCCTGAGTCCGTCCCAGTCTGCCGACTTGTAGTGCCAGACTTGACGCGATCCAGTGGGCCGAGGGTCCTCATGGCGCGTCAAGGGCACAGTTGTCCGTACCAAGCAGTGGTCAGAGGAACCTAAAGGTGCCCCGACCACCACTCGGTAGTCAGATGGATGTGAAGTCAGCAGCAGGTCTAGCAGAGAAGCAGTATGGCTCTCAACATCAGGGACTCTGGTGAAGCCAGCAACAACCTGAGTGAGGCCGTAGGCCAGGGAAAAGTCGAAAGCAGTTCTCCCGGCGAAGTCGGTGATCCTGGATCCCAACCAGTCAGAGTGGTGGGCGTTAAAGTCCCCCAAAATCACCAACTCCGCCGAAGGATACTGCTCCAAAACTCTGTCGGCCGACCTCTGGACGTGCTCAAATAATCGAGTCGTCTCCGCGTCTCCGCTGTAGGACCTATATAGACACGCATAAACACGGGTGTGGTCTCCCATGTCCACGCGCGTCCACAATACAGATAGGTCCTTGTCTTCAAGGCAGGTCAGACGGCAGCAACAGACATCATCACGAACGAACATACACACCCCGGCATGCGGCCTGAATGCGTGCTCAAGCCTGTAGCCGGGGTAACAAAGATAAGATGTGTCGACCGGTGATGATATCTGTGTCTCCGTCAAAAAGAGCAAGGCCGGCTTTGCTGTCTCAAGATGGTAGTGGACAGCATTAAGGTTGCTGTGAATTCCCCTGATGTTGCACATGTCTACATTAAGTGTGGCAGGGGTATCAGGGGTTGCCGCTGGGTGAAGCCTTATTCTTTTACGTGACTTGCCCATGTTTGAGAGGTAAGAAAAGAGAGGAAAGGTAGGAAGTACAGCGAACTATTGGAGACCCCCGGGGTAAGGTATGGACTCGTGACACCGTGCTACGGAGGGAGTATGTGAGTTGCTGGCGCGGCGGACGGAAGGGCCCCTGGTCCCCCCCGCGCACGGGCTCCGGGTACCACTCCGGTCTCTTACTCCGGCACGGAGCCCATACAGCGGGATTATGCGCCGGATGATGGGACAGCCTCCCAGGCCAGAGGTTACAAGTGTTGCCTGGGTTCGGGTCCCTGTACTGTCCGGCGGGCGGCCAGCGGCAAGCCGTTTCACCAGGTCTCCCTGGCCGCCGCGCCAACATGTCACGTCCGCTCGAGCAACAGAGCCTCAGGAGTCCATAAAAACCCGAGGATACACCAACGATCACCATACAGGGGAAAGGGGAAGGGGTGGGAAAGAGGAGAGAACTGGCTCTCAAGCCACCAGCCGGAACACGACAGGTCGTTTGGCGGCTGACTCAAGCAGGAGGGTGGTAGCTAGCCAGCCGGGTTCGAGACCCTACCACCAGCCTAGAGTACCATCGGGATTGTGCTGGACGGTACAGAATCCAGCGACCTCTTAAAGGAGGGACCGGGCGCCGTGACCTCGTCCGTTGTTCAGCAGGGTGCACCACGAGCAGGGGAGGACGACTTGGACTCAAGGATGGGAGGAGCCCCTTACACCCCCCCTTACGCCCCTTACACCCTTGCCGATTCCTCAGAGCCTACGTTAAAACCTCCTTGCTATCCCTGCTTTCAAGTTCACACCGAAACAATTCAGTGTAGTCGACATAATTTTGCCATCCCTGATTACTCCATCGAACAACCCGAAGCACATACTAGGTATAGGCATATCCTTCCTTCCGTAGTTAATATACCTACCGACGGCCGAACGACGCGGTTTGCCTCGTCATTTATTATGCGCGCCGCGAGGTATTGGAATAGCGTACCTGCGTCGGTAACCCGCCTATGAGCCAGAGTATTTAAGACGAGAGTCAATCCTCTTTAGTAAAGTTAGTGCGCTCACCATTAGGGACTTTATCGTCACTTAATATCAAGTAGGATCGTTATCACGCGATTCCTTATAGAGAGGAAAAAATCCAATCAGTTTTCTGTAATGTTGACATCCACATGTAACTATACTCTCCCATTGAGATGCTGTTACGGGTGCCATTGACAAAACAATTAACACACCACTGAGACTCGTGGTCCAGGGGCAAATCTGCCCGACTGGGGATCAAATCCGGTACCACTTATTTTTCAGAGCAAAATAACAAGTAACCAACTAGGATACGCGAACGTTATTTAATGATGTGTGTGTCAATAATGATTGTTACACAACGAATACCTAGTATCTACGCTAAATATAGGTAAATTCAATTGAATAAATTTAATCACACCTGTGTTTCTTATTATGTAAATCAAAAACTACAAGCCCATAGGCACATAATATAACAGAGTAAATAAGTTGCGAAATGAAGCGAGGTCTACTTAATTTAAAATACCTTGAGGCTTAAACAAAAAATATTTAATCCACAAAGTTAAAAGTCAAGTTGTGAAAAGGCTCAGAACAAGACCTCAAAACGCGAACAATACAAAATACAATCGAGGTGAATTCTGTATTCAAAGGTATTGGGCACAAAGACTCGTTAGGGGCGGGGCCTCGCGCCCGGAGCCCCGGACTCTAATCAGCCCTTTGTCTCTATCTTCATTATGCCGCAAAAATATTGTCACAAGTCGCTAAGGTTAACAGAAAGAAGGATTCATTTGGATTCATTGAGATTCATTTTGTTTTACTCAGTATTTTTGCCTGTTCGTGATGAATATTCGATGTTGTTGATGCCGACAAATAGGAAGATGTAAGTAATCAGGCGCCTTCTCTTAGTAAATGGTCGTTTGTGGATGTCAGAAAAACAAAACACGTCGCCGATGCGTTGCAGGTTAGGCAAGATGAAGGAGGAAATAAAGAAAGGTTATTGTTATTTAACATATCCGAGTTTAAAAATATTTAGGTATATGTTTAAAGGTTACGCTTTTTTATCTGAAAGGTCTGGATTCGTAATTCCAAATTTTAAAATGAATACGCACAGTATTAGAAATTAACTGTCACTGGCTTGCTTTGAAAACGCAATAAACTAAAAGATCTGTGTAATGCTCACGAAAGTGTGAAGTTAGTTCAATTCAAAATCAATCAGTTAATCAATTTAACAGGTCCGATTGTTGTAATACTCAATATACCTACGTACCTGTACATAACGCCAATATACAAGACTACCGTCAGTTGAAAAGCTACGCAGGTGTGTTCGTATGTAATGCTCACGAAAGTGAAGTTAGTTCAATTCAAAATCAATCAGTTAATCAATTTAACAGGTCCGATTGTTGTAATACTCAATATACCTACGTACCTGTACATAACGCCAATATACAAGACTACCGTCAGTTGAAAAGCTACGCAGGTGTGTTCGTATGTAATGCTCACGAAAGTGAAGTTAGTTCAATTCAAAATCAATCAGTTAATCAATTTAACAGGTCCGATTGTTGTAATACTCAATATACCTACGTACCTGTACATAACGCCAATATACAAGACTACCGTCAGTTGAAAAGCTACGCAGGTGTGTTCGTATGTAATGCTCACGAAAGTGAAGTTAGTTCAATTCAAAATCAATCAGTTAATCAATTTAACAGGTCCGATTGTTGTAATACTCAATATACCTACGTACCTGTACATAACGCCAATATACAAGACTACCGTCAGTTGAAAAGCTACGCAGGTGTGTTCGTATGTAATGCTCACGAAAGTGAAGTTAGTTCAATTCAAAATCAATCAGTTAATCAATTTAACAGGTCCGATTGTTGTAATACTCAATATACCTACGTACCTGTACATAACGCCAATATACAAGACTACCGTCAGTTGAAAAGCTACGCAGGTGTGTTCGTATGTAATGCTCACGAAAGTGAAGTTAGTTCAATTCAAAATCAATCAGTTAATCAATTTAACAGGTCCGATTGTTGTAATACTCAATATACCTACGTACCTGTACATAACGCCAATATACAAGACTACCGTCAGTTGAAAAGCTACGCAGGTGTGTTCGTATGTAATGCTCACGAAAGTGAAGTTAGTTCAATTCAAAATCAATCAGTTAATCAATTTAACAGGTCCGATTGTTGTAATACTCAATATACCTACGTACCTGTACATAACGCCAATATACAAGACTACCGTCAGTTGAAAAGCTACGCAGGTGTGTTTGTATGTAATGCTCACGAAAGTGAAGTTAGTTCAATTCAAAATCAATCAGTTAATCAATTTAACAGGTCCGATTGTTGTAATACTCAATATACCTACGTACCTGTACATAACGCCAATATACAAGACTACCGTCAGTTGAAAAGCTACGCAGGTGTGTTCGTATGTAATGCTCACGAAAGTGAAGTTAGTTCAATTCAAAATCAATCAGTTAATCAATTTAACAGGTCCGATTGTTGTAATACTCAATATACCTACGTACCTGTACATAACGCCAATATACAAGACTACCGTCAGTTGAAAAGCTACGCAGGTGTTCGTAGCTGGTAGGCTGATTGCGACAACCATACCATAAAAGTGTATTGGTTGCAGAACAGGCACCGTGCGGAAGGCTGGAGCTGGAAGATATTTGCGTCGATCGAGCGGAAATGGTTTACGAGCGGGTTGGCTCGGCTCATTGCGCCTAGGGTGTCTACCGTCGTCCCTGTAGCTCGGGACCAGAATACGAGATTCGGTATCCCCTGCCTGTCGTAAGAGGCGACTAAAAGGGGGCTTTCGGGGTTGTGGGCGGCTAGAGTGGGAGCTCGAACCGTCCATCAGCAACCCCGGGAAAGACGACGGTATGTGTGGCCGCATACCGTTGTACGGAAGGCTAGCGATGGGGCATTTAGTCTCTCGCGGGCAGAGCCCCAAGGGCGCCGCACTCGGAGGACTCCCGTTGTGTTCCTTTGGAGATCCCGGAGTTCTCCACAAGCGCTGAGGTAGGCCACCGGGGGGGTTTTAGTGGGTAAAAATCCCACATAACCCTGTGTCGCTCCCACGGCACGGGGTGCCTTTTGAAGGTTTCCCTCTCGATAACAAAAAAAAGGGTGTCTACGTCAAGCTCTGTGCGGACATGTCCGGACCGGACTCTAGGCCTTTTGTTCAACTTTTGAATTTGTCCACCATTTAGAATTGTAGGGATATTGAAAATAAGTATTAATAATTATACATTTTGAAAACGATTGGTCCAATGTTGGTTTATTCAACTTTAAAAATGTAAATAATATAGGTACTTAATCAGTGTTACTAAAAAATAATAAGTTTGCGCTTAGTTAAGAACGAAAAAAACAAAAGTTAATTTAGTAATGCTACTTTTTTATGTCTGAATTTTCTGTAATATCCAGGTAATGAGTCTTGGGCTTGATTCTCGGCCGGAGTAAATAAATGTTTCTTTTCTGTCGTGAATGTAAGTGATTTGTTCTCAGAGGGAATCCTAGGGGTATATAGCGTTATTTGTTATATTATTATAAATCCGGACTTTTTTTAATTTTATGATGGACACCCTACACGCCGTGTCGGGTTGGTATCGGGTCGGTATCGGCCGCTAAATGTCTCCATCTCCGATCTTACGACTCACATTCTTTGTAACAAAATGTATGTTGAAAACTACTTACTTTGAGGGTTGGATTTCATTTTGTTATATTTTTAGAGAGTTAGTGAAGATGACGTTACTAGGTATTATAAGGTTACTAGGTGTGTTGTTATGTTTAAGCCTTTAGAAACAATTATTTTATACCAAGTGTATGCTATTGGTAGGGTAGGTAAGATTGAAGTAAAATGAATAATATATTTTATTCGATGATATTACTTTAACGAAAGTGTAACTATAATGTGTTACAGTCCATACAATTATTAACATCTAGTTCATGATTCGCTCCAAAGACATTAACGGACTGTGCGATAGATAACATATAACGGAACATATAAAACGGAAAGAGCTAAATGAAAATTATGGAAAAAGGGGAATTTTACTGTCTTATATTCATTTATAATTAAGATATATCGTCCCCTTTGGAAGTGTACACGAACCTCGTATTTATTTAGAGTGCGTAGGTAAATGGATGATCACCATGTTTCGGTGTAGAAAAACATTATGCGGAAACCTTCACATCTGAGAGTTCTTAATGTTGTATCAAACGTGAGGATTCTCTCAACCCATACTTGCCCAATGTGTATTGCCTTAACCCTTACAATTTGATAACTGTAACAGCAAAGTTGGTTTTTCAGGTAATAATCTGATAAATGCAGACGAAGCCTGACGGTAAGTGGTCATCGTCACTGGAGAGCAGTAAGTGTTAGCCAAAGATGTAGTAAATAATATCTAGATGGAACATCGAATCCGCGAAAACGTGTCAAAAAATTGTGGCCAACTGTTGGCCAAAACTTTTATATCATTACGCACAGATTACGCACACATAGACAATAAATGAACGCGAAAAACATCGCCTACACGCACACATGCTTGATAATGTTGCCTTGTTTTATTTGTTTTCATTGTAGGGCGACGCTCAATCTAGATATTTAAAACATCATTGGTGTTAGCGTAAAAGAAGCAGGATCCCTGCATTATTTCTGCTACATTACAACCTTCCTTCATATTTAAACCGTTTCACTGATGATTTTAGAAGGAAGGTAGCTAGGCAGGTGTGTCAACCGTGCTGTTAAGTAACGTTGGGATTAACTTGGGTGGCATAGAGCGATCTCTAATGCTATAGTCGTACAAGAATCTTTTGGCGCGTGGCTGACGTGAGGGTGACAGAGACAGCGCTTTACAGGTAAGGCAAACTGTAAGGCACTGTCTCTGTCACCCACACGTCATCCACGCGCCAAAAGATTCTTGTACGACTGTACATGTACATTTGCCGTGGCTCGCCGAGTGTCCGCCAGATCCGAGCCACAGTATAGGAAGGAAACAGTAAATAAACCTTACAGTTCAAATTATTAAGATTTACAATAGTTATCCATGCAATATTATATATGCAGAACTCTTTGTGTCTGTCTCTGACGCTTTCACAACTAAACCACCAGCCCGATTTGAATGAAATTGGGAATGAATGGGTATAGTTGTAAACCCAGGCTCATGTATAAATAAGCTATTTTCAAAAATCAACCCTTAAGGGGCTGAAATAGGGGATCCACGCGGGTGAGCCCCGGGCGGATAGCTAGTAAAATACAATTACATCTCTCTCTTTGGGACAGGTAATTAAAACTGAAATGTTCCGTAAAACCTGGTTAAATGGTCAAGATCCTTAACCGTTACCACCGTTACCAGTTAACCACCAAAGCCTTAACTAGGATGAGATTAGCATAACACAAGCGAACGCGGTAACAATAACAGCCACTGGTGCATTTACCCTACTCGGAAGTAGGCCAGCGCTTGTCTAGGCATCTATTACGGTTAAGTCATTGTAGTGAAGCGGTGGCCCAGTCAGTTAGAATGCAGTCACACTACACAGATGTACTATGTAGTCTATGTACGACTTAGTAGTGCATAATAATGCTTCCAGTGAAGCGCACTTGCAACGTTTTCCTTGGGTAATATTGTTTGTGTTTACGCACCTAGTTTTCTCTGTATGAGAATCTTCCTCTTCTTAAATGCTTGGTGATTGTATACATTGTGACCGTAACCCAGAAGAACGTGTGATTGACTTCATGATTTCCTGAATTCAAAAGCAATTTACCTATTTAATTATAGCGGTAGAACTGGTACTAAGTACGGTGACAGGTGGTGGTACCTTCCCGGGTGTACTCTGTTAAACTCTCTTCTCTCTACCACCTGTCATAAGCTTTGTCTCAGCAACAAATCCAAGCTGAAAATCCAGACTGAAAACTACTAATATTGTATCCATAAATGGACTATATGTATTGTGTCCTGAATGAAACATTTTTGAAACAATATAATCAAATGTCAATTTAATACATATACCTAACTTCTATGATATTAATGGTTTTCAACCCCTGACGGGTATTCTCACAAGACTTCGACTACCCGTTATTCTCTCAATATTTCGAACAGAGTGATAAGTACTGCGGCGTGCGATGGTACTTACCTGGGTGAACTCCAGACTCTACCACCTATCATAATCTTTGTCTCAAGAAATCCAAGCTACAACTGAAAACTAACAATATCGTAGCCATAAATGGGCCACTTGTGTCCCGAAACATGTTTACGTTACGCAATACAAGTTCCATCAATCCGGCGGGAGTGGCGTCGCCGTCGTGTGATGTGTGATGTAGCGACGCACTAAATAATGTTTTTGATGTGAACTTCACGGCATCACGGCGCTTGTTAATGGCACGCTCGGATTGTATATCAAAGCGCGGTTATAACCAAAACTTTGTTAGGAAAGACGGTTATACAAGCGTTACATTTTTTTGAGTTTCTCAGTTTTATACGGTAAAGTGAGGTTTGATGTAACTGAAAAATATATTGTGACAAGGTTTTGATCACGAGTTTTTTCGTGTGAGAAACAAACAACGTCCAAATACGTAATCGTCAAAATATCAACAAACAATGCTGAGCTGAAATCTACCCTCTGTATTTAAAAAAATAAAGGTAAATTAAATTGATAGAACCGACTCAACCGACATTTTATGAAAATGTTATATCGTACTCCCTTTTTCAATTTTATTTTAACAAGTTTTATTGAAAACCGTTCAGTGGTTTAGGAGTGAAAGCCTCACAGACGGATAGACGGACAGACACAGCTACTTTCACATTTATAATCTTAGTAGCGATAAACTCTTAGAACTAAAGAAAACATTGTCATACAGTTAAAATTAGTGCACTTTGCACTTCAAAATTAAACGCGATGGCCTGAGTACCACACCTATCCGGTAGTTAGTACCTTATAACTCATGAAAGAAATATTTTTATTCAGTTTATCCCCACATACATACAATTTGCACAACTTTTCTGTTCAGATAGCTGTACCGTTCAGTGTGCGCGTTGCCTTATGATCGTAGGTTGGGTAGAATAAACAACCAAATAAAGATTATGGCGTTCATCAGATATTCCGGCGGAGTGTTTATATCGCTTGCTTATAACTTATGGTCGTAAACAAACATTAACGTATGTTGGATTAGTGTGTGTGTACGTACTTATAATATAATTTAAACGACCAACTTGAAATTTATTTTGTACTTGTAAATCCTCGCTTCTCTACGGAAAATCAGTCACTCTTTAGCCACATTCAGAAATTATTTTGTAATTTAAAATGACAACTTTTTAGTTACGCACTGATTGAATACCTAATAACAAAAAAAACTGAAACGACAGGGTACCACGAAAATTGTCCCAAGGGAAATTATTTGCGGAATAAAAATATCCTGTCTTGTCTCCTTATCAAACTCCATCCGAATTTGTTTAGTCGATTAACAGCGACAAGGTAGAAGACAAACAGATCGTCAGAGTTACTATCACACTTGTAATATATGGATTAAAAACGATAGTTTTTTTTATGGAATTAAGATAGCAAACGAACATGCAGCACCACCTTCCGCTGCCGCCCATGACAACTGTGACCGACCCAGAACTAGACTAATGAGTCTCGTTCTAATTCGGTCACAGATGCGTTGCTACCCCTGAGGACTGAGATGGTCGCCTCTAAAAAAGTGTAACCGGCTCCACACCTTCCTATCCGGAACACAATTGCTCTTAAAACAATTATTACACGGTAGGAATGGTACTAAGTACCGTGGCAGGCGGTGGTACTTCTCCGGGTGAGCTCTAGGCCCTACCACCTATAAAATAATATATAATAATATAAATTAAGATAGTTAGATACCTAATAACTAAAACTACTCCTAAATTACCTAACATACCTAACTGTATAATCAGTAGGTACAGCTCGCAAACAGCTAACACCCCATGCCATTGTAATCGCAATAACCGTTACAGTTAGAAACGTAATAACACCGCAACCATTGGGGAACATCCTACAAAAACTGGACTTACAAAAGAGCAAAAAATTAAACCAACTTTCTACTAAACCTCCAGGTGCATCTCATTGCGACGATAAGCTTAAGCTATTTTGAACCGTATTTCAATACAACAAGAGCTAGTTAAACTGCCGTTGTGAATTGAAAAGCATTTATCGGTAAATATGAATTTAGTCAAATGTGATCTTTATCACAAAGCAGTAGAGACGTGTCAAAGCTGTTTATTGAGTGTTAAAGCCTTGATTCTGAGGTCTCTGGTTACCAAAGGAAGTGAAGATTTAATATCTCGTTTACTTCACATTCCCTGCATGGGAAGTGTTCCCGATTTGATCATATTAAATTACAAATTGTGGATTTCAAGTTCTTTGGTCATGATAGGGTAAAATATTCGTTACGCGACTCGCTAACTGAGAAACACAAGAAGCTTAAAAAATAAGTCTCTAAAAAATACGAACATCGTAGTCTAGTTTGATTGAAAAAACTAAAAAAAGTCAATCCTTACTAATATCCTTACTAATATTATAAATGTGAAAGTGTGTTTGTTTGTTTGTTTGTTTGTTTGTTTGTTTGTTTGTGACGCTTTCACGTCGCAACAAAGCTATTATATGGTAAGATTTATGTATGTGGGGATAGTTAGGAGGGTGGAGAGTGACGTAGGCTAATTTTGTACCGCGGAAAAACATCCCATTCCCATGGGAAGATCGATGTTTTGTTAGTTGCTAGATATTTATTTTCGGAGTTGTTAATAGATGGCGGTAATAAAATTCATTTGCAAGTTCTGAATTACGCTATCAAATACTACATGTAATTTACTTAAGTCATAGGCAAATGTAATAGGCTACTTTAGCTCTGCCTCGAGAACTCCCCGCTCCGGCTGTATTCAGTGTACCGCCCGCCCGCTGGCACTATCCTGTTGACTGATGTCCGCAAGTTGCTCAGCCAACAGGATAGTGCCAGCGGACCAGAGGGACCTTGGAGTCGAGAGCCTGGACGACTTCATCGAGAGATTGGCACGCAACATGTTCGGGCGTGTCGACGCGTCGCGGTTCCCGCATCTGCAGGACCTGGCGCCGCTCCACGCCCGTCCAGCGGACCGCTGGGCCTTCCCGCGCGACTTGCTGGTTGCTGTTGCTGGCGACGGGCCTAGCACTGACTGATACTGGGGCTTCGTAAGTCGTCGCCCGGCGCTGATTGGCTCCTGCTGGGCTTCCCACCAGCGGGATTCACCCGGTAGGGCCTCGATCGCCTGGGCGGCGCGAAGATGAACCCCATCCCGTTTAAAACTCTGTGGCCTGTAAAAAGGCCACCACTCACCGGACTTGACCTATTGGTTAACCACAGATGGACAACCAAGGGCCTTAGGGCCCAGCCCAAGAACCGGCCCGTTTTAACGGGCCTCGAGAGACACCCCCAAAGGGGAACTAACTGTCCCGAGGGCTCCACACACCTCAGACAGGGTGGAGTGAAGAGAGCGAGTAGTAGGCTACTTTTTAGCCTAAATTCCTACGGGAGCGGGACCTACGCGGCTGTTACCTACAGGTCCCGAAGCGAAGCGCGGGCGGTTCTCTAGTGTCAATATAATTTGAAAAGAAAAAAAATCTGATATCAGAATAGTTTGTTCCATATCCGGTTGGTCGTGATTGGGTTATTTAAACATCTATAAAGTAAACATTCAATTAATAAAAATAAATAAAGTGCTCACAGTCGCCCACGGACATCACTAATGTCAAAGACAACCGAGAAACAAAATTAAGCTGAGTCAAGCGCAAACTAAACATGTACCTACTCATTACATTTTAAAAATTACAGTTGTTAACTAAACCTCACCACACTCCTTGTTAAACCATTAACACAACACAGATCCAGCCTTAGTTACACCGTAAACACTGACATATCGCCATCTTCCTTTTTACGTTTCATTTTCTCTCGCCCTTCAACCATAGAGGGCGGAAGTGCCGTTAAAAATTGATTCAATTGACGTCCTCTTGCGTTGTTAGCTTCCGTTTTGACAAAGTTGCCAACACGGCCATGCTGCGCGGTGCCTGCCCCAGGCACCCCAAGAGTCCATATAAAATACTGAAACACCAAAGTTTATAACTGTTAATAAGGTATTATAATGGTACCTGTCACATTAAGTCTTTCATGAATGTTTTGATACTGATGAGACCGCCTGCACTTCCCAGGATGTAATCCTCCCTTAAGAGTTCCAGGTTCGTCTCATGAGCTAAGAGCCGTTTGCCGCTCAAAGGGTGTGTAACCTCACTTAAGCGTAACAAATTCGTCCCGTTCGAAATGCAAATCCTTAGTTGCAAATGCCATACTAGTCTTGCATGAATGTTATGATGCTGATGAGACCGCCTGCACCTCCCAGGATGTAATCCTCCCTTAAGTGTTCCAGGTTCGCCTCATGTGTTAATGGGATGTTTGCCGCTCAAAGGGTATGTAGCCTCACTTAAGCGTAGCAAATTCGTCCCGTTCGATAACCCCTGAGCAAGACGTCCAAAACGCAACAGGTCATACCGCATTGCACCCAAATACCACATGATAATACCCCGGATAATACGATAAATCTTAAGAAGTTAAGAGGAAAATGAGAGTTACGTGATGAAAATTAATTGTTTCTGTATTTTATATTGACTCTAAAATAATTTAGACACACAAGTTTAAACAGACTGTTAGGGAATGAATTATATAAATATGTATTTTGTAAATATATATGTACGAAATATATGCATTTGCCAACACGGACACTTACGTGCTTATTCCCAATCATCAATATTTATCCACGGTTTCATGTTCTCCGCCGCGGTTGTCCCAGTATATGACTTACAACTCCTTTGACTACCTCGCAAATCAGTCACCTCATATCGGTCATTGCCTAAGACTTTCTTTATTTGGAACGGTCCTTTAAATACTGGTAGCAACTTCCTACTATTTCCATCATTATTATGACTCTGTATTTTAATCAAAACTAGATCTCCCTCGGTATATTTCTTTGCCTTTATTCTCGTACTGTCGAACTTTTCTTTTTGAGACTTTGCATTACTTTTAATATTTTCGTCTACACATTTGCGTAGCGTCGTGACGTCAATGAGTCTATCGTTATCCGGTGCCAAACTATCGCAGTCGGAGCGTAACCGGTAACCAAAGAAAACCTCACTTGGAACAGCTTTGATCGTTTTGTGAATTGTACTGTTTAACCCTTGTTGAAGTTTCTTTATGCATTCGTCCCACAAATTCTCATCTGTATCAGCTCCTAGGGCTCTCATAGATTCCAGTATAGTTTTATTAAAGCGCTCAACCTGGCCATTGGAACGTGGCATACCCGTCGCTGCAGTGTGTATACGAATATTTTTGTTTATACAATATTCGGTAAACTCGCTAGATGTAAAACATGACCCAGCATCTGATATGATCCGTCTGGGATTGCCAAAGATTTTTGAAATTTGTTCCAATTCATTAATTACTCCGAGCGCGTTCGTGGAGCGGACCGCGGAAATAAAGACAAATTTAGTAAAAGAATCTATTAATACTAACAGATATTTGTTCTTGTTTACAGTTTCAACAAACGGACCCAAATGGTCAATATGAAGAGTATGAAAGGGCTGTGCGTGCTTCGGCAATGGATATAGTTCCCCCTCCTTGGGCCCTCCTTTATTTTTAAAATAAATACAGTTTAAGCAGTTCTTGATGTATTTTTTTACAATTTGTCGCATACGCGGAAACCAATATTGATGTTGAATGCGCTCTACTGTTTTGTCTAAGGCAAAATGACCTAAATCATCATGGTTACACTTTATAATTTGCCAGATACATTTTTTTGGAACCACCCACTTACGCCCTCGGCTGGTCCTTCTGTAAACTTTGTAACCTAGCAGCTCATAATTGTTAAAAGTATGTTTATTTTGTTCGGCCTCACCTGATAGTAAAATGTTTTTAATTTTGACTAAATTTGGATCTTGAAGTTGCACCGAAAGTAGCCAGTCCGACTCTGTTATTGATAATACTAACTCCTTTTCAGATTTTTGACCGCTTTGTGTCGGGTTCCTGCTCAAAGCGTCGACATGTTGCATGCGACTTCCTTCCCTATGAATTATAGAATATGAAAATTCTTGCGTTGCTAATACCCACCGGGCAATTCTAGGAATAATATCTTTTTTTGTTAAAGCAAACCGAACTGCGTTACAGTCGGTAACAATTTTGAATTCTGAACCTAATAAATACAACCTAAACTTTTGTAGGGAACATATTATAGCCAAAAGCTCGAGTTCAAAGGAATGATATTTCTTTTCATCCTCTGTTGTTTGACGACTATAGTAATGAATAGGTTTCTCGCCTTCCTCAGTGAGCTGCATAAGGATTCCTGCGAGGCCATCTCTACAAGCGTCAGTATATAATATGGTTTCTTTGCTTGGGTCAAAAATTGTTAAAATACTATCAGATGTCAATTTGTCTTTCAAATTTTGAAATGCCTGCTTATGAATTGTATCCCATACCCAAGGGGTATCTTTTTTTAACAGTTTTGAAAGAGGGCTAGACAGCATTGCACAATCCTTAATAAATTTGCGAAAATAACTGATGAGGCCAAGAAATTGCCTCAGTTGGTGAACCGTCTTGGGTACCGGAAACTCTTTTACCGCTCTTAATTTTGCCTCATTTGGCATTACACTATTTGATTTAATTTTATAGCCAAGAAATTCAATTTCGCTTTTAAAGAAATGGCACTTTTTAAAATTTAATGTTAAGTTATTTTCTCTGAATATTTTTAATACCTCTTCAAGTAACCATAAATTTTCTTCAACTGTTTCAGTAATTAAGTAGACGTCATCAAGATACAGAATCACTTTATCAAACCGAAGGTTACCAAGGACCTTATTCATCATTTCTTGGAAACAGGAGGGCGCATTTACCAATCCAAAAGGGAGTCTTAAAAACTCGTAATGTCCATCCTCAGTTATAAATGCGGTCTTATCGATTGATTCTGTAGCCATGCCGATTTGATAATATCCGCTTTTAAGATCTAGACTAGTAAAACACTTATAACCTTGAAGTCTGTCTATCAGGTCCTCAATGCGGGGCATAGGATATTTATTTTTAACTGTAATTTTGTTTAAAACCCTGTAATCGATACAAAGGCGTTTCTCTCCATTTTTCTTGTTTACCAAGATGGCAGGACTTGCATAGGCAGACTTACTAGGTCGAATTATGTTATTTTCGATTAACTCGTCTATTATTTCCCGAATAATTTTCCTATCTGCTACCGACGCTCTATATGGTCTACATTGTACTGGCTGAGACGATGTTAGAGTAATGGTCATCTCGTGATTATTGACTTTTCCTAACTCTCTGACGTTTGACGCGAAACAATCTCGATACTTATTAACCAAATTTATAAGCTGGCTCTGGTGTGAATCGGTATCCAACATTAGTTCGCTAACGGTATTGCAAGATTTTGTACGCGAATCGGCGTGATCAAACTTAAGTAGATTCCCAACGCGAGAATAACATATATCGGGGCGTTCCGTCACGTTACGTCCTATCAGGATGTCACACCCTGCTAAATCGTCCATAACGTACATCTCTATGCCCGTTAATAACACAGAGTCTATTTGTAGGTTTACTTCTATTGACTGAGTTACCGTTTTAGAGCTTTGTTTCGAAAATCCTTGTAAAACTACTGGTGATTGCAATGAGACAGTCTTTAAATTATGTTTTAATACTAATGCATCTGAAATTAATGAACAGCTACTACCAGTGTCGATAAAAGCGTCATGAGAAAAATTATTTATAATTACTCGCTTTATAAATGTATTTTTAGAAGTACATGTAGCAACAAATTTTATGTCCTGATTTTCGGGTTTTATTTTATTTTTCTTTTGAAAACAAACAGTCTCCGAATGCCCTCTTCTACCACAGTAATCACATTTAATGTCACACTGATTTCGCTTATGATTACCGCCACATGAAAAGCACTTTATTGGTTTGCGAAGTTGTGTTTGTGCATTGTTCAGTGCGTTACGACTAGCATCAGGATGATTCGATAAAAGAACATTAGTTGGTGCCAAATTTTGGGTCTGACTGTTTTGATTAACCTGATTCTGAAGGACTGATTTGCTTTGAGATTCTCGGATATTATTGCTGTTTACTTTAGTATTTTTCGATTTGTATGTGCGACTATGCAAAAAGCTAGCTAAACTGTCACAGGATGTAAACGCACTTGCCTCAATAGATGCACAGATTGTGCTATCTCCTATATTCCCCAATATTATTGAAATTATATCTTGGTCCGTAAAGTTTAATGATAACAAGTCTATTTTACTCTTTTGCTCAAAATAAAACTCGTATAGCGATTGATTTTCGTCCGGCTTCCTATCAATAATGTCTTTCAAAAGATCAAACATATTTCGACGTACTTGAAAACTGTTTGCGATTTTAATTTTCCAATCGTTCCACTTCCAAGAGGGCCATTGGTTTTCAGTGCGCAATAAGGAATCGTACCATGTCTTGGCGGAGCCTTTCAATTTATTTAATGCTTGGTAACGAATGATATCATCTGGCCAAGAAAATGTGTTAGCGTACGACTGTATTACATTAAGCCATGCATTGACGTTATCCTTAAGTGGGTTAAACTCTGGTATTAGATTATTTAGTGTAAGGGAACAGTTACTCACAGACTTGGTATCGTCATACCGAGGTACCTTTCTCTTTTTCCTTGATCGAGGTGGTGACACCGGCGTCCCTGCACTTGAGGACGTCGACGTTGAATTGGATGAATTCGAACAAATGTGCCTGGAATACCGGCGTTTTCTGCTTCTGCTTCTACCCATTATAACTTTTTACGGGTCCGGGACACTTCTGATGTTAACTAAACCTCACCACACTCCTTGTTAAACCATTAACACAACACAGATCCAGCCTTAGTTACACCGTAAACACTGACATATCGCCATCTTCCTTTTTACGTTTCATTTTCTCTCGCCCTTCAACCATAGAGGGCGGAAGTGCCGTTAAAAATTGATTCAATTGACGTCCTCTTGCGTTGTTAGCTTCCGTTTTGACAAAGTTGCCAACACAGTTAAATCTTTCCACGGTGATAAACTTTAAAATTTAATTTCAGAACGTGTTTACACTTTACGTTAGAGGATATTGAAGTAATTTTAAGTAAAAACCCGTATCGTGTTCTTTTAAATTTCCTCGCAGGTGCAGGCACGGCGGAAAATTTCATTTTCCATGTGTCACCGTGTCAGTAAGCATGTTCTAGATAAGGTGCACACCGTGTTATCTGGCGGTATCCGCGTCGCTAGTGAAGTGAATATCTGAACAGATATTGCAGATATCTCGTACGATGATGTCATCTTATCGTGTTTGATACAGCTTTTATTTAACTAGCAAATCTTTGCAATGTTTTTGTAAGTCTTGCAGATTGAATTAGAGCTACTTTTTCTAACTCTACTTGAAATAAGTATCGCTTTAGTTCCGATCACCTTAGGATTGGTTTCAGACAATACAATTTCTCAACGGTAGACTACAATGACCTAGACTTCAATCCCGGTAGACTTCAATCCTTTGCATTTATAATTCTTTTAATTTAATGCGTAATAAAAGCGCTAATTAAATTAGTTTGTAGGTGAATATTTAGCAAGTTTTTTTAATGTTTACTTAGTTTTAGTTTGTGGGTTTACATAAAAAATACTTTTAAACAATTATTGTAAAAGTAGATTAACATCAGCATCCCAAATTCAAATGATAAGTTGTAAACAAAACGTATCATCAATCAATCGTGAAACGAACACGAATGGACACTCAGACAAAAGGAATTGACCGCTCGGTAGGAAGACCGCTAATTAACCGAGAAATGAGGTCGAGTTTAATGAACGCTCGCAATATCATTATAACAATGTAAGTAAAAGGCATTACTTATACGAGTAACTAAAATTGATGTATCTGTCTACTTTTGAACGGCATATTATACCTACAAACTATCTATTTCACACCAACTAGATATGACCAAAATATACCTTATCACGATACAGCCTCGCTGGGAATTGAACTCAGAACTCTTGAAGCCCTGTAACGTGGTCCGACATAGTAATCATTATAATCAAATGGCCGTTTTGGTAGCGACTCTGATACGAGTATGCTCATCTGACTTGCATGAACTGTTTTTTAAGCTTACATTGCAAGAGTTGTTACTTAAAATGCAATTTGACAAGACAGGTGGCTTCATTATCAGTCGGAGACGAAATTACCGAAGTTCTTGTACAGGATTCCCGAAATTGATGGAGACTGCAAGGTGCAGTGCATCATTACTGGCTCCGAGATAAAGTATTTGATTGGAAGCTTATTAATGCAACGACAGATGTGTAGAAACAGGTGCTGCTACCCGAACTGGTCTTGCGCGGTATAAAACAATAATTTTTACACGGTTTTTATGCATGTCTCGCTCTTGTATTTTAATTTAGTCCCCACCTGCACCGGGAACAGTAGTAACCAACCTCAGAGACTCGAGACAAAAGATAAAATATAGGTTTACGCGATGATATTATAAACGCAGGTAAGCGCAAAAATTAGGGCAGTAATACATGTAATTTTAATAAAGCTATTTCTGTCTACAGCGTCTACCTCAAACGTTTCATAATTATCTTTGGCATCCATATTTACACCTATAGCTGCACCAAAAGTATGACTCGGATTTAGGGTTGCCAGGTCGCTAAATCTAAAAGCCGGACTAATCAGCCATTTGTCAAAATTAGTCATCAGTCAAGGATTAATAGTAAAATATTGGTATCTGAGCGACTTGCGTAGTAACTTCGATTCAGTCCGGCTTTAAGCTTCGGCCAAACCTGAGCGTCAGTAACGCGGGAAGCGGGACGCGATGCGGGAGCGTCTGCAACGCGAAACTTAACGTGCACACCTACGCGACTGCGGTGCGAACCGCGAACTTCATTTGCTAATTGACAGTCACTAAAGCTGCTCGTCTTAATCCGGTATAACATAACTAACTATTATTTACTTACCATCCATTTGAAATTCCGGACCAATTGAATCCCATATTTTATCCTTTTTTCGTAAATTCTTATAGTCTCTGTTCAAATCATATAAGACAGGAAATCCTCTCACCGTTTCTATAAATTGCTCTGTATTTTCGTCTGTTGTTGTCATCGTAAACGAAATAATTAGTAATAACAAAGGCTTTCTTGCACATAAACACGTCTAACCACTAGACGCGTGCGTCCCGCTCTGTCGACGCGGCCGTCCCGCGTTGTGGTCGCGTAGGTGTGCAAAGCGCCATAGATAAAGTATGGGTAGCGTCCGCCGCGCGGCAGACGCTCCCGCTTCGCAGTCGCTTTGGTCGCCCAGGTGTGTCCGAAGCCTTACACGGATTGTACGAACTTAGCGCTGTGGTGATAATGTCATTAGCTTAACTCGACTGTACCAAAGTCGCCGAGAATATGGAATTGCAATTCTCCTCTATAAACTATTTTATTATCTGTGTTCACATTTCATATACACATTTTGCTAATGGTATTTTAAATTCTCGCCGTCAATCTACAATGTACCTGAATCAGAGAGGCGGAAAGCTTACATTTGTGTGGGACGGAATTAAAACAATTCCCGTTTCGAATGCGAACGCATTACCTACACGTATTAGTTGCTTCTCAGAACTAACGAAGAACACAGTTATTTTCGCATTCCTAATTAGTGATGTCTTCTACTTACAAACTTTTTCCTTGTTAAATTCCGTCACTTGTTTCCATACCAAAACTATTCAAACAGACTAGTTGCTTCAAACAACTTACTTCACAACGAAGATAACTTTCCCGCCACGTCTTGTCGTTAAGTCGACAAGTTCCGTCGTCCTATTACAATCAACCCCTAGAGCTTAAACTCCCAAGTCACCCCCATTATCCATCAACTGATCCTTAAACTAACCAGTCGTGTTCACGGAACTTCATTATAACCAAGTTAACAAAGTTTAGGGCCACTAGACGTTTAGTAATACTAAATTTGTTACAGCCCTATCCATTTATAAGATTACTAATATTACTATCATGTCTCCGACGAGACTAAAGAATTCAAACTATATAAGAATTTTGTTTTGTATTACAAAAATAATAGTAAACGCTGATTTACATTGATAGAGTATAGCTGGCGCCAGCATCACTGGATTATCACCGCTAATGTATCGGTACTGGATGCTGGACTGGATTGTAACATGTTTACACTGATACAGTTCTGATCCAACACTGGAAGTCACTGATGCTGGCACAAGTTACTGTATCAATGTAAATCAGCTCTAATAAAATGATACACGTGAGAAAAATAAGTAACTGACATTTTTTGTTTGGACTGATATCCTGAAGCAACATTTTTTCTATACCGTTAAGGCCATAGATATTACTTTTCTTTTACCATGGATAGAAAGAATCCCTTACTCTGTCGATCGATAAGAATATTTTGGCAACGAATATCTATTAGGTTCTTCATTTCTATTATATTTTACCATTAAACTTGAAGCTTACGACCAACAGAATTAAGGGCGGCTCTAAAGTTACAACAATAATAAATTTTGTGCTAATACGATGCGAATTGTTGAATTAATTAATTGCTTGGAATTTACGCACTTTTTAGCTCTTGTATTACTTGTAGCAAAAGCAACATTATTGTTAATTAAAAATTTAGTTATTTCGACAACGTTTACTTTATAAGTTTGTAATTATGCAACATAATTACAAACACACACCAATACATATAAACACACTAGAGAACCGCCCGCGCTTCGCTTCGGGACCCGTAGGTTACAGCCGCGTAGGTCCTGCTCCCGTAGGAATCTCGGCTAAAAAGTAGACTATAATATGATATACTGAAACATCAGATATAACATTTGCCTATGACTTAAGTAAATTACATGTAGGTAGTATTTGATAACGTGATTCAGAATTTGCAAATAAATTTTACTAACGCCCATCTATTAACAACATCCGGAACTAAATATCTAGCAACTAACAAAACATCAATCTTCCCATGGGAATGGGATGTTTTTCCGCGGTAAAAAGTAGCCTACGTCACTCTCCACCCTCCTAACTATCCCCACACACATAAACCATACCATATAATAGCCATGTTGCGACGTGAAAGAGTCACAAGCAAACACACTTTCACATTTATAATATTAGTAAGGATTACATACATACACATACAAACACACAGAGACACATTCGTATTAAGCGACAGACAGGCAATCAATAACGAGCTGATAAAAATCAGTCGCAAACCGCTTAGACATACATACAGGCAGTCACGACCTCACGACATAGATATCGGTGGGGTCACCTCGGTATATCACGATATCACGACACCAGCTGACAGCAGCTGGGGTCAATGTGAACTTGTTACTGACAGGATATGACGGTATGATGCTGGGTTTGGTGCTCGGTTGGGGTACGATGAAAAGGTAATGAAAAACCTGAGAGATTTCACACAAAAGTAACGAGCAATATGCAGTAGGTACCTACCATAAAGTTTTGAGTAAGCCAGTGTGTAGTCAAAAAGTCTGCACGTAGGATTTCGAGATTTTTTCTGATTGGGGAAACATTCCAGTGGGGTGTTTAATTACCTACCTTCCCTTCTAAAATTCTAAAATTGACCATGAAATGTTTATTTTTGAAGTATGGCAGAGTTAGTAATAACGCGGATTTCCCCCTTTCAACTTTAGCAAGGAGTCGGTACTACCTCTATCTTAATTCGACATATATTATGTAACTAGACGTTTGTCGACTACTAAACGCCTATTAAAGACGTATTTAACACCTGAAGTAGACGCCCCTATTTATTTCAGAACACCTACCATACTACCATACCATACCATACTACCATAGCTCTAAATAAAAGGTAAACTGGTCGCCTTTCTTTACCCAATATACGTACTTAAAAGCATACTGGGTCCGTTCTCTTTTTAGTCAGCAACGTGTTGATGACGCCAGCGTTACAATGTACCATCGGCAACAGTAACCAGTGACCACTCACCACCAGCCCATTACTCAGCTATTAAAAAGAAGTAAGTATATAAAAATGACAGCCGTTCAATCCCTTTCCCGGGCGCCCTTGGTGCAGCCATTAGCATACTAAACACGAGCGACAAGGTCTCGGATACGAGTTTGTTGTGTAAACTTTAGGAAATTACCCACTATGGAGAGGCCGAGCGATGTGGGTACTAAAGTTCTAAATGAATGATTTTTAAATAATCATCTATACCTATAATACAATCATTTTGTAAATGGTCCTTACATAGAATATGTTCATAATATGTTTGTATATTATGTCGTCTTTAGAGAGCTAATACAAACTTATATTATCCTTACTAATATTATAAATGTGAAAGTGTGTTTGTTTGTTTGTTTGTGACTCTTTCACGCCGCAACATGGCTATTATATGGTATGGTTGATGTGTGTGGGGATAGTTAGGAGGGTGGAGAGTGCCGTAGGCTACTTTTTACCGCGGAAAAACATCTCACTCCCATGGGAAGATCGATGTTTTGTTTATTGCTAGATATTTAATTCCGGAGTTGTTAATAGATGGCGTTAGTAAAATTCATTTGCAAGTTCTGAATCACGCTATCAAATACTACATGTAATTTACTTAAGTCATAGGCAAATGTTATAGGCTACTGTTTAGCTGAGATTCCTACGGGAGCGGGACCTTCGCAGCTGTTACCTACGGGTCCCGAAGCGAAGCGCGGGCGGTTCTCTAGTATATTAAATTTTCTTTTACTGTCTATTTATTTATACTCATATAAAGAAAGCATTTGTGAGAAAGAAGTAATGAAAGTGCTGTGGCACATGATTAAAAGTACATTAATAGGAAATAGGAATGTACCTATCGAACAAACCATTTAATTCGTCATATTAGGTACCTATTTACACTTTCTAAATAAGTATTTTAGGCACATGATGTAAGATCTTGCGACTCAGAAATTCTTGCAAGTTACTCAGACCAACTAAGTCAAGTTTTAGTTGACATTTCATAATAATTTAAATGTATTTCCAAAATCTACTTAAAGACATATTACCTAGATCATAATAACAAATAACAATAATTCATTCTCAAAGCACAATGGAATGAAGGCTGTCTGCCGGGTACAGGTACCAGTTACAGAACTCGTAGTAACAGGTGCGAAATCCGAACATCTGCTCTTATGTTAATTTGTACAGAGTAGCGCCGTCACAGAGGCTGTATAACTCGAGATGAGGATTTTGATTGTTATAACGGCTGTCTGATTTGTTTAGGTTGCTAATGCTTTGCCTAAATATATCTTACACGTCGGGCTGTCAACTAAATGTACTTGAAATGTAATAAATGGTATGCAGATATGCTTATTGTAATCATTATAGATATAGATTACAAATTATTCTAGTGTATTTTGCCTAAAATGTAATATAATGTAAGTATAATTAAATTTTTCTTCTCCGGTGGTGAGTATTTCGAGCTTAGAACCTAATAGTCCAGCTACTAGTTACCAACGAGTCTTGTCCTCATTTTGTCATAGATATGTTGCTACCCTACCCTGAGGCCCAAAGTCGCCTCTAAAATCTGTAACCGGATGTATGGCTGACTAATAATAGGTAGTACCTACTACTGAATGAAATTCTCTTACTATCATCCAGTATTAATCATGTACGACGCGTACTTCCTCTGATTACACCGAGGGCACCTACGACTTATCATTCGCCAGTGCCATCGATACACCTCGTAAATCTTCGTAAAATCACACAGGACGTCTTCCGTCTCTGTCGCACGTACTGGAGATATCGAGTGTCCTGTTCTCGAGGACGTCTGAGGCCTTATCTTGAGATGCTGGGAAATATTAATCATGGTACATGGTATTCAAATAGGTAGGAGTGCTATTTGTAGCTTAGACGAACTACTCAGAGATACTAAGCAAAGTACCTACTTGTAAAGGCAAGAATGGCTACTTTTTGGCTTTTTACATTTTGTCTATTCGTTTGCGTTCGATATGGAATTCGTTTTAATGATAACCCATACAAAAACCAAATTTCTGTCCTTGTGATTAAGGGTTATTGTAGATTGATAAAAAAATTGAGAATAGTTTTCTCATATAATCTTCAATTGAAAGACAGCCTTCAGTTCCATTTTTTACCGATACCGATACCGAATTTCACACATTCACATAATCTGATACGTGACTGATACTGATACTGATACTGACACAATACTTACACACACTACAAACCATGACTGCCAAACGTCAACCAAACATTAATCGCATTATTGTAACTACATAATTAAAGACATAGTTATCAACTTTGAACATGAATAATTAATGAGATTAAAAATCAATTAAGTTCAAATTTAAACTACAGAGCCAAAAACATTACCGTAAGACGTGTACCAACCTGCAGTAGTTTAGATTAAGTACGTAAGTTCCGTTATGAATGTTAATTTATGGTGCTCCATACGCTCTTGACGAACAAAAACTCTGTCTGGTAGGGTTGCCGATTCATTAGTTGTTTATACTAATACACCGTATGCTAATAACTATTAAAATAAAACATTTTCATAATATCCTCATGGATTGCTTTTGATAGTGTGTCAGTGACGTCACGTTACCAGTCGTCTTCTTAGCGTGGTCAGCTAGTAAAGCATTCCATTAAGATGGGTCAGCTTAGTGTTTAGTCTTTTTGAACTACTGTACCATTGAGCTATCTAAAATGATAATACGCTTTATTGTACATTATAGAAAGAACACGATAAAGAGCAATCTAGACATCCTGAGGTCAAGAAACCAAAAAACTAGAAATACAAGTCTGGAGTCAGTAGCAGAGTTTGAGTGACCTTCTATTGAAGGTCTTTAGAAGGTGTAATATTTTATGAGTTACGCACTATCATTTAAACAGCCTTTTTAAAGTTACAATTATATTTTTGAAAATCTCGTCCAGCTGTAAAAATCACCGAATTTAGAAGTGACTAATAATAAAATAATCTGACCACACACTACGTTAAAAACAAAACCCAGCATCCGGTCGCCGAGCTGTTTCCCGCAGCTGACAGCCCTACGAGGCGATAATCTGTCGTGTAAACAAAGATCACAAAAACCGTCGCATGCGCATCTCACACCTGTCGCGCTGGTTTAGGGCTGTCAAAACAAACTTCAATTTATTTTGGATTTACTCTGTTTGGATTCTCGTTGGGAATCGTGATGGAAAATGTGACCTAGGTCAAGATTGGATATTTAAGACTGTTATCTCAACGTTCACATTGATTCCTGAGCGGTTAGAAGGTTGGACTCCCGAATCAGAGGGTCCGGGTCCCAATCCCGCGCGCAAGTCTAATTTGCAAAAGACGTGTGCATATTGAATTTTATTATCTCTGGTTTTGCTGAATGAACACATCGTGAAGATTCCTGATCACTTGTGAACTTTTTCGACAGTTCTTGAGAGGAAGATGAGTAGTAGGACAGTTATGGGCTGAGATGATGATGATTATGATAATGGTGACCTAATGTCAATAAAATGAGGTTACATATTTATTCACATTACTGTAAACTACACATAATTCGCGTAAACTTTCACAAATATTCGGACGTTTTGTTTCAAAGTGGGTCATGTAAGTGGAGTGTGAAATTGCGGATTAGCATTAGTTAGCGGCATCTCACTGTCACGAGATTTGGGATACAACACAATTGGGAAGGACAATTACATAGGTTCGTTTTTAAATCTTTGTCTCCGATGTGGGTTAATGGGGACTTAATACACGGCTGTTATGGTAGGTAATGTATCATGGCAAAGTGAAATAGATTTATGCTTCGTTTAATGTAAGTGTGCTAATTTATAAATGTTCAATTGCGTCGTGGTCGTGTTTGAATAATTTGACTCTTTTCGTATATTAAATGTGAAAAAAATATATTAAATTATTCCGACACGACACAATTGAAGAGTTTATTTTGGGTCCCTCGTGGTTAGTTTGTTGATCAAATGGTTTCATCAACATTTTCTCACTTCCTTGTTGGTTCTAAATTAAATTAAATTTATGAAAATACACGATTAGGTACCTGTGACAAACCAAACTCCTTTGATTTTATATTTTTATTTTTATAAGTGTAAATTCTGTCATTTTTGTAAGAACATATATATATTGTCATTGGAAACCGAACCGAAATACACTAAATTCCTATTGTTTTTATCTGGCTATTTTTCCTATTATCCCTCTGATCCCTCACCGTCCTCTATAGTACCATTTTACTTTCATCTTCAGTCTTTGCATCCATCATATTAAATTCAATATTCGTTTAATTTTCCAGGCATCCGGTTGACTGCCGCTGACCACATCGGGAACGTTTATCCGTCCTATTTCAGCCGTTCCCAGGATATCCTGCGACAGCGCAGTTACTAATTCGAGTGTGTAGTAATTAACTGAACACGCTTTGTGGTCTGTGCAAATCGTTCGGCAACTACCGGTTATTTTCGGAGCGATTAAAATATTTTCATTTTTACACTCATTTGGCCTACTAAACAGACTACGGTAAATAGCTTTTATCGCCCATAGCCATTAATAATCACAGATGCGTTACCACCTCCATACTTATCTTGCAAAAGCAGAAGGGTGGTTTGTGGATTCATTTATACCTTAAGTCCATAAAATATACCCATCTTATAGTTGAAAATGAATCTGACAGATTTCGACTATCGCCCATAGCCATTAGTAATAACAAGTTATAGTTTAGCATTATTTAACGATGTCGGTTGGTAGCAGAAGGGTGGTTCGTTGATCGTTCCCAATCTTAAGTCCATAAAATATCCATAGTGTGAAATCCATCTAACGGATTTCGAATTTAATAAATGAATAATTAAATGGTTAAAGTTATAGGGTGAATTCCCTGCATCGAGGAACTCGGTGATACCACAGACTAAACGAAAACTCATAGGCACCCTCGCACCAGGACTCCTTCCATAATAGGTATCAACCTAAATAGGCATCCAACACCATCGACACAAAAAACGTTCAAGTATAAAAATCTGATTCGAGTCTAGAACCCTTACAATCAACGAATTACGAAGTAATCATTAACTTAACCCATTATTTTCTCAACATCAAACCCAATAACATAATATATGACTGGTATAAATATAATTGGTTTAATCAAAGCGCACATTGAACCGATTTAGAAGCACTCGAGAATACCGGGCCGGTCCGGGCCTCACAAGCGATCTTTGTGCGGTCTCATAGACCGCCCATTTAAAGTTCATGTTAGCGAGCGTTTCCGGGTTATGACTGTTGGAACGGGTTAAATTTAATGTTGAAAGGATTATGTTGTGGGTTGCGTTTGGTTTTGTTAGGAATAGGAACGTGTTTTAAGCTATTGTTAAACTTGTGATAGTCCTTGCTTTATTTGGACTTTTATTAACATAACTGTTACCAGCCGAATGACGAGCAGACGTGAGACACCAAAGGCATCACCAATGCGTTGTTAACCAAGAAAGAAGGAAGAAGGAAGAAAAAAGAAATTCGTAAATCACTTGAAATAAAATAAACATTAAATGTTATACCAAACTTACAAAAATATATACAATAGTGAAGTAGTTAAATCAATTCGTGTCTTAAATTAGCAGTTGTCCCCGCAAAGATTAATAAATAATCAAAAAAACACAAGACATATATTTAGTACTTAACAGTAGGTATATAAAATATCATGCATGAAGTTATTTTACTACGCAATTTATAGTTAATTTTTACTAATTAACTTGTTCCGCTTTTAATTTAACCATCAAAGTCATATGAACGTCACAGCGTGCGTGAATTACAAAAATTCTCTTCAAACATAAAATAACGCACATATCATCAATTGACAAGCCTGTGGCCCAGTTAGAACATGTGCTTTAAAATGTCCTGGGTTCAATCCCCGGTCAGCTCGGTCATGCAATAAATAAATCTTCGTTCTTGGATCGTGTTAGTGATGTCTTATTTATGTTGTCCATGCCACCCGCGACACTGATTTTAAGTGTAAGCATTCATTAATTTAATGTAGGGATGTAAACATTGGATTAGAACACACACACACACACCATCAAAACTTAACATTAACATCCGTGTCCCGTACCAAACACTCAACAAATGTTTAGTATACACGTATCTATTAACACGCTATAAATAACCAGCCGTACACAAACAAAAAGACAGAACGAAAGATTAATAGTATCGAAATAGCCGCTCTCTCACCTCGCTGTCATAGATTCTTAAAAGCTGGTGTCAGAGTTAGTTCTTGGTAACGCAGCATAGATTATATGCCGATGTAGGCATAGATTGCGTTTTGCGCAGACTAGTCATATTGTGTTGTCTCGTATTATGCCTACACGAAATCCATAATAAATTTTAATCCTTTTATCGTGAAGATTATTACATTTTTGTATGACTACTTACCTACATAAAGATAAATACCACATTTTTATACAATTTAATTCTACATAAAAACGTTGACATCACCAAAAACTAAAGATATAACCGACGCGTTGACGATTGAGAAAGAAACGAGAAGGTAGAAAGAACAAAATCTTAATGTCCCGACTAGATCATGATGAGTTTTACGACTGCGATTTTAAGACAGTCGAATTTGAGGTTTCAATCTGATACGAGTATTATTACCTTGTTCTAAATCTAAAACATTCGCCTTGAACTAACCAACAACCTATTCTTATACCATTCTCATATGACTAACCTAGTTCTGTGTAAATGTTTTCCAAATCCCATTTATTCATATTGCGTAACAAATTTAATAAACAGAGGACACTGGATATAAGACCTTTGCGGTGGCAACAGCGGTTTGCAATCCGAGACCACGCGGTCAGAGTTAATGCCTGTTGTTACCACTACTACTAGATGGTCTCTGTCGCCATATGAAACCTTTTCTGCATCGATTATGGCTCGGTGAATGAACACGTACTATTCGTGAGATAAGACCGTTTTTTCCCATGCTTGACAACAATCCCACCTGATGTTAAGTGGTGATGTCTAAAGTTGATAAGCGGATTAACTTTTAAATCCCATTCACTCTGTTTTTAAAGACTCCCATGACAACCAGGCGGTATTCCGACGCGGGCAAGCTATTCCAAACTTAATGCACATTACGAACAATGAGGCAAACCGTGTTGTCAGTGTCGGAGGGATAATATTATAATTATTGGGTCATTTGCTAATTAATGCAATTAACATAATAAGGCTAAGAATCGTCGGCCGAGATTTTACAAAATATTTTTAATTGTTTTTGTAGTTTCTTATAATTACAATTTTGTCATGTCTGTTCAGGCGCGCGCGGCTTATACATATAGGGTTTGTAGTAAGTAAATCTGGAAGATTTATCATACTGATAAAGTTGTTAATTTTTTTTACGCAGTAGAGCAACACTTGCAGTACACATATGTACCTACGTATTAAATCTTCTGTTATAATTAACTTATCTTTGACTAAAACACACGTGACTGCATCCAGCTATTTACGAACAAAGGTGTCAAGAGCAATCATCAAGTTATATTAAGAACGGCCACTCACTTGCAGTTTTATTTAATAACCGTGAAGTACAAGAACATTTGACGATCCGAATGGCGCAATGGTTAACATGCTGGATCGCTGTTCCAAGGATCCTGGGTTCAATTTCTAGAAGGCGGAAAGAATGATGAGTTTAAATTTTCGTTCTTGGTCTAAGTATGTGTCCTTTTTTATATATTGTCCATAGCGCCCACGACGACACAGGGAATTCTCGATTGTATTTATAGCGTTATTTATTTTATTATTTGTCTATTAGACTACCAGCGTCTTATGATACTCGTACTAGCAAGGGTGATCTGAGGATGTGTTCTGCTCTCAGCCACAAGACTACAAGTTAGTTAGAGTTAGGTACTTTTTATTGATAACCATTGCAGTTCATTGCACCATGCCGTGTGACTACCGTTTGAAGACTCCGAGTACCTAAATCAAGAGTTTAAATGTGTTTTAAGTCAAGGAGCTCAGTATGCCTTCCGACCTGGTGGGGTCTTCACAGAAGACAGCCTAAGGCCGCTGAATTCATAGGGTTCAATCAACTGTTTGGAATGGCACCAATTAGGGGAGGCCTACTCGAAAAGCTGATAGATGTACCTACATTAATAGTTTTACATGAACCCACACAAAATTGAGTTAAACCCAACAACAAAGGGATATAACGTTATTTATTCACTTCGTTAGTTCGCAACAAATGGCAACGGACCAATGACCACTTTGGGCCACTCTAACGAGACATATAGACAATTAGTCAGCAGGATATCCGAATTTACATTGAGATAACTATTTTCAAGGTTCGGCCAGTTACAATGCCTCGAACTACAATGCATACTCGTAGTACAAAATACCTAGTAACATTATAATTTTTAAACTAGTAGGTATATTTGTTATTATTAGGCTGTTCTAGTTTTATTTTTACTAGCAATGAGAGTTAACTTGTGATCGTTTTAACGTTGGACTTCCGAGTAGGGCCTGGGTTTCAATTATTTCAAAAATATGTGCGTATTAAAATTCAATTTTCACGTGCTTCGGTGAAGAAAAACAACGTGAAGAAACTTGCATTCCGGAGTTCTTTATAATGTTTTCATAGGTGGCTGAAGTTCACCAATTTACACTTGGACTAAAGCCTGAACCCCACCAAATTGTAAGAGGAGACCTGTGCTCAGCAATGGAACAGATGTAAGTTGCGAATACAGTCATGTAGTTTTTTTTTTTTATTGAATTAAGGTAGCAAACGAGCATGCAGCACCACCCTTCCGCTGCCGCCCATGGCAATTGTGACCGACTTAGAACAAGACCCAATTTAGGGACTAGGGTGGTTAGTCCAATTAGTAGATGGTGTTAGAATGTTAGTTGGTTAGTTTGTTAATAAGTGTGAGGACAGGGACTGTTAGTGATAGTTAGTCCTGTTAGTTAATATTAGTATTGTCCAGTTAGTAATGATTAGTGTGAGCCTTGTTCCAATTCGGTCACAGATGCGTTGCTACCCCTGAGGTCTGAGATGGTCGCCTCTAAAAAAGTGAACCGGCTCCACACCTTCCTATCCGGTACACAATTGCTCTTAAAAACAATTATTATGACGGTAGGAATGGTACTGAGTACCTTGGCGGGCGGTGGCTTCGGGAAACCAGTCCCTTCAAAAATCTCTATAAATTTTAACAAATTATGTTATTCCGATGTCTAAGCTATATTACTGCAAAGTTTCATGAAAATCCGTTCAGTAGTTTTTGCGTGAAAGAGTAACAAACCCACACACACACTCACATACATCCTTACAAACTTTCGCATTTATAATATTAGTAGGATAGGACTAGTAGGATTAAAATGTAACATTACTGAAAATAACTAATACTCTTTTCGGTGCTTATATGAACTTCTGAGTAATAACATAATTAATGATAATTAGTTAATAACCTGCGGGCAGATCGCACGTGAGATCTAATTAAAATGTAATTACTTTTAACAACCCACGCTTTTTTGCACACTATAAAAAATGCACTTTGGAAAGTGCGGCCCAGTTTTTGTTGTAAACTTTTTATATATGAAAATAATTATTGTACGAGATTAAAAAGGATTACTCGGATACAGGTGCGTGTGGGTATTGTGAAATCTTAATTGTATTGTTGATTCTGTTCGTGACAGTTAATCCTATTGTGGTTGGTGGTGGTTTTAAGTCAAACAAGAACAATATTCAATGCTTTGCTGGCTTTCAAGAAGAGCTATTTTTACGTGTTTTCAGAATAACATGTCATAGCCCACCGGAAAGAACGCAGAAGGAAGCTCATTCCACAGCACATACGCGGACTAAATGATTCGTTTATTTTAAACTTTGCAGTTGGCCGATAATTCGCAGCTCTTTTCGATCAAAACAAGCCACTGAACTGAGTGAACTATAAAGCGGAGAGTTCTTTATTTTCATATACTTAAAAATAAAGCTGAAGAGTTTGAATTTCCAGATAATTTCAAAATTAGGTAATATCTCCTACGTCTGTGACGACTGACGTCTCAAGTCAAGTCTACTTATAGTTGCCACATTTGGGCTACACCCTTAACGCTAGGGAAGAACCAAGAGACTAAGAACTAAGAGAGGACTGGGATTTGGGAAATTCACCCCCTACCCCATCCCCTAAAGAGATAAAAATTTGATAAACTGAACAAAAAATGTACGCAGGCAAAGCAGGGAGGGTCTAGTATATTATCATTCTGAGGCTAATTAAGACTAAGGTTTTGTTGAGAAACAAATACCTGTGGTTCCCATGATGTCATAGATCTAACATGGCTGTTTCTCGATAACCGCCAAGGATACCTCGCCGGCTTACGACATGCATAGTAATATTATTGCTTGTGCTCGTAAATACTTCATTATGATGTAACGACTTAATATAACTGGACGGATGTTATGCTAAGTTATTGACTAGTATCGTTACTGCTCTCAATTCGCTTCGGGAAACCTATAAATAAATAAAGCTACACACTTTTAGTCCCACACTAGGATTCCCTGTGTCGTGGGCGCCATGGACAACACTTTAATTTCAATCACTTTTAATTTTAATTCAATCAAATACAAAATCACATGTCTTATTATTCTTTAACATTAAACTCTCCGAAGTACGAGCCTCACAAGCTTATCCTATTTATATTCAACGTAACGTCATTACAATATCATTATTGCTCACATAACGTTTTAATTTTCCATTGTATTTAAATGTATTCTTTAATAAATTATAATGATTGAGCAGAGGAAACAAATCACTTATTCTATAGTTTAAATTTTAATTGAAATATTGATGTCTTAAAAACTTTTTTTTTTTTCAAAAATCGACCCCTAAAATTGAAATAGGGAATAGGCTTGAAACAGGGGATGAAAGTTTGTAGAAAAAATCTACAACACGAAGTGTAAAAATAGGTGGGTATACCTGAATTTAACGCAATTATTATCTAAATAAATAAAAACATCATCTCCCAATCAAACTTCGTAAACACATATAGCAGAATCTACTGCTTAGTCATATAACATTAGTATGTATACACGAGAACAGAGGGAAGAAGAAACTTTGTTTTCCGCAACTCAAACGTAAGTTCAAGTGACTACACTTGTGAATTAACCGAACATGACACAACAGGGTACATAGCACATTATGTCAGCGAGTGCCGAACATGTTCTTACTTTAAATTAGTTACTTTAAATGATATTGGTTTTATTTTACAGTGAATATGTTTACTATTTTGATTACACACATTGTTATGTATAGTATAGCTGTATAGGTGTAGTATAGATTCTATACCAATATTGTAATGTATTGCCAATCCAATGCCTTGTAATGTAATGTGTAATGAGGGCAAAGGCGTGTGAATTCGCCGCTAGAGGCGCTAGTGTAGAGTGAGGTCTGCTGTCAGTGCCACAAACTTATCTGACCCGGTAAGAAGGGCACTACTGTCTTTGTCTTTGTCTGACAACAGTATAACATTTGCATTAGTTCCAATTTTGGCCACTTGTCTGAATATCACTTGTCACTGTTTATTTATGGGCGGGCTTTGACAGCAGGACCTCACCTCGCCGGTGGCGCCAACTGGTGAGTACAAAAACGGCGACCCTCATTGACTTGTAATGCCAATCCAAACTTACATAGCTATTTACCATTAAGAGGAATAAATTGTAGTCGAAAATTAATCTGAAATCTTTTGACTTATTTAAATTAAAATAAATTTAATTACCAAGTCACATACCTGCTACAGGAGACAGTTTTCGCATAACGCACCACCGCGATTTCCACTGAAAAAAGAAAACATTATTAAGATAGGTCCACGGTAACCATGATAGCTGCAATGTGTAACTACTAGTGATGTACTGTACACACGTCGACGACGACGTATACGACATGTTCTGAGGTGCAAATGGACCACCGAGGGGCAAAAAGCACATCGATACCAGCGTTGTGGGTAATTGAAGTAACAACGGGGGGAGGAGATCGCAAAAAATTATGGCACGCGGGCGCTCATGCAGGTACCGGCGGCTCTGACAATTGCGTCCTCGGAGAAACCAAACCCCAAGTATAACTTTTTAATAAACTAGAGTAACTGCTGTTATATAAATTTAGATATGCAATAAATAAAAATTACGTGAATAACATAAACATTTAACGAAATACAGCAAAAACTCACAAACAGAAATATCTTGATGCCAGTTGTAATACGGCTGTACAATCAATTTGCAACATTAATGAACTAGTAATCTGTCAAGCTAGTCACTTGATCAATAACTCGCTCAACTAGTTGTCAATGTCAAATTGGCATTTGTTTTTTTTTAATTAATGCCATAACGGTTATGAGCCAATATTAGAAATGATTGATTTTATTATCGCTGCATTGTTTTATTGTCTATCTGTCTGTCTGTTTGTTACGATTTCTGCTTCTTTGTAGTTGTACCTACCATCGCTAAATAGATAATAATATTACATAAGTTACTTACGTATTACGTGTTATCTGGTTTATTATATTTTGTATGTTTTTGAGTGTATTTTTATACATACCTATCAGAATATAAAATGTTAATAGAAGGTAAGCGATATAGTTTAGTCTGGAAGTATCTATGTATTTTATAGTTATGAGGTAAGTATTTAAGTGATAGAACAACAAAAACTTACAATTCAATCAATAAAGTCTAAAATGGAATTTAGTTCGCCTGTAGTTCGTAACTAGATTTAGTATTTATTATTTCCTTTATTTATTACTTATTTATTAGTGCATCGCTTAAAGAACTGACCCGGGCGATACCGGGTTACCATAAGTAAACAATGTTATCCAGAAATACTTTTACTTTCGACCACCTGCTGTCGAGAGCTACATTGAAACATGTTTAACGTATCGTTGCTGATAACGACTATAACCGGTATCTATAACCGGTTGCCGAGCCCAATAGGCAAGGCAAATCTATACTACTAAAGACTGTAAGAAGACTGTCTGTTTATTGAAAACAAGTTAATCAGTATGTTGCAAGGGTCCAGGGTCAGTTCCGATTTCTTCACTTTTGAGCTATTGTTTTTGTCAAAGCTTAATAAGAGCCTTTTGGTCGTAGCGTGATTTTATTTATCCTTTAGCCTTCCTCAATAAATGGACTATTCAAAACAAAATTCAAATCGGACCAGTAAGTACTTAAGTAGTTCCTGAGCTTAACGCGTTCAAACGAACAAACTTTCGCTTTATATTATTAGTATAGAAGTATAGGTTAAATCTCTAAAAAAATTAAAAAATGGTTTAGAGTGCAGTATTAGCTGCTTAATAACATAAAGTGCATAGTTTCCGAAGCAAAGCCAAGATACCTACAACTAGTGTTACAAACCAGCTGGGGTACTATTCATTTATTCATAAGAAACAAAACCAGTGTGAAGGTCAACGGAACGGTTAACAAATTGATACGGCACCTATTTACGGATACGGATATTTTACGGATACGGATATCGATATAAAAACAGAGGCCTTATCAAGTTATCACCATTGTTTATTTTTCTGGGCGTACAAAATAATAATAAATAAGTAAAGATTTCTTTCTTCACTGTAAATGTTTTTGTTATTACACAATTTCGTCCATTCAGTAATGAAATAAAAAACATTACCAATAGACATAGTTTCAAAACGACCGCCACAAGCAACTTACCTACTGATGTTTGTGTGGATCAACTTAGTTGGCCAGCAACACTTATCTTTTTGTCACACTATGTGATTTGTCTACTCGCGTTTATAATGCGGTGTGTTATTTAATCTTTACGAGACTTGTGACTTAGTTGTGACTTGTGACTCGAGAAAAGAAAAATTTGGAAGTTATAGGCACTGCCCACAATCGTCAATATTTTGCGATTTTAATACCACACTTATCAATATCAGAACCACTCTATAGTCGCTAGCAACTCTTAAACATTATTTTTCTGACAACCCTGTAGCCTGCTGGCAATGAATGAGCGTTACTTTTAACTGTGACTTAAATCAATAAAATGTCGCTATGTAGTTGCAAGCAACTGCCACTCGACACGGCGCGTCATCGAAAACTTTATAACGTTGCACTCACACACCGATTCGACATTTCATAATCAATACATGTGTGCAATCTAGTAGAGTTCCCATGATATTGCAGAATTTATACGGACAGTTTATAATAAGGAATTTATTTCGCATTAAAATTCATGAACGAGCCAATTACGGCGCAACGCGCATAGTGTTATCGCCGTGCGTGATTAATGGTTGATTTATGCGACACTACTTTGTAAGGAATACCGATAGTGAAGCGGCTTGAGATTTAATATCACTTCATAACGTCTAGGATCAAATGGATTCTGTGGTTATACTGCATAGACATTTAAAATCATAACGTTAATTTATGCAGTAAAAATAGCAAAAATAATTTACAATATTTCAATAAAATATTATATTTAATTTGGTAGAAACACAGCAATAAATTATTTGGGGGCTTTCTCTTTCTTTTTGGTGTCTTAATATTAATAAGTACCTACTTACATTAGTTCCTATTTCTTATTAAATTTTTATTTTCATTTTTTTATTTTTCTATTTTCATGGCCGGCTGTGCATCGTGATGCTTAGTGTTGCTGATATACATGTAGAGCGATGATGACATTAAATTTATCATGAAGACTTTTTATCAATTTTGTTATCTGTAGTTGGTCGAATATAATACAAAAAATAAATATTTCTAATAATTTTCTATGCAATTTCATACAATTATTTATGTAATATGTTTAATAATATCAATGTAAAAGCCACACAACATTGGAAATATTTTAAAGAACGCTTGGTCACAATCGTCTCGTTACAGTTTGCGTAAGGCGGGCCTCGCGTCGGGCGACTGTGGCTTCCGACAGCGAGCCGACGGCGTCGGCCATTTTGTATTTAGTTGCCGCGTGTGCGCGAAGCCAACCGCACGTCAGTTTTATACAAAACGTTTCAATATGTCTAGAAAGTCAGAGCATATCAACACAGCAAAGTTGATCAATTCGATCAAAATACGGCCAGCGCTGTACAACAAGGACAATAATATGTACTACAGTAATAAGAAATACAAGTACAAACTGTGGCGTGAAGTCTGTCAGGAGGTGTACAAAAACTGGGACAACTTGGCTCCGCACGAGAAGCTAGAATATGGTACGTATACGGACGACGCGGCGACGGTATCGAGCGATTGCCGTGGCGCGATCGTTACACTGACGATGACGATGGCGACGCTTGCGACAGTCGCGCGATTATGTCGCAACAATTTACGTTACGACTCAATGACGATTATAGTGATAGTGTTACGTTGTCAGTTACGTAAACGTTGTCATGACAACAATGTTATTAACATAGATTTGATTGATAAGATGATTCGCTTTTTTGTTCCTATTATTCAGCTATTATTATGTTAGTCACTGTTGTTTTACTCGTGTGTCGCTGTCGCTGTCCCAGGTTCGATTTCTAGTAATAAAAATACTTTAATAAGTATTTATTGTAATTAGATCAGGGATAATTACACGACTGAATGCACTTATTTCGTTCTCGAAATTAATTAGATCCGAATACCCTATTTTTTATTCAAATTCGAGTAGATATTTTGGATGCTGTGTACATAATTATGTGTATACGTTACATATGTATACTGCATGCATTTTCATACTCTACCCTTGAGATTACTTTTCCGAAAGGTGCTTTATCATTGAGCAGACCGTCTTATGCTTCTCAAAAGAAAGAAACTCTTCAGTATCTACGCGAAACAGGTCTCGTCACTATTATTATTAGTCCTTTTAAATTCCTTTCCGTCTTAATTCCTATCATAAAATTGGTTCAAATAAAAGGGTCTTTCAAGTTGTTTTCAGTATTATTTTACAATAACGTCTTTATTTGTTGCGCAGAACGAAATACGAAACAGTATTGTTATATTGACCGTTATTATGTAATGTAACTAATTATGTAATGAATACATGTAAAATAGCTAACACGTTCATTATCAATTTATTACTTTGTTATTGTTCAGTATTATAAATAAGTAGGCGTGCACACCGCTCTCAGTATTCTATTTGCTTTTCTATATTTCTATTATCTTCAGTAAATACCTATCTATATACTATTACAAAGTCACAATATTAGTCAATAGTGTTAGTGTTAATAGATTACTTTACATATCGCAAAAAATGTTGCTTCGATCGGGAATCGAACCCGTGTCTGTGAAGGGCCACTATCGACCTACTTGGCCAGACAGACATTTGACCAACAAATATCCTTACTAATATTATAAATGTGAAAGTGTGTTTGTTTGTTTGTTTGTGACTCTTTCACGCCACAACATGGCTATTATATGGTATGGTTGATGTGTGTGGGGATAGTTAGGAGGGTGGAGAGTGCCGTAGGCTACTTTTTACCGCGGAAAAACATCTCATTCCCATGGGAAGATCGATGTTTTGTTAATTGCTAGATATTTAATTCCGGAGTTGTTAATAGATGGCGTTAGTAAAATTCATTTGCAAGTTCTGAATGACGCTATCAAATCAAATACTACATGTAATTTACTTAAGTCATAGGCAAATGTTATAGGCTACTTTTTAGCTGAGATTCCTACGGGAGCGGGACCTTCGCGGCTGTTACCTACGGGTCCCGAAGCGAAGCGCGGGTGGTTCTCTAGTTTACCTATAATATCAATACGACTCCTATACGACTCAATTCAAATTAAAAATAATTTATTGCATTTCTCGCTCATTTATCGCTTAATTTGCTTTAGGCCTTCTCAGTCATAAGGAGAGATCCGTGCTCAAAAGTACTCGGTTGAAGATATTATTGCTTTATTTATGACTTCCACAAGCAACACGTTTGACCAGTAATAAAGAGGTACTGTAGGTGTCACGTTACCTGGCAGGAGGATTTCTAACCACAACTTGAGGAGACGAGCACAATACGGTCTACAATAGCTCTCAAACTTGTATGCGAAGCAACCCTTGCAGTTTTTTAAATACCAGAACATTCGATTCGATATTTGATTGATTAAAGTCACATGTACTAGGGAACGTAATTTTTTTTTGAGGATGCCCCAGTGGCGAAAAATTTCGAAATCCATTATCAGCCAATTCTATTGCCGTCTCGATATCGGCTGTACCCCCGCGCGAGAGAGCTACTATGTGTGGGTAAGCGAGCTACGCGTGTGTGCGTGTAGCAGGTAGCAGTAGATCGCCCGCCCGACTCGGGAAACTTGATAGTGAATTCGTGTACCAACTACATTAAAGAAATATTGTAAGTACCAACCTTATTATATTTGTATCTAATAATAAAGACTTTAAAAGTCGTAAAAATAACTAAGCTGGCCGGCGTGGCGTCGTATTGGTAACAGCAACTTTCGTCCACTCATAATATTTGTATTGTTGTGTATTAAATAAACAAATATATAAGTAAATAATACACAAATTGTTGTGATTATTTGTTTCTTATATATTTGTTTATTATTAACTATATATTTTGAAGATAATGCACAAAAATATGTGTATTATTTATTTACTTACGGCCCCGTAGCCAAGTGGGTAACGATCCTACCTGGGACCTGGGAGTAAGTGAAGGGGTCCCGGGTTCAAAACCCGGCGGGGGCAGATATTTGTGTGACGGACAAGACAAATATTTGTTCTCGGGTGCCATATATTATATTGTATTGTATGTATATGTATTTATTGTGGTGTGTTATATGTGTCGTCCATGCCACCCACGACACAGGTTAAATTCTACTGGGGGGTATGAGTGTGTGGCGTTTATTATTATTATTTTATTTATTATTACTTATATATTATTACTAAATGACCATGCGAAGTTCGTATGTATAGGATTATACATTCAATGACTGCTAGGATACGAAGTGCGCTGGGTCAGATGGTTGAGATTTATAAACTATCCTATCTTTCAAGCTGGATAAATCTACGCAAGTGTGCAAAATTTAATTGAAATTGGTTAAGTAGTTTAGGAGTCCATCGCGGACAAACAACGTGACACGTAATTTATATAATACTAGCTACCCGCCCCGGTATCGCACGGGTGCAAGTTAGATTTACCATAGCAGCGCCATCTATTGATTACTTACTCAACCCAGTCGAAAGGTATCGACATCTGTTACATATAATTGTGACTGTCAAATAATAACACTCTTAATTTAGTTCTCTTGTGTGGCGCTAGGTGTCTGTTCATCTGTGAATAAGACTGCCATGTCAATTGTCATTACTTATAAGAGACAAATAATTAGAAATAAATTAAAATTGCGACTATAATTTGAGATTTAAAGTATCCTATCTCTCAAGTTGGATCGAACTGCACATGGTGTGCGAATTTTATTATAATCGGTTAAGTGGTTTAGGAGTCCATCGCGGACCAACATTGTGACACGAGATTTATATATAATTAAGATAGATGTTACGGCTAATACCCGAAGTGCGGCTACACCTAGTTCTAGCCGGCTACAGCTAGGTGTAGCCGGCCACGTGTTGTTAGAACTAGGTGTATCATATTTAATCAGTTTGTATAATATCGTTTGCCATAATTTTCACTTGATCGAATATTCATTTTGTGTAATATTGATTGACATAATGTTCATTTGATCGAATATTATTTTATACAATGTTCATTTCATTAAATGTTCAGTTATAAACGCCCTAAAGTCGGTTCTGGTCGATGGTTCCTGTTAACCTAACACGCTCGTCGCTTCGCTCCTCGCCAACCTAATTACTTTAATTAAAATTAGCGCATTTGAACATTCGATAAAAAGATAACCACCGGTGTACGGCTATATCTAGTTCTAGCCGACGACAAATAGGATACACCTAGTTCTTACCGCACGTGGCCGGCTACACCTAGTTGTGGCCGGCTACACCTAGTTGTAGCCGGCTAGAACTAGGTGTAGCCGCACTTCGGGTACTAGCCGTAACATAGATATTTGTTTCTTTGATATTAGCTACTGCCAGCGGTTTCATCCGCGTCTCGTGGGAACTACTTCGCATAATTCGGATAAAAAGTAGCGTATAGCCTTCTTCGATAAATGGGCTATCTAATACTGAAATAATTTTTCATATCGGACCAGTAGTGCCTGAGTTAAGCGCGTTCAAACAAACAAACAAACAAACTTCAGCTTTATAATAATTAGTGTAAATGTAGCTATTTATTTATTATGCATAGGAATATATATTTATTTACATTAAGTTGGTCGCCTATAACTTATTAGTTTTTATTTACTACTCAGCTCTGATAGTTTTCCTTTAAACTTCGTTATATATACTATTGCTGTAATTTTTTTCACGAATCCACATAGCATAGCATTCCATAAAGCCGTTGAGCAGATAGAGGGGGGGGGACACTTACCCCTAACAAAAAAGTTAACTTTAAAATCAAATATTTCAGAAACGGATCTCTAAATCGAGAAATGGTGTTCTCAACCTCATAATGTTTTTAAAAGACCTATTCAACGAGTCTTAGCAAGTGAAATATTTATTATTTTTTTGAAAAATCGTTACTTACGTGCTAGTTGGATTTGAGCCCACACCCCCTCGAGTGTGAAGCCGAATTCTTACTACAGAGTTAACGCCGCTTGTTAAACATACCTAAGAAACGCCGCATGTTAAATTAAACGTACCTAAGGCAAGAAGAATATTAGTGGAAGTGGTTACAGACCCCCTTTCCCTGACTATGACGTGGAAGTTCAAGATCAGAGTGAATAATATATGCTTTTCTTAAGTTAATGTGGACCATCTTGGACCACATCTTCACTTCCCATCCGGTGTGATTCTGGTCATACATTTTTTTATTTGATATAAAAAACACATCGATAATGAAGAACAACACTATATCGATATATAATTTATCGACTACGACGACGAATCACTATTTGTATACGTATTAGTTGACCCCTCCGTCTCACCCCTCACAACCGTAAGCGGGACAACTGCAGCTCGGACTGAAAAAACCTACAGAAAATTGATGAAATCGGCATTACGCTCTTGTCTGTTTCCTCCATGAAAACTGAACGGATTTTGAAAATTTTTTCAGCGTTCTATAGATGAAGATATTGGCCATGTCGGTATGTTTTGATTTTTTTCTGAATTTGCGTTTTATTTGGTTAGATCGACGTCCGAAAATGAACAATGAGAAATGGTCAATTTCGACGTTTTTGAAGCTTTATAACTTCTATATTAATTAATTTATCAAAAAAAGCAAAACATTCCGACATGGTACTCGTAGTGATGTATTGTTTTCCAAAAAATCTTTGCTCTAGTGTTAAAATCCAGCGAGGAAACAGACTACTACGTTTGTATGGGCTGAACGAGACTCGGGCATCCTCTTAAGTATAATTTATATGTAGGTGCTTACAGTGTTGTTTTAAATATCTAGATTGAGCGTCGCCCTACAATGAAAACAAAAAAACAAGGCAACATTATCAAGCATGTGTGCGTGCAGGCGATGTTTTTCGCGTTCATTTATTGTCTATGTGTGCGTAATCTGTGCGTAATGATATAAAAGTTGTGGCCAACAGTTGGCCACAACTTTTTGACACGTTTTCGCGGATTCGATGTTCCATCTAGATATTTAATACATCTTTGGGTGCTTATTACCGTTGTCAATGTCACGGCGGATTAGACATGTGCTTTCTAAGTCTAGCAATACAACCGTGAAAATCGCATTAAAATTCGAGTAGTTTTTGCATAAAGCAATTACAAATATATAGAAAGACAAAAAATTCGCTTTACGAGGGTGGCAAATCGGGTGGCGAGCTGAGAATCAGCCCTACCACCAAGACCAAGAACATCGTATTTAACATATTAATTTATTTTAATTAAACACGTCTCATACATTTTTATATGAAGTTTAATATAATATACTACATATTGTTACCTATTACATATAGAATTTACATTTTTCATGTTAGTGAGTGAGCATCTACTGTCTATGCTTCGTAAAGAAAATTGATCAACTGAAAACATTTTTCACGTTTCAGCACGGGAACTACAAAAGCGCTGGAAGAGTTTACGAACGTGTTTCGCACGAGAAATAGCGTACCAGAAACAAGAACGCTTAAGAAAGGAAAGGAATGAGCCTTACAAGCGGAGGAAGAAATATGAACACTTCAACGCCCTGACCTTTTTGTTGGACCCTGAAAATGTGAAGGATTACGACAACCATCCAGAAAACACAGAAAACGATGAAAGCGATGAAGATCCATTAGATAAAAATGTTACATCAAACGATTATACTTCCATGGACGTCCCAGATGCAGATTCAAATCAAGAAACCAGCACCAATAATTATTCTAACTTCAAAGCGAGTAATTCGGCAATAAAACTCGAACCTCCTTACATACAAGCAGTAGAATTCGAGAGACCAATGGATGATAAGCTATTGGAAATGCTTCGGGACACCAGGGGATCAGAAAATGATGAGGACAGAATGTTCGCGCTGTCTCTAGTCTCGTTCTTCAAAAATTTGAATCCTAGAAAGAAGATGGAAGCAAGAATTGAAGTGCTGAAATTGCTTCAAACTATAACTTTTCGAAATGATGACGAAAATCAATAAAACTACAAGAATAACCGGTAAAGGCGACGTCATAATACAAATGACACATAGTATAGTTACCATAGAAATCTGTCTCGTGAACTAACGTAATACATCATGTTATGGTATAAAAACCTTTTCAAAAATCCCATCTATTCACGTTGAATCCAGTAACTACATTGAGTAACAAAAGAAAATAGGATATTGGTATTTGATATTTCGTTGCGCGTCCATTCGTCCGTGTCCGTTTTGGATACGTTACTCACAATAGCATTCGTGTAACTGCATAATATTCGATAGATGTAAGCTTTTAAGCCAAATTAAATAAATATTTAAAAAAATACAAGTTTTTGTTTTTATTCAGCTTTAGAATTTAAAAGAAACTATGAGTTTGGGGTGACATCGGTTTCACTGCCATTAAGGTTATTTTCACTTTGTTTTTTTTTCATGGCATTAAGGTAGCAAATGAAAAGCAGCACCACTCTTCACTGCCATCCATGACAACTGTGAGACTGTGACCGATACAGAACTTGACTCAATTTGGGAACTAAGATGGTTAGTCCAGTTAACAGATTGTGTTAGAATATGGTTGGTTAACATGTCGGAGGCCTTCGGGCGCGGCTTGAAAACTTTCGACACTGGGTTGGCCACTAACCCCTCCACCAACCCGCATTGGAGCAGCGTGGTGGAGTATGCTCTAGGCCTCCTCAGTAATGAGGAGAGACCCGTGCTCAGTAGTGGGCCATTAGCGGGTTGTAGCTTAGTTCAGCTTATGGTTGGCTAGTTTATTAATAAGTGTGAGGACGGGGACCGTTGTGATAGTTAGTCCTCTTAGTTGATGTTAGTAACACTAAAATTAGTAAGAACAGTAGATACTGGATTAGTATTTAATGTTCTATTACATTACAACAGCTAGGGGACCGCAAGCATTTAAATGCAATTAATTTATGTTAGCAATAATAACTTAAAATGAAAGATTTTGTTTTTTAAACAGATAGATAACAGGCACGATGAAATTAGGTATGATTTATGATAAACAGCCTCGAAATATCGTTTTCACCAAACAAAATTGTCGTTATCCATACTAATATTATAAATGCGAAAGTCTGTCTGTCTGTCTGTCTGTCTGTCTGTCTGTGACGTTTTCACGGCTAAACCACCAGTGCGATTTGGATGAAATTCGGAATGAAAATAGTTGAAGACCCAGAGTCACATATAGGCTACTTTTTTTTTCAAAAATCAACCCCTAAATGCTTAAAATAGGGGATGAAAGTTTGTATGAAAAATCTAAACCGCCTGACCGATTTCGATGAATGTTCCCAGGAAGATAGTTGATACGTCATCTTCTTCCCCACTTCCCCGGTTCGCGATATAAACGAATTCCACGCGGGCGAAGCCGCGGGCAAAAGCTAGTATTAACATAAAAAAATGTGCGACCACCAGAAATAATGATAAGAACATTAAGAACACCTTTAACGTCCTACACCATGAATTGCCGATGAAAAATTTTTGTTTTTATTTGTGCTAAGTTTTCAGAAATAAAGTTTTCATTCATTCATTCTTCCTTTCTTTTACACCACGAGGAAGTTACGTATATTCTTCCTTAACTTGTACCGACAGAGGTCGCTGTTACGAATAAAGAAAGTAAAGTCGTTGGTGACAAATAGGGAATGCAATCTAGAAATAGTTCAGACATTAGCTGCATCGCCGCTGACGATAGCTGAGAAAAAGGACCGTAGAGTTTTTAATTAAAGCGTCACGTTGAACCATATCAGTGCTGGATAAGACTTCCACATTACCTAAATAATTTAGTACCTACTTACTTACCAGTACAAATTTAGGTACCCGTTAAGTTGCCTAAAAGTAAGACAGAACTCTTATTAACACTCTTATATTATAATGACCTTTATGTATGTGTGCAATCTTATTCTCAACCTAATTTTCACCAATTTAAAAGTCTGATTTACTTGAAATAACGACACGGGAACTCCTCAACGGTTAACAACACAGTCACTATATTAATCGCTTTGCATTTAATATTATAATAATTATTCCATTCAGTCACGCAACAAACTCAGCTATACCTAACAACAGAATAAAATAAATGTCTTGGTAATTTGTGTGAAAAATTAGCAATCTAAGATCTTTGTAACAATAGACCAGTTATTGTCACATCGAACGAAAGACAAGTACCTAACAATGTAATCATTTTTATAATCAAAAAATAATCTTGACTATACTGCGTTTGCATTCGATATGGAGTTCGTTTCAGTTGCATCTCACACAATTTATGCTAGCTTTCCGCACCTGTAAAGAAGGTACATTGCAGATTATCATCGAGAATTTAAAATGCTGTAAGTAAATTTTGCTAACAAGCTAAATTGTACCGTGAGCACAGGTAATAATTTTGGTTTTTGCGCGGAGTGGCAAATAAGACAAAAATGAATTGTAATCCGGGAGCGCAAACAATATGATAACAGTCCGCGTATTTGTTTACCATCTAGCAAACGCAAGAGCTCACCGTTTCCCATAGAATGCAAACATTCCCATATCAAAATGTCTATTTGAACATTCATCTCACACTTGGATAACATTTTGTGGTATTTTTTGGTTTCCAGGCCGTTTACTGTGTTACGAACGACTAGGCGTCTCCCACGGCTTTGCCCGGATAAAATGTTTGTATCCATTATCATCCTTTTGATCATCTTAAGAGGGGAATTTTCCAAAAAAACTCTTGTGCTCCCCTACACTAAGGAACATGTTTGTCAAATTTCAGCTTCTTGTTTTCTTGTGTCAGTTTGTAACTTCGCGTGTGCGTTGTCTGTCAATCGAGAGTTATTCATAATATTATGCCTATTGATGATCTAAGACATCAAAACAAGATATGTAGGTATATTGGTACATATTTTTATCTGAATATTTTTTTTCCAATTTAAGAACAAAAGCTTATTATCATAGAAATAAAACTTAGTCTTTATAACAAGTTCTAGTAGCCTTGGAAAATATAATCATAAATTTTATTGCATACTACACCTTGAAATTCTACAACGTATGCAATGACTCCTCCGGTAAAACTATGTCTTTGTTCATTTAACGAGGGTACATCAGAGATTTCTATGTTTAACGCCATTAAGTTCAAAATTGTTTGAATTAGTTGTCATGGCAACACTGTTTATATGGTTACTAATTACTAATTTTCTACGGTAACTATGTTAAATAATAATTAAGTTCGCATGTTTGTCCGTCTGCTAATTCGAAACGGACCAGTTGTTATTTGTTCCTTTTTTAATTTTAAAATAATCTTGATAAAAACGCGTCATTAAAATCGCTTAGCTCTGCTTACTTTTTAAATTAAACGTTATCAAAAAAGGTCCTTTCATCAAAGAGTAGGTACACAGACAAATTCTGCTTCCTTAATTCCCAACCTTTTTCGGTAAAATGTACCTATACATCAACATTCCGAACGCCTACTGAAGTTATCATTTATGGAATGTACCACACTCAACAATACTCTAATACGGGTGTATCATCAGATCCCACGATTATACGCAATAAATACGTTTGTTGAATGAATTAACATACAGAACCGAGTTTCCAAACAGTTGTTCGGGTAGCTATCAATGTAGGTAGGTACTTGTGGAGTAACATCGTTAAATGTTGCTACAACATTTCAAGGGCGTTATATAGATACACACTTCTTCTGTTAGCCTAGTACTTTTCGTCATGAATTAGGGGTTACTTTGGGGAAAAAATGTACAGAAAATCTGCGTTCGTTGGCTTTAGTAAAAAATTAAATGTTCTCATAAGTTTAGAAAAAGTTGGCCTAAATGATTGCATTATTGTTTTCACACATTTATGATTGGGTTACAAGTTTACAACACAATTACCTATTCTTTATATATAACGTGTTGGATTTTTGTTAAAACAGTTACGAGGAAAGACCTACAGTAAGGTGTTATAAAGTCCTCAGTCAGCGTTAGTCAGTTTAGCCTGAGGAATCCCCGACTTTTGCTTACATTATCTGACTCGAATAGAGCTGTTCACGACTGCACAAATCAAGTGTGCATAATGTTTACAACGTGTATTGCACAGGTGTTTGTGTGTGTGTGTGTATGTGTGTGTGTATTACGTGGTAACCGCCCGGCTATGCAACAATAGTTTCTAAGAATCAACAGTGCATGTTATGGACACGTCTATTTTCATCAGCTGGGTGTCTGATACTTATATGTCCACAAAAAATATATCAAACTTGTAGACTTGATTGATACTTATAGAATATACTTACCTACTACTACTACTTATTTTATGTGCTGTCTATTGTACTTAAGACAAAGGGATAGGGAATCCTAGCGTAGACCTACTACGAGTGTGTAGCGTTGTTGGCAACTTTCCTCGAAAACAAAGACACATTTTCAGATGGACAATGAAAACTGCGAATTTCGATTCGCTTCAATCGCGTGTCCCTCGTTTATCGAATATCAAGTCTCTCAAGGCTTGTGAACTCAAAGGAACTGAGAAAAACCAAAATAACTCCTAATTTCGAAATATCTTTCAAGAACTCCACTAACTAACTAACTCAGACAACTTTGACAATACAGCTCGGACTTAAATGACAATGACCACTTACCATTAGGTGGCTTATTTTCTTTCAGTCAGGTCATACTCCTTTAAAAAGAGAAAAACTTTACCACGCACCCGTCTGCTCCAGGCATTCCTTTCGTTCCCATTAAATACTCGAAGACATTTCTTCATTACAAATCGTTGCCTGTCATACCGTCACACACGATCGATACATTCCATCAGCATTTACCACGAATTTCAACTGATATCGGGTGGTATGGTCGATATACCATTGTTAAAAAGTGGCTTGATGGTAGGAATTTTAATGTATCGATTCACTGAGCTGCGTAATAATGTGTGAAAAATACGAGATTTATTTTATGTCTGTTTCGTTATTTTTTAAATAAAAGAGAAGGACAGTGAACGATATTAGCCTCGCATTGTTTTCCTTCACTGATTTAACGGTATGACAAAATAATACCCACATAATTTAGAAAGTGCAACATTGCACAGTTTCCGCAGGAGTCGAATTAGGGACCCTCAGCGGGAATGGAGGCTTAATAAAACTTAGAGATCACTTTGAACTCTAAATTCGACCGTAAAAGATTATGTTTCAGAGTTCATTTATCTTCACTTCTTCTCCATGTCAACTTTAACTTTGTCAAGACTAATACTTATACGAACTTGAAATTATTCCTAAGAAGATGTAGGTACATAGGTTTAACTATTCACTTATTATTTACTCATTATATTACATATTATATACCTACATAGAAGTAGATAACACAGTTAAAGTTATTCACAGATAAAGTAGGTAAACATAAGTTTAGTGTATAAGGTAACTGATAGGTAACTGATAGCGTTTTTGAGAATGAGACTGGACTTTTGACCCTGACTGTACCCTACATAAATAATACTATGTTCTAGGTACCTACATAAAAATTATGCATATAGTAGGTACTTACTATTGTAAGGGTATGGTTATACGCTATTGTTGACATGTTTGTATAACTTCATTACTCTATGGCAGGGGCAGGGCTTCTCAAAGTGTGGCGCGCAAGCCCTTTACGGTCGCCAATGAAATCGTAGGCCCATGGAGTCGTAGGTTCACCATCACAGGACGGATCAAGACTTGTAGATAGGAAAAATAATGGGTAAAATGTTTTTTACTCGACTGTCCCCGAAGGAGAGTAATGTTTTTGTTCACAAAAACTGAAAAATGATTCTGTATTTTCTGAGTAAATTATCTAGGAATGTCCTTCTAAATACAATTTTTGTTTTCAGTCGTTGTTGAAAGGAGAGATTACTTCTCTTGGGATTCTGTAGGGCACAATTTCGCACTCAAAAAGAGTTCGTTCGCATTACAAAAATAAAAGTATCTAGATCGTAAAGCACATTGTTTGAGCAGCGCTGAACAGAGCGTAAGCGAAGCACTCGTTGATGAAATGGCCGACGGTGTGTTTGCCAAACAGTGGCTGCAGGTGAGACGGTGCATCGGTGATGGAGGCCGGGGTCATTGTATTAATTAAATGTAGCGAGGGCTGCGGTCACCACCCGGGGACCTAATCAAATCACGATCACCGATGCAAATATTTAGGTTTACATGTAATTTTAATATTTAATATATGTCGGAGACGGAAATAAAATTAGATTAAAATCAAACTAAATAAATCATTAAACTTTGAATAAAACGTAAATCCGGAACTGTAATTTAAATGGCAACACTGTACGAATTGTAAACGTGTCTCGATGGGATATCGGAGGGGGAACCCAACAGAGGGCACCTGTGGAATCGGCTACGAACAGCGGGGACTTCTCGAGCAGACGTCGAGCGGAACGGTCGCATTAAGTTAACTAGTGTACTTTGTAATAAAATCCTATACTGCGTCGTACCTATGCCCGACGGCATAACGTTTCTCTAAGTGTATTTCAGTCGTATCACGTTTTAACATAACCTAAAAGCTTTAATCAAATTAAGTTAAGCTGTGTAACCTGTAACCTAATTTTCAACACACTTGCTCGTAAAGTTGCTATTTTTTCTTTAGTCTTACGCCCGGAATGCGGTTTATTACACAATAGTGCGTTTTACTTTTCATTGCCGCACTAGTGTATTTCTTATTCCACTTTTTTTTTAATATCCGTAAAGAGGTTGTTACCAAAAGATTTATTATTTTGTAAATAAATAAACTTGTTGTACTTAGTCAAAATCTGATAAGATAAGATTATACTTCATCTAATTATCTATTAAAGCATTTAAAAAATACAATATTTTAAATCATTAATTACCGTAAATTCCTATTAGAAATACATAATTATTTAGTTTAATATATTGTGGCTGAATAGCGGTTTTCTTTGCCTCTGGACTTAACCTGCGCGCCTGCGCGTGCATAGTTATTCAACCAAAGATACGGCGCGCGAAAAAATAAAATAAACCTCGGCGCCATTTTGTGCAAACATTTGTTCGTTTATAATTTGCTGATTTGTGACTGAAAAATGTCAATACCTAATTGTTTTTTTCCTCGCAAGTGTGTTGAAAAACGTCGTATGATACGCGTGCGCTTTGTTCACTACAGTCTTGGCTCTATTCCAGCCCTCGCCTTGCGGCTCGGGCTGTGCAATACCGCCTCGACTGTAATGACCAACTTCGCGCACTTATATCATAATGTACTATTAAATCATGAAGACACGTATTGAACGCCTACTGTGTTTTATTTTACACCTTGCAACCTGATGATCGGAGCATTATACCACCATCCTGACTAGTGCCTCCGAAATCAGAAGTTGGATGTAACTTCACGTCCCACACATGGCTGGCTAGGTTATTTCCAGGTTTTCAGATAGCAATTTTCAGATGAGAACTGGATTCATAAATGGCAAGCGAGTTGACATGTGCCATTACATCTCACATGGCATGGATGGAATGTGGCGTCGAATTTTGGTAAAGCTAAGTAACACAGCGAGTATGGGTATGGCATTATTTTTATTCCATTACGTCTGAGGTGATACAATTTCATTGCTTAAATTTTAATTTTTGTGTAAACTATGTTGTGTGTGTGTTTGTTTGTTTGATAATCGTGAGTAAAAATAAAGACATCAATTTCTGGTAATAAAATCATTTAAGGCAGCTCCGTAATTAAAACAAATCGCTCCTCATTGTGATCTTATTTTGATGTTTAATCGCTGAAAAACAAAAGAAATCGTTTTTATTATGACCTCTGTTTTTATTATGAAGGGAAAGTTACACCCTTTGATTTTAGTGTAGGTAATTTAACCAAGTATTATAACATCGGAACACGTTTTTATCATGCGATCATTTTGTTGAAGTTTAATGTGGGTAGATTTGTGGTATTAGTTTGTTAGAATGCCCAAGAGCTAAGTACCATTTGAAGTGTTGTGATATAAAAAGTGAATTTGAGTAGAGTGATAGCGATGAATCTTAGCTCGGCTGGTCGGACCGTACCAGTAGACATTTCGTAGCCGTAGTCCGTAGAAGTCGGTATCTGCTTGAAGTGGATGCGAGACTACTTTAAGTAGACCGTGGATACGCGGTACGCGGGTGGCTCTGGCGGAGGTCGGGGTCCATTTCGTAGCCGTAGTCCGTAGAAGTCGGTATCTGCTTGAAGTGGATGCGAAACTGCTTTAAGGTAGACCGTGGATACGCGGTACGCGGGTGGCTCTGGCGGAGGTCGGGGTCCAGGTTAGACCACGGAGGAATCCGTGCGACCCGTACGGCATTCGGAAGAATGCGCGTGTAACAAACGTAGTTTGTTGGTTGGGCTTAGCGAAAAGCCACAGGCCACGGGTTTGATTCATGCTTTGTTTTGAGATACTTTGATGATAATAGTTGATGAAAGTTATTGGATAACAATGGTACTTGGTTGGGTAAGCATTTTTGTTCATTTAATTTGGTCGAAATGTAACGTAACTCGAGTCATTTTAAAGTAAAATTATTGTGTTCCGAAGTGAAAATTAATCTACGTTCATAAAATTCTTAAAGATACCCCCTTTGGTGGATAAGATTTTGTAGTCTGGTCGAAAAAGAAAAACAAACGTTTTAAAGTCAGGCATTTTATTATGCATTCCGTGTTGGTACAATTTTTAATTGATAACGAGATGACTCACAGAGCAGTGACTTTTATCAAACGTGTAATGTTCGTGATAGTTATTTTGGTTTTCGATAATTTGGTGCGCCGCTTATCGCTGAAAAGGATTAGTTGGAGAAAAATAAACACACACAAAATAGATGCTATATTTGTGCTCAACTTGACGAAGTATTTATTCCATTTATCGAGTACCTACAACGATAATAAAAGCCTACAACAATAATAACAATAAAAGCGTAAGCTAGTTTTTTTAAAGTGAACGGTTTGGTTGTTCGTTGGTGACGTCGATCGAATTAGTTGCTCATTAGTTCGAGTTGTTTTAAAAGTGAAACACAATACAATTTTCAAAGTTTTATTTACTATGTGACAAAATAATTTCAATATTCTAAATACCCGCGTAGTTCATTGTTGATTTTAAATATTGTGTAAGCGTTATCTAATGATCCAAAACATTGTCGTTAGAGTTATTACAGACGAATTAGTTGGATTCTTACCCGCTTTAGTCACTATATTTTCGAAATAAATAAAGTCGGCGTAAGTGTTTACGTCGGATTTATGATGCGTTTAGGAAGCGTTTCTAGGTTATAAGGAACTGGAGACCAAGACCTTTTCTGGTTCCTATCTGCAACCAAGGGTGACATTACCTAGATATAGTAACGGCTAGACGAGGTAAAAGTGAAACGGCGTTTTTGGTATGACTTTTATTTTATTACACCTGGTGTGTTGGAGTTTTATAACTTCCATTTTATTTTCGTTCCTTGTGAAAATATGACCTTTTAATGTGTCTTGTAATTAATGAACAATGACAAAAGATAACAATTAAGATATCGGAAGTTCAGTGAAATTTTTAATTAAAGTAGCAGTTGGGTACAATCAGTTCCCCAATTATTTTTACAAGTGCAGCTCACTTCGATTGGTTTTGGTTTACCTTGTGAAACCAATGAGTTTTGAAGTAATCTCACATGTGACGATGCAATGTGCATCGTTCTGTTTTCAGATAAGTTTTCGAGGATGCACAGGCAGCAGCACACGCAGGTTACACATGACTGTGTTGTCTGGAGCCGAATCGACGGCTGCGTGCGTGCACTCGTGGGCTTCCTGGAGTTCATTCGTGTGACATTGAAGGAGGAAGCTCTGGCAACTGGCAGCCGCAGATCGGACGCAACGAAACAGGTGATCTGTATCGTTCATACTTGTTTTGTAATAGCTTAAAGAAGTAGTAAATTAACTTTTCTTTTAGAGACGTAGTTCACTTGGTAAAAGTCTATTGTTGAGAGGCTTAGTTTTCGGTCAACTTATCGAACGGAACTTTTGAAATTATACTTGAACGGTTTTGTAACTTTGAAAAATGTATAGTCCTTAGCTATGTAGGTATACGATTTGAATGTTATTTCTGGACAGAAGAACTGATTGTACTTGAGTACCGTTCGATGAGTCAACTTATTTGCGAAATGATAACTTTTGAGAAAAGTAACTTTTAGGGGAAATGTAAAGTTTGTTTTGGATTAATCTGTAATGTGATAGGATAAATAAAGCGACATGTTGAACAAACCTTTTTAAGATTATTTTTGATAAAAGCTCGAAATGATCATCTGGGTAGTGTAGTATTTGTAACCGGATGGAGGTTGCATGCGGGGATGACTGGATAGAGGTTGCCTATTGGGTTGATGCTTGTAACTGGATGGAGGTTATAAGGGTGATGATCAGAACCGGATGGAGGTCAGGGTGCGAGCACTGCAATATTTCAATGAGTTTCCTATTTATTTGAATGAGTATGGGTGTTGATCGACATGTCAGCTTTGGCCTTTGAGAGAAATAATCTGTTATGATTTTCAAAATTTCTAATGATTTGATAAGGTTGTTTTTATTCCCTGCCCACTTACGTCAGGAAGGGCCGAGCTTTAAGAGATACTTTCGTTTGTGTTTATTGTTACAGGTAAATTTCGACACCACAGCCGATCGAGTCATCCAGTTTTACGACGATTGTACGACGACGTATTGCGTTAAACGTTAAAAACAAACCCGCGTTAATAATAAATTTGGTAATTTTGCTCTAAACAAGTGTCATGTTATGGAGTTTGTTTAGCCGTCTTCTTCTCCATAGCGACACCGGAAACGGCGCGGCGGGAGTGTAGGTAGTTAGGGCTAAAAATAAATGCAAAAAAACTTAAAACAAAAACTTGGCGTTCAATAAAAGAAATTTTAATTAATCTAAAAACTTGTTGTTCAATATTAAATTTGTAGTCTCGTTTAAAATTAGTAGCTTTTGCTGAATAAAATAAAATTAGAGCTTTGTTGTAACCTAAAGTAAAAGGCATCACACGAGGACGTGTGCTAGTCAGAATGGCCGTGTCGGAGACGGAAATAAAATTAGGTTAAAATCAAACTAAATAAATCATTAAACTTTGAATAAAACGTAAATCCGGAACTGTAATTTAAATGGCAACACTGTACGAATTGTAAACGTGTCTCGATGGGATATCGGAGGGGGAACCCAACAGAGGGCACCTGTGGAGTCGGCTACGAAGAGCGGGGACTTCTCGGGCAGACGTCGAGCAGAACGGTCGCATTAAGTTAACTAGTGTACTTTGTAATAAAATCCTATACTGCGTTGTACCTATACCCGACGGCATAACGTTTCTCTAAGTGTATTTCAGTCGTATCACGTTTTAACCTAAAAGCTTTAATCAAATTAAGTTAAACTGTGTAAACCCAATTTAAATCATGAAGACACGTATTGAACGCCCACTGTGTTTTATTTTTCACCTTGCAACCTGATGATCGGAGCATTATACCACCATCCTGACTAGTGCCTCCGAAATATAATTTTAATATTTTTGTAGGGCACAATTTCGCACTCAAAAAGAGTTCGTTCACATTAAAAAATAAAAGTATCTAGATCGTAAAGCACATTGTTTGAGCAGCGCTGAACAGAGCGTATGCGAAGCACTCGTTGATGAAATGGCCGAGGGTGTGTTTGCCAAACAGTGGCTGCAGGTGAGACGGTGCATCGGTGATGGAGGCCGGGGTCATTGTATTAATTAAATGTAGCGAGCGCTGCGGTCACCACCCGGGGACCTAATCAAATTAGAATCACCGATGCAAATATTTAGGTTTACATGTAATTTTAATAGAAACGAAAAGCTGGTTTTAAATTCGACAGTTGATATTATAAGAAATTATATGGAATAAAGTGTGTTGAGCCTGTAAAATTTGAGGATTTCCCTCGTTTTCTCTCATCGCCTGGATTTTCATCAGAATGGGACTGGAGAGCAATGGGACCATTTCGGATGTTCATTAGAAAAATCGCTGGATAGGTAGGTAGTAAAAAATTAAGAATTTTTTTAAACCGGTTAAAAACAGTTACCTACCTACCTAAAATTTATTTAGATTTAGGGCGGCAGCGGAAGGGTGGTGCTGCATACTCGTTTGCTACCTTAATTCAATAAAAAAAAATACCGATATCTTCGCTTAAGGAATCCATGTCGCGGGACTCGCGAGTATATTAACACGTTGTCACGTCACATCACAACGTGCAAATTTATTATGACGTCTCTTAGAGAACACTTGTGTACATGTGTCTCTAGCAGTTTTAATCCAAATACATATATGAATTTATTAGCGTTTTACGAGTATTTATTATGACAGATGTTTTTAGTACTTACGCACAACAGCGACAAGCGTCTTACAACCAAAGTTTGCCTATAACCCATTAATAAGCCGACCGATTGCTGGAGGCGTTAGTGGCCAACCTAGTATCGGAAGTTTTCATGCGGCTCGAAGACCTTCCGACATGGCTGGCATAATAACAAATGCTATCTATCGATACGGCTTTTTAGTGTCATGCGGATTTGCTCACGCATGCGTGAAATTTCACGCTGCGGATCATACGCAGTTTAAGTTTCAGTGTTCTGCGGGTTGCGTAACGGGTTGCGTAGACGATTAGTACAATACGGTGCGTGCGCCCCGTACGACTCTAAAATAGGCACTAAAGTTGTAGACTAGGGACGCTCACGCATGCGGATGCCCCGCTCCGGGATGACGCCCCGCACAGCGCCCCGCGTCCCGCGTGTGTTTATCACGCTTTATAATAAATTGTATATAAAATTATTCTTTGCGGGTGCTACGCATGCGGGCCAATCCCGCGTGCGTGTGCAAATCCGCGTGACACTAAAAGCGCCCTTACTGCATTTCGAAGAACGAAAGCGGTCAAGAAATTTTGCACTAGCGGTCACCCATCCAACTACCGACCGCGCCTGCTGTTGCTTAACCAAGCAACGTTTAGAACCAAACCGAAGTTTAGAATGACTTAAATGAAGCCTGTATTTTATGCAATCGCGCAAATAAATCAATGTCGATCCACGAACGGAACATCGAGTGGGTTAGTTACATCCCGATTGTTTTCAATTAGCAGAGCAACCGTTAATTAAATTGTGGCCTGAACTTGTTCAATATACGTTCCATTTCTGGCACGGAAGCACGAGTCATCGCTTTAATTAAAAGTTGCGAATCCGATGGGACTGAGGTGGGATTTATGTCGGAGGGATTCTTGAGCAACGCAAAGGAAATCCCAGTTCCAGCAGCGACAGTTAATTAACTAGCCAACTATTTTGCGTACTGTACACGAGTGAGTTAGTAAAATTAATTTTACGGAGCTGGTTTCTTTAATTAAATAAATGTTAAAAAAGTTTCTTTGGTCATATCATGATTCGCGGAGACAATGGTCTGGAAGAAGCAGATCATTTTACGTATATAACGCGGCTTACCTCACGTACTGTTTTGTCGGATTCGCCCGACTAGTTCCGAAACGATTCCGAGGTTCGTCATCAGGAGCGTCAGTTCGTCGTCAGTCACAAGCGAGCTCTCGTCGCCGGTGGCTCCTGATACTGATGACGAACCTCGGAATCGGTTCGAAACTAGTCGGGCGAATCCGACAAAATAGTACGTGAGGTAAGCTGCGTTATATACGTAAAATGAATAACACTCACGAATCATTCAGTACTAAAGAAGCAGATCATCTTTGGGAACAGAGAAATATAAACACCCCGTGGCCGCTCACCAACTAGGTGGTTCAACTCAAGACACGGAAGCACCTTACTTTTACGCAGTCGCCAATGGTGTCACAGATCGGAGGCGATGGAGACAACTTATCCATTAAACAGTCATTTTCCACCATAACAACGATCTTTAGACAAGAGCCGGCCAGAGATAGGAATGAGAGAAGTAAATGTTAACCCAATACATAATGCCAATTAAATCCAAATTTTAGCGATCTGATCTGAACGAAGAGCGCGGGTTACTAGTGTTGAAATAAATTTTGGACCTAGGTCAGCAAGGAGACACGAAAGCTATCAGGTTATTCAATGATAGTGTATGTAACATGTAAATGTTGTAGGATATGTAGGCATCGTCGAACACAATGTGCTGTATTGATAAACAAGCAACACGCCGGGTGTAGGGTGACCACTTCATTGGACAATTCGCTGGATATTTCTAAAAAGTCCGAATACTTTCGTAATACAATATTTTTAGAACCCTTTTGTTTAAAATGACTAATTAATATATGAAATGAGTTAATTACAAGTCGATCATGAGACGATAATGTTTTAAAATATTTTGCAAATTTCATAGCCTCCTGATGATAATTTGTCACCGACACTACTTGGACTACAATAGCATTAAAGGTATCACTGATGTTTTGTCGGTCAAGAAAGAAAAAGATGAACAAAAAAAGTAAATATCTACTGGTTTAAAACTCCTGCGCGGAACACGATAAGTCGTTAAGTGGTTGACTCTAGCAAGAGGATGATAACTTGCCAGCCGGTTTCAAGCGTTTCGGTAGCAAGCAAGGGCCGGCTTCTGATAACTGTAACGACACACTGGTCAGCCGGCATGAGAATGGGGTCAGTACTTACTTTTTAAAGGGTCAGTATACAGGCCACCAAGTATACCAGTCAAGTCAAGTCAAGTATACCAGTTTAATAATTAAATAAGTAAGATACCTCGTTATTTTCGAAGACTTTGTCCACTTCTTTAAATATCCAAATCCAATATCAACAATCCGAACAACATCGAATGCCAGACGTAATTCGAAAAGTCCTGAAAAATCCGGACAAATCCGACCACTTGGTGACCCCAGCCGGTCGTCGGTTAGTCACGCGGTACTTTGATCGTATCGGATTTGACTCATAATATCCGTAGACCACCTTCCGCGAACCAGTGGACTATGGTTTTATTAATAATCTATCAACAGTACTCTTCATGTTATGTAAACGGCCGACCGTCACCATCACTCGTGGATGTTTTTTAGCATCTGAAGTCTGAAGGGACGACGAAGCGATAGACTAGGTGTGGCCAAAACACTAGCAGGCGAAAAGTATTCCTTTAACACCTTTTTTAAGAAACTATGTCATAGCTCTCTGGAATAATAGAATGAAGTTACTGTAGACATCATTGACGTGTGTTAACGAGTTAAGTGAAGGAAGTAGGAATGGACGCAACTAGCACCTTGTTAAGTACCTATATATGTAGAATATTATAAAATCAAAAATTCTCGTTTTGACTTTCTCGCAGTCAGATAACAGCTATTTTTTATCGATTAAACCCACGTGCAATTATCGATACTTAAGTAGTGTGTGCATAGCAGTAGAGTTATTAAATAGACACTCGATAGCTACTTGTACCCTTTACTGAGTAGGTATTGATACGACGAATTTCGCCTACGTGGGCGCCGGCAAACACTTATCATAGCTTATCTGGCCACTGACATATTTCTGATTATCGATATCATATCGTACTCGAATGCCAATCTGTCACCCGATACACAACCTTAACACAATCTCATAAGACCTAACAAAATTCTTGGCGAGACACAATCAAGCACTTAAGGTACTTTTTCGATTGCACCTTGACATGTCTTTGAATATTCAATTCGATTCAGGACATACAAAAAAGTACTTTAACGAGTCTTAATAAAGTCTAAATTAATTTGCTGTAACATTAGCATGTGCATTGTTGGTGGTTCCGTTTGATTAATGTTCCACGTTTTTGTGTCATGCGTAATTTATTTGAATTAATTCGACAATTTTAATGATATTTAGCTGTAGAGGACATTAATCATCGTATTGGGCTTTTTGTAAGAATCATTCGGCTGTGGTTGAATGTGGTTTAGTAGCTGAAATAGACATACCTAATTTTGAATTAGGAACATTACTTGTAACAATCGTTACGGGTGCATTCCCCTTAGCACTCAAAACGCTCGAACCCTCGAATGAACGAACCATTCCTTTATTCCAGAAAAACAGCTGTTTAAAGCGTTGTGGAACGAGCCTTACATAATAATTTTATATGCAGATAATATAAAACAAAATAATAGTAATAATATTTATACAAAGTGGCGGCTGTTTGTAGATCGCCATGTTTTTTTCATCGGACCGGAATAATCCTGTTTTTCATTCCAGTGTTTATTGCTTTATTTCAAATATCTTATGGACTTCACTAGTTTTATCATTTTAGTTATTTTATCAAGTTCAGCTAGTTCAGCATTTCAATCAAAATTTTCAAACAACCCGCTACACCTTAATAACACGAGGTAAATAAGATGTTCAATACACGGTTGGTTGGCCGTGGTCCAATAGGTGCTGCGATGCACAACACGTATAGACAACAGACACAACACGTATAGACAACAGACACAACACGTATAGACAATAGACATTAGTCTGGGTGTCTGCACACTTCCCAGACGTAGGTGAAGTTTTATAACACGTTGGATGGGTTTTATAGACGTTGGCCGTCATGTTATACTGTGTAAAGGAAAAACTTAAGTTTTATTTGGCACGTCAAATTTTACGATACAGATACAGCTTTGGACTGTTATTGTTTTTGCTAGTGGATGTTTGAAACTAGTCATTGACGTAAAATTGTTAAAATAGTAATTCTGTTTTGAAATGTATTTAGGTAGGTATATGAATTTACTAAATGTTTCATGCTATTGTAAAGTTAATTTCATTTTACTTATTTGCAAGAACTTATGGAATAATAAACTTAATGATTGGAAAATTATACGTCTCCGAACGGCAATCAACCATTTAAATGTGTTACAGTAATAAATTTGATTTTATATTATAAACTTTCATATTTCATGGTACTATCGAGCGATGTAGGTACATTTTACTTTAAATATAAACATTACTATCTACCTATAATTTTATATTTTTATTGACCAAAGAAATCAGTAAGTACCTACATAATACTCAATGATGCAATAAATAGGTAGATTGAGCGTCGCCCTACAATGAAGACAAAAAAAACACGGCAACAATATCAAGCATGTGTGCGTGCAGGCGATGTTTTTCACGTTCGTCTAGTGTCTATGTTGCGTGATCAATGATACCAGTTACTAAAATTTTCCCATAAATCACACATTAAACTTAATTTATGGAGTGGTTATTTTCATGAATAAATAAAAAACCCTACTTAATTTAATTACAGTTGTTTATGTTAATATTGTAATAAACCAGCTAAGTTAATTAAATTAATATTTTTTACGCAGTTTGTAGTTGGAAAGGAGACGGTCCAAAATTGTATGGAGTCTGGGCCTGGTTTTGTACCAGTGATAAAATAAAATAAAAAAGAAAAATAAACCATTTTTGACTAATCAAATCCACGAACTCATCTATATTTCAGTGCAAAAATTATTTATTAACTCCACGTGACGCAATTATTCTACATAATGGCGGGCAGCAGACCAGAGGATTCATAATTTTTGACGTATGACGTTAGCTGTCAATATTCCTTCTCTATGCTTGAACAATGGCTCGAACTCAGAGTGAAGGACGCCATCTTGCAAGTGTTGCAAGTAATACCTACCGAATAACTCGAAATTAATTTTATTTTAGCAAGTCATTTATTGCGATTTGTGAATTTATTATATTTTTAATGAACTTTCTGTATTTTTTGGTTTTTCATGGTTTAGTGTACAAGATCAGGCCCAAAATGGACCATCTCCTTTTCTAAAATTGTAAAGTTACCGTCTCAGATTAAGGTGAAAATTTGAAGGGAGGACGGGTTCTACACTCTCATTCGTCCCCCCAAACTAAATATTGCTCTCATAAAGTACTTACTTTTTTAAAATTATTTTTCTAAATCTCTAAAAATTTTAAGGTTATGTGGTCTCATTGGTTAATGTGTAAGCGCTCGAAGTCTTAAGTGTATGTATATGTGTGTGTGGACGTGTGTGTGTGTGTGTGTGTGTGTGTGTTTTAAACTACATTATAAAAAATAAATAACTTAAGTAGATCTAATTTGATTTTTGGGCCTAATTTTGAATCGTGACATCTCCGGCGCTGCGGAAGATGCAGCCAAACAGGCAAACAGGACTAACAATAGCGAAAAAGTAATTTGGGGGGAAAGTTGGGGGAGTCACCAACCTCTCCTCCAAAAAATTTCAGCTTAATTTGAGGTAGTCACTTTATAATTTTTGGAAACTTGATTTTTTTATAATAAAAAAAGTATGCATTTCCTAGATTTAAAAATGGTGGGGGGAAGATGTGAGCGTCAGCCCCCTCCCCCCCTCAAATTTTTAGCTTAATTTGAGGTGGTAACTTAATTAAAGAAGAGCCAATTATTTACGTTACCTATCTAATTTAATAAAAAAAATACTTGGAAAGTTAATTACATGCATATCATTAAAAAAAACTTCAATAAATAAAGGAGATGGTCCATTTTGGGCCTGATCTTGTACACTAAACCATGAAAAACCAAAAAATACAGAAAGTTCATTAAAAATATAATAAATTCACAAATCGCAATAAATGACTTGCTAAAATAAAATTAATTTCGAGTTATTCGGTAGGTACTACTTGCAACACTTGCAAGATGGCGTCCTTCACTCTGAGTTCGAGCCATTGTTCAAGCATAGAGAAGGCATATTGACAGCTAACGTCATACGTCAAAAATTATGAATCCTCTGGTCTGCTGCCCGCCATTATGTAGAATAATTTCGTCACGTGGAGTTAATAAATATTTTTTGCAATGAAATAAAGATGAGTTCGTGGATTTGATTAGTCAAAAATGGTTTATTTTTCTTTTTTATCTTATTTTATCACTGGTACAAAACCAGGCCCAGACTACATACAATTTTGGATCGTCTCCTTTTCACATTACTCTTGTACCTTTAAAAGTGGTTTATTCGACCCAATGCAAAAATAATCATTAAAATGAGCTCATAAACATACGAATATTAATGTTATATTATTATAAATAAACACAAACGTATTGGTAAACACCACCTTTCTTTAATCGATTTATAAAAGTACATGAACTAAATAATATACACGTAACCATAAACCAATTTATATACCCACAAAAATGATGTTAAGTCGGGAGCATAAAAATAGAAACTAGCAACACTGACAAAAAAATGACGTAATTTGGTTACAATAAAAATCAAAATTGAAATTTAATTAAAAATATGTTTATTGGTTACTTGCCTATGATATGTGATGTTTTTTGAGCTTTTTACCCTTCCTTTATAATTCCGGCACAGTTTAATAGCACATTTCGTCATGTTATCCCTCTTATTTGTTTATTTAAATTGCGCGCGTAATACGTAGTGACACGAAAGCGGCGCGATCGGCACTAATTGGCGGGAAAGTACTTCTGCGCCAATAGTTGGCGCAGCTTTTTTGACAGGTCTTCGCGGATTCGATTATCCATCTAGATACTTATACATCAATGATAATACTAAAGGCATCACCGACGCGTTGTCAACCAGGAAAAACAAAGAGTGAAAACAGGAAAAAAGAAAATTGCCAATAATGTATAATGTAGGTCTATGAAAATTAGCACGTATATTTACCTTTTTTCCATCGCGAAATTTCACGGTACCCTCTATGATCGAGGTAGCGGGACTACTGTCCGCCATCTTGGATTGACAAGTCACACGACACCACAGCGCCGCCCTCGCGGCATTATTGCGAACTACAACACACCACTACATGCCGTAGAAAACATGTTCACTAATCATCATTTCGTGCACTGGATCTCACTGCAGACCGCAATATTATTTATTTTCACTGCACTTTTCACTGGATTTTCGACTTGAGCCTCGTTTTGCTTCTTATTTTGAACCTGTAACAAAAGGCGAAGTATAAGAATAGTTACAAAACTGATGTTAAGCACGTGTTTTGATTGCAGTGTCTACAGATGTAGCAAGAATTGTGTATGTGTGTGTATAATATATTGAAGAATGATAGAAAAAATGTTATGTATGCAGATGTTGCCTTAATTATAGTGCAACTCATAATTTATTTCCGAACAATAATTTCCGAATAATATTTAAGTATAAATAGTCATTGCCTTTCCTTCTCTACACGTCTTATAACTGAAGTAATTCCAAAACAAACACACATTAGTACTAGCCTTTTTATTTTTGTTAATTCAGCGCGCATTTGAAATACCTTTGTAATTTAATCTGTGCGATTCACAGATTAACTACAACGGTGGACAACGGTCCCGTTTATTTCTTGAACGTTTAAAAATGCAAATGAACGCTGGAGCCATCGCCGTTTCTAAGAAACACCTTTACGAACTAGCACTAATTCCTTGAATCTGTACTATACCTATTAAAGATACCAGGAGTTTTTTACCACAACCTTGCTAAATTTACATTTTAATTAGCATATTGTGATATTTCCTGTTGCATTAGGCGAAGGATATCCTCCGTTTATTATGAATTGTGTGTCATTTTTCAGATGTTTTTGTTTAATGTGTGGGTGCGAAAGCATAATCGGAGTTTCGGAGTAGATAGGTACAATTTATTCATATGAGAGTAGTTTCTAAACAACTGTGGTGTTCACATAAACCAATTATAACAAGTAGGTAGGTACGGTGTCTATTTTAATCATGTTTGATTTTAATAATAAACAAACGCTTACACAGCCATACCTCGCGGGTGGCATAGACAACACAAATGAATTACAAACATGTAGATATAATTTGTCATGTTTATTTACTTCATGACGTGGAAATCGTTAAATTCATTTAATTACGTCGGTATACCTATTTTTTATTGTGTACCGATTAGTATAAATTAAAGATTATCACTTTCATAAATCACCGAAAATTTATTTTTTTCTTCATGCTATGTATAGCCATATATAAACTCAAAAGTGTAGCTTACGAGTATTGTGTGTCTGCCAATCCGCACTTAGCCAGCGTGGTGGACAATGGCTTTAATCTTCTCATTGTGAATGCTCATGCTCAATATTGGGTTAGGTATAATGTGTTGACATGATGATAAAGATATCCGATACAGTTTAAAACAAGATTATTTGAAATGCACTAAGTTATACAGGGTGTAACTATTTGAGAACCCGTATTCTCGACAGCAGGTTACAAGTGAAATCCCCAGCTTACGTTTAGAATTTCCTCACGTCGAGCTTATAAACATTGTTACATGCAGAATGAAGGCGGCAGTTGAAGTTTCAGTACTTAAAGCGCTCGCCAGTTTCAAACTACTTAAGCCTGCACTAAATGTAGTTAAAGTTTAAATTTTGAGAACTTTACAAAATTACGTTAATAACCGGGTACTATATTTCAGACGGAGAATGTTGCATTTTATGCACTATTTTGTTAATTATTAATTTCTGTGGTAACTTTTGTTGCGGAGAGCTTTTGCGTAAAATTTAGTACCTATTCGTTTTATTAAAATTTTTAATATAAGTATTACTAATTAATTATGAACCTAATATTCTTAATAACCAAACTTGGCCAGCGTGGTTGACTATGGCCTGAACGCTTCGATCATAAAAACGATGAAGCCTCTACTCCTCACATTGTGATAGCAGATAAACTCCGCAATGAGACAAACTGATAAATATTTCTTCTATAATCACGCCACACTGCCATCCAAAGCTATATATCGCACTCTTTCATCGTTAAATCTTCCTCATAATCATATATATACCAGACCAGGACTTCATACATTGGGAAACACCCAAAAATCGCCGTAGGTGGGCGAGTTGATGACGCAACGGGAAATCTTACGCGACGCATTATACACGCATCGTGGGCCGCGTGAGACCACATCTGCTATGAACTCATTGACTCCTGGTACCCAAGCCTCGATAACTCAAGTTAAAGCCCTCAAAATTATCCAACTATTTCGTGAAATTCTATAGGGTGGTTGTAAATGTCGAAAACAAATGAAAACAGTTTTGATCAATTCCTAAAGATTTGTTCCTAGTTCGAGTTTTGTTAAAAACAGTGTTACAAAATGTTACTATTAATTAATTTTACATTTTTCATTAATTGTTCAGTTATTAATGTAATTATATTTAAGTCAGTCTGAACTCGTTCGTTGTTCGTTCGTTCGTTAATTTTTCGTTGTTGTCCGCCATATTGGATTAAAAATGGCGGCATTTAAGTAATCGTGCATTGTCAAGAGAACCAAACATGTGTGCCAAATTCCAGCCCGATAGCTTCAGTGAAGTGGGTGAAATATTGATTGCAAAATTCCAGCTCTTTTATAAAAGTTAAATAAAAGCTTAAAGTTTAATAAAAGCTTTTAAAAGCTTCTGGCGTGTTTCGGGGCTTTACAATAATTTCGCAGATACGTTAGTGGCAATTAATAGTAGCTCCTGAGGCGGTAGAACATACGAAGGATAAAATCGTAAAATATTTTCCGTTTAACCACGGTTAAAATAACAACGTTGTAATAATTAACAAATTGCAAAACCAAACAATAAAGTTCCAGAACGAAAAACAAAAATCTGCTGGTGAAATACAGAAATGAAAGATAAATTAATATAGTCCTGAACAAACACCGTGAATGTTACGGGTTGTTTTACTTAGGGGTGTCAGTTTAATATTATTTTCAATATTAGTTCAAGAAAGCCCTGACTATATCGAGTTCCAAATAAATCTTGAAATACTATTTTAAATAAAAGAGATTTATTTGTAAACCTGTAAAAATGCACAAATTATGTTTTGATGCAGCGCCAGCGGGTCTTTCTAAATAATCATTTGCTGTAGCCATTCATCCAAAACTGTCAATGGTTTATTCAGCAAAACAGTTCTGTCAGTTAATAGGTTGATGTAGGCTTATTATCTATGTAAAAGTAAATTTACAATCAATCTTTTTACAAAAGAATAAAAATGAGATTCTCATTAATAATTGAAGGAACTATAAATGGTTCAAAAAGCAAAACAGTCGTATTACGTAAGTAGCCCTATTATCCATGTAAAATAAAAGTAAATTTAAAAGCAACTCGCTCACAAAAGAATAAACCGTAAGAACGGAAAATGAGATTGTAATAAAAAGACAATTTCCAACAATGCCAATACAGTATCGGTAAATGACGGTGGCATTTTTTTGACAGCCCTAGCCCTACGTCTATCAATGTTGACCCGAGAGGCGGCCTCCTGCGGCGAAATGAAAAAACTTTACGAAATCGATACTTCAAATTGCACATTTATTACGGGCTTTGTATAAATAATCGGATATTTCTGACAATAAATCAGATTAAATTCGATTCGCTGGCAAAACGTCATTGACAAACCGAAATAACGTAACCGTTATTAGGTAACTTACCGTTACGTTACATCATTTTCAATAGAATTTAAGAAACTCGTTACATACACCGTTTCTAACAGATTTATTGAATGCAACTGAAGTTGTGTTCTATATAGCTAGGTCATATAGAGCTGATTAATTAGATGTGATAGGGTTAAAAGTTAATAAACAAAAAATAAAACTTATAAAATACAGATTTGCTATTTAAAGGTTGATTTTGGATGCCTATAAATTGATATAATAAATAATATGCAATACCAAATAACATAATAAATCAATGCTGCCACCAATATTACTTGGGGCAAACTAAATGGCCAACCTTTAAACTGGCCTTAAGCCCTATAAAAACACAGCCATAAGCCCAATCGCCATAAAGGCCCCCTTGGGTGCAATATGGACGCATATGCACAACCCTGGTATTGTATACATACTTATCGATGCACATATAGGATGATTTTTTTATCTGTATCATAATTATTGCCACTGCACTACCAATACCATTGAATCCCATTTAAGCGTATTAATTAAAGTCGGTTGGTAGTTGGTTATCATTCAGTGTACATCATATATACACTATGTATACCAGCATAGTTTACTTATTTTTCCATCAACAAATAGTAACTCCCTAAAATTTCTTCTTACCATATCTATCCATATTTTCTTTGGATTCCATATTTACGTTACGTACAGACACAGACACCAGAAACGTATCACATTTCCTGAATCCTAGCTACCCTTGCAAACTTAGGTGAGATCAGCTACCAGAATTTAAAATAATCGAAAAAAATGTAATTTGCATCATTACCATAAAAACGCTGTAACGACCTTTTTAGAGCCCTTTCATTAGCTAATTATTCGCTCGAGTTCACTTTACCTGTCATTTGCATATCTTTGTGATCTAGTCGGGAAACGCGAGCGGAATGAGCGGAATGGCGGCGAACTCGCGTTCAGCACGCACGGACAGACCGCTTCAGGAAATAGTTAACCGGTTTATTAAATTACTAGACAGATAGATAGGTAATATTCCGTGTGCTTTTATTACTGTTTATTTTATGTGGCTGAATATGCTCTAGTCTAGGCCACGAAAAGAAAAGATCTGTGTCCTGTAGTGAGCTATTAATAGATTGAATTCAATACAATAAATACATACCAACAAATGCTATTAGCTCATCACTTAGACACAGTAATATTAAGAATAACAAAAATAACAAGTGAATTTTGGTTAACTTTGACATGCAACTAATAAAAATATTTAACTACTAAATTACTTCTGCTTAACATCACTATAAGTACATCATACCTCTTGAAAATTTACCCTTAGTAGGTAAGAACAGCTACAATATAACTTTGACATCAAATAAAAACAAGGTGTTATTTTGGAGCATCCTGTATAGGGACATATTGCACAAGGGCACAACGCTACAAATGCACATTAAGGAAATCGAATATTTTGGAGCAAATAATTAATTTTCACCCCATTTTGGTAACGGCCATGTGGCTATCGGAATATGCATTAGATGATTAATTTACTGACGTAATGCTACATACTATTTGTTCAACCCAACCTTCCACTAAATTTATGAATGCAGTAGCGTCAGTTTCCATTAGTCATATTATATTAGGTAATATTAATATATATTGACGACCTTGTAGCCTAGTTGGTAGCGACCCTGCCTGCGAAGCGAGGGGTCCCGGGTTCGATTCCCGGCCGGGGCAGATATTTATGTGACAGATAAATATTTGTACTCGGGTCATGGGTGTAATTGTAATGTGTTATATGTGTAGTCCATGCCACCCGCGATACAGGTAATAACCTACTGCGGGGGTATGAGTGTATTAGCGTTTATTTGTTATTTATTAATTAATAAGTTCCTGTTAAGTTGAAATATGTTTTCTTTCGGAAACAAATCAAATTTATTCACTAAATGTATAACCACAAAATTGTATTCCATATTATAATAGCCAATTAGCCACAGACTTAATAACAATAAAGACAATATAGACAATGGAATATGAGCATGTGTATTGTGCTATTCACGGTGAAAGTAATGGAGACAGGTATATTGTGAGCAGCCAATACCTACCGATTGCGATGAGGAATGGAATTATACAAACCAATATCATATGTGGTCGTAACAACTTATTGTTCCTATATGTTGTTTTCGTAACCACATATTATTTATTTTTATTGCTGTAATTGGCGTTCAATCTAATAAAACACCTTCACAAATACCGTCAAATTACTACCACGCCGCGTCATACGTTACAGTTATAGACACGATAAAATTTCATTAGGACTCGCGTTTTTATTGCAAGTTCTATAACGATTGTTTCTTCTCCGATTTGTACAAATATACCTAAAGATAAAGCGAATGCCTATATTCACTTTTATAAAAAATATATTTTAAAAGTTTTTTTTTTAATTAAGGTAGCAAATGAGCATGTCTTTCTTTCATAACTAAGTATACAATTTACAAGCAAAGTAAATACCTAGGTACATGAATTTAACAATATAGATATTAGATACCATTAATTTAAGAAAAATACGAGTTAAGTTAATGGCAACTTTTTTTACCGTAACATAACAAATAAATAAACGTTACAATTACAAAATCCCCTTAAAAAAACTTATCCATTGCTATCCCGAACTTTATTCCGAAATATTAAAATAAACACAATACCTTGAACATAAAGAACTACTGATACGAAACCTCAGCTTTCGAAACGCATTGATTCGCGGAACATTTCTGTAATCATGGACAAGAAGTAATCTAGGGAGCCCTAAGCACACCGGACTTCAGCGTATTGAGTTACCCGTCAGCTGCTTAGACCAGCGCTTCTCAAACTGGGATACCCTGGGGGTCAGTTATTTAGTCTAGTAGGTAAGTACCGGGTAATTTATTAAGATTAAAGCTGACTAAAGTCTTAAATCAACTTAATTTGTGACCTATAACAAGCATCTATAGATATCTACAGCATGAATAACAAATGACATATTATTGTGTCTTATTGTTTTATTCGCTGGTAGCTAGTACACATTTGATGTTTTAAAGCGTGCGTTTTGAAAAATCCCTTATCAAGAGGCGAAACGTACTGTATGTGTTTACGTTCTCCAGTTTCTCCAGTTCTCGTGGATCGCGCGTGAGCGCCGGACGTGCTCCTGGGTTACGTTAAAATAACCAGTTAACGATAAAGACATACGTACGTGTTAGAAGAGGATCACTATACTGCACTTAGCTTCGTAGGCAACGTAAGCGCAGTGGGCCCCGCCCACGTTGCACTTAACATACCTCCCCGCTATCGGTAACTACTAATCGCGACTACCGGCGGCAACAAAGCGTAGGCCTATTTGAATACAAAAATGCAGCGTAAATCAGATAAAAACGAAACGTATGCTTCTGAACCGAACGTGGCCAGTTTGCGGGAAAAAAGTACCACGATGGATAAATGGATTAATATCCGACAAAAGAAAAAGAGATTAGAAGAAGATACCGACAGTGACTCGTGTGGGTCTCGTGAACACGTCAGGCGGAGGACAACTTGCTGTAATGGAGAAGAAGTACAAAAAACATTGGTTCACTTAAGCGAACAAATGAGTACAATGACGGCACTCCTAGCTAGCCTAAAAGAGGAACAGAATACTCGCTTTTATGAGCTAAAAAACGAGATAATTGAACTCAAAAAAGGAAACGCGGAGATGGAAAAAATGGTGGATTACCTAGGCACTAAATATGTAGAAATAGAGAAGAGCTTAGAAGAAAGGAAAGCAAATGAACTGAAACAAGAAAACCGGGTGAAAGAAGTTATGCATAAAAACATTTATTTGGAAAAATATAATAAGGCGTTAGAAGAAAGAATCATAAGGTTGGAACAAAAGGAATTGGAACTAAATATTGAGTTACAAAATGTGGAAAAACGAGAAGAAGAAAATTTGATGGAGTTTGTATGCCAACTTGCAGAAGAACTGAATTTAAAATCGGATGACATTGAGAAAGTCTGGAGAGTACCTGGTGATAATAGCAAAGCTCCACGGCCAGTCATTGTGTCGCTAAAATCGCGAGAGGCGCGTGTTGATTGGTTAAAATGCAAAAAGAGAATTGTCACAAATGGCACAGTATTAAAAAATGATAATAACACACGGATCTTCATCAACGAACACGTTACACGCCATATTCGACAACTATTTTGGAGTGCTAAGTATAAACTAAAAGAAACACATAAATTCATATGGATTCAGAATGGGAAAATACTAGTTAAAAGAAACGAAAGTGAGAAGAAAATATACCAAATTAATTTTGATAGTGACATACAAAAGATTATAGAGAAAGAAGAAGAGTAACGGGGTTCCTTTTCTCTTTTTGTCCTAACATATAAAATTTAAGATATATAAAAATATAAAAAAAAAAAAAAAATTACACAACTCATATTTCAATCTACTTAGATAATACATCAATCTCGTTATGTCTTCACAATTCATTCCTCAGCAAACTATACAAGATTTAGAATATTTAAAATATACAGAATTACATGAATGGCAAAAAGAAATAAATACACGAACAACCAGCTTACAAATAATTCACATTAATGTATGTTCCTTACGGCTACACTTTAATGAGCTCCTCGTATTATTAAATGCATGCCTACATAGTCTGGATGTCATCTGCCTAACAGAAATAAATATCAAGAGTGAAGAGACGTGTATGTATCAATTAAATGGTTTCAATATGTATACCTGGACTAGAGAAGATAGGAGGGGAGGAGGAATCCTAATCTATACTAAAAAAGAAATAACTTTTATAAGGAAAGAAATACAAAGTAAATATTGTGAGACTCTGGCTGGCGAGTTACAGATTAATGACTATAGCACATATCTATTTGTATTATACAGGCCCCCGAATCAAAGCAAAGCTTGTTTTATTACGGAGTTAGAAAAGAATATCCTGCACTATGTCTCAAGTCGAAGCAATTTGTTTGTGATGGGCGACATAAACATAAACATAATGGAACAGGATATAGATACTATCTCAAACAGGTACTTAAATAGTATGAGCGACCTAGGATTGCAGTGTGGATTACGTGATATTACTCGTGAATGTGTCATCGCGGGCAGGCGAGTGGCGTCCTGCATTGACCATGTCTTCGTGCGGACTAACGGGGTAACAAACACGCTCCAGGCATACACGGTAACATTCAAGGTCGCCGATCATTATGTAATCGGTCTATCAGCTGAACTATCAAACCAACCAATAGAAGCGTCTGCGGCAAAATTAATATATAATAACAAATTAATATTTGAAAAACTACACAATGTTAACTGGTCAGAATTATTACTTTTACAAAATCCCATTGAGATATATTGTAACATTGCAGTAATATTTCAAAATATCTATCAAACATGTACCTTTCAACGATTTATCGGTGATAAGCGTCAAACGCAGCCATGGGTGAATAAATATTTACTACAGCAGATTGAAAAAAAAGATGCCCTTTTTAAAAAGTGGAAAACGCAGCCGAATAATAATAATTTTAGGTTAGATTACACACGGCAAAGAAATTACACTATCAAATTGATAAACCGTGCAAAAAATGAATATAGAAAGACTAATATACTTAACTGCAAAGGTGATATGAGGAAAATATGGAGTAATATTAATTTATGGTTAGGGCGCAATAAACTATCAGTTGATAATGTAGTTGAAAGATACATGTTAAATACAAAAACTAAAGAGCAGGTATGTGATGGTTTTTGTGACACATTTACCACGGAAATAGAGAGTATTAAAAGTCGGCACCCATGTCAGGATAATTTATTAAAATGAGACGCATATGTGTGTGAAAGTAACGTAAGCTTTAGATTTAGGAAAGTATCACCTACACAAGTTATTAAAGTAATAGCGAACATGGACTGCAACAAAATGCCAGGATCTGATGGCATCAGAATTATTGACCTAAAAGAAATAAAAAATGAAATCGCCCCAGTAATTGCACATTTTATTAATTTAAGTGTACAAAATTCCGAATATCCAAAGGAGTTAAAAGTAGCCATAATTAGACCCATTTACAAACAGGGATCGCATCAAAAATATACAAATTATAGACCCATAGCTATTTTAAACGTTATAAACAAAATTGTAGAAAAAATAATAATTGGTCAAATAACAGAATTTTTGGAAAGCAATAATATTATTAACGACGCTCAACATGGCTTTAGGCCCCATAGAAGCACGGCTACGGTCTTGTCTAAATTTGTGGATGATATTAATAACTCACTAAATGAAAGAAAGATTGTATTTGCTATTTTTATTGATTTTATGAAGGCATTTGATACATTAGATCATGACGGATTGTTGCAGTCCATGCAGGAGTGTGGCATAAGAGGACCGATGAACGCATGGTTTAGAGAGTACCTTCAGGGTAGGACTCTTAAAGTCCGTATCTGTAAAACAGACAGCAAGGTCGGTACCATTAAATATGGTGTCCCAACTGGATCCGTGTATGGTCCCCTGGGATATTTAATGCACGTAAACAGCATGCCGAATGTCATCAAAAGGTGCAGGTCGTACATGTACGCTGATGATACATGCATCATATATAGTGATACTAATCAATACAAGATACAAGAAGCAATGCAGCAAGATTTTGATAGTATTGTGCGATGGGCTCATGATAATGGGATCATAATTAATTTTAGTAAAACCAAGTGCTTGCCATTGATATCACCACATAATAAGAATAAAACTATAATTGTTAAAATAATAGGGCATACTTACGAATGCTTACATAATAATTGTATTGATTGCAAATGTACTGAATTGGAAAATGTGTCGTGCTATAAGTATCTAGGCGTCAATGTAGACAGTAGCTTTAGTTGGAGATATCATGTTGATTACATATGTAATAAATTAAGGTCAATTCTTGGCAAGTTACAACATATAAAATTTACTGTGAACAGAGGTGTTATGTATGTACTTTACTATGCGTTGGCGGACGCAGTAATATCATACGGAGTGGGTGCGTATGGTCTTACATTTCCTACATATTTAGCTAAAATAAAAAATCTGCAAACGAGGCTATTAAAACTATTAGTTGATAAAAAGGTAAAAGAATCTCTTCATGGTGACTACGAAAAGCTATTTAAAATATGTAAAATTCTTCCGGTCGATGCAAAAGTAAAAGTTAATATTATGTGCGAGCAGTTTAACAATGATGAATACAAGAGGGAGAGAGAACATACATACCCAACCCGAGCATCAAAGAAACCAAAACTAATTGTACCTAAAGTTAAAAACTATTATGGTAAGCGCGAAAGACGCTGGATCACGCCAGTACTTTTAAACGATTTGCCACGAAATTTCATAGTGAATGTAAAAAATACCAACCAACTAAAAAATAAACTGGTGAAGCACTACCTATCATTATGTCCGTAGAATGTGAACATACATACACACTCATAATCTACAAGCACATGCACACTCACATACACACTCACTAACACACACACACACGCGCACATGCACACAAACAAACACACACACACACACACACACACACACACAAACACACACACACGCTTAAACAAACATATACGCCCATACATGCATTGCATAACTACGAACACTCATTACATACATAAATCTCACTCTCATTCTCTAATGCACTCTCTTGTCAGTAAGTATTAGTATTACTGATCCATTAATATTGTTAGTCGAATTATTAAACTTACCATAGTGTTAAATAAAATTTAAAAATAAAATGTTGCCTACGTTTATAAGTGCTGTGTCTAGAATAGTAGTTTTTTTTTTTTTTATAGTTATAGTTTTATATTGCAAATAGTACAATAATTGTCAAGGTTGTCAAGATTCACGAGAACTGCTGCCGACAAACTGTTGTACAGTTTGGCAGAACAGTAATTATGTTAACTTGTGTACTATTTTGTTTACAATAAATAAAAAATAAAAAAAAAACGTTTAAAACGCGTGTTATCGAAGCACGCGTTTCAAAAACGATAAATTTGTGGCACGTATGACCTTCTTTCACTTCGAATAAAATAGAAAAACTGTGTTTTTTTCTGTATCTTGGATATTAAATAGGGGCATAATTTGAGGACCCCTGGCTTGGACCATCTGCCCGGCGCACCACAATGCACTGATACAGTTCATTTCGCACCCACTTCCACAGATAACAAAACAACGCTCTCTTTCAAAATGTTTCTTACATCTGCCTCGCAGGGTTGCCACGTGCAAATAATTGACTTTTTATGCGGTTCACTGCAAAACATTTTTTTATAATTTGTATCATTAGGTTTTACAAATGGTATTTGTTACCTTATGCTGCTTTTTCTTTCTTTATTTCGCTTGCCTTGCTTTCCTGATTGGTTCGTTTTTTTCTTTCTGTAGCCTGGAGCGTACCGTTTGTCATGCTTCCATGCACATTGGTTTAATAAAATTGTTTTACCAAGCTTAGTATATTAAGGTGTTTTGTTATGCTGCTCGAAGTCTGGCTTAACGGGTAAGTATAACAGCCAATACTAATAGCTAATAGTCGCTGCTAATAGTCAAACAACAGTTTTAGAAAACTGATAGTTTACAAAAATACTCAGAAGATTACAATTATGTCACCATTGACCCAATCAATATTTAAAAATGTTGCAATTTTTAAACGAATTACTTTTACCGTAACAATTTGTTCTAACATTAAGCATTGTCAAAAATTGAATCCCATTTCCATGATGTTGAAAGTTAAATTTGTTTGTAACGGGATCATTTACGTATATTACCTATACCGATATGTCGGCCCACTTACATTCATTGAATAAAATACATAATTCGCTTCTAACCGTTACGTATGTATGTGTGAATAATTCGCGATGATTTTCCAATCGCTAATTGGACGTCAATAATGCACAGTAAGAGAGTAGCGTTATGTGGCCTGTCTGGGAGATCCGCGATATTTTCCCCGATTACTTAATTTTGACTAGTTTTCGCATGCAGCTTTGCCTTCGTTGGAGTCGGAAAAAATCCGTAAAAATTGTCTCTGATGAAAATTATCCTACGTTTTTCCAAGAGATAAACTGATTATAAATTACATCTAAATCGGTTCAATGGATTAAGCGTCAGAAGGTAGTAGACCGACAGACAGTTTTACCTTTACATTTATACAAATGGGTCCATGTAGAAATATATTTTTTTACTATAAGTATCTACAAAAAAACTCATTCAAATTTCAACCTCGTTGGCATTCGAACCGAGGACCTTTTGAACGGCAGCCGAGCAACCAGTGAACGAATGAACAAACTATGCGCGACTTACAAATTAATTATCCTCGGCGAGAGGAAAAACTGCGAGAAAACCGCGTCTGGTCTTCAGAGATCTTCATTATGTTCTCAAATGACGTCACTTAAGACTAATTAATGTAGCGACAGAACTGATGCAAGTATCTACCTCCCAAGTTTTCTTTAGTAGTCGCAAAATGCACTAGTACATTTATTATCAAATCTATTCTTATTTCTATATCTGTTAAGCAACAGTTTACAAGGACTAAATATATTTAACTTTATTCAGACGTTAGCAATATCCTCCCCCTGCCACCGTTGTTAGGATTTATATTCAATCAGTAATTATTTAGTAAGTCTTGTTCTAATTCAGTCATAGATATCTTAACATCACCTTAAGAAGTGAATACAATAGATATTTAAAACAATAGAACTCTAACGATACAATTCAAAATTTTCCTCATTCATTCAGGTCATTCAACTCATACCCGGAAATGAATTACAAAATCGCTAACATTTATTTAAGTACTAATTAAACATTAAACGTACCATTACACAGATGTGGGGTGTTTACACGTTCCAAGTATTTGTGGGTTATCGACTGTGTAAAGAGAATTAATCTTATGGTATTTGGGTTATTGATTTGTATTAACCAGTGATGGTCTGATGGGTAAGTATCCGGCCTCTTGCGCTAGTGGCATTACTTAGTGGTAGTCGAATTCCTTTACGAGTATTTAGCGGTGGAAAAATTGGGTCACATTATTTTCGGATTGAAAATATCACTCTAAAGGCAAATTTAAGTCAGACACAGTTTTTCACAATGAGTTTTTTTCTAGAAAAGTATAACCATTTTTTATCGTTCTTCTATTCAATTCGAAATGACATTTATCAGCTAAAAATACAGCCAAATTGATTTTTAGGTTGTTTAATTGTCACTATTGAAAAGATCAATTGTAATTTATGGTTATGGTATACCATATTTCCAATGTTTTTTAACTTTTATCGTGTGTTATAGGTGTTGTGTATTGCTATCATAGAGAATTTTATTTAGTTATATACTCCAAGAATATCGTTTAAACATGGCCATATTAGGTAGTTGATATAATAATAATATCAGTTGGCCTTGAACTACGTAGTGGACATGTAAAGTTGTGCAAAATACACACTCAAATAACTCCGATAAAAAGTGGCGACAACCCTATCAGTAAACGAAGCGTATTGTGAAGGCTGCGGGTTGTACACACCTGCCCTAGGTAACAATTACTGCTATCTCTTTCTGTTTTTTGCTACTGTATTTGACAGGTTGCTTCTTTTTAACTAATTATTGAAAAAGCAAAAAGTTAAAAAGACATTCAAGGTTAGTCAAAGCTATTATTGTTAAAAATCGGTTTACCTAACTAAGAAAGTTTAAATGAATTAATGAACAACTACAAGTTTAGTATATTTGGTTTAGTTGAAGAGTATTCCCAATCAGTTCCAAATAATCATAGGGACACACGTGGGACCCAAGGCCCCGGCTCAAGGCCCCAAACAGCTGACATCACTTTTAAATGTACCGAAAATGAATGCTGAAATACACTATCGAAATAAAACGTAAAGTTGATTTAATTTGCTACTTATTATAATATTTTACAATAGGGCCCCTTCTGTTCACAATCACAACAGATGTGTACCAGATCAGAGCAACACAACGGATCAACAATTATAATCGTGTAATTACTGGCGTTACTACAAACAGTGGAAGATAACTCACAAATGACGTGATAGCGAACAATATGTCATTAATAGCAGTTGTAATGTGGAATGGAATGTGTTATCGATAAATCTTTATGTTTAAACTAGTTGAGCCCGTGACTTCGTTCGTACATTGAAGTTTTTCCTGCGTGAATCCCGATCCTGCGGCAACTCCGGGTTAAAAAGTAGCATATACATGTTGCTCCAAAGCCTTTTCTGTCTCCCAGTGAAAATCCCATAAAAATCCGTTCAGCCCATTTTGAGATTAGCGTGCACAAACAGAGGTCAGCTACAGTTTTATTATATTTGTATAGAAGAGCTGGCACTAATTTTGGGTAGGTACCTATTTGATTTAAGCCAAAAACTTGTCACATAGGCATAGCACAGATAGAATAGAATAGGTATAGTTGATAGTAACTGGCTAGAACCGTATGTATGTAAATATCAGTAGGTTACCTTCAAATATCAAGCTATACTCCATTCGCGTTCGGTATAAAATTCGTTTAAGTTTCGTTTAAGATTAAGGTTCATTGTAGATTGACGACGAGAATTTAAAATGCCTTATGTAAATTCTCCTTATAAGGTAAATTAAACCTTGAATACACGTAATAAAGGTGTTTTTAGCGGGGAGTAACAATTCTATGTTCTCGGCGACTCAAGTTTAGCAAGCTTGTTTTTGTGTGCGCCGCTATCCTTAGAACTCTGTTTGAACCTTCTTCATATATTACTACTATCTTTTGCCCGCGGCTTCGCCCGCGTGGAATTCGTTTATATCGCGAACCGGGAAAGTGGGGAAGGGGGTACGTCATCAACTATCTTCCTGGGAAAATTCATCGAAATCGGTCAGGCGGTTTAGATTTTTCATACAAAATTTCATCCCCTATTTCTAGCGTCACAGACAGACAGACAGACTTTCGCATTTATAGTATTAGTATGGATTATGAAACACACATGAAGTCAAATATCTAGACACGCGGGAGCGAGTCAAGCCAAGTAGGTAGGTACATTACGTAATCAAATTTATTTATACAAAGTATAAAAAATACGTTACTTTTATGATGGTTCGTTGGAAAACAAAAAACCTTATCTGTATAACTTCATCACTCATTAGACTTTAGGGTCTTCACGATAAACAAGTTCGCTGCAAATTTTAAAATCTTATTAAACCCATACAAAAACCACTTCCGCCATATGGTGCGAAGAGTGGTTCACGGTCAAACACCACACTTTACCACGTCAGTCAAAATTAGACCTTAACGTATTGCAATTAACCTCAAAATCTAACAACCCTTTCTGCCTCGTTGATTTTAAAAGTTAGTGTTAGAAAATTTACAACTTTATAATGATGTCATTTAAATTTAAACACACCTTGTTATTTTTTTGTTGACATACAAGTGGCAAAGAAATTCGTTGGGTGATGCTACCATTCCTCCAATAACAAGTGTGATGATGGCTATCACACTGGCTGCAGCAAGGACGATGAACTTCCCTATCGATGAGTTATTTCACAAAAATAAACTTCAGCAACATCTTTTCACGTAGTTTATTACAGCATATACACATTATTCTCTACACTTTGTACATTATTACATTTAACTACCAATTATCTTTACAAGTATACATTCGGGCAGAACTTCCCCTTAGAACCGTTACAAAATTAATGACCTGCACTACCTTAGTCCGCCATATTTATATCCTACTCTCAACCCCACTTTACAATTAAATCGGAAGTCAATAACACTTATATAATCTCAAACAATAAATGAATTTATTAATAAATCGTAGGTATAAATTATTATACACAGAATTATTATACACACAATGATATAGTTATTGTAATTAATAATTAATGTTGGGTTATATCGGAGTGCCGGAAGTAGAACTTTTAACACAAGTGTCCAACAGTAGTTAGCTATGGTACTTCAGTCGTCGAGCTTATGAAATAGCCCCTCCCCGCCAAATCCAAAGTATAGTGCCACAAACTTATCTGTAAGAGGGGCGCTACTGTCTTTGTCTTTGTCTGACAACAGTATAACATTTGCATTAGTTCCAATTTTGGCCACCGGGTCAGATACGTTTGTGGCACTGTAATTGCCTAATTAAATTAAACCTGTGCTCACAGGTCAGTTTACGGTGTAACTATTTTCTAATCTGTGGTTCAGTTCAGTCAATCTTAAATCTACCTTAATCACACTGGCGGCATGCATAACGAATTACAAATGGAACGCGAACAGAGATTACGTATTAGTTTTTCAATAAAATATTTTGGGGTTACTTAAGTTAATAATTAAAATTCAAAGCAATGTTTCATAATGAATAACCCTAAAAGTAAATATTTCACGCTGTTCACAAAAACTGGTTAACTACTTTCACACACGAAGTCTCTTTGATGTTCAACTACTGTTACTTGTAATTAACTGTTACAATTACTAACTTTTAACAAGACTTCGCAAAATATTTCTTTTATTGTACGATACAAAAGTAGGCTTAGTACAGAAAAGAGTATTATTACGTATTATTGCACGTATGCTAGAGAGAGATAGATAAACCAAAAAGGACTACAAGAACACGTCAGGATAATAACGATAATACAAGTGCATACGGCATTGATTTGTGTCCTAAATACACGATATAAATTATGATAATGTATGGTAATTAACTATCTTGTTTGGCGAAGTAATAGTACGGTAATTTATTAAAAGTACGTACCTGTAAGTATACTTACCTATATTGTACGTAGCTAAAATATGCAAATTTAAGTGGTGTTAATATTATAAGTAACTAGGTATCTATTGCCCGTAGCTTTACCCGCGTTTAGAATCACTCAAAAAAGTGACTGACTGATTTTCATACAAACTTTTAACCCCTATTTTACCCACTCGGGGGATGAATGTGATAAAATGCACTCTTAACGGACGTCTACAGTTAGGTATTACTGTTAAGTACCACTGCAAAATTTCATCTTCATATTATTGTCAAGCGGTTTTCGATATTTTCGTGATGAGTGAGAGTGAGTGACCTTCCGCTTTTATATTATCTAGACACGCGGGAGCGTGTCAAGCCAAGTTCAAGCTAACATAATTATACCTACATAGATACATGAGATTTATGTGATTTAGTTTCAAGAAAAAATCGTTAAATTTCTTTCTTTAATTCTACTTTGTAACTAAGATAGAAACATGTATAATTTTAAGGCTTATCCCGAAATAAGCGCACAAATGCATATCACATCCGCACATACACACACACATCGAGATCACTCCAGAGTTCAGAAAAAGTGTCGGATTTCATCGCACCGCTTGCCTTGACCGTGGCATCATTGAACGTATAATTCGCAAATCGCGGCATCGTACCATGATTCAAAGCATTTGCTAAGCTATTTTAGTCTTTATCGTGTTAAACATAAGCATACTTCATTAACAAACTTATTAGATGCACTCACGCTATTATCCAAGGGAAATCGGACTTTACTGCCTAGTTACTAGAGTTAAATTTTGCATTAACGTCGTCTGGTTAATTCTAATACGAGGTGTGATTACGAGATTGAATGATGGACCGGTTTTTGTACGATCATTTTCAAGTGTAACCTGTTTTTGTGAGTAATAAACACAAGAACTAGCTTTGTACTGCTACTTCGTTCACAGTTGAACAGACGAGCCACCTGTTGGTAACTTATGCTGTTTCTTTGTCTTTAGGGAATGAATACCTAATAAATCTGTTCTTTTTTTAATTTAAAATCATTCAATCACGTGGGATTTTTACGATACGCTTATGAATGATACTTATTACTTTTGATTTTACCGCAATTTACAGAAGATTGTTATTTTAATTTTTTTTTTGAAAAAAAAAACGAAACGGCAAAAGCACATCTTTTAAACAAAATATATTTATAGTGCTTAACTAATTCAGGTATGAAATCTAAACTTCAAGCTTTAAATGACTAGGATAAAATTTATTTTGTGACTTATCCACTAACCTTAACCAGATACTAAGGGATGAATTTATGAAATGCACATTTTTAGTGCAACTGTGTCAGTGACTCAGTGTAAAGTTACTTATTCAAAAAATTTAATTATCTGTCCGTCATATAAGTTTTTAAAGTCTATTAATGTTAGAAAAAGGCAGAAGTTTAAACTTGCGTTGCGAGTTTAACACCACTTTTATTAACTAGACACTTTTGGATAGTAGAAAATTCAATCCTTACTAATATTATAAATGTGAAAGTGTGTTTGTTTGTTTGTTTGTTTGTTTGTTTGTTTGTTTGTGACGCTTTCACGTCGCAACAAAGCTATTATATGGTAAGGTTTATGTGTGTGGGGATAGTTAGGAGGGTGGAGAGTGACGTAGGCTACTTTTTACCGCGGAAAAACATCCCATTCCCATGGGAAGATCGATGTTTTGTTAGTTGCTAGATATTTATTTTCGGAGTTGTTAATAGATAGCGGTAATAAAATTCATTTGCAAGTTCAGAATTACGCTATCAAATACTAGATACATGTAATTTACTTAAGTCATAGGCAAATGTATCCCATTCCCATGGGAAGATCGATGTTTTGTTAGTTGCTAGATATTTATTTTCGGAGTTGTTAATAGATGGCGGTAATAAAATTCATTTGCAAGTTCTGAATTACGCTATCAAATACTACATGTAATTTACTTAAGTCATAGGCAAATGTAATAGGCTACTTTAGCTCTGCCTCGAGAACTCCCCGTTCCGGCTGTATTCAGTGTACCGCCAGCCCGCTGGCACTATCCTGTTGACTGATGTCCGCAAGTTGCTCAGCCAACAGGATAGTGCCAGCGGACAAGAGGGACCTTCGAGTCGAGAGCCTGGACGACTTCATCGAGAGATTGGCACGCAACATGTTCGGGCGTGTCGACGCGTCGCGGTTCCCGCATCTGCAGGACCTGGCGCCGCTCCACGCCCGTCCACCGGACCGCTGGGCCTTCCCGCGCGACTTGCTGGTTGCGCGGGACGGGCCTAGCACTGACTGATACTGGGGCTTCGTAAGTCGTCGCCCGGCGCTGATCGGCTCCTGCTGGGCTTCCCACCAGCGGGATTCACCCGGTAGGGCCTCGATCACCTGGGCGGCGCGAAGATGAACCCCATCCTGTTTAAGACTCTGTGGCCTGTAAAAAGGCCACCACTCACCGGACTTGACCTATTGGTTAACCACAGATGGACAACCAAGGGCCTTAGGGCTCAGCCCAAGAACCGGCCCGTTTTAACGGGCCGCGAGAGACACCCCCTAAGGGGAACTAACTGTCCCGAGGGCTCCACACACCTCAGACAGGGTGGAGTGAAGAGAGCGAGTAGTAGGCTACTTTTTAGCCTAAATTCCTACGGGAGCGGGACCTACGCGGCTGTTACCTACGGGTCCCGAAGCGAAGCGCGGGCGGTTCTCTAGTATGTACTATAAATCTTTTCGGTACGTATCTTGCGAATAGGTCGTTTTAAGAATAGGGCATTTCGCGAATAGGGCCTTTTTTCAAGTAGGGCGAATAGGTCCAAATACGATTAAGCCATTCCAACTTGGACTTTCCAAGAATTTAGTACGATCCTCTAGTGACGTCACTGGTGACGTCACGTCATCTTTAACTGCATTTCGCTCGTGCTGTGTTTATGCAACGATTAGGGTGCGGTTCCACTGAGGCGGAGCGGAGCGGAGCTGTGCGCGATTCACCAATCACATGGCTTGAAATCTCCGCTCATTGTGCCTCGTGTGGATTTCAAGCCATGTGATTGGTGAATCGCGCACAGCTCCGCTCCGCTCCGCCTCAGTGGAACCGCACCCTTATTCTGTTTTGCTGCTGCAGGGTTGCCACATCGATTCTCAATCGCAGGATAAATGTTTAAAGATTTTAGAGCAAAATTTTCTATTTATTAAATAAGGAATTGACTTTAGTAAATTGTTTTAACTTTTGAACGAAGACGACATTAATGTGAACAGATTCATCTCGTGTAAATTTTACGGAGACTCCTGCTGAGGTTTAAGTCACGCTCATAACTGTTTGTGTTTAACTGAACAAAGTGCCGCGTGACCGGCTAAACTGACAAACTTTTTTGGGTCATATATTGTCACGTGACAACAACAACAGTGCGTCACGGATTGTGACAGGTCACGTTTGGAGTCGTGATGTCTACTCACAACTTTGTTAACTCAGCTAACTTCAAGTCACTTATGTAGCCTTGGTAATGTTCATGCGAAACGAAGAGTCCTGGGTTTGCTTCCCGCGGAGGTATTTATGTGACAAGTAAATGTTTGTGCTAGGATCGTGTATTTTCGATGTGGTATTTGTATTGTACGGAACCATCTCGGAAACGGTAACATAGGAAGCCTTCGACCAGATGGTCTGACCTGAAGAAAACAGCGGGCAACCGCTGGATTTATAGGAATCAGAAATGGTCAGAGCGGCGCAAGTTGGGGAGGCTTATGTCCAGTAGTGGACGATCATCGACTGACGGATGGACGGATGCACAGATGATTTGTATCTATAATTAAGACCACCGCCACTAACAGATATATATTTAGTGTTTATTTATTCAACGAGACTGTCCGGATAAGTACCAAGATGTGATGGTAACCATCGTAACAATGCAAAGGCCGTATTTAAATGGCCGTTTGGTAGTAGTGAGGAGAAAGCCTGGCGCTGTGGAGGTCCTTACCTTACCTGGCGACCATATTAACGATGTTGTATCTAGATGGAACTGGTATGATACGAATATGAAGTAAGATTAGTTCTTACTGCTGGTATAGAACAGGGGCGACTAGCGACTGTTCCAAATATTCTAAACACACTAATATTAGATATAAAGTATTTATTTCATCGCTATGACCAACTGTAGGTACAACTTGAGAGAAAGAAACAAAGAGAAAAGTACAAAAATCACACACGTAGGTGTGCGTGTGACTGACGAAAAAGGTTCACACTCAGTATAATTTCGCATCGTCGATTAAGACTCTGCCCCCTTATTATGAACTCTTAATTCCAGACAGTTCAAATGAACAACGTGTGGGTGACAGAGACAGATAGAGACTTATAGGTAATAAGGCGCTGTCTCTGTCTCTGTAAGAGTTCATAATACGGCCCCTAACTGGTTTTCAGTGCGGACCTTTTTCACATTATAAATGCTATAACAAGTCTGTTTGTCTGTGTCTTTCAGACTTATTCCGCTAGTCATGACTATCATGAATACCTACCTTCATAGCTTCAATCGGGCATTAACAAAAGTTTGAAGTATTACCCGTTTGGTACCTCTAATAACCAAAACCCCATCCTACCATGACATCACGCTTTATTATAACCACTCGATGAGGTTTATTATCGCCCATTACATTTTTTATCACAAACAACACTTGACCAGAGGTCAGTGACCGACATCGCGAACTTAACACGTGTTACGTCTTAATACTGAATGTTTACATTTGTTTACATATTAGTTTCTTGTTTGTTTTACAGAGCATTAGAATTAGATTATTTTTCTTATTTACTTTAAATAGCAAAACAAAAAATTATTAACCGTCTTCAGAAAAGGAGCAGGTTCTCAATTCAACTATATTTCGACGGGGTGAATTGATTTTGATGATTCTATTTTCATTCAAAAGCTGGTGCTTGTCGTGTGGTCTCATGTAAATTTGATATCTGGCGTGTAGTTTTTGAGTTATCTCTGCTTGGTGACGATGAAATCGGTTATGCACTAACTACTAAATAAAAACCTCATTCTATTTTTAATTGACTTCAAGAAGGATGAGATTTTCAATTCGTCTGTTTGGTTTTTTCTTATGAGTTTTTTCGGTGTGCTACAAAATTGAGCAACATCTGGCGAATACTTTTTGAGTTATTGACTTTGAAGTCGGTTATTTTGTTGTAAAATGTTAGTAATCGTTTGATCTATGCCAATCACATGACATGAGAGAGTGTAATAATCAAACGCCAAGCTAATTGGCCAAAACTAAACACAAAGTATAATGTAACTAACTAAATGACAAGGTTGAGTACCCGCGGTTTGGTATTGGCAGCGAGTTATAATGGATGGGGTAATTGCGTGCTGGCGTTTTTGTTCGTCTACCGAGATGTTTCTACTTACACTGTTATTAGGCTAATCGGCAAGTGTGAGATAAACTGGAGTGGAGGGTTCCGCACTTTTGCTGTTTGGGCAAAAGCTTTTAGTTGTACCTATCTGACTCGTTGAGAATATGGAATTATGCTGCTAAAACAAATTTATTACTTGTGCTTACCGATCAATTTACTAATGGCATTTTAAATTCTGACCTTAAATCTGCAATGCATTCTAATTATAAGAACGGAAAGCTGGCGTTTGTATGAATTGCCGTTAGAATTCCATATCGAATTCAAGTGCATATTATAAATCTAGTGGACTTCGCTTCCTTTTAAGAAACTTGTTCTTTACGTATAGATTAAATAAATAAACATCATTGAAATCGCCTTTTAGTTCAAACAGACTCATCAGGTCTCTAAGGTTTTATCATCTGATGTACAGAACCCCGAAACAATTTACTTCATAAAAGTAGCCGCTAACTGTAAATAATTGGATTACATCACGAACAGCATCACAATTTAATCTATAACTCCTCACCGCTTCTGAATAAATGTTTGATAAAGATTAAATGAATAAATCATCATAATTGGTTAATTTTTGACCAAACAGTTTTGCTTGGAGGCTGCCCTTCTGTGCCCTAGCTTGAATCCGCCGAAGGACTTGTCATGGAAACGTGAGTGAGAGACTAGGGCCGCGTTAAGCGGGCATGCAAGGCGGGCACAGAACGCGAGCGGTGCATCCGGGGGGCGGTAAATAGCACACGGAGGGGCGGCGAGGAATATAATTTCAAGTAAAGTAAGATATATGTATTTTTGGTGCAGACTTGAACCCTTCTGATCGAGAAATCAACATTCAAACCACTTGACTAGACAACAATTAACTAGTTTTAATGTCACCTTCAGGTTAGTGAACTCGTTTAAAGTTACACTCGTTATAATCAGTAGCGGCGCCGTATTGTCGTAAAGGGGCCGTTTTAACGATGCTTGGCGCGCCAAATACACGAGAATTTCCCTGTACATCGCAATTATATCGCCAGGTGATAGGAAAACCATTGGGCCCAATTTTAAACGAAATGTCGATTTACTTCGATTCTAGGTACTTACGTCACATATTAAGAACGATTTATGCTTAGAAAAGTCACAATTTTAACAACAACCAATTCACAATTTTAATTGTGAATTATTTAATTGCTAATTTTTATTATTCATGAACTGATTGAAACAATACATATATTAAATTGAAAGAAATGCACAGAAAAATAGTGAAAACAGACATAAGTTCTAACAAACATGGTGTTGGATATTGTGTTTATAAAGGCAGCGTTAACAGAAAAAGCGTTACTCTATAGGTAATTATGCAGGTAGTTTTGGTAGGTAAACTCTGTAGGTAGTTTGGGGAACAACTGAAATTAAATTTATTTAAACCGTACTTTATAACGTTAAAACAAAACACAGAACACGTTAAATGTCAAGAGAATACAAGCTAAGTGTTGTAACCTAACGAGGAAGCCGCTTCATCTCTTATGACCGTTTTATAGACCAGATTTGGCACGCGGGCCAAATAACACGACAATTTAACTGTACGAAGTGCATTTTAGCGCCCCGATTCAGATTACCATGCGGCATTTTAGACACGAATATAGGAGACTAGGCGGCTGATGAATTCCAATCATCATTAATGTTACACACTTAGTTAAAAATTGAATAAAAAACAAGCAAACTCTCCAGCGTTGTGGTCTATGGCTTGTACACCTCATGTTGTGAGAAGAGACACGTGCCCAGCAATGGGAAAATTTAATTATGAACGTCAGTTATCCCAGCACGCCGAAAATGAGGCAGTGAAATCCCTCTAATTAATGTAATTCTCATTTTAGTTTCTGTGTGTCCTATACATTCTGTAATTATCTTTTCTTTCATAGTTACAGTGATATCGTAGGAGCGGATCAAAAACTTCAACAAACGTTATAAGAACAACGCATCTATATTGAGGTATAAGTTGTAATATCTTTGTGTATGTGCATTTTAGCGCCCCATTGAGATTATGATGCGCCATTTTAGACGCGATATAGACCGGGAGCTGGTGAATTCCATTCATCATTAAGGGCTGCATTATTAACGTTATCGCTCCCTCATATCGACATTTGCAGCAATTTGCATTTCCGATTGCATATTCGGTTCCGATCAATTCGCAAAGGAGTCACCGAATCGGGTAATTGTGACTGTTTCGCCACCTCTAGTGTCCAATAAGCTGTAATGTAATTTGTTCAAGTTTTAAATAGTGTTGAGTTATGAAAGTTGTATCGGCGTCTCTTTGAACATCTCAAGGACTGCTAGCTGACCGGCTGTATTCCTAAAAACGGGCTTTGATACCGTAACGGCGTTTATGTTAAGTACTTATACATACCTATAAATGTAACGTTTTTTTAAACAAGGACAAATAAAAAACACATTTGTCACTATTAAACTGTAAGTTTAATTAAAAAAATAACAAAAATGCGTTGTGTGTGTGTGAGAGAAATGGAACAGGAGAGTATGTATGAGTGTGAGTACTCGCGCGCTTAGGTACTTACTTCCCTTCAACCCATTAATTGGCCACTACTCCACTACTGAGCGCTGGTCTCTCTTCATCAGCAGCAGCAGGAGACCTATCTTACCAACACCCCGCTGCTCCACTGTGCATTGGTGCATATTTACCACTTAAAATGCCAAGAAAAGCCTTACAACCAGGCACTGACCTAATCCGTCCAGTTGGCATGTTTCGGCCAAAGCCAAATTGCGTGTGCCAAATGATGCATCACCGAATCACGGCGAATGGCGGGCGCGCACGAACGTAATGGGATCATTCGTACACACGAATGTTTATTTTTTACTCCCATTTACCAGACGACAGTTATCTGTGGTAGGAAGTAATTTTGCGTCTGTGTTTCGTTAGGGCGATCTAAGATTTGATGCGTAAGTTTTTATAAGCAAGTAGTATATTTTTTTACAATTCATAACTTAATAACAAAGTATAATCCCATCTGATCATATTATTTTCATCATAAAGGAGACTTTTATGTGTGAGCGTGAGTGTTTGTGTGTGCTTCATCCGTAGTCTAGGGGAGGGTAGCTGACCCTCCTACCCTACCAGGATATCCCTAAAACCATGTTAATATCTAAAAAAAGTAAATGCCGCTCGGTAGTACAGATCGGTTTTTATTTTATCCTGTGACTAGTCTATTCACTCGGAGAGATCGATAGGAGATTCAAAAGGGCGATAAAACCATTAATTAACCGGTAACATAGTAATTGCACACGAGCCGTCAGCGGTGATGGCTATCTGATTGGATTACGGCCAATGGCGGAGTGTGGGCCAATGTCTTAGCGTCAAGGAAGTGTGGCGTAACAATTCCTTTTGTTTTCTGTACCTATGAGTACCTAGTCTTGGAAGAAAAGTCTGCCGGTAGATTCTGAATGAATGAATTCGAATGATTGCAACTTTATTCACTGAAATTTTGGTTATAAAAGATCTTACTACTAAAGCAAGTGCAATGCTCTCAATTCACCGTAATAATGGCGTTACATAATAATACCTACCTACGTGAAGCCCTCTTCTACTAAGTTACCAAGTAAGTTGGTGGTAACTAAGTAAGGTGACGTAGCTAAGTAGGTGACGTAGTCGGTTAGTAAGTTGTACACAGTACACATACTTACCTACATAAGACCACGGCTGAATACTACGACAGCCAAATGACTGTGAGTAAAATTAAAAAGTAATCAGACAGGCTTTATGTAAGTTGGCAGTTCACTTGGCACGCTCCCAGCGAAGCCTTCAAGGGTCAAGCGCGAGCTCCTCACATCCAAAATGACGGTTCATGCTACAAATAAATATTTTACATACGTCCATATTAGGTATATTATCTAAAGCTGGCCGGCTACCGAGCTTAAAATTGTGAAGAATAACGTTATTTTAATACTTAAACAAATTTTATTCAATGTTCTGTGTCATCAATCTATCCAAAAGTTCTTAAGAAGTAAAGGTAAAGTAATTAATAACAGTATGTTGTGATCTTTTGATAATTAACTTAATAAGTAGGTAACTGACTTGTAGATTATCCAGTAGAATTTTATGAAAAAGCATCTATATTTTTATTCGCTCAAACAACTTAGGCGAAATTTTGTATGAACATAGATTGAGACCTTGGAAAGGGCATTTATTAGTTTTATCCGGATAATATAAATTATGTTCTCTTGGGATAATTATAACGGTATATTGTCGATTTTCGTTCTTAATAGGGCCGTTAAAAAGTTGATAAAAAAGTTATCGAGAAGGGCCATAACCCGTAACCCAATCTATTACGAGTAGCACTGAAAAAACCGATTGTATTGTAACTACTTTTTAAGCAGTTACACAAAGCAGAGAAAATTGTAAACGGTGGTTGTAAAGAGTGTAAATTACTTTCGTTTTAATAACCGTGAAATGCAATATATATCACTTCAGTTATCGCACAATTATAGACCGATAGCGTGACGGACAGCGGGATTATCTGCAATTATAGGATTTATCTTGCAGTGCAATAATTGTGCACTTTCACGTAACATCATGTAACGCGTTCGTGCGTGGGTGGCAATTTTGTCGAATGATTCATGACGTTTTTGTCATTTGAGCTCAATTTAACATCTCAATCATGGTGTGCAATGGATGATATCCTACCAGGGCTCGCGTGATGATGATATTTTACCGTGACCATTTAACGTATTTCTTAGAATTGATAATGGTAAAGATTTTACCAGTATGGGTTAGTGCTTCATTTGCTGTCCTTCTTAAATCAGTCATAAAATATTCATAGACAGGTCAGACAAAAACCAACTAAGCTACGGGGTCTTCCTGCATTGTGTTTGCAAGTTAGGTTATGGGTTAAAATTTTAAAAATCATAATTATAATTTTTGGTTGATTTTAATTTTATTTATATTTTTATTTTTGCTTATATTAACCACAGTTGAAAAAACTATGTAACATATTGGATTGGATTAATATGGATTCGAACTCGGACCTCCGGCGTGTCACTAACCGGTCACCGGCATTGTGTACCGGCTGTCATTTACCATTTACCGGCTCCCGGTTACGTGAGGAGTGACCTTTACGAACTTTTCCTTTCGCAATGACGTTGCATTGTTGCTGTTGCAATTATTGTTGGGATTGCACGCGACAGACAATAGGGACATATTTTGTTCTATGTGATAGCTGTAATATTTCTAGGATTTTCAATTTTTATTTATACTAGTGCTATGATATTATATACTTAGTGCATGTGCATGCGACTTTATTCGCGTGTGCGATTTTTCACGTACCTAAATCGGTTTCATTACGTAAATCGCAAGTTAAATCGGTTCAGACTTTCCAAAAATGAGACCAGACAAGCAGACAGACCGACAAACATTTTAAAAAAGTTTGTGTTTTAGTAATAGGTATGCACATTTTATTTATTATGTTATTGTTAGATATGTATACTAGAAATGAAATTGACCATAATCCCACCTAACGGTACACGTAAGGCGAAAAGTTTTAAATGGAGACTTTAAAAGTGTTTTAAACCCCCGAAATTCAATTTGTTAATATTTATTTTCGTTTTATTTATTTTACTTAAAGAACAATGGCGAAATATTAGGCGAGTTGAAAGGAAGCGACTAGAAATGTCACTAAAATTAAATTTATTTATTATTTTTTCTGCGTTTTATCAAAACATCAAAATAAAAATATACAATGGGAGTAAAAACCATTTATTTGAAAATACTCTATTTGACTAAAACCACAATTTAATCAAAGTAAATATTGCCATATATAATATATTTATTTTCGTAAGTCTTCTATTTTATACTGTTGTAATGAGATTATGACCAATTAAAAAATATGAAAAATAAGTAGGGTAAACTAATTCTTGTTCTGTATGCAATTTTATTTTTTATTTCAATTAACATTGAAAACAAAAACGAATATTATAATTATTGAATTCGTTTTTTTACTACAGTAGAAATTACAAAAATGTTATGGCAACATCAGGTAAATGCTGTCAACTGTCAAGTAAAGACGAGAAAGACTGTTGCGTTTGGATTGTTGAGTTTGCGTGTTGCGTTTGTGCTGTGCTTGTTAGCTATCGTTCGTTATTATATCGTTTATATTTACCAACCGGACAGTTTATGGACTTCGATATTGCCTTCCCGTTACGATACATACTGCTATTCTCTTTCTGGACACCGAACTTGCTTTGTGATTTGGATTTTGTTAACTTGCAATAACAATGTTGCCCCGTGGAAGCCCCGCACGTATTATGTGTATTAATTGCAACATATGCTTTAATAATAATACTATGCGACGATATCATGTTTTAGAACTTGATACAAGAGTAACCTCTATAATCTGCAACTGGATACATCCACAAATAGTAAGTGACAAAAGAGATAAGAGAAGATTATGAAGATTAAATTAATTAATTTAAAGAACCTTGTTTTATTTAACCTAACCATTAATCTCGTGATTACTGTCTTGAGATATCCTAACAGTATTATAATGTCTGAGTTATATATAAATTGATAGGTGCCTATAATCTACTATATTGTGCGCGTGGATGACGTGTGTGTGACAGAGACAGCGCCCTACACCTTACCTTACCTTACCTGTAAGGCGCTATCTCTGTCACCCACCTGTCGTCCACGCGCCAAAAGATCCTTGTACGAGTTTATATGTTCAAACTTTAAATTCCCCATTATGAAAAATAAAAATTCTTATTGAATTGAACTCGGAAATAAATACATAATTTTTGGAAATATTTTCACTGATAGACGTCGAAATTACATCTCACCTAAAATCTTGTATGGGAGTTCGCCATTGTTCTTTTGTATAGTCACATAAGATATAGATTTTTATATTTTTGGTTTACTTTATTAGGTAATTAAAACTTTAAAGTCATTCTTTTAAATGTCAAACGGAAATGCTAGCAAATCAAATATTTCATTAGATTTTGTGTTAATAAAATAACCCGTTTGATTAAAATTTCAAGGAAAGCCATTATCACCCATAGCACTCGGTCGCGTTCCGAGTTGCATAATTCGGTCAATCGTTGATTAACACATACCTACTAGTACTTCAGAAGATAATATTGATACGATGAACATTGCAACTACTAAGATGGAGTATTTCCAACAGTCGCAAGAGTCCTAGGTAATAACAGAGAAAATATTGAAATCGGAAAGCGGGTTAGAGTCCCACGAAAGTGGTGAAACCATGCAACGCCGTAAAATAAAGTTTCTCGCACGGGAACTTCTTTTAATTCATGATGTTTTATATTTTAGTACCTATTTTATTTGTTATAGCGGCCACAATAATCCCTATCACTCAAAATCTTTTTACTAGTTAGGTTTAAAATAACTTTGTTTAACTAATATACCTACATACAACCCTATGACAGACGAACAGACAGGCAGATAGTGGAGTCTTAGCTATGGGGTCCAGTTGGCATTATTTAGGTACGGACCCCTAAAAAGTAAGCGTCTAACGACTTCATACCCAGAAGTCAATTATAGGTGTCACTAGTGTTTAAACCAATAGTTAACCAAAATAGATTAACCTAATAATTACCGGGGGAGATAGCAACGCACGTAATCCGACACTAAAACAACGCCCCAGTGAAAGGAATGGACAAAAAAGGAAAAGGGAATTTCAGACAAAAAAGGAACGAACCTCATTGGTATGTGCAGCTTTATGACGGCTGACACAATCGATTATAAACCCTATTTTCATTGCCATAAGAGTGATGCGAGACTTCCTGACATTTACGACTGCTGTGCACAATCTGCTTCGAATACCAGTAATAGCCATTTTATATGGAAATAAACTTTGGAATTCTTCAAAAGGCGCGAAGGCGAAGTCTTTATTATAACTTACGTTTCTTAGCGAATTTTCTATTCGATTTTTTGCAGAGCTGACAACCCTATGGATTTTGTGTGTCAATCATACCAGAGAGGACCATTCTGTCATGGTCAGAATAATATAAATTTATTCAGTAATAATAAGTTAATAATATTGCATTTTACATGTGTACTTTCGAGAAGTCTTTTTTAAAGAATAAGTCACTATCCCTCTGAATCCGCCCATTAAAACTGTAACCGTGTATATAATCAAAGCCGACATGGAACAAGACTCAACTAGGATGGTTAGTCCAGCTAGCACGAGATGTTATAATATTAAGTAGTTAGTTAGTTTGTGCAGTTAGTGAGTTAGTCCGCTTAGTTGTTATTAGTAGTAATCTAGTAAGTACTTAATTATTATTAGTCAATTATTAGTCTTGTTTTAATTCGGTCATAAATGCGTTTCTGCTTTGCTACCCTTGATTACTGAGGTGATCGCCTGTAAAAGAGTAAAACCAGGTCTGGTGGTCGTTTGACAGATGGCTGTATAAATACAGTCACCAACAGTTACAAGTGTCAATACTGACCATTCACCATCCATTATGGTCAACGGTAATAATGTTTTCTTGAGTTTTAACGTTGTTTATGTAACGCATTACACTCACAGATGACATCATGTTATTCCGCGTTTTTTAAATGCTACAAAAATGTTATATTTATCAAGCAGACGTCCTTGCATTCTACAATTCTCTTCTGGTTACCTAGAAAACGTGCCAATAATGGAATCTATAACTCACTTTGTTTTTTTGTGGGGTGTGGTGTTTTTGTCGAATTTAAATAAAAACAAAATTTGCACTGGCAAAATAGTATTTTGTATGTAAATTGCTGGCAAATGAGCAGATGAGACAACTTATCGCAGTGGTCAATGCCGCCCACGGATATCAGAAACTCCAAAAGGCATCATCGAGACGTCAAACTAAAAAGAAGCACGAAAGAAACAGTTTTATAATAAAGGCTTTTTAAGGCAAGGTAATATTTCTGAATTTCATAACATAATACACACAAAATTAAACGAATCAAAGAAGTATGGCGTCTGGTTGTTGCCGTACAAAATTTTAATTATTGTCGTGTATTTTGGTAGTGTTTGTAAACATAAAACGGTTGACGTTTGATCTTTAGGTCGCTATAAAGATATAAACGAATATACATTATTATACATATTCTTAAACATTTTAGGTATCTCCTTTTGCGTCGCGCAGTCTGATCAAAATACAAGTCAAGGTTTAAACACTCAGTGCGCGACTATACACGTATCAAAATAAAAAAACTGATTTGATTACATAACAAAACAGTTTATTCTAGCATGACTAAACGGAGATTGGTTCGCCGCCTGTCATTATTCATTAATGACTGATTGGTTGCGTATTGGTCATTGGTAGCTATGATAATGATACGTCATTTTGTCATCATTGTGTTTTGACGGTGATGAAGCGAATTTATATCAACTAGAAAGAAATGTAGTAGAATTAGACGGTGCTGCACGCTACTTGTGTTAGCTAAAACTGCGCTCCCGCGTGTTTAGATACGTCATTATTAGCACAGTTTTTACTATGTTATTAGGAATGTTAAACCTATATAATTAATTAATTATACTGTATGTACGTATTCGTTTCGTATCCTCACTCTGCGACCAACTTTATTCATAGTTTTGAAGTGTTGGATCGATTATTTTTGATTAAAAAAATACTTGTACATAATATATTAGATATGTCAAATAAATAAATTATTAGTGATTCCCTTGGCGATGAAAACATCGTGAAAGCTGAAAGTTCTCGATAGGTAATGTTATCAGAGGTGTGTGTGTGTGTGTTGTCTACCAACAGGGGCTGATTAAGACTTCTGACCGCCCTAGGCTAATTATCAGGACGCGCCCCTGCCATATACATATAAAAGCGTGTTGTAGTCGTGCGCTCGGGCTAAAAAGTAGTATAATAGTGTTGGTTGACTTTGTCTACTATGAAGTGTGAAAATTATAACATGGTTCATGGTATGATTCATGGTTGGACCTGGATGGCGCAATGGTTAACATGCCGGTCCGCTAATCCGAGGGTCCTGGGTTCGATTCCCAGCGAGGTGGAAATTTAAATGATGAGTTTAAGTTTCCGTTCATGGTTTGGGTTGGGTGTGTGTCCTTGTCTTGTGTGTTGTCCATGTGGCACCCACGACACAGGGAATCCTGGTGTGGGTCTATGAGTGTGTAGCGTTATTTATTTATATATAATCTATACAAAAGTTTTCAAATCGAACTGCAAGCGAAACCAACATTGTTTTTTTAATAATAATAATTTTTATTCATAGAAAGATTTAAATACATAGATTTGTTGTTGGGACATCCTTTTAAGTACAGTATACTTGTGCCAGGATGTCCCGCTCTTCCGTAAATACTTATTATAATCCCTTCTATATATTTTTTAAGTTTCACGTCATTTAACCTTAGGCTGGCAAACCATTTTTTAGCTGACCTTCCGTAACCAAATCGTCATAAAATTATTGACTGCAGGCTACGTAGTAGAGAACCAAATCCATATCGGATTTGACCGCAAGACTTGTATTGGCTTAGTCTCATTTAGACAACTTAGTTATTGCGGCCATTGAACATGAACGTGGTCAGAACATGAAAGTTGCTTCAACTTTACTAGTAGGTACGAGTTACAAGTACTGCTTCGCCTGGTTCATGACACCAAGCTTTTTGGAGGCCAATTTGGAGTTAGCTTCCAGATGACACCGATACACTGACACTTTTATTAACGGTGAGCGCGGTACCCTGGAATTGAGGCGCCATAACTAGTGGTTTTCTTAGCGGAAAACGCGGAAACTTGTGTCTTCGTGGGGTTGAACTCAACTAAATTGAGTCGTCCCCATTCTGAGACTAAATTCAGAAAGTTTTCGACTTCAGACACAAGTTTCATTCTGCTATCCTCCACTTGTGACTGAGAGGAGTTTGCAGGGCCTATGTAACATGCATCTCCCGTGCTGTCATTTTCATAGCAATGAATGCAGTATGCACGCTCCAGCATATCATTCATATGCAGAATGAACAGAGCAGGAGATAGCACAGACCCTTAGGAAACACCAGCGTTTATAGGTCGATATCTGAGCAACAACCGGCAACTACGGCCTTTATATGTTGCTCAGATAAAAAGCTGGCTACAAAATTTCATAACGTCTCAGGGATACCGTAAGATGGAAACTTCGCGAGAAGAGCCCTGCCAGACCCGGTCGAAGGCCTTAGGCTTAGGCTGACCGCAAATTTCTCATTGCTATCAAGGACCTGAGCCCATCGGTGTGTAAGATATGCTAAAAGATCGCCAGCTGAACGGCCATAACGAAACCCGTACTGCCGGTCACTGATCAGCTGGCGATCCTCCAGATATCCGAGGAGCTTTTCATTTATAATACGCTCCATCACTTTAGCAAGCAGGGAAGTTATCATCATAGGCATGTCATTGGCCGGGTCACTGAGATTGCCCTTTTTGGGGATAGGATGAACTAAGGCTACTTTCCACAAAAACGGTAGGTACTATTCCAGTGGTGTAGGATAGCGAAAATAGGGGCGTTATATAACAGGACTCAACTCGGGAGCACACGTCTTAAGCACTCATTCTTTGTATCGAGGGACAGTAGAGCTCGTCTGACCGACTTTTGAGTAAGAAGTATATCGTTCAACACCGCGGGATGTTAGGCGGTGTGGTCTCTCCATCGTCCAAACCAAAGTGGAATTGAAGGCAAAGAGAGTACCAAGAATTTCGGCTTTCTCCTTTGCCATATTCACAAAGGATTTATCTGGTAATCGCAGTAGCGGAAGAGAAGACCGACAGAAGATGCCCTCGACAACCTTAGCCAGCGAGCAGAATTCTCGAGATCCGGAGGGGTAATCGACTAGCCGCTCGCCAATTCTGCCGTTGAATTGGGCCTTCGCCCTAGACATTTAAGTACTTCTTAGCTGGCCGGGAGGCAGCGTTAAGCTTTCTCTTAAGCTCTAGGGCAGATGCATTCTTCGAATCTGCATAGCAGCATAGAATATGAATTTCGATGTAGTGGCCTATGGAATATGGGACCCAAAATCTGGATAGCAGAATCTGAATTCTTACGAATATTATGTATGTAGTTAGTGCCGACATTTTTTAGATTTAGTTAGGTGGCTGTAAGGTACCTCAGGTCAGAGCCAGGGTGGGGCAAGCGCCCCACCCTGCCCCATCATGGCCCATGAGTAGTGCAAGCGAAGACTCGATTTCAGCGCGCCCCCTGATCCTCGCGCCCCCCCGATCCTCGCGCCCTAGGCTGCAGCCTAATTAGCCTAAGGGTTAATCAGGCCCTGTCTACCAACCCGATTTTTTAGGTTCCTGCTCTGCACAACTGATGGTAAGTGGCCACCATTCGGTGGTCATAGGTAAGTTACCGTCACAATGGATAAAAAACAAGCCCGTTTGAAAATTTCAGTACTTTTAGGATTAAAAAAAAAACAAAATAATTACAACAGGCGCCTCTGTCCGAATATATTTCTCTTTTTCTAAACAAAATATTATTTTGTTCCGGACTTTCTATAGATACTTCGAAAGATTTAAAGAGTCTGTCATTATGATATGTCTTTTATTAAATTTGCAGAGAGTGGGTCAAAATGAACTTTTCAAAAAAATCCAAAATCTTCGCGAAGAGCGCACGGTAAAACGAAGCCAAGTCCCTTCCTTAAACAATATTTATAGAACAAACCTGTGAGCCTGTGAGTTATCAAAATAATTCCTTAATGACCTGACACGACTTGTTCGAACCTGTGCCAGAACGCACAGACAGCGTTTTTTGCATCTTCCGTTTAAACCGGTTGCCTCAATAAGAACAAAAATGTTTTTTTGTCGTTTTGTCGTGTTAGACCTTGCGGGTCGAGGCTTTGTAGTCAATCAACTAACGTAATAATACCAGCTAGCTTGATTAAGTGTCATGAATTTTATAAACAAGGAATATTGTTGTTTTTTTTTATAAAGATTTCTCTAGTTATACCTTTAAATAGTGTGTTGTATGCTAGTGTTGACTCTTGTTCGAAAGACAGATAACCCATGAGAAACTTAAAAGAAGATTCCTCGGAAGGTCCACACATCTCGGTCAAAGGAGCACCGATTTCCCTCCAATTAGGTAGATTAACATGAAGAAAAGTACGAGGAACCGATAGATTTATAGGGCCTAGGGCAGGTGGGTTACCTACATTTTTAAACCTTGTTAATAATTACAAAGCAAAACCAACAAGTTTTGACAGAATGTCAGTATAGTATATTGAACTGTTTTTTATATAATTATTATGTAACTAAGTACCTGTAAAATATTAAAATTTTAAATCCTTAACAATCATTGAACGAAAGTTAACATTCCATTCGATTTCAAGCGTAAATCCATCGAAATCGGATAAAAATAAAACGTACATTAGATCATCATAAATATATCCTAAATGACTTTAATAAACATTATTACTGTCCATAAAAAAGCTTTTGAACATTCCTATTCCTACAACCGAGCCATAAAAACTAAAATCTCTTACACCTATTACACATCATCTCATTGTGTATGCCTAACTCGTTTCAAAGTGCCTTGTAAAACCCATTCTAAGGCTATTTAATTATTGTAATATCTTCATTACAATGTAATTGGTTCCTTATACGACATGACGCCATTTTTTCGATTAACTTGGCAATTAACGCGCGCCTGTTAAAGAATTGTAATTGGACGAAATTAAGTGCGCAGTGAATAAAAAACGTTTCATTCATGAATACCTTAATGTAAGTCATGATCAAGTATTGTCTACTAATAGTACTTTAAATTGGGTTCTAGTACTACAATGGTTTTGCTTTTCCTGTTGTTATGTCAATTATTTACCAATCACCTGTGAACGAAAATACTGTTGGTACATGATCATTCATTGGTGAGTGGTGAATGATATTTTAATAAGTAGAAATTATGTAGTACAAATTAATTAATATACTTTTGAGATATTATGTTTACATGGTATTTCCATTTAGAACACAATTTGGATGTTTCTCTTTATAAGCAAAATTCCCCGTAATGAGTATCTATGTTGCCAGCTTGTGCGTGTATTTGTTCTCTGTTCCTTGTTTTCCTTTAATAATAATAAAAAATATAACCATTTAAAAATTTTTAGCAACTTTCATGCGGTTTTTTACCCAAGAAAAATGTTTTTAGAGGAATTTATCGGATAGCGCGATAATTACACAACGTTTGATAAAAACGAAATGAACACTTGCTACTAATGCGTTCCTATAAAAAAGAATTTAAGCATTTCATTAAATATAATTTTAATGGATAAGATTCACTTCGCTGGTTTTAGAAAGCACGTAATTGCAGATATTTCAAACGCCTCCTCGACTCTATATGAACAGGTAACATAACGATCCAAACACCTCCGAGTATGACAAGAAGCGTATGAACTATTCCACTAGCTATTTGACAAATGCAGTGAATTGCATGCTAAGAGAAACCAAAACGTCTTGGAGATTGTTAATTTCTTGATTTAATGAACCTCATCGTACTTTAACCTTATTGTTCATCGTCATACAATCGAGCCTTCAAGTAAGTAGAATTCAGTTGTAATCATAGATGAATACTAAGAAACGTGCCAAGATCAATTCATAGGATGATCAGTGAAGAATGTGTTACCTAAATTATTGAAAAGTCTGTGGAAATACGTTTTGGCAACGTAATTAGCGATCAGACGGATAACACGACGCCTATCGAGTTTCACAATTTAGTAACAATTTTGAAACGCAAGAGAGATGTAAAAATACGCGCGTTGATAACGCAATAACGAAAAGAGTACATGCAAAAAAACTACCTCGCTGTCTTGAAATACGAAACGATTCTCAAGAAAACACAAAAAAATTGGCGGTTAAGTAAATTCTTTAAAAATACTAAAGCAACAACTTTGAAGGAAGGAAAACATTCAGTACAATTCTTTGGGTAGTCTTGCAACCGCGTTCCTTACCACCTTCAATATTTTAAAAGGAAAAATAAAATAAAACGAAGCCTTGAAAAGCAATCTTTGCAATAAAGCGTAGCTGATTGACTTCGCTTTCTAAATAATTTTCCTAAAGACGGGCTGGTCAATAGCTTTCTCGTACTTTCAAAGTCCATTCGCCCTAATTAGCTCTTTGATCTTACATGTAATTTGTATCTCAGTTTACTTAAGTAGGCACTTCGTGCAATCAATAATCTGTAACAGATTAAGTATAGCGTCTACATTATCGATGTCTGTAAGTAATCTTCGTATTTCCTTATCCAATACGACAGCAAAAACGCATAAATTGCAGAGCTGTTAAAATATAAGCGTACGTATGATGTAATAATCATTCCAATCCGTTGATATTTTGATATAAAATATAGATTGTAATATTTATTTCTTATGGGTTTTGTTACAAGGCTAAGAAGGTAAAACGAAAAAATAAAACGAGAAAGAAAACAAGAAGAAAGAATAAGAATGAATTGCTTAAGAATTAATGCAATTTCAGAAACACCAAATCCATACAAAAATAACGCGAAAAAATTAGATTGCATTAATTTAGAGAAACCATTCATAGTCTTGACTGGTTGCCAAAATCGTTGGAAGACATGACAAAATTGCAATACAGAGTTCGCTGCACCAAACATCAAAGTTCAAATAAAGACATAAAAGAGAAAGGAGCACTACCTAATTTAGCGCAATCTTACGTAGATTCAAACAGCTGCCAAATCCGATACAGATCATAGGATAAACCAGATCCTTTTATTAATTTTCGAAGACGCTGTTCTTAATGTAACAAGGTCGAGATATTTCAATGAAATTTGTCCTAACGCGATTTAGCAAAGTGAATCTAAGAAACGTGAGAACAATGAATTATGAATTCTCGGAATGCGAAGTCCACAGGCTTACCTTGTTTAACCTTCTAGGAAAAGGATTTGAACTGAAACCGGTTTGTTAGTGCTAGAAGCTATTCTCTTACAAACGTCAGCCGAGCCTTGTTTAGAAAATGTGCATTATGACGTGACGATAAAAACTTGTTACTTTAATTATTGCCTTCATTGACTTTATAATATAATTACTGAATAGAATAGATGAATATATAATTATCAATTTATTAAACCTTTCTAAAAGACATAATTTGAAAATCATAAGACTGACCTTGCATTAGCTATATATTTATCTAGATCCTGGTATAAATTCTGACCTCCATTTTATTAACACGAAATTACGTCAGTTCAGAAACTAATGCGTCACAAATTAAGCCTTGTACTGTATTTCCTTTTATATCTATACTTAGTAATACCGTAAATAGGCGTTTTTATATTAACTGGACGTAAAATTAGTTCTGTGAGAGGTTTAATTCGGTTCTAGGATGACGAATGAATTTCTTGTATTATAAATTCAAAGGACATTTGCGCTAACAAATTTCTCTATTTCATTGTGTTTGGCTTTGGCTTCGTTTGCCTCGTTTTATTGTTATATTGAAAGTCAAGTCGGTAATAACGATACTTCTGTGAGCCCGGCCATTGTTCAATTTGTCTCACATTGTTTTGAATTGTTTAGAGCTGACAAGTGAGAGACGTTCGTATCTTACTTTAAAACTCTTGAAATTTCGTTCCTGTATGTTTTGCTATCTTTTGTTGATAAAGTATTCATGTCTTCTGATTTGATATTGCAAATTTGTGACAGTGATCTATTATATTATTGAAATATTTGAATTCAAGCACTTCTTACATAATGTTATTTGACGTCACGGTGTTATCATCGAATGTTTCATGCGACTGGACAATCTCAGGATCTCTTTTATTTTATCGCAAATATTTATCACTTGTTCAAGCAGATTCCTTTGAAAACACAAAACAAACTCGTTCAAGCTAACACAACTGCTAAATAACAGTCAAAACACAAACGAAAAGCCCTAAATGCGAATGTTTTCAGTAAAGTTTATGAGATATGCGGCGTCGGCGTGAGGGTACGATAAAACAGTACAACTGCTAGGGACTTGTTTGACTAGTGAATAAATAGCGAGTTGGCAACTGGGGTTGGCCTGGAACCAACGACCACCAAATTGTTTAATGGGCGTGTCACATACAACCATAGCCTCGATGTCTATCAAATTTAATATTATGTCTATAATAGGCTATATCATTATTATTATTATAAACTGTTTTGAAGTAACTGCCTGAGAAACGTAACCTTGTCAGCGGAAATATATTTGTGAACTTAGCAACTTTTTGCCCTTTAATACATTTTTATAGATAAAATTTCCAAAAATTATTCTGTTAGTGCTCCTACACTACTTTTAACTCCCGTAGAGTGTCTACTTGTTTAAGCTGTGCATATTCTGTCGGTTAGGTTCTAACGGCTAGCGGTTTATCTTTCAGCAGTTATCTAAGCAATATCAGTAAAGTAATACACGCAGTGATAGCCTAATAGTTTGGATATCCCTTTCCCACGCATATTGTTTTGGGTCCAAATATCCCACGCGCCTCCTAACTCAAATTTTATCGAAGTAAATGATCGTTTATCTCTATGAGTAAAACTACATATATCAAACATTGTTTGAGGATTATGTATAATGTTCTCAATCGGAACTTCTCTAGTTAGTTCTATGGCCTATTCTCCTTCATGTTGTGTAAAACCCTGACCTAGAAGTGGGATAATAATGGGCTGTAATGAATGATCTATTGTAAAATGATTGTTTCGGATAAGAAAAACTGGACAGGTGGGTTTATTCTGATAAAGACTTGCAGCAATCTTCACGGCCTATTCCGATCCAATACCAAAAAACTAATACCATTGGTATTAGTTTATTACCCCAGTGAATTTCTATTCCGAACGAATACCAGTCATAAACGAATCCCAAAATTATTAAAATGGTATGAAGGTACAGTCAGTAATAAAAATGCTGTGAAATGTGATATTAAGTAATGTATATTTCAATCAAAATCAGTCTTATTAAACATGTTCAAGTGTAGTAACAAATAATTGCACAAATACCTAAAGAATCAAAATAAAGTTTTTCCAACAAATCACTAAGTAGGCATAATTTTCAACTTTAAAATAGGAAATAAAAACTATCACAAAAAATTAAAATTACAATTAAATACTTACAAGAATAATTATATGTATAGTAAAAATTTCAATCAACAACGATTTGTATAAAAACAGACCTTATTTTATTGTCTTAACGTTCATTAAGCAAAATATCAAAACGCTAAAGGGGCTTCGTTTGCTCAACCCTTGACTGTGATTGGTTGGTTTGGATTTTTAAACAATAGGAACGAGCTCACCTTTTTTGCAGTTAAAAAAAATTGGCAAGTGATTCTTCATAAGTAAAAATGTGTGTATAAAAATTTAGGATTGAATTACGATCATTATAATAAATAATGATAATTGCTTTTTACAAAAAAAATAACCGACTTCAACCTCGATAAGCAGAGATAACTCAAAAACTACTCGCCAGATGGCGCTTAATTCAACATGTAGGTGTAAAGTTCTCGTCACTACAAATTAATCAAGCCCAAACACTAGATAACTACAGTAAACCGTTGAGGAGTTCCCTCGACTGTCTTTCGGCTTCATCAGATCGACTCCAGACCTTCATGAAATTGTAGCGCGTTCATGTACTTATGAAAACATTAACAAACACACTAGTCGTCCCTACAATTTTCGAAAGTTGCCCTCGATTTCTCCAAGATGCTATTATCAGATCCTGGTGATCCTTTTAAAAGGACCCCACTGCGCATATCTACTTTACAACAAAAAAAGAATTATCAAAATCGGCCCACAAACGACGAAAAAATCGCTGAACAAACATAAAAAAAGCATATATGTATACGGTTGAATTGAGAACCTCCTTCTTTTTTGAAGTCGGTTAATTATTAAATAGCAAAAGAAACGTTTTCTGTGACTGTACTAAGAGTTATGTTTTGGTATTCGTTCGGAATAGATTAGGTACTTCTTTTGAATGGTATTCGTTCGGAATAAAAATTCACTGGGATAATAAACTAATACCAAATGGTATTAGTTTTTTGGTATTAGATCGGAATAGGCCGGTTCTTAGAATTTCGGTTATCGTATTGGTTGTGGTGAAAACTTAAGATTTTATATGAATTTTACCCACTTCTGTCGATCGCTGCAGTCGAATACAATAATCTCTTATCGCCTGATGTATTGTTGTTCGCCTGTTTGTGGCCAGAGTCGTAAATGCCGGATGGAAATAAATCGCTCTAAGCTAGCTTCGTCTTTACTTGGCCTGACTCGGGTGCCTTGTTGTAAGATAAAGGAAATGTACGTAATTTAGAAGATAGCTTAACGACACTGACTACTGCATTTTGGATCTTTTGTATTAAACATTTAATAGTTTAAATGGATGCGTCACAATGAACGCCATTACATTGTAACTAATTAAAACTCGGGCCCCGTGACCTTCGAAGTAAGGGATTCCGCGTTCGATTTCCAATCAGGACAGCCATAAATGTGACAGATAAATGATTGCTCTCGGGTAATGAGTGTAAATAATGTGTTTGTTATTTATGTTGTCTATGCCACCCGCAGTTATTTGCACGTGTAGCAAGCCTAAATTTGTAATTACGACACAACATGTCACTGTATAACCGTTAAGCGTTGCTTCTAATAAATCGTCAGTATCTTATCAGGCCACATGCAATATAAAATGTACCTACCGCGTATGCAGTGATAACGTGTATACCTGTTCAAACTATCCATATAACTATGTAGGTATGTATATTTATACGTGTTATTATAGGTCTTATGCAAGATTAATAGTTACATTATTATTATATAACTGTATGTTTACCATGCCGACTACTGTACAAAGGGACCTGGGTTCGACTACCAGCGAAGCGGTAAATTTAAATTCCTTTCCCAGGGTGTGTCCTTGGCTTGTGTGTAGTCCATGGCACCCACGACACAAGGGCTCCTAGTGTGAGGCTACGAGTGTGTATCGTTATAAAAAGGCATAGGTAAGGTAAAATGGATTTCGTAATAAATCCAGCAATTTTTTACAGCCATTTGATAAACAATAACAATCAGGAATGTGATAAACTGCAATACAAATGGCCATGCGACATGCGATACTAAACCCAGACATCACACAAATCACAAATTCGACATTTGATAGTTCCAATGAGTGATGTGACTGAATATTAACAACTTCATATCGTTCATATATGTAGTTATCAACAATATATGTAGTTAGATAAAATTAAAGTATTGTTGTTTCGAACTTGGCGCTCAACTCCATCTCAACTCCCTATCTGATTCGTGACTTTGGTCGTTTTGTAAGAAATGTGGATTTTGTCACGGTTTTAACATAAAACAATGTCTCGTAAAACATGCGCATTAGCTCGTAATGTTGATACAACTGTAGAATTTAATTGTGTTTCATGAAGCCTTCGATAGTGAGCAACCTTGCTTTTATGTGGGTATTTGCATATTTCTGTTTACGTACACGTCAGTAACATAATATTCTTTCAGGTGCAATTGTGTGTAATAATGAAGTTACGAAAACAAAGCTAAATATTTCTTATAAAATTAAATTCCTGCCTATTGTCTTGTGATTCTAGTTTTAAATGGTAAATCTATAAGGTTAAAAATGATGTATTAAAAAAGATCTTTGACTGAAACATTCAATTTCAAGCACACAATTGTATAGAATATTAGAATTCGATAAGCAATTTTATCAATAAATAATCAGCCACATCAAAACGACGAGGTGATAAGAAAAAAAATAAGACCAACCGTAAAAAATCCGCTCACTCAAATATAATAACTATAATTGTACACCAAGATCGCAATCCAACATTCCGAAATGCACTACAATTTTTACATTAATTCTGAAATGATTAACTCACAGCACTTAATATCATGTCACACACTACTGCACTTTCGCGAAAAGAATAAAAAGTTTTAGTTCCTTTTTTACGAAAGTTGACGCGCGATTTCAAATAACAAATTCGACACCCACCTCGCGCGAAGTCGCGTCGACAACTGGCGGGCGCGCGAGCGAGAGAAAGATCTGATAAAATTTGAATGGAGAATCATGCGAGCGAAAGGGATGGAGAGATAATGGCATGAAGTTAGCGGTTTGCTGTGACCGGGAGTGACCACATGGTACGCATTTTGTTTAGTAACTATTAGTACAATTGCACCAATGAATGTTCCCGCGTTTTTGTTTAGCCACGTGTGTTTTAGTTTTACAATGAAGTTGTAGAGGTTTTTTCGTCTGAAGAGGGTACTCAAGTTTTTAAACGATTGTGATTGTGTACAATTAAAGTTGTTAAAGTCGTTAGTAAAAATTAAGTTGTAAACATTTAACATTGCTTGTTACCTGCTGCTAGGGGTGAGGATGACGGTAAATTACGTTTACAATTTATTGCATTCGAATTAAGGTTCAAAGTACCTACATATTTTGAATACTTTGTCTTAATTAGGTTGAATAAAAGATATTGTTATTCCAGAGATTGTTTTTTTAATTTGGTACGTTTGAATCTGGGAGCACGGTTGTGCGCCCGCCAAGACGAACCAAGCAAAGCGCAAGGGCGCCCCCTACGGGTCCCTACATTTTCTCAACTTGATCAACTTCGTCGTTTTTTTGAATCCTCGTAACTTAAGTTTTTCATATATCAGATAATGATATTTCTTTTCATTTACCGAAATCAAGTAGGTAGGTCTGGGCTTTCCAAAATTTCTTATTGTCTATGTCTATTGTCTACAAGTACTACGGGGTGCCCAATAGAATTTGAACTCACCAGTCACCGTTCAATTTTCCGCCTCGCTGGTATCAAACTCGGGACCTTTCGTACATTCATCCACATCATTGTATTGTACCCTATGGGTCGTCATAAATCGATTTATCATCGTACACTATTTTGTACCCACCCACACTATCGTATATAATAAGTTACGGCTTGGCTAAAATTCTACCAGGTAGAGAGTGGGAACTCAATATGTATAGGTTACTACAAGTTGCCAAGGATATGAAATTGCCATTTCCCGTTAACTGGTGTTCAGTTCAGTTCAATATTGAAGATTCAACCTTAAGAAACACAATATAGGTAAGACTCATATTTCGACGTTGTCCTATGAGTTGAATTGGAGTAGAGTTGGATCAGAGTTGATGCTAAGTACCTAAATCAATATTTTATTGCGCTTCTTCTTCGTAAGACAACCACGTAATACTTAAAATGTCACGATTCCTCACGATTTATATTAATCTGGACATTATACGGATTGCAGTCAGTCAGTTTGGTCGTGACCACGATCTACTGACTGGGTCAAAATATCGTGAGTAGCTATCATAATCATATTGAAATGGGTGCAATTCACAATAAGCTAAATCCTGTATGGAATAACAGTAAACAAAACATTATTTTCTTTCTTTTAATTGTTTTAAGCTCTTGGTATGTTTGCTTACCGTCGGATACCATTCATTTATCGGGTATTTACATTTGCTTGCTCGCGTCGATGTTGCCCCCTAATGAAGGGAGTCTTCAAGAGGCGAAATAGCCTTTTATGAGCTCGTGTCTTCCAATTTGTGTTCTTGTAGGTGGTAAGGGCCTAGAGCTCACCCGGGAAGTACCACCGCCCGGATAGAAAGGTGTGGTTCCGGTTACAATTTTTTAGAGGCCACCATCTCAGTCCTCAGGAGTAGCAACGCATCTGTGACCAAATTATAACGAGACTCATACTAACAATAGGTAATTAACTGGACTATTACTAACATTAACTAACAGGACTAATTTTCACTAACAGTCCCTGTCCTCACACTTACAACAAAAGTTAAAAAACTAACCAACTAATATTCTAACACCATCTACTAACCGGACTAACCATCGTAGTCCCTTTGAGTCTAGTTCTAGGTAGGTCGCAGTTGTCATGGGCGGCAGCGGAAGGGTGGTGCTGCATGCTCGTTTGCTATCTTAATTCCATAAAAAGGTGGGATTGTTGTTAAGGAAATTACGAGCCCGCAACCAGTGCGAACCACAGGTGCATTATAACTAATGTTCGGAAGACTTGCATCGTTCTTTACTACATTTGTAAAGTTGAGGCCCTACGATCATCTCCCGAAGCACGCGCTAAAGATATTTGCCACTTCTCAATAAGTCGATAAGTTCGTCCTTTATCATTCAAAATTTATTACTACTATGCTACATTTTATCTAAGTAGGATCTAGGATCCCACGGAATTGGGTTTCACGCCGGAAAAGCTCCGGAAAAAAGTAGGTCTGTACCCATGTATGGATTTGAAGCAAAAAAAAATTAAACAGAAAAAATAAACATCTTTCTTTTCTTTTTATTTTTAAAGTATCAAAGCTAAAGTACTTGACGTAAATCCTTAATCCGCCATCATCGCGGCCCGTAATATTGTCTGAATATTAAACCGATTCACTCGAGGACATCACATTTACATTTTTTAATGAAAATATACAACGAATAAGATACAAAGATGGTGAGAGTGAGATACTACGCGGAGATAATCAGACGAGGGATCTTCCATATTTTTACTATCATATACGATAAGTAAACGTGTTTTTATAGTAAAATTAACGTTACCGAGATGTGTAAAAGACGAAAAAAATAAACCTAAAAATACGGTGCTTTCAAGTAAATATTGTAAATTCAGCCGTAAGAAACATATCGTAAGGCACTTGGATCGAAGTCGACTTGGAATTTACGTTATGTACGAAGTTGACAATACGACAAGCTGGATACTTGCAGATACGGAAATTAAAGTACCTAATCCATTCAAAAATTATATTGAATTAATTTACCTTATTATTTATCACCAAGAGTTAGTTATAAACCTTGGAACTTTTGCTGACGTGGTCGGTTCGACCTCACGACTTCTTCGACAATAAAAAAACGATCGACTAACTTAAGGAAGGTGAGATTCGTTTAGCAGAAAACCGGTCGACGTGACTAATTTGCAGGAGTAAAAACCCATTATTCATAAGCCATTATTATACTTTTTTTCCAGGTGTGCAGGGATAACTAAAATAAAAAATACAAAAGGTTTAAATAATCAGCATATTTGTATGTTATACTATGTATATTGTTTTTAAATAACAAAATTAAAAAAAAAATAACCGACTTCAAAATTGATAAGGGGCGACTGGCGATAACTCAAAAATTACCTGTCAGGTCTCGATTTATGTGGGATCATAAGGGAAGCACCACCTTTCGAATACAAAAAGAATTATCAAAATCGGCTCACCAAGTGCAAATTATGAGAAAGGATTGAGAACCTCGCCTTTTCTTAAAAGTCGGTTAAAAAGATTAACTGCACCTTTAATTGGTCAGTCATCATAAAAATCATCATCATCAAAAATCATAGTGTTGTACATGGACGGTTGCAATGTTGAAGATAAATAATGCGGGTCCCGTTCCACTTTTGGCTGGCAACGCGTCGATGGTTTCTTTATTTCACTAACGTCCATATCGGCCATTGATAAGTAATAGTGATTACTTAGTTACCATCGGATGTCTTGTTTGCGAGTCAATAATAAATAGATAATAAATAGATAATTTCTACTTCTCCTTTCTCGGTTCATCACAAGAAAAAGTTGTCAAAATTGCTATTTTTAGAATATAATACCATTCGAAAACAATTGGAGGTTATGTTGACTCGGCTTATCCTGTGTGAATACTCCGGCTTAGCGGGTAGCCTCGGGTATGGGGCAAAGCCGCGAAAAAATTGAAAGAAGGCAATTCGTTACGAGCGGTTACGAAGGTGCAAGAACCGGGAATATTGCGCACAGAAGGTTGGGAAAAACTTTATTCGTTTTATCTTGTTGCTCTGAACGAAACAGACTATCTTCCTGAGTAAAAAAGTACCCTTTATCAGTCTATTTATTACGAGATAAATATTTACGTATAAAGCTTTTAATTTTCGTCGCTGTCTTTAAAATAGAAATGATCTTTACAGATTGGATAACCTCAAAAACTATTTTACTGATTTACTTAAATATTGTAATAGTAGGTACAACTCCACAATCAAGATCAATAAATCAATCAATTATTGTGAAGCACCGTTATCATCTTATCATAGAACATACTCAAATAGAGACGTCATCTCCGCATAAGTCCGTGAGATACGAAGTAATTAGTTATTTGCTCACAGGAGTACAATCCATACTAATATTATAAATGCGAAAGTCTGTCTGTCTGTCTGTCTGTCTGTCTGTGACGTTTTCACGGCTAAACCACCGGTGCGATTTGGATGAAATTCGGAATGAAAATAGTTGAAGACCCAGAATCACATATAGGCTACTTTTTTTTTCAAAAATCAACCCCTAAAGGCTTGAAATAGGGGATGAAAGTTTGTATTAAAAATTCTAAACCGGCTGACCGATTTCGATGAATTTTCCCAGGAAGATAGTTGATGACGTACCTTCTTCCCCACTTCCGCGGTTCGCGATATAAACGAATTCCACGCGGGCGAAGCCGCGGGCAAAAGCTAGTTTACAATATGTTGGTATAATATTTTAATAAGCGCCCCCCACGTCGAACGCTTTTGGCGTTCCGGCGATATTAAACACTGCACTGGCTGTGCCCGCGGCTTCGCTTCATAACTTTGCTGCATAGTAATTAGTGAAGAGAAATACATATTTGCCTAGTCTGCGTGTTTAGAAGGAAGTTTTAATTTTATTAAGAACTATGCAATGTCTAGATTTTGGTAAACTATCTCGTGTAGGAGATTGCCGAGTTCTTTGCCTTTTAGTTTAATGTGGATGGTTGTCGGGGTGCTAAGGTTTTTTAATTTCCCTTATTTTTTTTACTTAAATAAGTTAATGCTGGAATGCGATTCCACCTGATGGTAAGTGGCGATGAAGTCCAAGATGATACACGCACTTACTTAGCCCTTACCTAAATATTTATACTTACTTGTGTACCCAAGAGTTGTGACTAGAAAAAAAAGTCAACCTAATGTTCCATATTCTATGGGCTTCATACGTTCGATTGGTATGGAATTTGTCTATTAACCAAACCAGTGAAATGTTATTTTTTTATCATATTCTGGAATGAATTTAAGACTACTTACCCATTTGAATGTAATAGGTATATTTTTTGACATATTTAATTGGGTTTAACATAATTTTCATCCATTAACCAACTCGGCGAAGGTCCTTGTATAGTGGGATCTTAGATCATTATAAATGTCCTCTTGAACACATCTTGGACTGTCCTATCTACCACGACTAACCACGTCAATCATCACCAGGATAGATAGCTTTTAGCATTAAGAGCACCTTTATCTTCGTACTTTTCGTGTGGTTGGTTTCTAAATTTCTTTTATGGGCTTCTATTCAAATGTTATGAAAAATCATCATCATTCTGAACCATGATCATGAACAAACTGGTACCCACAACCACTCCTGCGAAAAAGTCAAAACTTAAAGGAAAGGCGTTGTCCATAGATACTACAAATATTCTGGAGTAAGGCTACAGTATCACATACCGAAGTTTCTTTTCCAAGGCAAAGATAACTTTCTGTTCATTCAAAATAACCGTTCTAAATGAGTGGTAAGTTGCTGGTAACGAGTAATCAATACTGACCGCCCTGACAAGCCAATCAAGCACACGTCTGCCATTTTCTCTTTGCGGCCTTACGTCATGATGAAGTATCTTTACGATATCGTTTCCGACGTCTGGTGTGTCGTTACGATAAATCGCGCTAAGATTTTTTTTACGTCTAAATTGAATTTACGGTTGTTCTTAATCCGGGTAGGTACTTTAAATATAAAATAACAAACTAGAAGCAGGATCACGACAAAAGAAGAATCGTACACGCATAGGTACTCAACTGATACCACATAGCCCTCGGAAGTGTTGGTAGGTCGTGTCGCGACGTCGCCGCGTCGTTAGTCGTGCGAAGTGATACCTACCTAATATTTTAAAAATGTTATTGGTAATGAATTAATTAATCGTTCGACATCCTATGTCTTTCGAAGACATGATGGCCTCTTGAAAACTTTTCTTCCTTGAGGCACTTTAAACCGTATCGCCAGTTTTGAGCTATGTTGGTTATATCATCAGTCAGCTACCACTGAGCCAAAGGATGTACCTAGTATATCACAATGTGAGTAGCAAAGCCTGTTGTCTTCTACGACAACGTGTGACTTGGCTTTAACCCTCACCGGCCTCTCTTACAGCCAGTTTAAGTTAGCAATAATCAGGACTAATCGTAACGAATATCGTCACGATCTTGTCGCCATATATTGATAGGGAATACAAGTTAATTCTATTAAACGAAGCCTTGATTTTCGAACCTAGATGATAAATATCAGCTAAATCCCTTAAAAATTTGCCTTCCGCGTCAGAGTTCGCCCGGGGTAGTACCACCGCCCGCCAAGGTACTCAGTACCATTCCTACCGTCATAATAATTGTTTTTAAGAGCAATTGTGTTCCGGATAGGAAGGTTTGTGGAGCCGGTTTCACTTTTTTAGAGGCGACCATCTCAGACCTTAGGGGTAGCAACGCATCTGTGACCGAATTGGAACAAGACTCATACTAACAATAACTAACTGGACTATTAGTAACATTAACTAACAGGACTAATTATCACTAACATACCCTGTCCTCGCACTTATTAACAAACTAACCAACTAATATTCTAACACCATCTACTAACTGGACTAACCATCCTAGTCCCTTTGAGTCTAGTTCTAGGTCGGTCACAGCTGTTATGGGCGGCAGGGGAAGGGTGGTACTGCATGCTCGTTTGCTATCTTAATTCCATAAAAAAAAAAAAAAAATGAACAGAAAAGTCTTTACAGTCTTTATACCAAACGACACGTTCTCAGGCTTCTTGACGTGTAGCGGTTTGTGATCGACGTTATAATTAGTTAAGATTTCCCATAGCCGAGGAAATCGGGCGATGTTTTCGTTTTTTGCGCAGGGAAACTCGTCTGACGGAATAATTTAGTGCTTGGAGGCTAGCATCGCTGTTTTTATAGGTCTAACACATGTACGGGTCGACCGACTGGTTTTGCACGTCGCATCATATTTATTTTTACCGTAATGAGTTAGATAGGTACCTACCTACTTTGTAAATAATTTGTAAGCTTTGATTCGCTTAGCTTTGGCGCCAACTCAAAAATTGTTAGACATGATTTTTTGAAATGTAATAACTTTTTTATTATTGAACTTATTGAAACAAAACGAATATTAAATGTTGAGTGTTTACCGCAATAGATGAGTCAATTGCACATAAATCGGCGAGCCCTTTCTGAGTTAACGCGTAAGTATTTAACCACAGACAAAAATTCTGGAAATCATGCTTTTGGTTGCAGGGAAATCATTATTTTGGTTTCTATTACCATTATTACATTCCTTCTAACAGTTTTTTTCATCCATCTTGTATGTACAGACAGCAACCTATGCTGCAGATTAAATATACCTAATTTCTATTTAAATATTTAAAACGCTAAATAGGTACTGCGAAATTTGTTTTAATATCAAAATATAGAATCTGCTTAAAAGATTTTTCTTTATTATCTTAATCACATGGGATCTTTGTCAAGCTATAATTTATTATGAGTAAAAAGCCTCTAGATAAAAAAATAGACTCAGCGAAGGCAGAATTTTCAAGGCGCTGATCGTTTTCGTCAATCACATGCACAATGACGTAATGATTCATCATAGTTTGGATGAAAACGTGACAGTTGATTTAGCGCCAAGTTCGTGTTAGAGCGATGATCACCCTTAGAAAATTGAGTTTGATGACAAAATATTCTACGGTGATGGCGTTTACGAAATACTCTTATTATATAACCACATTATGTCTGTTTGTTGCGTTAAATATGCTGAACCGACTTGAATGAAAATTGGTATGAATATAGTTCGAGATATGGGAATTGCTTCTCATAGGATCTTGAAATAATATCTAAAAGAAGGTGGAAGTTTGTATAAGAAAACGATCATTTATTTGAGTGATACAAAACTCATGAAAATCGTGCTAAATAATTTATTAAGTAGAGACTTTTATCAGAGAGAGTAAGTACCTACTGACTGTAAAATCAGACGACAAAAACATTCATCCTTTACATTTATGTTCGCCCTGACTCAGCCAGAAATTCAGCGGGACCATAATTTGCTACCAAGTCAAAGAATGTCAAAAAATAAATATTCCTTCAGCTGAATTTCCAATATGGACATGCCTAGCAATTTATTACACCTAACAAGGAGGAAGTATGTGACTTCCAAAACCTAATCTAGCGGCGTTATCGTCTGGGCTCCTAATAACGCTGAGACTGAAGAAACGCGGCGTAATGAGTAGAGGTGGCGGTCTAATCGCTGGAGGCAACGCTCAAAGGAACAATGACGACTCAGGCACGCGCCGCGACAAAGACAGCGTCCGGGAGAGGGCATGGTGATAGGCGTAGCGTCGTTCTTGGTCTGGACGAAAAGGTTTACGTGTTCAGTAAATATACTTAATAAATAAAGTCCTAAGGTTGACTGGTAGACAATGCTCTTAGTATTAAGTCCGCCTTTTGGTCCATTACTTATGTAAAATTTTATAAAGAATAAATATAAATAGCCAATAACAGCCAGTAAAATATAGGCACTTACCACCAATTAGGCTTACTCAGCATGAAAATCAAAATACATATTATTATGCAAATAAGTTTGCTGCAAATATGTATATTTGGGCGGTCTCCTGAACGATCAGCTAAAACAGACATGATGGAGCAATAATTTGAAATAGTCTAAGATTTGCCCGTTTCCCGGCATTGCACCGGTTAAATAAAGGTGCTAGTCTAACCCACAGTCGCCATAGTGACTCACCGGGAACAACCCGCAACTGTCACGCACAAACTGTAAAGTATTTAAAGTTTGTACCAAATTGGAAATCGAAGACTAAATCCAATTTAAATTCGTATGTGGAATGTTTTGTCGTGTGGGGATTGTTTGTGATTTTAAACTTTTATAAGCGTGGATATTTTAATCGTAGCGAGAATTTACGATTGTTGTATTAGTACCGTCCGTATATTTCGTCCGATAAAAATTTCTGGATCCAAATATCGGTACTTAAAATACGATCACCCGTTACAGAAAAACATAATTGAATGTGGATTTTTTTGGTATTATTAATCCGAATTAAATATCAAAACAGGGGTACCTAAATTAATAAGATACTTTTCATTCCGGAAAGTGGATCCGTTCCCTCGGGATAAGATGTTGAATGTAATAATATCATATGGAAGATCTGTTAAGAGATAAGTTATTCATATTTGGATTGCTTTATCCTATTATTTATTTATTTTATACTTACCTCACATTTTATATTTCTTCGTATCAAATTATGAAGATTAATGCACTTCTCACACAACGCTATTTACGAGCTACGCGACTGCAACGCAACCCAAAATTTGTATGTACATATGACACTTTTCACTGACAGGAGACGCGTCTACGATGCGACTCCTAAATAGCGTAATGTGAGAAGTGCCTTAGTTGTAACTATCTACTTACATTATAAGTACCTAGTAGTAAAGTAAAAAATAAATACAATAAATATTATTGAATGATTTCTAAAACTGTCCCAAAAAAACTAGATCCAAGACAGGCAAATGAGTCATAAAATTTTACAAAACATTGACTTTATGACATTATGTGGGATGCGTATGGTATGATAAACATACGGGAAAATTTTTATGTCATTACTTAAAACAGCGAGGTATAGAATCAGTACGAAGAGGTGCAATGAAGTGTGGTGAGCTGGTGAGGCGATATCTCTGGCTTCCAAAGTCTTTTGGCTAGTATCCCAACAAAATATTACTGGCCAGAGAGCAGGCCATATTTGACAATACAAAGATGATAAGAAAAAAACAAGAAAAGTTCACTTATTGATATCAATATTGTTATTTAATAAAACGATTTGGACGTCTGCAAAAATCACTCCCCATTACAATTATTGTGTGTTCTAAAATTTTTCGGGTTTTATCAACGTCAAATCCGTTATAAAGAACTGCATAACAAAACCCGCTGCCGCCTATCACGAGAGCCACGGGCGAGAGTAAGCGCCGTAAGTGCACAGCGTTTTAGAGGAACTTTCGAACATCACTTGACTTACCTTTGTACGTGGACAAATGCAGCTCCAGCGTTCGATGACTGCCACTCCGCACCCTCGATCATGAGGTTTGGAAGTATGAAAGGTTGAAGACCTTGTAGTAACAAGCTTTTTACGAAAAATGACTGGCTTTAAATAGATAAGTAGAGATTACTCAAAAACTACCTGTGAGATGTCGTTCTTTATAATGAAATCAGACGACAAGCACCAGCTTTCGAATAAAATAAGAATGATAAAAATCCGAACACCCAATCATAAGTTATGAGGTAAAAACTGAAGATTTGAGAATCTCCTTTTTTTGAAGTAGATTAAAAAGTGGTAGATAGTGTAAGATTAAAAAATAGTAGTGGTCGAGGTCCCGGGTTCGATTGCGTTTGGTATGAGCGTTTAGATAATTTAATTGGTTTGGGTGTATGCCTTGTGTGTGTGTGTGTGTCGTCTCCCACGACAAATCCTTGTGTGGGGTTGTGTGGTTAAGGTATTTATGTAGATATAATGTAGATTGATCTCCTAACTACAATAATTTTATGACTATTTTGAAATGTCTTCGAAAATACTCGAAAACCCCTTAAAGTCATAATCCTGTTAATAACCGCTAAGCTGAGACAGATTGAACAGAAAAAAGTAAGTTAAGTCATAAAATATACTTAACCTCATAAATACCGCGACCTCTGACCACTGTCGTAAATAAGTTATCTTTATCTTTTGTGCAAACTTTTACTGTCTTTTTTATGACTTTTGTTAATCTGTTAAGTTGGTTGTTTTAATGCTGTTATACATTTACCTACTTCCTAAGCCGAGTTTTAACAAAACGAGTGACTGCTACTTATGAATGGCTTAATGCTAGATACGGGTCTCTCTTCGTAATTGAGAAGGCTTAGAGCAACGGTAGGCAACAGGCGGACCGCGGTCCATTTACGGACCGCGGAAGGTTGAACCGCGGACCGCCAAATATTGTAAGGGAAGTACATAGAAAAATACGAAAATAGTTTAACTAGACGATAAAATTTGACTGTAGAACGACGGTTGCCAGTTTGCCCGTCAAGTACGAGCTCATTTGCATCGAGTAGGTATATCTTCGCCGTTGGATGGGACAAAATTAGGACCAATCTCACGGCCTGATAGGTCACTGAATTTAAAACCTTGGATTTTATTTGGGTTGTATCTAAAACAACATTAAAGCAAAAGCCATAATTAACAAAGGCAATCAAAGGGGGGGTAATTCAATCAACTGCAGCTAAAATCGCGCATTTGTGTATGCAAGTAGATTGGCGATACTTGAACACCTTTTAAAAATGACGTAATAAATGATTTTGGTCATTTTTGTGCTTACAAACACATTAATACATAGTACCACTTTAGGTTCAAATTAACACCCCCCGCACTAAAATACCATTAACTTGTAAATTTTCTTCTTAAAGTAGCCAATGTTTTACGGTTTTAAAATTTCAATTTACAAAGCAAGTTTTTTAAATAATTTGCACTACTTGATTAAGTATTTATTTCCACCAGCCACCATCAAATTCGAATCAAAATCAAATCAAATCAAATTCGAATCAAATCAAAGAAAATCGAAAACATAAAAAGTCCTAAATAGACCCGAATATCTAGGAATCATGTAATGTAATACATAATTTGAACTCAATCATAGCTTGGGATTGTAGACCAACTAGGTATCTGAGAGTACGTGAAAAAAATTTATTAAAAGACTAGCTTCTGCCCGCGGCTTCGCCCGCGTGGAATTCATTTATATCGCGAAAGAGAATTTTAATACAAACTTTCATCCCCTATTTCAAGCCTTTACGGGTTGGTTTTTTTTAAAAAAACGTAACCTACGTGTGACTCTGTGTCTTCAACTATTTTCATTCCGAATTTCATCCAAATCGGACCGGTGGTTTAGCCGTGCAAACGTCACAGTCATACAGACAGACTTTCGCATTTTTAATATTAGTATGGATAATACATTTTTTATGATTGTAAATTCAAGATGGGCGCCGATACAAAATGGCGGATTACACATTAGGACTTCATAACAACCGCAGAATGGGTATCAAATTAATGGGATTGATTGGTAGAATACACCTCATTCCGAAAAACTGATAACTTGAAACACATCGTCAGACCCTAAAATGGTCAATTATGGACTGGTTTTACTATGCTTATATTACCAACCACCAGTATCCTTAACCACTCCAATTTATTAAGAAGTTCCACTCTATGTTTTCAGTGCCTCTATTATGAGTTGTTGTAGTAAACGTAAAGGACGTTACTATTGCAGTTAACGTTTAGAATTTGTATGAGAATTGTAGTTCAGTATCGTAACCGCTAGAGGCGCTGTACGGATTCTCATACAAATTCTAAACGTTAACTGCAATAGTAACAGTTTGACGTTTACTACAACAACTCATAATAGAGGCACAGAACCCGTCATCAGACCTTCACCATCTTTAAGAAGTATAGGTACATATATTTGAAATCCATTTAAACTTATTAGAAGAAGAATATGAAAATTGTTTAACAAATAAATGAAATGGAATAATTGTTTACTTAATACCCACTGCTCATTACGGAGTGGGAATTATTACGAAACTCAAACCAATAAACCATAAACGGAACGCCGGGAACAAAAGAGTGAAGCCAGCAAAAAGTCAGCCTAGCCTTGTAGCCAAAAGATCGTTGTAGGACTGTAAAGTCAACCCTAATATTAGTTTCCTTAGTAACGAAAATAACACCATTGTCATTGTAATTCTTTATTTGTTGTCATTCTCATTGTACAAATATCACATCAAAAACATCGATAAAATAATAATTATTTTCTAAAAACGAAACCTGGCTAGATCGATTTTTCGCCTCCAAAACCGCCTTTAGTACATAGTATCTCAATGCCTGTAGACTAAATTTCATGAAAATCTTTGTTGCTCGGTTAGGCCCGATTCCCACTATACCTAAAGCAGGTCACAGTTCTCGGTCCGATGTCGGTACGGTAAAGTATAGGTACTTATATTTAGAAACTATGAGTATGAGGGCATTCATACTATCGTTCCGAGTCATGTTCCGGTTCATCACTCCCCGGCAACGAAAGAAAGAATCTAATTTGTAATGATATGTCTTGATCTTGATCTTATTTTCACTATTACTTTAACATTACGTACTCTGTTATAATGACGCCCGGTATATGTGGTATGACAGAGACGGAATAAACAATTACAGTAAGCGAAAGCGAGGCAACGCTATGTAGTTTTTCATTTTTTTTAGACAAATAGAATTAAAACAATATAAGGCCGAACTAATGGCTTATTTATGTCTTTTAAATCTCTGCAATAGATTCTACAACGTGACTGAACCGAAGACAGATTGTATGTGAAAATGATAAAATTTTGCCACACCGATACCGGACCGCGAACAAACCGACCGGCAGTGTAGTGAAGATCCGGCCTAAGTATTAGATGGAAGACGTCATTTTGTACTTCTCTATTGTCAAACGTCTAATCAGATCTTCTCTCTCTTTCGTGTCGACATTAAATCTTATATCCCGCGGGAACCGATTTGATTTTTGAAAAAAAAAGTAGCCTATATGTGACTCTGGGTCTTCAACTATTTTCATTCCGAATTTCATACAAATCGGACCGGTGGTTTAGCCGTGATAACGTCACAGACAGACAGACAGACAGACAGACAGACAGACAGACAGACTTTCGCATTTATAATATTAGTATGGATGTGCTGATTTGTGTAGTCAGCAAGTAAAAGGAAGGTAAGAGAGCTCGATTTCTGGAAAATCAAACAAAGGTCGAAATCTCGAAAACGGTGACACTTTTACTAAAACGATTTCTTGACATCTGGTAGATCTCTTTCCAAGCTATCTATCATCCATATCAGTTTGTCGTACAACTTATGGGATACCCTGTATATGTGAAACATCTTTCTCAAAGATGAATTTTTGAAAAACAAATATCTTTCAAGATTAACGGACGCCCACCTACTACAAGATACACTTCGAATTTGCTGTTCCTCTCGAGAACCAAACTTTAAAAAATTGGCTCAAGACCGACGTTGCAATTTTTCTCATTAATATTAAGTTTGTTTTTTTTTAAGTAATTCAGATTTTGATTTTTTAATACCTATATATAAGTTTGTTACTAATTAAGAAAGTAATTAAATGTTACCTAATTAATAATTTTTTTTCTGGACCTCGTTAAAATTTTCGCACTGTATTCGGACCCCACCTAAAAGTACTTGCCGACCCCTGGTTTAAACCCTTGGTTAAAACGTTCTTGTTTAAACCCGAATATGTAAAAAGTGCGTTATGAAATGGAAGGATGAAAAGCAAGTCCTGTAGCAAAACCCAATTTTTGTACGAGTTCAAAAACAAGTAAAAAAACAAAGTCAACATCAGAACTTCAAAGCACTGAGTTACAGAGAGATTTTTTTATACATTGCTGTTACAATCGTATGAATGTAAACGTATTTTTATTAGTGATATTCCGATCCACTCGAATTTTTCCTGTTCATACTCCATCAATCCGCACTGGAGCAGCGTGGTACAATAAGCTCTAAGCCAGGGGTCGGCAAGTACTTTTAGGTGGGGTCCGAATACAGTGCGAAAATTTTAACGAGGTCCAGAAAAAAAATTATTAATTAGGTAACATTTAATTACTTTCTTAATTAGTAACAAACTTATATATAGGTATTAAAAAATCAAAATCTGAATTACTTAAAAAAAAACAAACTTAATATTAATGAGAAAAATTGCAACGTCGGTCTTGAGCCAATTTTTTAAAGTTTGGTTCTCGAGAGGAACAGCAAATTCGAAGTGTATCTTGTAGTAGGTGGGCGTCCGTTAATCTTGAAAGATATTTGTTTTTCAAAAATTCATCTTTGAGAAAGATGTTTCACATATACAGGGTATCCCATAAGTTGTACGACAAACTGATATGGATGATAGATAGCTTGGAAAGAGATCTACCAGATGTCAAGAAATCGTTTTAGTAAAAGTGTCACCGTTTTCGAGATTTCGACCTTTGTTTGATTTTCCAGAAATCGAGCTCTCTTACCTTCCTTTTACTTGCTGACTACACAAATCAGCACATCCATACTAATATTATAAATGCGAAAGTCTGTCTGTCTGTCTGTCTGTCTGTCTGTCTGTCTGTCTGTGACGTTATCACGGCTAAACCACCGGTCCGATTTGTATGAAATTCGGAATGAAAATAGTTGAAGACCCAGAGTCACATATAGGCTACTTTTTTTTTCAAAAATCAAATCGGTTCCCGCGGGATATAAGATTTAATGTCGACACGAAAGAGAGAGAAGATCTGATTAGACGTTTGACAATAGAGAAGTACAAAATGACGTCTTCCATCTAATACTTAGGCCGGATCTTCACTACACTGCCGGTCGGTTTGTTCGCGGTCCGGTATCGGTGTGGCAAAATTTTATCATTTTCACATACAATCTGTCTTCGGTTCAGTCACGTTGTAGAATCTATTGCAGAGATTTAAAAGACATAAATAAGCCATTAGTTCGGCCTTATATTGTTTTAATTCTATTTGTCTAAAAAAAATGAAAAACTACATAGCGTTGCCTCGCTTTCGCTTACTGTAATTGTTTATTCCGTCTCTGTCATACCACATATACCGGGCGTCATTATAACAGAGTACGTAATGTTAAAGTAATAGTGAAAATAAGATCAAGATCAAGACATATCATTACAAATTAGATTCTTTCTTTCGTTGCCGGGGAGTGATGAACCGGAACATGACTCGGAACGATAGTATGAATGCCCTCATACTCATAGTTTCTAAATATAAGTACCTATACTTTACCGTACCGACATCGGACCGAGAACTGTGACCTGCTTTAGGTATAGTGGGAATCGGGCCTAACCGAGCAACAAAGATTTTCATGAAATTTAGTCTACAGGCATTGAGATACTATGTACTAAAGGCGGTTTTGGAGGCGAAAAATCGATCTAGCCAGGTTTCGTTTTTAGAAAATAATTATTATTTTATCGATGTTTTTGATGTGATATTTGTACAATGAGAATGACAACAAATAAAGAATTACAATGACAATGGTGTTATTTTCGTTACTAAGGAAACTAATATTAGGGTTGACTTTACAGTCCTACAACGATCTTTTGGCTACAAGGCTAGGCTGACTTTTTGCTGGCTTCACTCTTTTGTTCCCGGCGTTCCGTTTATGGTTTATTGGTTTGAGTTTCGTAATAATTCCCACTCCGTAATGAGCAGTGGGTATTAAGTAAACAATTATTCCATTTCATTTATTTGTTAAACAATTTTCATATTCTTCTTCTAATAAGTTTAAATGGATTTCAAATATATGTACCTATACTTCTTAAAGATGGTGAAGGTCTGATGACGGGTTCTGTGCCTCTATTATGAGTTGTTGTAGTAAACGTCAAACTGTTACTATTGCAGTTAACGTTTAGAATTTGTATGAGAATCCGTACAGCGCCTCTAGCGGTTACGATACTGAACTACAATTCTCATACAAATTCTAAACGTTAACTGCAATAGTAACGTCCTTTACGTTTACTACAACAACTCATAATAGAGGCACTGAAAACATAGAGTGGAACTTCTTAATAAATTGGAGTGGTTAAGGATACTGGTGGTTGGTAATATAAGCATAGTAAAACCAGTCCATAATTGACCATTTTAGGGTCTGACGATGTGTTTCAAGTTATCAGTTTTTCGGAATGAGGTGTATTCTACCAATCAATCCCATTAATTTGATACCCATTCTGCGGTTGTTATGAAGTCCTAATGTGTAATCCGCCATTTTGTATCGGCGCCCATCTTGAATTTACAATCATAAAAAATGTATTATCCATACTAATATTAAAAATGCGAAAGTCTGTCTGTATGACTGTGACGTTTGCACGGCTAAACCACCGGTCCGATTTGGATGAAATTCGGAATGAAAATAGTTGAAGACACAGAGTCACACGTAGGTTACGTTTTTTTAAAAAAAACCAACCCGTAAAGGCTTGAAATAGGGGATGAAAGTTTGTATTAAAATTCTCTTTCGCGATATAAATGAATTCCACGCGGGCGAAGCCGCGGGCAGAAGCTAGTCTTTTAATAAATTTTTTTCACGTACTCTCAGATACCTAGTTGGTCTACAATCCCAAGCTATGATTGAGTTCAAATTATGTATTACATTACATGATTCCTAGATATTCGGGTCTATTTAGGACTTTTTATGTTTTCGATTTTCTTTGATTTGATTCGAATTTGATTTGATTTGATTTTGATTCGAATTTGATGGTGGCTGGTGGAAATAAATACTTAATCAAGTAGTGCAAATTATTTAAAAAACTTGCTTTGTAAATTGAAATTTTAAAACCGTAAAACATTGGCTACTTTAAGAAGAAAATTTACAAGTTAATGGTATTTTAGTGCGGGGGGTGTTAATTTGAACCTAAAGTGGTACTATGTATTAATGTGTTTGTAAGCACAAAAATGACCAAAATCATTTATTACGTCATTTTTAAAAGGTGTTCAAGTATCGCCAATCTACTTGCATACACAAATGCGCGATTTTAGCTGCAGTTGATTGAATTACCCCCCCTTTGATTGCCTTTGTTAATTATGGCTTTTGCTTTAATGTTGTTTTAGATACAACCCAAATAAAATCCAAGGTTTTAAATTCAGTGACCTATCAGGCCGTGAGATTGGTCCTAATTTTGTCCCATCCAACGGCGAAGATATACCTACTCGATGCAAATGAGCTCGTACTTGACGGGCAAACTGGCAACCGTCGTTCTACAGTCAAATTTTATCGTCTAGTTAAACTATTTTCGTATTTTTCTATGTACTTCCCTTACAATATTTGGCGGTCCGCGGTTCAACCTTCCGCGGTCCGTAAATGGACCGCGGTCCGCCTGTTGCCTACCGTTGGTTTAAACTATTGGATTTAAACTATAAAAGTTATTATTTTGTTAATGGCTTATCTTCTTCAGACCACAATTTTCTTATCAAGTTTAATTTTTTTTTAATAAATTCCACATCCAATTTGGAGTAAGTAAATCGAAAATGACAGAGTTAATGTCTATTTTTCAGTCCTCAAAGCTAAGGTAATTAAACAATTCTACAAATATTTACATTGATAAAAGATACAGTTTGAAATGGGAAAATAAGATTAGTCAGTGTTCCAACAACCCTTTATTAGTATTCAGCTGGGTCTGGAAAACTGGTTAAAGTCTGGAAAATAGCGAACAGAGATGCGACAGTCTGTATTTATTAAACAGATCGAACTTACCCTCGTCTGACGATGTTATCGGCGCACTATTTGTACCGAATGCCGGGGTTAGACAGACAGACTAATAAGTCATTTTTGTTTATCTCGGTTTACTGATACTTCAATCTTCAAGTATAGAATCAAATAAAGCTTGCTTTGCGATCGCTTCACCAAGTAAGAAGTTATGAGGTAACACACGCAAAAAATATAATATGTATACAGTTGAATTGAGAACCTCCTTTTTAAAGTCCGTTAAAAATACTATAAAACTTGTACAATATAAACATTAAGTGAATTTTAAATTGATAGGCAAAAGTGGTGATTTCAATTGATACAGTAACTGGCGCCAGCCTGGATTCCGGCGCTGGATCAGCACTGTATCAGTGTCAACATGTTACAATCCAGTTTAATATCCATTATCCGATACATTAGCGGTGATAATCTAGTGATACTACTCAGCTACTGTATCAATGTAAATCAGCCTATAGATTTATTTACTGGGTGGCTTACCGTTGAGGAGTTCCCTCTTCTGGAGCAAATCTTGAGCGGTTATACATGTTATACAATTGTCTTTTTATCAGAATGAAATCAATACGCAAAATATATGAACAACAAATTTTAATGAAAATTGCACTAAAAATACCAATAAACGTATAATGTGATATACAAAAAATCCTCCCCGGCGGGGAATCGAACCCCGGTCTCCCGCGTGACAGGCGGGGATACTAACCACTATACTACCGAGGACTGTGGCTGTAGTGTCCAAATATGGAGCCATGTACAATATGTACAACGCGACCAGGTGTGCCGGCGAAATATAAACAAAACATCTTCCCGACGGGGAATCGAACCCCAGACAATTTAACTAACAATAATTAACAATATTTACTGTGACTAACTAATAGTCACTGTCCCAGTATTTATACGATATATACAGTACATTATTAGTTTATATTAATGTATCAACCAACTGAGATTCATAATGTCATCTCTTGTAACTGAACTAACAATCCTACTCGAGATAAGAGCCTTGTTCTATGTCGGTCGTAGTTCTATTGGGCGGCAGTAAGAGAATAGTGCAATCTGCAAGCTCGTTTGCTATCTTAAATTTAAATCCATGTAAAAATACGAGCAACGAAATTTTACATTACATTACAACAACGTTGAAAACAGAATTCCGTATTTTCAGGTAAATATTAAAATAGGTGTATTTTACAACTTTCACATGCTCTTTTAATCTGGTAATGAGATTACCTTACTTTTATTTTAAATAAAACTTGCTTTCAGTTGTGTACCGAGCTGAAACGTTTTTAAAAACCTTTTTGCCCTAAAAACGCAATGAGACCTGCATACAAATGGGGTAATTGTCACATTTATCTACCTACCTGATTCTGCGGGAACAATTTTACCTGGGCTTTAAGTTCCTCTCGTGTGTTGGTGAATAATTCAAGTTAAAATGAAAACATTTTGAATACAGCCTGTGTATTAAATTATTTACGACGTTGTTAAAAATTGTGTTTTATCTGACACAAAGTTGCTTGCGGGTACAAAATATAGGAATATCAGCATACGTTCCTCTCAAGGATTGTTACAAAATAGATAAATAGGAACTTAAAACCAGTAAATTACAGAATGTTAACATTTTTTTCAACACACTTGCTCGTAAAGTTGCTATTTTTTCTTTAGTCCTACGCCCGGAATGCGGTTTATTATACAATAGTGCCTTTTACTTTTCATTGCCGCACTAGTGTTTTTCTTATTCCACTTTTTTTTTAATATCCGTAAAGAGGTTGTTACCAAAAGATTTATTATTTTGTAAATAAATAAACTTGTTGTACTTAGTCAAAATCTGATAAGATTATACTTCATCTAATTATCTATTAAAGCATTTAAAAAATACAATATTTTAAATCATTAATTACCGTAAATTCCTATTAGAAATACATAATTATTTAGTTTAATATATTGTGGCTGAATAGCGGTTTTCTTTGCCTCTGGACTTAACCTGCGCGCCTGCGCGCGCATAGTTATTCAACCAAAGATACGGCGCGCGAAAAAATAAAATAAACCTCGGCGCCATTTTGTGCAAACATTTGTTCGTTTATAATTTGCTGATTTGTGATTGAAAAATGTCGATACCTAATTGTTTTTTTCCTCGCAAGTGTGTTGAAAAACGTCGTATGATACGCGTGCGCTTTGTTCACTACAGTCTTGGCTCTATTCCAGCCCTCGCCTTGCGGCTCGGGCTGTGCAATACCGCCTCGACTGTAATGACCAACTTCGCGCACTTATATCATAATGTACTATAACAGTTTAACGGCTGATACTGACTGGTATTCGCAGAAAATTATTGAGCATTTCTGTGTTTTGCAGGAAACGTGTCCGTAGTTACTTATTTATTCATAGGTCACCATGTAATATAATACTGTACCTACTAATTCTAAGGAGTAAGAAATATACGTAGATATTATTTTGTTGGTACCCATGATTAGCCGATAAGTATGTACCTCAATAAGCACAATTTTGTAGCTATACAATTAACTGTTAAAATGAAATAAAATTATTAATATAATATAGTCGTCACGATCTTAGAGATCTGATGTTAAGTTTGTCATTACAGTGACCATAAAAATGTACTAAAAGTCGATCCACCAATGAAACGAATTTATAGAATACTAGCGACTCGCCCCGGCTTCGCACGGGTGCAATAACCATTTAATGGATGTTATTATACATATAAACCTTCCTCTTGAATCACTCTATCTATTAAAAAAAACCGCATCAGAATCCGTTGCGTAGTTTTAAAGATTTAAGGACACAAAGGGACAGAGAAAGCGACTTTGTTTTATACTATGTATGTAGTGAAACCGATCTAAAATTCGAAGTAGTAAGTAGGTACCTAAGGCTTCCTAATTATATTCAGAAATTTAAAAACAGTAATATTAATCGCTAAGCCATGCCGGAAGGCTTTCGGGCGCCATATAAAAACTCCTGATATTTCGCTTGGCCACTATCTTCTCAAGATCAATGTGGTGGGGTATACCTATGCTCTAGGGCTCTAGGCTCTAGGTTGCTCCAAGATGAGAAGAGATCTGTGCTCAATAATATCCATTAATGTACGAAAATCATCCATACATGATACATTTTAAAACTTTCGCACAAGTGAATTCGGTGAATTTACTGATTATTTGTACGTTTATTTCTTGGTTATGATGATTTCCAAAGCAAGCAATCAATAACAGCGGTCGTTCCGTTAATTATTGAGCTAATTATGAACTATCTATCAAATGCAGGCGCCTTGCCGGATATAAATTATAGACAATACGGAACCAGTCCTGAGCCTGCATTATCAACCTTGTAAAGCACCAGGTATTTCGGTAAGGTTACATGGTCAAATTAATGAACAAAAACTATAATAATATTTGCGATCGAATTTTTTTTGATATTGGTAATAGCCGTCGCTTCGCTTCGGGAACTTATGACGTCAATGATATTTTTATTAAACAGTATTATTTTAGGTTGTACGCAACATACTAATATGAAACATATTCCAGTTATTTAGTAAGACCTCAAGCTATACGAGTACAACTTTGAAAAACGCAGTACCTACCTACTTAGGTTTTATTCATTACCTTTTGCGCTACTTGCATACAAACAGACACAGAGAAAGACGATTTTGAATCGTATTGGACTATAAAAGACCCCTCATAAATTATTTTCTTAAATATCTCGTGTGTACAGAGGCAACACAAACCGGTTAGGTATAGTTTTATAGGTACAGATTATAAAGTTAACTAATGCACATTTATTACACTTAATTAAGTAAGATATTGAAATATCAACATTTTATGGATTTTTATTATAACAAACAAAATGGGTAACAGTTGTATTTGTTTATTTGTATTATGATAGAAATGCTACATTATAATAAGCAAACATGGCATGTACATAAGTTGTTTTTATTTTTTTCTTCTTTTCTTCTGCTGTCCGCTCAGAGATTCGTTGCTGATACCCAAAAGCGTGCTTTTTTCTCTTCTTCGAACTTTTCTCTCTCTCGGCGAGAGCGCTGGATTCTCTCGCAGAGACTGTCGAACAACCTCTTCATTTTCATCCATTTTAACAGACTTGGGACGATTGTTCACGTGTTGATCCAGAGTAGAACCGGTTTCCTCAAACCTCTGCACCCAGGTTTCGATGAGCTGAGAACTTGGCGCGTCAGTGATGCGGATTTTGTAATGTTCGCAAAATTTGCGCCGTGCAACAGTTAGTGACTTATTAACACGTTCGCTGCGTCTTCATTTTCAAAGAACTTTCCGCTAGTAGCTTTGGAGACCTAAAAGATCTCCTAACTAACCTGGCCTGTGGTGCGTTAGAGACCTAATCAGTCTCCTAAAAATACAGTTTTGAAAATAATTTATATCTTCCAAAAAACCAATGATATATTTTTGAAATTTTTATGGGTCAAAAATAACCTATTGCTGTATATTTTGCTAGCTGCGGACGCAGTTATGACATACGAATAAACTACAAATAATAAAATAAAATTAGGTATCGATTGTATCTCGTACCGCAACCGAAGATAGTTCAATATGTGTAGTAAATAGTGATGGGAATAAAATAATATCTCAGTTGTCGATTGAAAAAGTTTTATTAAAGTTTATTTATAAACTATGGTCGCAAACAAAAAGCATTTAATTAAATGTAGGCCTATAACAAAACATAAATTGTCAATTTTTAAAGATAACATTTACTCTAAAATGACTAAACCGGCTACTATTGAACATAATGATCCTATTAATCTTTATAATAAATTACATAAAAATATCAACGACGAATTTAATCGAATATTTAAGTGTAGGTACATAAATAAAAACAAGAATTGTAAATTCAGTGATTGGGCTACTGTAGGTATTTTCTATGGCGAAAGACAATATAATTTTTCTCTATCTCTCTCTATGCTCACATCGATACTAGGACAACACTAAATCGAGTCACGCAGCGCCCGCGCCGCCCACCTTCCCTCTCTTGCGTCTACGAGGCTTACGATTCTACGAGTATCGACATGTCTCCTAACGCAAGGAATTAAAATAATTATAATACTGTGCGTTAGGGACCTAAACCATCTCTTATTCTTTTTTTTATGTCCTGGAATTCACCATTAAGTAGGAAGCAAATATGTATATTTGTCTTTCTCATACTTAAAGAACTTTACAAGTTAGAGCCAGCACGGAGTGAAAGAACACGATTTTAGTCGACGCACAGTTCCGAAAACCTGTAAGAGATCTGATAGATCTCGTAACGCAGCGAACGTGTTAATGTAAAATTCACGCACGCAAAACGCACGCTCCGCTCCCGTGAAGAGCTTCATCGCGACTGACTGTGACTGTGACTAGCTAGTTCATTTCAAGGACACGTCAGCGAAGCGTCCCCCTCCCCGCGCGTCGCCCTACCACAAATTCTCCTCTATTTTTTCAATGTGTACTTATTGTGCGTGCTTAGCTGTTCATCTACAAGCTTTATGAATTGATTTAGGTCGCGAATGATTATGGAAAACACAAATGACATAACATATTAGTGCATGGGTGTCACTAGTCAAGAGTTAGAGTTTATTTGTTAATTAAATAGCTGCCTCTGCTGGAAAAACGTATCCGGGACCTTTTGCTTTGAAGTAAGGGTCATTTTCATTGTGGCAAATAATATACAGTTCAAATGGTCGTATCTTGCTAGCACACCTGATCCCTTTGTACATCACTCTATGTATTGTGTATTTCTACACTACAGCCGCAGTCCTCGGTAGTATAGTGGTTAGTATCCCCGCCTGTCACGCGGGAGACCGGGGTTTGATTCCCCGCCGGGGAGATGTTTTGTTTATATTTTGCCGCACACCTGGTCGCGTTGTACATATTGTACATAGCTCCATATTTGGACACTACAGCCACAGTCCTCGGTAGTATAGTGGTTAGTATCCCCGCCTGTCACGCGGGAGACCGGGGTTCGATTCCCCGCCGGGGAGATGTTTTGTTTATATTTTGCCGCACACCTGGTCGCGTTGTACATATTGTACATGGCTCCATATTTGGACACTACAGCCACAGTCCTCGGTAGTATAGTGGTTAGTATCCCCGCCTGTCACGCGGGAGACCGGGGTTCGATTCCCCGCCGGGGAGATGTTTTGTTTATATTTTGCCGCACACCTGGTCGCGTTGTACATATTGTACATAGCTCCATATTTGGACACTACAGGCACAGTCCTCGGTAGTATAATGGTTAGTATCCGCGCCTGTCACGCGGGAGACCGGGGTTCGATTCCCCGCCGGGGAGATGTTTTGTTTATATTTTGCCGCACACCTGGTCGCGTTGTACATATTGTACGTGGCTCCATATTTGGACACTACAGCCACAGTCCTCGGTAGTATAGTGGTTAGTATCCGCGCCTGTCACGCGGGAGACCGGGGTTCGATTCCCCGCCGGGATATGTATTGAATAATAAGTTATATGCGGAACACTTCCTTCAGAGGTATTTTTATTTTTTTATTAATGAATTTAATTTGATGTGAATAGTATGCGATTTGTAAGAAAGCTTCACGTCGGTTACTTTAATACTTTGATTTTTTTAACAGTCAATTAAATATCTAAATCCCCAAAGCTTTTAATTCAGCATTTTATTCAGTAAATCCTTATTGCTGATTATTAAAACGAGACCAATTTCTTTCGAAAAATCCAACTTTGATTCAAAATTCCAATCCGGAAATGGCGTCGAACACGCTCCATTGACACCCCTGCGCACACGACCGGATATGCGCATACGCAACAATAGCCTACACGAAAATAGAGCTGACACATTATCGTTTATCAGAATTTAAATGTAGACAGTTACATTACCCGTGCTCTTAATGAAGCATTTTAAAGAAGTGGCGCAATTTAAATAACCTTGTCTGAATTATATTTTTGATGTATTCCCAATGCCATTTAAATGTCAATCATGTTAAAGTGTCAGGTGTAGGTACTGAACCTAAAAACCCCAAGCGCAATAGAAGGGTGTCATATGAATTTATAGTATCTATGTAGTTTCATTTGAATATTTTATATCTGTATCTTTTTGCATAGCAGCTCTTAAATGGATGAAGTTATTCAAATTAAGATTCATATTACGTATTTATGATTATATGTATGTACTACATTTATGACCTAATTATAAAATTTACTCCTGATAGTGCAATTCTCATGCCTTAAAGCTTAAAGCGTTGCTATAACATCTCAACTTGACTGTCAAAGTTGCCAGGCAATATAATAATACTTGGATCCAGTTATAATAAAGTGCTGCTGCTATAACAAACCGCCGCGTAAATTCAAATTGATTACGTATACCTCATTTGTGATTGGCAACCATTTTTCAAACGCTTCTTTAAGGGCGGGGGTTGGAAATACTCCATTAGAGTAAGTAACGCCATTTGTTTTGGAAGTAAAGTTTAGGGGGCGTTAATGTGTTCCTTATTTCACGAATTTATGTTAAAAGATATCTATGAATACTAAATCTGGAAGTACTTTTTAAAGGAATAAAAAGTTGTTGCATATAACTTTAATTCATTAAAGGTGAAGTTGAATAAGTTATGACTTTTTTATGAGTTTAAAGTAGCAAACGAGTATGCAGCACCACCCTTCCGCTGCCGCCCATGACAACTGTGACCGACGTGAGTAGACCATCTAGGTACTAGAACATTACTTGATTAATTTATAATTAATTGTGAGAACTTGGACAGCGACTGTCAATTAAGTAATTTGTTAGTAAGTCTCGTTTTAATGCGATCACCCATGCGTAGTTACCGTTGAAGATTGAGATCGCTGATAAAGTCAAATCCTGATCGACAACTCTAAGGAACAAGATATTGTTTGTTGTAAAGGAGCTTGTGTCCAGAAAGGGGTGTTTATCACTAAATATTAGAACCGTTATCGATTTGTTTAATATTTCGATTAGAATCGTATGTATATTGTTGTTCTCTCAGTGAAATGCCCTTTTCGAAGAACAACTATATTAAAAATAAGACGTAAGAAAGAACTAAGATCCCTGGAGAGGCCGCGGTTGTGTTTCGGCAGATGTCTACTACTTCTTTAAATGGAAATCTCTCCTTTTGTCCAACATAAGATTCACGAGAACTGCTGCCGACAAACTGTTGTACAGTTTGGCAGAATAGTAAATAAGTTAACTTGTGTACTATTTGGTTTACAATAAATAAATAAAAATAAATAATAAAACATTTTGATTAATTTTGCAGTTATCTTTAGCATTTAGGTATTTGCATGTCAACCTTTTTGTACCTGAATTCAGTCGTTCGCAATTATATTCAACTATTGTAAAGTTGGTGAGAATTTTATTTACATCAAAACAACCAGTGACAAGATATGTAACTGCCCGAGTGAGAGTGAGATAGCATTCTTCGTGGCAAATTCACCGATATTCGCGCATGCTCGATACGCCTTCGCTCCCCTTCCATTTTTACACCCTTTAACAGAAGTTGAAATATTGGACAGAGGGGATAAAATATTGTTTTATATTACCTTTTTTAACAAATTATTAACTTTGACTTGAATGGAGCAGATAAGTAGGCCCAAAATACAACATGTATTATTGCATTCGATTATCATATGTTCGAACTATTTGTCACTGTATTCAAGTTCCCTGTGGCCTAAGGTGGAAAGGCCCGGTTCCTAGAACCGGAGATTGTGGGTTCAAATCCCACCAGGGCAATCAATCACTATACAAGTAATATAACTTCGTTTTTGCATCTTGTGTTTTTTGTTAATTTTTCCAACAATATATTCTGTCATTTCTTTGATTTTGTTTTGTGAAACGCATTTAAATACGTTAAATACGGTTTTAAAACCCGTTCAGTGTGCTATTTTTTTACTATAGCTTAAATTATATATTTAATTTGTATTGAAACCCAATAATATCAGTTAAAGTTTTTTTATAAAAAAAACATTTTCATGAAAGATCAGAAAAATAACATGTTTGGATTTTTAAAATATTTATAGTTAGTTACATTGAAAAGTAACTTTATTCCAATATTTTTTGGTAATATTTTTATCTAAAATTGGTAAATAAAATATTCTCATATCTATGTCTGTCACAAATAGGTCATCAAGTTTCGGTATAACGTAACGATGTCGAGATGGCAGCACTGTGCAAATTTTCGTGTCAGTAAATTGTACACGATAGTTGGATAACAGAGGGCACATAATAGTTCCCGGCGGTGAAAGATTACTTCTTGATTAATATAGCAATTTCAAAACTAACATTGGAGTTTTTACGTTAGTTTTATTATATAGATTTAATACTTGGCATAGACCTAAATCATGCTTTACATTGCAAGTATCGTATTTAAAGGTTCATATTATGAAGTTGTCAGATTTTTCGCAAACAAAAATTGTAACCATATGGATCATTATTTAGAACTCATGTTCTTTATAGACTTAACCTTTGAACAATGAAATTAATAAATATTTAATAACGAAATGAAAAAGTTCTCACAACCCATTCAAAGTGGTAATAATAACCCGTTGGCCGTGGACAGGGGAGCAGAGGCTGCAGGGGTCGAATGGCACGTGTCGGCCGTATTACCGCGGCTGTCGGTGGGTTTAATTGTCATTTATGAGTTATTGACATTTTGTACGTATCGTCGAAAAAAGCGGAAACGCTGTAACCAAATGAATAGAAAATTTTCACCATAGCTCATAAATTCATTGTATAATTCGTAAAAGTACGATTTCAATTTAGTTTTAATTTATTTAAATATTTTCTAAGATGAAGGTTAATTCTGAACTCATAAAAACACAAAATGTCTAGATAAGACTCTAGAGTACTAAATTAATTTGCTTCAAAAATTTGTCCTACTTCTTATTATATTCTGAGTACTAATGCGTTTGTACAAAAAATACATAGATACATCATCACGATCGCAACCTATAATTTTTGTCCAATGTCAAGCACGAATCTCCTCCCACAATGTGTGAGGTACAGTTCATTGTCTTATCCACTGGCCACATTTAGATTGATGAACTTTACCCAAATAAAAGAACATTTTTCTTTAATTGTAGCAAGTGATCATTAAATCCTAACTACTACGCACATTGTTTTAATTAGAGGTACTCGCTGGATTCGATTCCGGACCCCGAATGTTGAACTCACGCTATCACTACGTAACAATTGATTGGAGAACGAAGAAAATAAAAAGCATGATAGCAATTACGATTCGTATCGTAACATCTATGACAATAGGACCCCATTGTGACATAACGTGCGTTCAATAAAACCTCATTATAGTACAGTTTAATAACGCGCGTCGCCAATCACGAGTGACGAACAAACAAACGGACACGCGCCGCCGCCGCACCCCTTCGTAGGGGTGAGTGATTAATTTCCAATACGCCATATTTGTTTGTTTCCTATAAGCTCTATGGTGCACGTGGCTATAAGTTTATAGCGCTGTTGGCTTTAGTCCGGTTTGAAAAAATGCATACAAATACAAATTGAAAGTGCTTTATGATTTTTGGTGTATTTTTGTGATAATTAAAAACTTTATTTTTTTACCTTGACTTCGGTTTTGTTTCGTGCCTCAACACCTCAATCTTCAACGTTACTCTATCACCCAACTGCACTGTATTACTTCCGTAGGTAAGTATCTATTGTAATCTGTTGTTGCTTTTTTAATTATGGGATTAAGGTAGCAAATAACCGTGTGGTAAAAAGGCCAGGTCAAAGCCTATCCACGTTTTTACCAAAAATTTTCAATATTATTTCTATATTCGACGCCTATGCCTATTTCTTTTAAATTCTTCATCATTTATGAAAAAAAAATTGTAAGAGCCTAATTCAGAAGTGGTAGGTATCATGGCTAATGTGTCATGATTAGGGGTACGTAAATTTCGCAAATAAAAAATCATGATTTCGCATTAAAAAAAACTCAAAATAGAAAATTTCGCATTTATTTCGCAAAAAAGAAAATGCAGTGTTAAAAACTCAATTAAAGGCTAGAATTGTTGTAATTCCTACATTTTCATCTTTCATTGTTTGCCTGCGATCAGTTACGACAATGTTGTAGATACTAAAGTACCTCTAGGCATCAACATTATTGACAGGGCAATTGAGACATTGAATAGCTGCTTTTGTAAATCCAGGGTAGCAAGATTTTGATGCAACTAAAACTTGCATTGTCACTTGTCTTTGTCTGTTTTGATCAGAGTTGTAATAATTGTTAGCGCGTCTGATCAACATTTGAAAGCACGTAACGTAAAAAGGTGCGAATGTGTTTAATTTTCAAATTTCGCTTTTATCGCAAATAAAATGCAGATTTCGCTTTTATCGCATCTATTTCGTAAAAACGAAATTAACGTACCCCTAGTCATGATCTATTTTTTTAAATAATCCCATATAAATTGAGGAAAATCCCCGAATTTTATAGTCACGGCCTATCTGCATAATATTTCTCCTATGGCTTGTCGATACTGATTTTAGTTTCGTTTTTATTAAATTATTTGCATACTCACGCATCAAAAGCGAGCGAGACCGTCAAAGTTACAAGTTGTTATTAATTATTCATGTTATCATCTTCAGCTAGTAGTATCGATAACATTATCGATGTTATCAGGCCGCGATCTCAACGGCCTGCGATGTTCAATTAACTGGTAATTAATGATTCCAAACATGTTTGTTGAGTGTTCGCCAATAACAGAGATATTACCGATGTAATTACAACGCAAGATTGGAGATCGACACGCGATTATTGTTATTGGGATTTACGTAAATATAACGATTGTTGATAAAGTTGATTCAGTAAAAGTGTTATTAATTTTTTTTATTTGAATATTGGAAATCGATCAATCAACTGAACCCCGTGGCTAACGGGAGTAATTTTTTCTGGATCGGTCACAGTTGTCTTGGGGGCAGCGCAAGAATGATTCTATGTACATATACCTATGTATGCCCGAATTCTATGTTAAATCCACAAAAATAAATTGGACGATTTGGCTATCGCAACTACAAATTCAAATCCTGACAAATCCCAATATTTACCAACTTCATTGACCATATGATCAAAGAAACCGCTCATCCATCGCTCAGCCGCAATGTTCAAAGAATACAATATTTCGTTGATTACATATTCTAGTCAAATAATATTAATGCTACATGACTAACATAATGATTAATTCCACATAATATTATTAATGAAACTACTGGTTTGGAATGTCTGCTTATATTGTATTCAACTCGATGTCGCTAGGGATGTGTTGTTTCGGTTCTAATAACGGATACTCTTACAATTTACATTTTATTAAAGTATGAATATGAAGGAGCTCAATTTTTTTATCCAAATCGGCTGAAGGTAGTGTAACGGATGCGGGGAACCTGTGAAAGAAATTTCATGTTTTAGTTGAGAATTTATGGTAAGTTTATTATGTTTAATTATGTAGATTAAAAGTGGATAGTATAAGATATAATATTATTTATTGGAAAACTAATTTTAAAATTTAGTCTTTGTAAAATTTCAATTTTGTCAACTACAGTGTGTTCGGTCATCGTTTTACGGATAACAGATTCGAATATCTTACTCTAGATGACTACAACTCTAACTCTCTATACGTGCCAGCAGTGCCAGGTCTATTGTATAAGTTCTACGAATATGGCTTCGTCTTTACCTTAATGTAATTCGTATTATCCGCAAGTTGTATCTGTACATAGGAGATATTTGAGAGAAAATCTAGGACGGTATTGAAGGGTCTGTATAGTGGGCCAAAAGCCTAACATTATTTTTAGACTTCTTGTCTGCCCGTATGTAACTCGAGGACAAACCGTTATTTTAATATTAATACCTACCTGCTTTCCCTGAATCAAACTCGGAACCATTCAGTCTAATAACTAACAACACATCAAAATAATCCGACTATCTAATATTCTATTAAACAATCACAAACTTGTATCTACGAGTATCAATCAACCAACTTTAAATGAACGTCAAAAGCATCTCAGAATAATTTCTTAAGAGACCAAATAAGACATTGTATTCTAGACAATATCATGTACAAACATAATAGATAACCGTATTACAATCAGATTCCCGAAGGAACAAGAGGGCGAGGAGGCTTGAGATCAAAGAGTCAGAGGACTGAGAGGACGACATAACTAGAACTGATTATGCAAAGAGGGCCCGTTATCTCTCAGCGAAAATTGCTTTCACTTGAGCAAAAATGTTTGTAAGTTGTTGTTACGGAACGATCATATCGTTTAATAAGCGTTTGTTGAGAATCTTGGGTTCGTCGCAACCCTTGTCACTGCTGCGAGAGAAGTGACAATTTGAAAGGATATGCTAAGCATCTCGCATTTTGATACCAGAGTTTAATAGCTAACTTTTTACAAAAAAATAACCGATTTCAAAATTGATACGTAGGAGATAACTAAAAATTATTCGTCAGATGTCGTTCAAATTTATATGGGAACAGACAACAACACCAGCTTTCGATTAATAAGAATCAATAAAAAATTTACAAAACTGCTCTTCGTCTTTTTTCTGTTTAGCTTAATAATATGTATTTTATTGTGGTCGATAAGGCTTATATAATGAAAAGTACTTGTCAGGTAGGTACTAGGTACACTTTGAGGAGTATGATCATCGTCGCAGACCTTCAGGGGTAAAGACTTCCAACCTTTGATTATACATATATGTACTTCCAACACTTGGGTTGGTCATTGGTGCAGCCTGCAGGAGTACACTTTGCTCCTTAGTTATGAGGAACAAGACTCATACTAACAATAACTAACTGGACTATTACTAACATTAACTAACAGGACTAATTATCACTAACAGTCCCTGTCCTCACACTCGTTAACAAACTAACCAACTAATATTCTAACGCTATCTACTAACTGGACTAACCATTCTAGTCCCATTGAGTCTAGTTCTAGGTCGATCACAGTTGTTATGGGCGGCAGGGGAAGGGTGGTACTGCATGCTCGTTTGCTATCTAAATTCCATAAAAAAAAAGACACCCAAAGTTCAAACTGTAGTGAGTCATTATTAAGTACTACAATTATAGGAAATAGGAATCCATATCTATATTTAAAAAGGTGAGCGTTCGTGATGATTACAATCATTCATATGTAACATGTTGTTATCGGTCTGTCATTCGAGGACCTTATCGATTTCACATTTCCCATAGTGTCGACAGTGTAGGTCGACTGGTCTAGCTCTAGGAATGCGCTCTCTCGTCTGCCGGCGCCTGCCGTGTATGGATCTTGTTTCACCATACTGCCCCATTCAATGGAGGATCGATAAGGAGAAGAAACGGTTTACTGGTATGTATGTAAATGTTTCAGTTATTAGGTATTATCGTATGGACGTAGTTGCTGAAAAACGTTACAAGCTACAAGTATGTAGCGGTGATAGCCTAGTGGTTAAGAATTCCGCCTCCTATTCAGAGGGTCCGGGTGCGAATCCCAGGGCCCGTACCTCTGACTTTTCGGAGTTATGTGCGTTTTAAGCATATAAATGTCACTTGCTACAAACGTGAGGTAAGAAGACAGATATTACTGGACACTTTCCGTGAATCTTTAATTTCGCTAGATGCTTGAGATGTTTAAAATGATACATCGAGAATTAAAATTGTTGAAATAAAGGAAGGAACACACGAACCATTAATTCAAATCAAAATCGATTTAAAAGTAATTACTCTTTGGAACTATATCGAAAAATCTATTCATCTGCTAGTCTGTCACGACATATGGCCTCTTTTCACCCCAAATTCAACTAGATTGCCTCCCGACACGCGTCGCTTGCTTTAAATTAGACCATTAAATTAAGAGGATGCCCGAGTCTCGTTCAGCCCATACAAACGTAGTAGTCTATTTCCTCGCTGGATTTTAACACTAGAGCAAAGATTTTTTGGAAAACAATTCATCACTACGAGTACCATGTCGGTATGTTTTGCTTTTTTTGATAAATTAATTAATATAGAAGTTATAAAGCTTCAAAAACGTCGAAATTGACCATTTCTCATTGTTCATTTTCGGACGTCGATCTAACCAAATAAAACGCAAATTCAGAAAAAAATCAAAACATACCGACATGGCCAATATCTTCATCTATAGAACGCTGAAAAAATTTTCAAAATCCGTTCAGTTTTCATGGAGGAAACAGACAAGAGCGTAATGCCGATTTCATCAATTTTCTGTAGGTTTTTTCAGTCCGAGCTGCAGTTGTCCCGCTTACGGTTGTGAGGGGTGAGACGGAGGGGTCAACTAATACGTATACAAATAGTGATTCGTCGTCGTAGTCGATAAATTATATATCGATATAGTGTTGTTCTTCATTATCGATGTGTTTTTAACACGCTTTTATTAACTTCACCTGTATGTATGTTTGTATGTAACTTTACTCCATTTTCTTTAATATCTCCGGTGCCCAAAGGTCTTCTTGCTTCAAACTTATATAGCATCTGCAACTAATTATTCCCTAACTTTCTATACCATTTTCACGAAAATCCGACCACAATTTTCCGAGAAATACCTGTTTTTCCTCATTTTTTTCTTAATTTTATACCTATACTTCCTTTAATATCTTCCGTGCCCCTCAACCGTTGTGCTTCAAACTCATAACTAACTTAAAGCTAACTGATCCCTAACTTCCTATACCTTTTCCACGAAAATCCATCGCGAATTTTCCGAGTTACAACTGTTTTTCCTTGATTTATACTAAATTCGTTCATTTTAAACCTACATTTCTGTTAATATCTTCCGTGCCCCTCAGGCGTTTTGCTTCAAATTCATAACGCACCTATAAACAGTTGATCCCTAATTTTCTAGACCCTTTCCACGCAAATCTATCGCGGATTTTCCTAAAAATAGGCGTTTTTCCTAACTTCTTTAATTTCCACCTTCCCTAGCCTATAACTTCACCTGTATGTTTGTATGTATGTTTGTATGTAACTCTCCTTCGCATAAAGCGACTACCATAATGATATTATTACACGCTTTATATTAGCTTCACTTGTATGTCTGTATGTTTGTATATTTGTTTGTAACCTTTCTTGACCTTTTTTGACTTCTTTGGACGCGATTTTGACCCACTTTAAATGGCCAGATTTCGTTCAAACTTTGTAGATTTATCGAGTTCCGATGACATTACACTATTTTGATAAAATTATTCCAATTTTCAATATGCAAAATAAGATTTTAATTTTTTTACTCTCACACTACTGCCATCTATCCATTTGCTACTGCCATCTACCCATATTTACGGGCAACTAGCTGTAACTGCGTATTCAGTTTGACTGCGTACATTACGTTTTACTAGATGGCGTTGTTCTTCTGTTTATTTGAATTCTAAGTTATCACAGTAGATAGATCGATAGAGACCAAATAATAGTTTAAAATTATAAAAACAAGCTATTATAAATAAACAAAACTAAAAAGTCGAAAATAAATAATAGTTAAAAAAAACTAAAAAACACGCTTTTTATAGAATACTGAACTAAAAAAATAGAAAATAAGTTTCAATAAATTTAAATTAAGAATAGTGTTAAAAATTTCAACAAACATGAATTAATAATAGTGTAAATAAAGAAAATATTTTATTTAAAAAAAAGCGTGGGGTGCATGGTGTCATTTTGATAATATCTTAAAAAGCACCCCACGCTTTTTTTAAATAAAATATTTTCTTTATTTACACTATTATTAATTCATGTTTGTTGAAATTTTTAACACTATTCTTAATTTAAATTTATTGAAACTTATTTTCTATTTTTTTAGTTCAGTATTCTATAAAAAGCGTGTTTTTTAGTTTTTTTAATTTATATCAAATAAGTTAATGTTTGACCAGAATCACACCGGATGGGAAGTGAAGATGTGGTCCAAGATGGTCCACATTAAATTAAGAAAAGCATATATTATTCACTCTGATCTTGAACTTCCACGTCATAGTCAGGGAAAAGGGGGTCTGTAACCACTTCCACTAAATATTCTTCTTGCCTTAGGTACGTTTAGCATGCGGCGTTTCTTAGGTATGTTTAACAAGCGGCGTTAACTCTGTAGTAAGAATTCGGCTTCACACCCGAGGGGGTGTGGGCTCAAATCCAACTAGCACGTAAGTAACGATTTTTCAAAAAAATAATAAATATTTCACTTGCTAAGACTCGTTGAATAGGGGTTTTAAAAACATTATGAGGTTGAGAACACCATTTCTCGATTTAGGGATCCGTTTCTGAAATATTTGATTTTAAAGTTAACTTTTTTGTTAGGGGTAAGTGTCCCCCCCCCCCCTCTATCTACTCAACGGCTTTATGGAATGCTATGCTATGTGGATTCGTGAAAAAAATTACAGCAATAGTATATATAACGAAGTTTAAAGGAAAACTATCAGAGCTGAGTAGTAAATAAAAACTAATAAGTTATAGGCGACCAACTTAATGTAAATAAATATATATATATATTCCTATGCATGATAAATAAATAGCTACATTTACACTAATTATTATAAAGCTGAAGTTTGTTTGTTTGTTTGTTTGAACGCGCTTAACTCAGGAACTACTGGTCCGATATGAAAAATTATTTCAGTATTAGATAGCCCACTTATCGAAGAAGGCTATACGCTACTTTTTATCCGAATTATGCGAAGTAGTTCCCACGAGACGCGGATGAAACCGCTGGCAGTAGCTAGTATCAAAGAAACAAATATCTATGTTACGGCTAGTACCCGAAGTGCGGCTACACCTAGTTCTAGCCGGCTACAACTAGGTGTAGCTGTGTGCTACTGTGTGCTAGGTGCAACTAGGTGTAACTAGGTGTGTTAGGTTAACAGGAACCATCGCACGAGCCGATATTATACAAACTGATTAAATATGATACACCTAGTTCTAACAACACGTGACCGGCTACACCTAGCTGTAGCCGGCTAGAACTAGGTGTAGCCGCACTTCGGGTATTAGCCGTAACATCTTTAATATATAAATTACGTGTCACGTTGTTTGTCCGCGATGGACTCCTAAACTACTTAACCAATTTCAATTAAATTTTGCACACTTGCGTAGATTTATCCAGCTTGAAAGATAGGATAGTTTATAAATCTCAACCATCTGACCCAGCGCACTTCGTATCCTAGCAGTCATTGAATGTTATCCTATAGGTACATACGAACTTCGCATGGTCATTTAGTAATAATATATAAGTAATAATAAATAAAATAATAATAATAAACGCCACACACTCATACCCCCCAGTAGAATTTAACCTGTGTCGTGGGTGGCATGGACGACACATATAACACACCACAATAAATACATATACATACAATACAATATAATATATGGCACCCGAGAACAAATATTTGTCTTGTCCGTCACACAAACCCCGCCGGGTTTTGAACCCGGGACCCCTTCACTTACTCCCAGGTAGGATCGTTACCCACTTGGCTACGGGGCCGTAAGTAAATAAATAATACACATATTTTTGTGCATTATCGTCAAAATATATAGTTAATAATAAACAAATATATAAGAAACAAATAATCACAACAATTTTAGTTTTGTTATGTTATTTTTGTTATGTTTATATTTTTATGTATGTACCATAAAATTGTTATTTATAATTGAATAAAATAATACTACGTAAAAAAATGAAGAAAGTCACGAAAAAATTGTGAAAGAAAATGAGTTAGTACTCTATATACATTCATTTGTGTATTATTTACTTATATATTTGTTTATTTAATACACAACAATACAAATATTATGAGTGGACGAAAGTTGCTGTACCAATACGACGCCACGCCGGCCAGCTTAGTTATTTTTACGACTTTTAAAGTCTTTATTTATTATTAGATACAAATATAATAAGGTTGGTACTTACAATATTTCTTTAATGTAGTTGGTAGGTACTTGGTACACGAATTCACTATCAAGTTTCCCGAGTCGGGCGGGCGATCTACTGCTACCTGCTACACGCACACACACGCGTAGCTCGCTTACCCACACATAGTAGCTCTCTCGCGCGGGGGTACAGCCGATATCGAGACGGCAATAGAATTGGCTGATAATGGATTTCGAAATTTTTCGCCACTGGGGCATCCTCTTAAATAGACACACGACCTACAAACACGTATTTGTGTGATAATTCGTAATTTGTAGCATAATAAATTGTTGGATGACGTTTTGTTATTAAACTTTAAGGAATGACTCGCACATGTTATGGTTCTGTCAGTATGATCGATATGGTGATGGTATCCGGTCCCACTCTCTGCTTGTAGTTCGAACTGCTAAGTACCTACAATAACAGTAGTCCATATCCCAAATCGTTATTATTTCATGTATACTAGTAGACGCCTTCGCTAACTGGCTTCACTTCGGGAAACTTGTTGCTCTGCTATTATTGGTCAAAGCTTTATAACCTAAAGCCTTGCTCGTTAACTTCTAATCAAATCAAACAAATTCCTGTTTTATTTATAAGTGTAAGAAAATAGGTAACTAGTACATAAAGTTAGGTGGCGTGTGCGGTGTGAGCATCGCCATATCGAATTGTCATGTTTCCTGTTAATGTTAATCCTATCCTAATCCTAATCCTATTAATATTAGAAGTGAGGATCATCAAAAACGTCCACGCGTTTCGTCACTGCCGTGCCATAAAAGCATAAACATTACATACCAAACACATTACTTACTTTTCTTTGCGTTACGCAATCTGTAAAAATAATAGTTGTCGATTCAACACTACCAAAATATTTAATTTTATCACCTGGCATACCTATAATTTGTGATGTAATCGAAAATAGAACAAAGAATTTAATATAATACTTTCAGTCTATCTAAACAACATTCGAACGTAGGACTATTGTTAGGAGCGGAACGCTTCCAATTACTTGAGTAATTCGAAACTATAATACGTGAGTATTGGAGGGTTGTAAATAGTTTAGCGCGGGTTCGCAAACATAGTTCATTATCGGGCCCGCTACTAACATCTGTTTCAAGGTTGCCCTTGGAGCCTTTGTGTGGTTGGCAGGGAATTCTATTAAACTCATTCAATAATTAAGATTAACAAAAGCTATTAAAATAATAATAATGCGTTAATTAATATAGACGAAGAAACATTTAATTATACGTGTTTATAGCTGTAGTAAAAACAAGAAATTCATGGGTAATTCATACTTCGCATTACGTTACGCATTCTTCTTCCAAGACCACTCACAGTAGGGATTTGTTGAAGCGATGGCATAATGTGACATTCGAAAAGAGTTTGTAAAAACCTACTTCGAAGAAATAAATAATTTGAATTTGATGCTCTGAATCGCGCTACGGTTAACATGCTAAATCGCTGTTCTAAAGGTCCTTGGTTCGATTCCCAGCTAGGCGGATATTTGAACCATGAGTGTAGATACCGTTTTCGGTCTGGGTGTGTGTCCTTGTCCTGTGTGTTGTGCATGGCCCCATGACTCAGGGAATCCTAGTGTGAGGCTACGAGTCTGAACGTTATTTATACGCTCATATTATAAGCAAGTAAAATAATATAAGCTAGGCCCTCATGAAAATCTACTTCTAATTATCCTTATCTGTAGTAATTCCCAAAGAGTTTCATCGTAACTATAACTTCTGGTTAGTAGTTAGTACACGTAACCCGGCAGTAGATAAGGCTGCGGCTGCCCTCTATCGCTCCACGACCCGGACTCCAAACTTCAATCAATTGTTTGATAGACACGTGTCTAGTTGTGTAGGGATAGCAAAATCATTTACATAAATTAACAAGTTTTTTTAATGACAAATATCATAGTATGATATGGGTACTAACATATTTTTTTTAATTTTGTGAGTACAAGGTAGCGTCTGACATTATCTGACCAATGGAACCTAGGTATTAAATCAGAAAACTAGAACTAAGGAAAGATGACAAAAACCAAACATCCCATAATAAACACTACTAATTTTAAAATGTAAATTAATGTTTTTAAAATAACGTGTAAAAGTACTTGAGTTTGTTGACAGATGTGACCTTATTCAATATTTTCAAAAACAAACTAGAGTTCAATTTGAAAAGCATTTATTTTGCCAAATAAAATACAATTTAAGTAGCTCGTAATACGAAACTGTTGCTAAATTGCCCTACTATTATGGGTGTGATGAAAGCCATAATTCACAAAACATATTGTGGACAGATAAAGGCTTGCGGCGAGCGTCTGTCGTAATCCCTAGTTCCAATCAACAACTGTTGAAGGGCCACGCGCGTACTGACTATTGGGTAGCGTCAGCAAAACAGTTTTCTTAATTCAAAACTTTTTAATTCAAAAAATTGGCTGAGATAGTCAGGCAACCCGCTTGAATTTGAAAGATATTACGTACTTTTTGGTCCGCAGATCTTCTGTGATGACTTTGTTTTCCATGCATATAGGCGACAGAAGCTACTTACAGTTAAGAGCTTAAGAGGCTTGTCTATTCGTTTATCATTCATTGACTTTGAAAGCTGAAATAATTTGGAAATCCCCATGATGCCTAACGAATGACGTCGAATCGAATCACATAGTATATTTAAAACATAAAAGAACCATTGGGTGTTCATCTACACGTATAATTTTAAGTACACAACTAACGTCTCGATTTTATTTTAATCCATTACACTGACAGCGCCTTCCTGTGATAGACGTTTCAAAATAAAATAACTGCCTTGTGACCCGACACCGTCTTTTACAAGTTTCTACACTCCTAATTCAATTTTTATATGTTTTCCTGCTGACGGTACTCACTGATAGAAAGGGTTAAGCGGTTTCGAAAGCTCAAATGATTTATAAAAGGCCTTCATTTGAATGTGAATGGTTAGTGTCGGATTACCCACCATTTTTAGCAACCCCCTCCCCCGGTTCAACCCTTCCAGACCGTTATCCCGTGGTCCCTTCCGTGCGGTATATCTGCTGGAAGTTAATCGGCAACGCAATAAAATTAATTTATGATCCGCTGGTCTCATTACACGTCTTTTTCATTATTATTTTAATGGAAGGAAATGTTAAGGCATTTACTCCTGTGTTATTTCACTTTGAATATACCTGCCTAATCTTTTATGTATTTCGTACAGTTTATGTAGACGCGATATTTAATAAAAAATAAATTGAAATGTACTTTGAATGAATATAAATAAATGAACGAGTTAATGACTAAATCAATTAATACTTAAATCGAGTTGTAAAGACTGTATAAATGCGTGACCCACTTTCAGTCCCGCACTCAGATATCTACACTGCGTCTTAGTACCCCGGACAATATATTTATAAAACACAAACCACGAAAACAAAGACACACACAAAAATACAAACACAATTTGCTGGCAGCGCATATTAATCCTACCTACACTTTAAATTAAAGTGTAAAGTTCTTACAATTTAAAGTGTAGTTATGTTATACGCGGAGTTCGCGGCAAACTAAATAACTGTAATATTTAGATTTGCCTTTCAATAGTTTGAGAGCCATTGGTTTAGGTACATGCACTCGATCAAGGTAAAGCTAAGCCCGTCGACAGTGGCTAAAGTCCCCATACTTCAACCCCTCAACTAACGTCAACGCGAATAAACTGAAAATCAATCGCGGTGGGCCTAAGCGACCCCACATAGGATTTGCACTGCAGAGGTAGTGCGGATGTTTTGTATTGAAAACTTTTTAAGTTGAAGCTGAAGCGTTATTAAATAAAGCTTGTCATATATTGGTAGCTTATTTAAAGACTTTTTATTTTAATGTAATTAAAAAAATGTTTATCATGGATTATTTATTTTATTAAGAAATTAAAAGACTCGACGGCGATCAATAACCATTAAAATATATATGATACCTATACATTAAATATTTTTGAAATGGTAATTTTACGATCTTTCAGTTGACAACCCTCATATTACTAAAGTAAGACAAAACACAACCACAATAATAATTTACAATACTAGGAATCGATAATATACACTGTAGATCGAATGATCTGATATAAGTACGATATACGATAACTATACACTGTAGATTGAATGATCGGACGATTGCAAGATTGTGAATGGGCCTTATGGTAAGTTTAGGCACATTGCCCACGGAGCAACTCAAGTTGAGGCAACTATCAACTTTTTAAAAGTTTCCTGTAAAAGTTGATAGTTGCTACAACGTTTACGGTTGCGGCAATTATATAGCAATTTGTGAGCAACTTGATTGATTGATTTGCGATTGACAGTTGCGGAAACCGGCAACTTTAAAAACCGGTATAATATTTAACAGTTGCTAGTTGCGGCAACTGAAAACTGTTGACGATTGCCAACTCGAAACTCGAGTTGCTGTGTGTGCGCAGTCCAATTGAAATGTATGTAAACAGCTAGTTGCCAGTTAGTTGCCAGTTGCCAGTTGCTGCAATAGTTGCTCCATGGGCAAAGCGCCTTATTTTACAACTGACTAATTTTAGAAATAAAAGTTTTGAAGAAGCACTACATTTGCTTACGCAAATCAAAAATGTTTGTAAGTATATTCGTTTATCTTTATTATACTTGCAGTTACGGAAATACGAAAACCTGAAAGTAAAAATATAAATCTCCTTTGTTAAAAGCATGCCGGGTTTAAAGGTAGGTACCATTCTAAGATCGCGGGAGAATTTCACAATCCCGAAAATAGATTTTAATGATTACAATGGCCTGTTTACGTGCCCCATTTTAAATCTCTAAGAACCTATTAACAAAATTAAATAATAGTGACGGAAACAAAACAATTTTAAAGTGAAAATAATCCTTATCACTACAGATAAAAATATTTTCTTTCTTTCATAAGCTTATAATAATTTTCTTTCATAAGCTTATAATAATTATTATATTATAGAAACCAAGTCAGCGCGGCCATTTTGTACGGCCACCTTCATTGGAGCCTGGCTCTCGCTTTTCACAGGTTAGCTTCTAATAATTATTTCATAGCATTATTAGATCATTTTTATCTTGTATTAAAAAAAATCGGTTAGTGCTTCATTTTAGACCGAGTGCTTGTATGACTACAGTCATTCTATACTATAATTATTCTAAATTCATAATTAATGTAGGCTTTTCGGTGATGAATCAGTCAGTCAATATACGGTATAATGAAAACAAAGAGACAAAAACCTTTTGTTAGTACCAAATAATTCTAATTTATTGATCGACGGATTCGCAGAAAAGGTCCCGTAACAACACAATCAAACATAGTTTTCCGGTCCATTCGACCGATCTAACAAGGACTCCTCATATCCTTTCTATGCACGTAAGTGGGTTAAGAACCCTAAGGGTCCTTAATTATGCCAAGTGTGTATTCATTAGGCCGAAGAAGAAAGCCTCTTTCAGACGCAGCTTTGCAAAGCTCGCTGGTAACTAGGTGATTTGTGTTGGGAAGGTTTTAATTCGGTATTTGACCTCTTTCTTTAGTTCCAACGGTTTCACTTTTGTTGACTGTACCTTGTTACCTACATTCTTCTCTCTCATTTACCACTGGATTTTGAAATTATGCTGGGATTATGGCCATTGACAGTGAAATGAATTATACATAATTTACATGGAAAAGTAGGTCAAAAATATTTTTAAAATTCTTTACACGATGTACTAATATTTATCTGTCTACAGATGTTTTTGATGATTTTTTTCAGTCTACACAATTGTTATTTAGCTGATGCATATGGTTTGCCCCGAAGGACTCATCACTTTCAATCAAAATTTATCCTTTCTTATCTGTACTTTACTAGTTATTATTAATTATGTCAAGTAGTTTTGATTTTGTATTTAATCATTAAACTACCTTATAAATGGTTTTTACAAAAGTATCCTGTGCCGAGAACCTAAACGTTAAGATACAATGAAAGTCGAGAGACAACCGAGAATAAACTCCGCTACGCTTTCACGCCTCTTAAAATACTTCTTTTTTGTAACAAAAGATAAATATATTCGTAAACCACTAAACTCCAAATCATTTAACGCGGATATCATGACGCCCTCATCTCTCGGGGTCACATTTTTAACGAATCGGCGCCATTTTTTATCATTACTGTGGCTTGGGGGAAACGTGGGGGAGACTGGGGGTGGATCGGAACAGATGTCGTAGAAAATGAGACGTTCGATTTTTAATTACCTCGCTTTGTTACTGTTATTTTTGGTAAGAACTGTATTTGAAGTGTATTTTAAGATTAACTGTATTTTCGGATTTTGTACAAAGTAAACGTAAAAATATGGTGGAATGCTTCACCAATCTACAATTTGCCAGTTGTAGACTAAGTCCTGTACCCTTCACCTTGTGGAGACCCGTGCTTAGCAGTGGAAAAGTTAAGACTTGCGATGATGAATTGTGAACTTTGTTAAGTTTAACACGTTCACTGCGTCAGCTCAAAAATAAAACTTACTGCCCATGCGTTACAAGTCATAATCTTGCCGTATGAGTATTGCCTGCTGTGCGTTACGGCTTGTATTTTGCTGTACCAGGACCTGACTTTGAAGGCTCTTACAGACATGGAAACCCATTTTTTACTTTAAAAAAATAAACAAATCGATAGATTATATATCTATTGACATATGGCTAACGTCGCCAGGGTCTCCACCTGATATTTTAGAAGTTATGTATAATTTTGAAAATCAACGATTTCACGGCAATATACATGCCGTGCCGCATGTAGATCGATAGACCGAATTTAAAACTAGTGTTGGGGAACATTTGTAAGATAGTTGAAGATTGTTATTTTAATAACATTTATTAAAGTCATGCAAAATCAAACAAAAATATAAGTAATTAGGAACATAAGCATTAAAATTATTTGAGACCAAATGTATCCGATCAATTTCTTATCGTATAGTTAAGACTTAATTGTGAAAAAATTGCAAAATAGGTTGAAAATTGCTATTTTATTATCATTGATTTGTCATGCAAAATCAAATATATATACATAAGTAACAAGAAACATAATCATTGCAATTTGAGATCAAAGATATGGGATCAATTCTTAATCGTCTGGTTAAGTTTTGATTGGGAAAAAATGTAAAATAGATAAAGACTATTATTTTAATAACATTTATACCTCACCACCTTCCGTCTTAATTACTTTATTAATATCAAGTTTCTTACGAGAACGCTTCATATTAATTTACGAGCGCTGATAAAGCGCAATCCAGTGTCGATACGTGCAAACGATGATCCTTGCGCACATCACTACGGCACACTGAAGCTGCGCGCGAGTTCCCTACAGTGCGGTACGGCGTCTAAGTTACGGCAACATGCATGCCGCATCGCACCATACATAAATAATTAAGTTCTGGTGCGTTACGACACCATTATATGCCGTACTTATTTTTTCGAAAAATGGAATACATTTGAAGAAAGAAACTTGGCTATATATTTATCTCTTTTCTACGTGAACGGGAACATATAAAACCCAACCCCGCACCGGGCGTAAGACACAGACAATTGACCGCCGCACAGTTCGGTAGTCAAATACGGCAAAACTCTGCCCGTAACGCAGCGAACGTGTTAAGATGCTTTAGATCTTTGAGCATTGTAACCCGAATGGTCGGTTTTACACATAGATAATAAAACTGCAAATAAAGTGTACATAAATATTTACGTAATATTTGTAGCCCTGAACTATGTGGGCTAATAAAAGCGAATGTATGCCCCCATGCCGTGCGAGAACTCGTTTAGATATCGAAACCTATTGAATTACCGTCGATACGGTTAATTGATGGAATTGATGATTAATCTTTACTTTAATCTGGGAAAAAGACTCGAAAGCAAACTTAAAGAGTGAAGTTTCATCAGAATCGATTGGACTCCTAGCAAATCTCTACGGTCCGATGTTTCGTACGGTACGATTGTTTTTGTTACGTATAAGCAAATGGTTAAATGAACTTCCTTGTGAAGTAGTCCCGGAGCGCTGTAACATGGGGTTATTGTTCCAATTTTTTACATAAAAATAACCGGCTTCAACGAAAACGAAAAACGTAGATAACACAAAAACTACCCGTCAGATTTTGCTTAAAATTATAAAAATCGGAACACTCGGTAAAAAGTTATGAGCTAACACATATAAAAAATGCAGTTCAACTGTTCATACTTCTTTTTTTGAAGTCGGTAGGTGTAAAAAGGGCTCTCCTTCAGTGCCGGCGTTGTACTAGTGACTCTTGAGGTGTTGCTCGTATCCATAGGCGACGATGACCATGCACCATCAGATGGCTCGTCTGCTTTTACGCCTGTCCTTCAGGCTATAAAAATAGCGAGTTATTTCATTGATATTTGTTACCATTCAGTATTATCAATGGATCATATTCGTACAGGATGATAAGGCTTTTTATTAGTTACCATATTTTGAACTCAAAATAGCCTTAAGTAAAATTGAGCAAGCAAATAACTGATAAAACTATTCATATTCCAAGTGTAAAGTGTCGATATCTATTGACACGTCCCGCACTCTAGCGACACCTCATTCCCGAGTTCATTTAGAACAGATTAGATAAAAACTTTACAGCTTTTGGATGCGTGGGACTTTTTTCCTTAATTGTGACTACGCCACAATCTAGTTGGTAGTGATTCTGGGAAGCGAGGATTTCGAGGTTCGATTCTCGTTGGGACCATTAAAAAAAATAACCGACTTCTAAATCGATAAGTACAGATTACTCAAAAATTACCTGTCAGGCGTCGTTATTTATATGCGACCAGACGAAATGCACCAGCTGCCGAATAAAAAAGAATCATAAAAATCGGAACAGCCATTCAAAAGTTATGAGGTATCACACAAAAATATATAGTCGAATTGAGAATCTCCTAGTATTTTGAAGTTGAATTAAAAGGTGGGACCGGATGCTACAATCTCATCCATTTTTCAGTAGGCACAAGCAGGGTGCATAGCAGGGTAGCTTGTCTTAGACTCCAATAATGAATTAAGCCCCATACATCCCAATATTAAGTTTATTTTAAAAACATTTAATCACTAACGTGATAAAAATGTTCTTCCTGCCACCAGAGACCTTCATTTCATGTCTCAAGAAAGATATATGGGTTACTGATGACATTTTAACCCTTTATCGCCATAACCTACCCCACACGTCGCTTTCTGATGGTGTAATCATAATAAATATTACAAACTTATCAGTCGTAATGTCAGACAAAAATCGCTTTTACTGCTTTAGACATAAGGATACGGACTCTGCTTTATAAATTGGTTCTTTTATAAACGACAAAAGTACGTTGAAATTGGTTTATTGAAATTTTAACCTTATTTCACACGTGTTAAGATTTTTGTATACTGCATCCAGCGTAATGTTTGTAAAAGGTTATTTGGCATGAAGTGATACGAAAGGAAGTTTTATTTGGATGTGACAGATCATAAAAAATGTTTACAGATCTATCGGTCAACAGCACCCCGTGTTCAATTTGCCGTTTCAGTGTTATTATTAATAAAATAGGAATTTTTTTTGAGAATCAAATTATGGTTCCATACCCGAAGGGTGCCGAAGTAACCCTATTTACTAAGATACTACAAATAATAAAATATATAGGTACTTATACTTGACTATCAGGCAAACGTCACCTGACAGCTGACTTATCTGACCTGACATCTGGAACCTTATTGGTTGTAATTAATAAAACCGATTGACCAATAAGCGTGCATGTATGACAGGACACAGCCAATCGCTTTAATTATTATTTCCGCAAAAATCATACACTTTTTATTCTAGCTTCTATCCGTACCGTACGAGGAACTTCGTTCCAAAAAGTCTCCGTGAAAGCAATCAGGCTCAAAAATCCGTTTCGGTGTAGCTATGGATAGATATAGCTTCAGATCAATTAACTATAGACGGAGCGCCGTTAACAAAAGAGTGAAGCCGGCAAAAGTCAGCCGAAAGCACACATCGAAACCAATAGAATGCCCTATGTTGACAGTTTGAACTAGAGCAAGTATAATCTTTATTTTTTTGAACACAAAGCTTCATTCATTTTTTATTATTTAGAACACAAAAGTCGTTTTGGTGTGAGTGTCGCCGTGTGTATTACAAGGCTAGGCTGACTTTTTGCTGGCTTCACTCTTTTGTTCCCGGCGTTCCGTCTATAGTTTATTGGTCTGAGGATATAGCCACAAACCCGTGGTTCAACTAAGCAATAAAGTTATCGATGCGGTCAAAACACCCATAATAGAACTGAGTTATGATTAAAGTTCAGGTACAAGCGCCCGTGTTTTGCCTAGTTCAGAGTTGTTTGCCCGTTTCATTGTGAGCCGTTATTAATGGACAAGGTGAGGCTGGAATTTGGTCAGTAATTAATTTGCCCGCAACTTCAGGTGGGTATTGAATCCGTAGAATTTGTTTGTTTTGTTGTTACACGGTTTCGGGGAAAACTTTCAGATAGCTCCACTGTCTAGGGCAGCTGGGTTGTGTTAAAACTTTACATAACTTGTACACCATTAGCGATGTTTTTGGAATGAGGTTTCTTATCGCACGGTATGGATTGAGGCTAGGACATAAATTTTTTAAGATTTTCCATCACAACGAATTCTGTACGCTGTGCGCAGTCATAGGTGTGTTCGTATTGGTTAATCAATTTTATTTATTGTTTAATTGTAAACAATTAGGTCGCTTGCTGTCAGATCAAGTACGAGTGAGAGTGAATTCTGTTTACTTTAAACAAAACATGCCCTACGTAACTTATTTGCTGATCACTTATTTTGGTTAATACTCGTAGTAACTTATGTTTTTGATTATCGAATATACATAAATAATTTATTGTGATAGTCGATTAGAAGATGCAAGGTGGTAACCAACCTTGGACTTCTGTGTTCGACTCAGAATAAAATTCAAACCAGGACTAGGACAGATAGGTCAGCTGGCAGAATTGTTATTACTAAAGCTTTTTTTGAGATCGTTAGTACGTAAAATAAATTAATGGAAAATTGGAACATTAAAAATCATTCGCACGTCCAATTCAACCGTTTTACAAGTCCCCTGTCTCGCTACGAGTACCGGACTCTGAAAACGTGACGACCTTACAGCTTGACGTTAATTAGTTTAATTTAGTTTTTAGCACTCCTGTTCCGTCACGCTCGCTGACGTAGCAGTTATTTGAAGAAAATCACAATGTTTTGTATCAAAAATCTAGGAAAAGTATTATTAAAAGTAGTAAAATACCAACGTGGTAATGATTTATGTGGTTGTAGTTTTGGTATGTGGTTTTATTCCTAATTTTTAACTTATAACAATAGCTAAGTTAGGAGTTAATAGTAGTAGTAGTAAGTCTCGACAATTCGACAATTTAGGAACTCTCCAATATGCTTGCCAAACACAACAGCGGCGTAAAACTAAACGACCCAATAAACGTATAATTACCATGTGCTATTACTTCGGGCATCGGGGGCAATATGGCATCACTTTTATTTTATGCCCGAATGGAGGGCTTGACCCTTCGGTGACATTATGAGTATTATGACAGACATCAAATTAACAGAGCAGTGGCATGTGTTGGGCAAATGTGTATACAATTCTGTATCAAATTACAATAGGTGATCAAAATTGTGATATTTGTGATAAAAGGTAAATATATTGAAGATCGACGAGATTTTAAATACGATGAGTAAATTTTGCTTACAAGCTAAATTGAACTGTGATCACGAATGAAACGGGTACTCGCGATATGTATTTTGTTCACCGATTTTTTTTTCGACTCAGTCGCGCAAAGTAATAGATTTTTTTATTAGTAAGATTTTTTTTTAAGTTGGAACATATAAAATTAAGGTAATGTAGACATACACTTTCAAGAATCATGTGTAGTAAGTAATTTTTGAGTGTGGGCATTAATGGACTGAAGTAAAGTGATGGCAGGTATAAGTTATACCTAGGTACATTTGGCTAAAAATAAATGATAATAATAATAATAATAATAATAATACTCTTTATTGTACACCAAAGCAAAATGACACATAAAAACAAGACATTTGTACAAAAATGTGATACAAAAGGCGGCCTTATCGCTAAAAAGCGATTTCTTCCAGACAACCTTAGGGTAAGAAGTAAAAGACAGTAAGTATAGTGAAAGGGGGCAGGGTGTACCAAACTAAATAGATTTAAAGCTAATAAAGAAGACATTAAATTAACAGTAAAAGAATATATAATCGTGTATGTATAAGTATAATATTATATATAATAAATGGCAGCATGAGGTAACTGAACGATAGCGAAGAGCAAGGAGGGTTGAAGGAAATTGGAACAATTCTACTGACAGAGTTGTAGATAATGATCTTTAACTAATTTTTTAAAGGAGTTTAAGGTGCCAGCAAGACGGATTGGTAAAGGTAGGGAGTTCCATAGGTGGACAGCAGTGACTGAAAAGGAATGTTGATAGAAGGATGTGGAGTGTGAAGGAGTACTAAGAAGGAGGTTTTTAGAGGAGCGGAGGGATCTGTCGTGTGTTGAATCGAGGAATTTGAAGTTTTGTTTTAGGTATGGAGGATATTTGATTCTTCACTAATTAAGGTGTTTATTCATTTGTGGACATTATCTTTGTATTTCATGCAGAGTCAGTCCGACTGCTCATAATCTGTCCCTAAGCAAATTATTATTTCAATAGGTATCATTGAAAATTCCATAATGTATTAAGGACACATTAGCGGCATTGTTCTATTACTCTTAATTTACGAGCGCGCGGAGGGTTAGCCCCTTTGATGTCCGAGTTGGGGCTAATGTAATTAAATTTACCTAATATCCGCTTTGAGGGTTAAGTTGTGGTTCCGAGGTAAGTATTGGGTTTGACATGTAACGTGTCCTTTGAAGTCGGGAGTGAGCAGTTATCACAGTTAATTGCGAGTGAGTTTCGGTGGAATGTGGATCCTGAGGGGCGTGTGGTCATTTTCGCACGCCCTATTCGTGTGCTGCTGAGAGTACTGAGACCCTTCATTTGTAAGTCGTTATTATGGTAATCCATAATTGCCCCGATGCTGGACTGGTTGTTTACGTAGTTACAGACTATTGGGTACTTCCATACATTCATATTGCTTCTTCTTCTATCTTATGTCTTCTGTGTCGCATTCTTCATTGCTGAAGGTCGTGTCCTCGATAAAAGTCCTTCGTAGATATCATAACGTTTCTCCATTTCTCTCGATGTTCAGCTTTCATTAGGGCGGTTATGACGGAGAAACGAGTAAATGCAGTCACCTGGTCACACCAACGGCTAGGTGATCAGCTGCGGAGTGACTTAGACTTTACCCACCACTATCAGTTTGTCAAGGTCATTCAATTGACAATGGGCTATGTGGCCAAATACTCCAGGATTATTTGGTAACATATTGTTAAGAGTCTGATCTTAATCCGCATGTTTCACGGCAGGCTTATAATAAATAGGTACCTACTGCTCCTTCAATGAGGGTAACCGCGTGTGAATTTTCCGCTAGAGGCGCTAGTGAAAAGGGAGGTCTGTCTGTCACTTTTCGCTTGTCTGAATTTCATTTGTCACTGTTTATGTATGGGCGGGCTTTGACAGCATGACCGCACTCTGCAGTGGCGCCAACTGGTGAGCACAAAAACGGTTACCCTCATTCCGCTGAAATCGTTACGGATTACTATTTGTTGTAAGGATTATCAATTTGGTAATGAAGATAATTGGTAATTTCAAAGAAACTCCAAATATCCTAAAGAATCTTAAAGAGATTATGTTGGTTAGGTCCACACACTTACGCGGTTTAAACTATTGCAACTTAATAAGGCCACATAAACCAACATAGTTACCATGTTTCCATGACGTTTCTGTTATTATAGGGTAGATAATACCTAAGTAAGAATTATGGTTTATCTAGTATCCCCGTAACTTTAAACTATGAAGTAGTTTACTATTCGCTAAATTGCTGGCAGTAAAGCACTTTCAGCTGTATTTTAAATAGTTTGAATACGACATCATACGTCGGTGGTGCAAAACTTTCTTTGTAGTCCGGGGACTGGCAGTAAAAGTTCCAATGTATTTTTTTTATAGGTAATAAGTATTTTAGTTTTACCTAATTTTAAATTTTATCCAACTACAAAAAGGAGGAATTTTTCAATTCTACTGTATTTTTATGTGTCTTAACTTTGTATTGAGTGAACCGATTATGACAATTCTTTTTGAATTCGAAAGGAAATGCTTGTCGTCTGGTCCCATATAAAAATTAAAAAAAAATCAGTAACATTTGAGCGAAATCTGATGGATGATTTTTGAACTGTTCCTAATAATGCGTATTTACGATTACGGTCTTTATTTACCTCACTACTTTTGACTCGGTGTTCTCTTTTGCACCTATAATTCTTTTTTGTCAAATTCCGTATTTAAGCGACATCATAAGGGCAATTTTTGAGTTTACGCTACTTATTAAAGTCGGTATTTTTTTGTAAAAAAATAGTTCTTGCAAAAAAAATCTAAATTTACTTTGTTTTTTAAATCCAGATTCGATATTTTTAATTACCCGCAATGAATATGTTAGTATGAAATGCATTATTAAAATACGTAATTTCTCTTTACAAATTGTTTCTTCATTGAAAATTTACACCTATAATTTTCAGTTACATACCATAATCACAACCAGGCCCTGGGCTATTCACCTTAAATCACGTTACCGGGTAGTACGGTGTACGGTGTAATCCGAACGTTTGTCGAGGTAAATTATCTATTCTGTTGGAACAATGCTGACACCGGAGCTTACCTGCGGATTTAGTGCCGCAACCAAATCAAGATGGCGGCGACCACACGCGGCCACTTTCACTGGCTTCGCGATTAGCGGCGGTAACTTCAGGTGGTAGATCATCATCGAAGCTCGAAGGACCTGTCTGTATGAGTTGACGGATTTCGTGTCGCAAAATACCTAATATTTTTTTTACGGATAAATAACCCACTTCAACGTTGACAAGACAAAATAAAACAATAAACGCTAGCTTTCGAATAAAAAAAGAATTATCATAATCGTTTATCGTTTCACCCACCACTAAGTTAAATTGATATCCTTCGCCTTTTTTGAAGTCGTTTAATTCATTTGTCGTTCATTGTCAAAGGTTCTTATATTCTTGCGATGAAAATTACAAATTGGATGGATGATTCCGTCAAAAATAAAATAATTCTGAGATGAATTTGAAATATAGTGTCCGTGGGTTCTAGGTAACCGTTTATGGATAAAACTTCCTGGGAGTCGCACTTGAGTGGCACTTACGAAAAGTGCTTGTAAATTTTTTATTAAGGTCATGTATAACAAACTAATTTAATTACATTATAATATCACCGAGTGATACGGACTTTGCATTCGTAAGGTTACCTATTAGAGCTTCCCACACAAATTCCTTACCTCCCTAAAATTTCGTTTTCATAGGTCAAGTATTGTTCGAGATTTCTACTTTAGTCAGTTAGAATATCTTTTTTCCATTTTATATACATGTAGGAAGAAATAGTAAAATTAACTTTTTTTACATAGGGTCAACTACTTATATTTAGTCAGTGTTGTGCGTTACTTTCAACTTTAGTTTTAGAGAGAATCTTACTTCTATTTTATAAAAAAAATTTTTTTTGTTTCTAGGCCCTATGTATTCCCGTGAATTTTTTTTTCTCAAATATCTCCTGTGTACCTACTCGTACAGACATAACCTAGTTACATTTATTATTAAGATTGAGTGAACCGCATGGTTGTTAGTTCACGTCGTAAAAAACCTCGTAAGAATTTTACAGGAACTAGCATCAATGTAACGCATAGTTCCATGGTTACGACGCTAGTGAAATGGCGTTTTATTGTGTTGTTTCCGGTGCTCCCAATACATTGTTTACCAACAAAATATTGTAAAGCTAGCCAATAAACGTCGCGACGCGTCTAATTGCCTTTTGGATTTGTGAGCCTCTTAGCAATCACGTGACTTGTATCGTCTAAATAAAATTTATTAATGGGTTTATTTATCCATCCGACACCTATGTGAAACCAAAAGATGTACTTAGTTTATATGGCAAATAAGTTCCTGATAAGCTATTAGGGACTTTTATTAGAAAGTGGTGAAACAGGCCTTTAAACTCGGAGTAACTTTAAGCCGCGTTTATTAGGCTCATAGAGTATATTAATACTAGATGAACTTTATACCTAGCACACAAAAAGCGTAAAAGATTTAAAAATAAAAAAGAAGAAACAAGTCGTGCAGCATCCGTGTCGTACGTATCTAGTAAATGGACTCTGCTACATTTTACGATGTAACCTCCTAGTCCTACTCATAGCATACCACCTGTTTAATTACGAGGGTTATTATGTTGATAGCAACAAACTAATGACTATTTAAGCAGTTGAATTATTATATGAAAATCGTTAAAATATTGAAACAATTAAATTAATAAAAATTAGGTAAACATTCAATGTTTTACCCAAGGAGCAAGATTTCTAGTTAGGTGGATCAAACTTCCTAGTGTCCCTACAGTAGGTATTAAAGCGAGAACATGAACAATTTTTTAGCTCATAGGCTAGTAATTTTCTTTTTATATCCTGGGTAAAAACGCATCGGTGATAGGTGTTCTATACACGCCGGGCACCTACTATTGGACGCTCCTTGTGCCAGACTATTACACTATACTATTCAACGCGTATAGACACCTTGCTATTGCTGGTAATTGACGCGCCAGTCTACCTACCACGGTGCCGGTGAATGAGGAGAATGAGGTGCGGGGGGAGAAATAAAAGACTAGTTTGACGTTTCTGTTCTTGTCTAGCCCGCGCCTGTCTGCCGCCGCCCGTTACTATTTCACTATACACTATTCACTATGCACTGTTGCCTCTTCCTATTTTTCTTCCTATTTTCTTCCTGTTTTCTGGATCCCGAATGCCATCCGAATGCGACTTCGCACGGCGGGCTCGCTATATTTATACCCGATGGGGGCGTGGCTTCGAGCGCGTTCTAGAAAGTTCTTTATTTCTATCTCTTTCTCATAATACAGCTGTTTCTGTCTTACAATCTTGTTGTATTGCTATCTTGCTTAGACTATATGCTATCTCTTTTACTCCTAAATGAGGCCTATTTACACCTCGGAAGCAAGACCATATCGAAACCCCAATCCTATTTACACCTCGGAAGCAATACCATATTGAGACCCCTAAGAAAATAATTCTTATTTTCCTACATAATCTATTAGAAATCTATTATAAAATCTATTTACACGCTATCGTACCTATTTACCTGACTATATAACTATCCTATGGGGTAAATAAAAGGCAAAAACGCGTATATTTATTAAACACAAACTATAAAGAACACAAATAAAACTTATAACTATGAAAATATAAGCAAATACCTATCTATTCTATCACTATTTACTTAATAAAACTATGTACACGCACTATCTGATTTCACTATAATTTCACGCTATTTCGATCGTTCTGAACATTCCTCCCACCGTGAACCGCAGTACACACATCACAAGGTTCACTAATCACTCGCGGAAGAACGATCGTCTTGAGTAATCACTATAAGTTTTTTCACTGGTCTACGCAACACTCCACCTTTTGTTTGCACATCCACTGTTCGCACTATTCCGTCCCCTCCAGGGTACGTAGCTATGACTCGTCCTATGGGCCACACGTTTCTCGGCAGGGTGTTGTCCACGATGAGCACGATGTCGCCGTTGGTCAGCTGTTCGCCTCTCCCGTGAGGCTGGCGTCGTCGCTGCAGGTCAGGTAGGCACTCCTTGACCCACCGCTCCCAGAAGAGGTCCGCCAGGCGCTGGGACGCCCGCCAGTGTCCTCGGTGTATCAGGTCGCCGTCGATGAAGGTACCCGGCGCCGGGTTGAGGGCTGGACCCAGCAGCAGGAAGTGATTCGGCGTGAGTGCCTCGGGATCGTGGGGATCCACCGAGACGTGGGTGAGAGGTCGATTGTTGACGGTGAATTCGACCTCGGCGAGCAGTGTAGCGAGGACCTCCTCGCTCGGATGGCGGCCCGTCAGCGTGGCGTTGAGGGCGGTCTTCACGCTCCTCACCAGGCGTTCCCAGGCCCCGCCCATGAATGGGGCCCCAGGAGGTATGTAGCGCCAGCTGATGGCGCGGGTCGCGGCTTCGTGTGAGGTTGCTTCATCTATGGCTCGACGCAGTTCCCGGTCGGCTCCATGGAGGTTGGTCCCGTTGTCAGACCAGATCTCTGTCGGACAGCCACGGCGCGCGATGAACCGACGCAGCGCCATGATCGCGGATCCCGTCGTGAGTGATGGCGCGATCTCCAGGTGCACGGCGCGAGTGGTGAGACATGTGAACAGGGCCACATATCTTTTCTGGACTGCGCGACCGACGGTGACTGTCACTGGCCCGAAGTAATCCACCCCTGTAAAGGTAAAAGGTCTATTATGATGTGCTAACCTACAGAGCGGTAGATTACCCGTTGACGGCTCGGGCGGCGACCTCCTGCGCATGCGGCATAGTAGACATCTATGTATAATCATGCGGGCCACGGTTCGAATCCGAGTTATCCAATATTTCGTCCGACATTCGTTTATAGTGGCTTCGACTCCCGCGTGATGTAATCTTCTATGTACGTATTCTATGTATAATCTTGCTATGTGATGATCGCCGCTCATGACAGGAGGGTGCCGTGTCTGTTCGTCTATGTTCCGAGCCGCGTCTATTCTTGATTTAATCTTGATAATTCCATTCACTATTTCGACCGCTAACGTGCGTAATAACCCCTTCTTGCTATTTTCTATGTGATGGAGCTCGCTATTGAATGAATCTCGCTGTGACACGCGTAGTAATAATTCTTCGGCCCGCTGTAGGTATTTCACGTCTATTTCTATATATTTTCTATCCGTCTGTACGTGAATTTTTCTATGACTATTTTTCACGGCCGGGGTTCTATTCTTGTTCCAAGTCGGATCCTGCTCCTTATTTTTTCTATGCCTCCTATAGTGGGCTTGCACTCGGGGTCGCCGACACAGGTCAATGAACTGCAGTACGCGCGCTGTTGCTCTTAACAAGCGTTCCCATCGCGAAAATAACAGCGGGTTCGGTACAGCCGATTCAATTGACGTGTCCACGACGCGCGCGTGATGCACTCGCTCTTCTCCGGTGCGCGCTTCGAGGGCTGGCTGATCAGATGGCCACGATGAGGGTTCTTCGAGCAGGAACTGAGGACCTTGGAACCATCGGTGCGACGAGTTGAAGTCCGGCGGTACGTGCCTCGTAGCGTCGTCGGCGACGTTCAGTCGAGTCGGTATCCAGCGCCAGGAGCTCAGCTGACTATTCTCTTCTATCTCAGCTATCCTATGTGCGACGAACGGCTTGTACGAGCGGGGTCCCGTTTTCAACCACGTAATTACGGTCTTGCTATCCGTCCAGTATATCGTGGACTCCGGCTTCGTATCGTGCTCCTCGCAGATGGTGCGACCCAGGCGGCTTCCCATTACAGCAGCTTGGAGCTCCAATCTTGGGACTGATGTCAGCTTCAGTGGACTCACTTTCGCCTTGGCGGCCACGAGCGCTATGTGGGTTTCTCGCGGCGTTTTTATCCTCCAATAGGCCACGGCGCTGTAGGCGGCCTCGCTGGCGTCCACGAAGACGTGCAGTTGGAGCGACGTAGCTTCACTGTAGCGTGGGTAACATCGCGGCACTTGAACGTCACGTAGTCTCTTCAGCTGTTCAACCCACGTAGACCACTGTATGGCGAGATCTTCATCTATGGGCTCGTCCCAGTCGGTTCCTCTCCTCCAGATTTCTTGGAGTAGCTGCTTCGCTCTGATGGTGACCGGTGAGGCGAGTCCGAGCGGGTCGAACAGTGACATGAGTACACGTAGCATGCCCCTCTTCGTAGGGTTGTCACTTTCCATCACGTCGGGGGGAAGGCGGGCCAAGTTGAGGTTAAAACCTATCGTGTCTTCTCGTGGTCTCCAGATGATGCCCAGTGTGCGTTCTATCTTCTGATCGACGTTCAACGCGACGTCGGGTTGCGCCACCCCTGGCGCCAACGCGTCGCACACTCGCTGACTGTTTGAGACCCACTGCCTCAACTCGTAGTTCGCTTCCTTGTGTATCGCTGCTATTCGACGTGCGGCCTCTATTGTTTCATCCTCATTGTCGTAACTGTTGAGTAAGTCGTCGACGTAATGATTTCTAACTATTGCATCGTAGGACTGCGGATCTTGATCTCTATATCGCGCTGCGTTGATGTTCTTCACATAAATCGCTATTGCAGGCGAACACGATGCACCAAAAATGAGTGACGTCATTCTATATTCTTCCGGCGGCCTGTCGTCACGTCGATCGCCCCGCCACAAGTACCGAAGTGCGTCTCTATCTTCCGGCTTGACCTTAACTTGCATGAACATCTCCCTGATGTCGGCTGTCACTGCTATTTTTCGCTGACGGAATCTCATAAGCACACCCGGTAATGACTGTATGAGGTCCGGTCCCTTGAGCAAGTGGTCGTTCAGTGATACACCTCGAGTCTTGGCTGCGGCGTCGTGCACTATTCTTATTTTCCCCGGTTTCAGTGGGTTGACGACGGCGAAGTGCGGGAAGTACCAGGTTCGATTCGACGTCACGGCGGGTGCAAGCTCGGCGTATCCTTTTTCTATTAGCGCTTGCATCTGTTGACTATATTTTTCCTTTAACACTGGATCGCGGTCGAGTTTCCTTTCTATTGTACGCAGACGTTGTAGCGTATTTTCGTAATTATTCGGCAGGGAAACGTCACCTTTTTTCCATAATAACGGGGCTTGATAACTATTATCTATTTTCACAACTCCCTCTTCCAGCTGTCGGAGCGCCTTCTGTTCCTCACTCGTCGACGGTTGCTTGGGTTCTATCATCATCATATCGGCGGTGAAGAATTCCCGAAGTTGCGCGTCCATGTTCTCTTCGCAGCTGGCGATGAAATTCACTCTATGTGCCCGTTGAGTACCGTAGGACCGAGCGCCGTGCAGGACCCATCCCAGCGGAGTAAGTGACGCGACCGGTTGATGCTTGGAGCCCTTCCTGACCTCCTGGGATAGCAGCAGCTGCCAATTGTCCTGACCTATTAATATTCGCGGCTTAGCTGGGCTATATCGAAGCGGCAGGTCTTCCAAATGTTTGCATCCATCTATATCTTTCTCCGTGATGGTCTGCGGTGCTATTTTGAGGTTCTTCATGGTCCTGGCCTGGATCCTGTAGGTACTATTCGACGTTCCTCGTATCTTCATTGTGACCCGACGCGATTCATGGGAGACACTCTGCTCCCCTATGGAGTCTATGCACAGTGGCTGCAGCTGTCCACGAAGTCCAACTTGGTTAGCGATGTCCTCTTCTATTAATGTGACTGTTGATCCATCGTCTAGGAGCGCGTACGTGTCTGCTACTCCCACCGGTCCGGAGACGCGAACCGGAACTATTTTCAGATAGGCGGTGGATCCGGACACCCAGGTTGACGTCACCGTCTCGTTGGCCGCTTTTTCTATCTTGTTTCTATTACTATGTAGCAGCCGGTGATGCCAGTAGTTGCATCCGTCTATATCGCATCGCTTCCTCTTGCAGCTGTGGTTCCTCGATCTATAGCGCAGGCACGCGAAACATAACCTCTTCTCTTTGGCTATGTCCCATCTATTTTCGACCGTCGCCTCCAACATTCGCTTGCACTTGACTGCATCGTGGTTTTCCTCGTTGCAAATGATGCACTTTTCTATTGTTTTCACTGCGTTGTACGTCCGCTGGCTTCTATTGTGTCTATTATGTCCCGATGTAGCTTCGACGTACTGCTCCGGCTGTGCGTAGGGTCCGCAACGCGTTGCTTCCCGATCCAAGAAACGCGCCAATTTTTCCAAGTCCGCTTCCTCTTCCGGTTGCTCCGCCGCGTAATCGAACCAACGATATCGAATAGTCGGCGTGAATTTTTCTATCGTAGTCTTGGTTGCTTCCGGGTTGTAGAGGTAGTGGCGTTTCTTGAGCGCACGCAGTGTAGCCACGATGTTGTTGACGCGACTGGCGAACACACATATGTCACGTGGGTTGTCTGTGAGGCGCGGCAGGGCTCGTAGTTGCTCGATTTCCGATAGTGCTATGCAGTCCGGTCGACCGAAACGAGCTTCTAACGAGTTCACTATTTCTTCCGACTTCGCTCCGTAGAGCAATAAACTATTGACGGCTTCCTTCGCTCGTCCTGTGAGCGCACGACGTAATCTTGCTATGTTTTCTATTTCCGTGTTCATCTTCGCTGTTTCTATGTAGGCAGTCTTGAACGAGAGCCATTCTTGATGAGACCCGGAGAACGTCGGCAGCTCCATATACCTATAACTATTGCACGTATTGGTACGTGCGGCGAGGGCGATCGCTGACGCCAGGTCCGACAGGTTCACTTGAGCTGGGTGCGTGGCGATGTCCTTCTTGCTATCACTATCACATTCGGCGGCGTGTTCCATCCGCTTCCCTTGCGGCGGCTGGACGGCGGCAGTCGTGGTGGCGCGGGCTTCGGCAGGATCCGTCTCTTCGAGCCACTGGTTGACTCGCTTCGAAGCGGCGTCCGCGTCGGTGTGCACGCTGTCGTCGTCTTCACTATCGGACTCTTCTAATTCTATTGAGGCGAGGCGAGCGGCGGCGAGCTTGACTTGGAGTTCAAGTAGGTCTTCCTTGGCGCGGGCTATACGTAGCGCCTTCTCTTTCTTCTTCGACGCAGCACTCTTGATGGTCGCGGGTTTGCTATTCTTCTTCATGGCAGCTTCGATGGCCTCCTTCGTGACCGCAGGCTCCGACGTGGCTGCAGTCGTTCCCGCCGACTGCTCGGTCGTCGTAGTGGCGGTGACGGTGTTGGTGCTCGTTGCCGTGGTACCCGATGACTGCTCCGATTCTTCCTCGACCGGCGTGGCCGTGCGTCCGCTTCGCGTGGTAGGCATGCTTGACTCGTCTTGACTATCTTGACTATCCCTCGATCCGGCTCGAAGGACCAGAAAATGTTCTATACACGCCGGGCACCTACTATTGGACGCTCCTTGTGCCAGACTATTACACTATACTATTCAACGCGTATAGACACCTTGCTATTGCTGGTAATTGACGCGCCAGTCTACCTACCACGGTGCCGGTGAATGAGGAGAATGAGGTGCGGGGGGAAAAATAAAAGACTAGTTTGACGTTTCTGTTCTTGTCTAGCCCGCGCCTGTCTGCCGCCGCCCGTTACTATTTCACTATACACTATTCACTATGCACTGTTGCCTCTTCCTATTTTTCTTCCTATTTTCTTCCTGTTTTCTGGATCCCGAATGCCATCCGAATGCGACTTCGCACGGCGGGCTCGCTATATTTATACCCGATGGGGGCGTGGCTTCGAGCGCGTTCTAGAAAGTTCTTTATTTCTATCTCTTTCTCATAATACAGCTGTTTCTGTCTTACAATCTTGTTGTATTGCTATCTTGCTTAGACTATATGCTATCTCTTTTACTCCTAAATGAGGCCTATTTACACCTCGGAAGCAAGACCATATCGAAACCCCAATCCTATTTACACCTCGGAAGCAATACCATATTGAGACCCCTAAGAAAATAATTCTTATTTTCCTACATAATCTATTAGAAATCTATTATAAAATCTATTTACACGCTATCGTACCTATTTACCTGACTATATAACTATCCTATGGGGTAAATAAAAGGCAAAAACGCGTATATTTATTAAACACAAACTATAAAGAACACAAATAAAACTTATAACTATGAAAATATAAGCAAATACCTATCTATTCTATCACTATTTACTTAATAAAACTATGTACACGCACTATCTGATTTCACTATAATTTCACGCTATTTCGATCGTTCTGAACATTCCTCCCACCGTGAACCGCAGTACACACATCACAAGGTTCACTAATCACTCGCGGAAGAACGATCGTCTTGAGTAATCACTATAAGTTTTTTCACTGGTCTACGCAACACTCCACCTTTTGTTTGCACATCCACTGTTCGCACTATTCCGTCCCCTCCAGGGTACGTAGCTATGACTCGTCCTATGGGCCACACGTTTCTCGGCAGGGTGTTGTCCACGATGAGCACGATGTCGCCGTTGGTCAGCTGTTCGCCTCTCCCGTGAGGCTGGCGTCGTCGCTGCAGGTCAGGTAGGCACTCCTTGACCCACCGCTCCCAGAAGAGGTCCGCCAGGCGCTGGGACGCCCGCCAGTGTCCTCGGTGTATCAGGTCGCCGTCGATGAAGGTACCCGGCGCCGGGTTGAGGGCTGGACCCAGCAGCAGGAAGTGATTCGGCGTGAGTGCCTCGGGATCGTGGGGATCCACCGAGACGTGGGTGAGAGGTCGATTGTTGACGGTGAATTCGACCTCGGCGAGCAGTGTAGCGAGGACCTCCTCGCTCGGATGGCGGCCCGTCAGCGTGGCGTTGAGGGCGGTCTTCACGCTCCTCACCAGGCGTTCCCAGGCCCCGCCCATGAATGGGGCCCCAGGAGGTATGTAGCGCCAGCTGATGGCGCGGGTCGCGGCTTCGTGTGAGGTTGCTTCATCTATGGCTCGACGCAGTTCCCGGTCGGCTCCATGGAGGTTGGTCCCGTTGTCAGACCAGATCTCTGTCGGACAGCCACGGCGCGCGATGAACCGACGCAGCGCCATGATCGCGGATCCCGTCGTGAGTGATGGCGCGATCTCCAGGTGCACGGCGCGAGTGGTGAGACATGTGAACAGGGCCACATATCTTTTCTGGACTGCGCGACCGACGGTGACTGTCACTGGCCCGAAGTAATCCACCCCTGTAAAGGTAAAAGGTCTATTATGATGTGCTAACCTACAGAGCGGTAGATTACCCGTTGACGGCTCGGGCGGCGACCTCCTGCGCATGCGGCATAGATAGACATCTATGTATAATCATGCGGGCCACGGTTCGAATCCGAGTTATCCAATATTTCGCCCGACATTCGTTTATAGTGGCTTCGACTCCCGCGTGATGTAATCTTCTATGTACGTATTCTATGTATAATCTTGCTATGTGATGATCGCCGCTCATGACAGGAGGGTGCCGTGTCTGTTCGTCTATGTTCCGAGCCGCGTCTATTCTTGATTTAATCTTGATAATTCCATTCACTATTTCGACCGCTAACGTGCGTAATAACCCCTTCTTGCTATTTTCTATGTGATGGAGCTCGCTATTGAATGAATCTCGCTGTGACACGCGTAGTAATAATTCTTCGGCCCGCTGTAGGTATTTCACGTCTATTTCTATATATTTTCTATCCGTCTGTACGTGAATTTTTCTATGACTATTTTTCACGGCCGGGGTTCTATTCTTGTTCCAAGTCGGATCCTGCTCCTTATTTTTTCTATGCCTCCTATAGTGGGCTTGCACTCGGGGTCGCCGACACAGGTCAATGAACTGCAGTACGCGCGCTGTTGCTCTTAACAAGCGTTCCCATCGCGAAAATAACAGCGGGTTCGGTACAGCCGATTCAATTGACGTGTCCACGACGCGCGCGTGATGCACTCGCTCTTCTCCGGTGCGCGCTTCGAGGGCTGGCTGATCAGATGGCCACGATGAGGGTTCTTCGAGCAGGAACTGAGGACCTTGGAACCATCGGTGCGACGAGTTGAAGTCCGGCGGTACGTGCCTCGTAGCGTCGTCGGCGACGTTCAGTCGAGTCGGTATCCAGCGCCAGGAGCTCAGCTGACTATTCTCTTCTATCTCAGCTATCCTATGTGCGACGAACGGCTTGTACGAGCGGGGTCCCGTTTTCAACCACGTAATTACGGTCTTGCTATCCGTCCAGTATATCGTGGACTCCGGCTTCGTATCGTGCTCCTCGCAGATGGTGCGACCCAGGCGGCTTCCCATTACAGCAGCTTGGAGCTCCAATCTTGGGACTGATGTCAGCTTCAGTGGACTCACTTTCGCCTTGGCGGCCACGAGCGCTATGTGGGTTTCTCGCGGCGTTTTTATCCTCCAATAGGCCACGGCGCTGTAGGCGGCCTCGCTGGCGTCCACGAAGACGTGCAGTTGGAGCGACGTAGCTTCACTGTAGCGTGGGTAACATCGCGGCACTTGAACGTCACGTAGTCTCTTCAGCTGTTCAACCCACGTAGACCACTGTATGGCGAGATCTTCATCTATGGGCTCGTCCCAGTCGGTTCCTCTCCTCCAGATTTCTTGGAGTAGCTGCTTCGCTCTGATGGTGACCGGTGAGGCGAGTCCGAGCGGGTCGAACAGTGACATGAGTACACGTAGCATGCCCCTCTTCGTAGGGTTGTCACTTTCCATCACGTCGGGGGGAAGGCGGGCCAAGTTGAGGTTAAAACCTATCGTGTCTTCTCGTGGTCTCCAGATGATGCCCAGTGTGCGTTCTATCTTCTGATCGACGTTCAACGCGACGTCGGGTTGCGCCACCCCTGGCGCCAACGCGTCGCACACTCGCTGACTGTTTGAGACCCACTGCCTCAACTCGTAGTTCGCTTCCTTGTGTATCGCTGCTATTCGACGTGCGGCCTCTATTGTTTCATCCTCATTGTCGTAACTGTTGAGTAAGTCGTCGACGTAATGATTTCTAACTATTGCATCGTAGGACTGCGGATCTTGATCTCTATATCGCGCTGCGTTGATGTTCTTCACATAAATCGCTATTGCAGGCGAACACGATGCACCAAAAATGAGTGACGTCATTCTATATTCTTCCGGCGGCCTGTCGTCACGTCGATCGCCCCGCCACAAGTACCGAAGTGCGTCTCTATCTTCCGGCTTGACCTTAACTTGCATGAACATCTCCCTGATGTCGGCTGTCACTGCTATTTTTCGCTGACGGAATCTCATAAGCACACCCGGTAATGACTGTATGAGGTCCGGTCCCTTGAGCAAGTGGTCGTTCAGTGATACACCTCGAGTCTTGGCTGCGGCGTCGTGCACTATTCTTATTTTCCCCGGTTTCAGTGGGTTGACGACGGCGAAGTGCGGGAAGTACCAGGTTCGATTCGACGTCACGGCGGGTGCAAGCTCGGCGTATCCTTTTTCTATTAGCGCTTGCATCTGTTGACTATATTTTTCCTTTAACACTGGATCGCGGTCGAGTTTCCTTTCTATTGTACGCAGACGTTGTAGCGTATTTTCGTAATTATTCGGCAGGGAAACGTCACCTTTTTTCCATAATAACGGGGCTTGATAACTATTATCTATTTTCACAACTCCCTCTTCCAGCTGTCGGAGCGCCTTCTGTTCCTCACTCGTCGACGGTTGCTTGGGTTCTATCATCATCATATCGGCGGTGAAGAATTCCCGAAGTTGCGCGTCCATGTTCTCTTCGCAGCTGGCGATGAAATTCACTCTATGTGCCCGTTGAGTACCGTAGGACCGAGCGCCGTGCAGGACCCATCCCAGCGGAGTAAGTGACGCGACCGGTTGATGCTTGGAGCCCTTCCTGACCTCCTGGGATAGCAGCAGCTGCCAATTGTCCTGACCTATTAATATTCGCGGCTTAGCTGGGCTATATCGAAGCGGCAGGTCTTCCAAATGTTTGCATCCATCTATATCTTTCTCCGTGATGGTCTGCGGTGCTATTTTGAGGTTCTTCATGGTCCTGGCCTGGATCCTGTAGGTACTATTCGACGTTCCTCGTATCTTCATTGTGACCCGACGCGATTCATGGGAGACACTCTGCTCCCCTATGGAGTCTATGCACAGTGGCTGCAGCTGTCCACGAAGTCCAACTTGGTTAGCGATGTCCTCTTCTATTAATGTGACTGTTGATCCATCGTCTAGGAGCGCGTACGTGTCTGCTACTCCCACCGGTCCGGAGACGCGAACCGGAACTATTTTCAGATAGGCGGTGGATCCGGACACCCAGGTTGACGTCACCGTCTCGTTGGCCGCTTTTTCTATCTTGTTTCTATTACTATGTAGCAGCCGGTGATGCCAGTAGTTGCATCCGTCTATATCGCATCGCTTCCTCTTGCAGCTGTGGTTCCTCGATCTATAGCGCAGGCACGCGAAACATAACCTCTTCTCTTTGGCTATGTCCCATCTATTTTCGACCGTCGCCTCCAACATTCGCTTGCACTTGACTGCATCGTGGTTTTCCTCGTTGCAAATGATGCACTTTTCTATTGTTTTCACTGCGTTGTACGTCCGCTGGCTTCTATTGTGTCTATTATGTCCCGATGTAGCTTCGACGTACTGCTCCGGCTGTGCGTAGGGTCCGCAACGCGTTGCTTCCCGATCCAAGAAACGCGCCAATTTTTCCAAGTCCGCTTCCTCTTCCGGTTGCTCCGCCGCGTAATCGAACCAACGATATCGAATAGTCGGCGTGAATTTTTCTATCGTAGTCTTGGTTGCTTCCGGGTTGTAGAGGTAGTGGCGTTTCTTGAGCGCACGCAGTGTAGCCACGATGTTGTTGACGCGACTGGCGAACACACATATGTCACGTGGGTTGTCTGTGAGGCGCGGCAGGGCTCGTAGTTGCTCGATTTCCGATAGTGCTATGCAGTCCGGTCGACCGAAACGAGCTTCTAACGAGTTCACTATTTCTTCCGACTTCGCTCCGTAGAGCAATAAACTATTGACGGCTTCCTTCGCTCGTCCTGTGAGCGCACGACGTAATCTTGCTATGTTTTCTATTTCCGTGTTCATCTTCGCTGTTTCTATGTAGGCAGTCTTGAACGAGAGCCATTCTTGATGAGACCCGGAGAACGTCGGCAGCTCCATATACCTATAACTATTGCACGTATTGGTATACGTGCGGCGAGGGCGATCGCTGACGCCAGGTCCGACAGGTTCACTTGAGCTGGGTGCGTGGCGATGTCCTTCTTGCTATCACTATCACATTCGGCGGCGTGTTCCATCCGCTTCCCTTGCGGCGGCTGGACGGCGGCAGTCGTGGTGGCGCGGGCTTCGGCAGGATCCGTCTCTTCGAGCCACTGGTTGACTCGCTTCGAAGCGGCGTCCGCGTCGGTGTGCACGGTGTCGTCGTCTTCACTATCGGACTCTTCTAATTCTATTGAGGCGAGGCGAGCGGCGGCGAGCTTGACTTGGAGTTCAAGTAGGTCTTCCTTGGCGCGGGCTATACGTAGCGCCTTCTCTTTCTTCTTCGACGCAGCACTCTTGATGGTCGCGGGTTTGCTATTCTTCTTCATGGCAGCTTCGATGGCCTCCTTCGTGACCGCAGGCTCCGACGTGGCTGCAGTCGTTCCCGCCGACTGCTCGGTCGTCGTAGTGGCGGTGACGGTGTTGGTGCTCGTTGCCGTGGTACCCGATGACTGCTCCGATTCTTCCTCGACCGGCGTGGCCGTGCGTCCGCTTCGCGTGGTAGGCATGCTTGACTCGTCTTGACTATCTTGACTATCCCTCGATCCGGCTCGAAGGACCAGAAAATGTTCTATACACGCCGGGCACCTACTATTGGACGCTCCTTGTGCCAGACTATTACACTATACTATTCAACGCGTATAGACCTTGCTATTGCTGGTAATTGACGCGCCAGTCTACCTACCACGGTGCCGGTGAATGAGGAGAATGAGGTGCGGGGGGAAAAATAAAAGACTAGTTTGACGTTTCTGTTCTTGTCTAGCCCGCGCCTGTCTGCCGCCGCCCGTTACTATTTCACTATACACTATTCACTATGCACTGTTGCCTCTTCCTATTTTTCTTCCTATTTTCTTCCTGTTTTCTGGATCCCGAATGCCATCCGAATGCGACTTCGCACGGCGGGCTCGCTATATTTATACCCGATGGGGGCGTGGCTTCGAGCGCGTTCTAGAAAGTTCTTTATTTCTATCTCTTTCTCATAATACAGCTGTTTCTGTCTTACAATCTTGTTGTATTGCTATCTTGCTTAGACTATATGCTATCTCTTTTACTCCTAAATGAGGCCTATTTACACCTCGGAAGCAAGACCATATCGAAACCCCAATCCTATTTACACCTCGGAAGCAATACCATATTGAGACCCCTAAGAAAATAATTCTTATTTTCCTACATAATCTATTAGAAATCTATTATAAAATCTATTTACACGCTATCGTACCTATTTACCTGACTATATAACTATCCTATGGGGTAAATAAAAGGCAAAAACGCGTATATTTATTAAACACAAACTATAAAGAACACAAATAAAACTTATAACTATGAAAACATAAGCAAATACCTATCTATTCTATCACTATTTACTTAATAAAACTATGTACACGCACTATCTGATTTCACTATAATTTCACGCTATTTCGATCGTTCTGAACAATAGGTACCTTAAGTTATTGAAAAGCTGTCATTAGCGACTTCATCCGCGTGGAATCTTTGTTTCAGTAAATCCCCTTTTTATCCTTTTAGTGCTGCCTTACCTTCCTTACACTCTCCTAGGAACATGCAAAACAGCTTCTTGCATTCAGTAGTTTCGGCTATGCGTTGTCTGTCAGTCACTGAGTAACGGAAGAGTTTTATATACATTGATGTCCATGAACGACGGTGACGACTCACAATCCATGGCTGGACTGTCCTGTAGACAATTTATACAAAAAAATTAACCCATTCCCTCCCACCCTCATCAGGCTCGTGTCAGTCACCTCACGTCCAAACGCGTCATAAAGTCACGACCTAATCTCTAAAATAACTTATTTCTCAATTTCCCGCCTTACGTCCTCACCCATAAGCCCACGACGTCGTAAACATAAAAAGGTTTAGCCCACAACATCAAATTATGTTGCAACTCTGATTTACTTTCCAAACATATTAAATACTGAAGCAGCTGAGCTATTAAGTCACCACAGAACGTGGATTTAGATATCTTCCATACCTACATAATTCTCGCCAAAAGCATCTAAAAATATTGTAAATACCTACTCTGCCTGCTATGTATCTGTCTGTTATCTAAGAACACTTAATACGCTGAACCGATAAAGATGGAATCTGAAAATTTTGTCGTTCAAATGGTCCACGAGATACGATGGCACGGGCACAATGTCGTGACGAAGCCTAAATCGCGCTATCGAAGATTTCTACATTCCTCGCATATATACAGAAGACCTGACATCGACAGTCAGGCCGCTTCCAGGCATGTCGTCTCGCTTGGCAAGAGAACTTCCTTTGCCAAAACAGACTGTCTTAACTTGCCACATAGCGCGCCTAAAACTCCCTCCTAAGCAATGATCTAGCTCTTAATATTTGCCAAGACATCCGTTAACTGCTGACGCGTTGCTGGCAAGTTGCCGTCAGCTCGCAATCTGCACCTCCGTAATTGTTCCGAACTTAGCTCAGCTCAACTGTGACCCGCGAGTGAGTTACAGTGCCACAAACTTATCAGACCCGGTGGCCAAAATTGGAACTAATGCAAATGTTATACTGTTGTCAGACAAGGACAAAGACAGTAGCGCCCCTCTTACCGGGTCAGATAAGTTTGTGGCACTGTACATAAGTTTGTGGTTCTAGTTAATGTGTTACTTGAATAATGTTAGCGGTCGGTGTATTTGGCTAAACGCCATGTCTTTGCTGTTGGGACAGACTGTGGTTACCACAACCGAGGTGGTACAAACCACAGCGACTGTTTTAATCAACTTATAACAATAGTCCCACTGCTGCGCATGCATCTCACAATGTGGGTGTTTACCCGTGGTCCCGGTGAGTTGACCCATTGCCTTGGTCCACGGGTAATTTTAATTCCCCGTAGTCCCATCGCACTAGGGATTACACTTTCATCGACTTCCTCGACTTCTGATGTCGATATAAAATTTATTAACACCCGGAACCTCCTTAGAAAAAAAGACAAATCCATAATAACAGCATATAGGAGACGTCAAAAAGATACATAAATATTACAAGGATCATTATAAGACATACATTTGCCTGTATGATTTATGTTGTCGTTGTGTGGTACAGGCCGTAGTCTAACAAGCTGGTCAGGTGTGGACTGGTGGACTTCACCCATTGAGAAAAATAATGTAGAAATCTCTAGCGTTCAGGTTTCCTCATGACCTTTCTCATCACCGAAACAAGTGATCATTAAATTATAATGCACATTAAGTCTTTGGATTATACCTAATTATTAGAGGTGTTCAATATTTCAACAATTTTCTTAATTTTCCTAACTCTGCCAACACTTAAATATTTACTGTCTTACTAATAAACGCTGTATAAAGTTATTCAGTGTTTAATTTTTTTTGTCTCTTTCTTACCTTTGACTTCAGAGAATCATAATTATGACAGGGACAAATAATTTTAAACATGGAATAACTTTATACAGCGTTTATTAGTAAGGTATTTACAAAACAAAATTTTATTTCGTCCTAATTAAGCAATAAACACAAGTTAGTAAAACGTCCGAACATAACCGTTACACCTTAATTAAATAAGTTGTAGTCTTGGCTGCTTTACTGCCGCGCGCCCAAAACTAAATTGTGTACGATCCGTGCATACAAATTTAATACAACTTAATTAAATACAAACAATAGTGGCCAGTCACGCTTCGGCAGTACAACAAGAACGGTTTCACAGCTGGCTACCTCAAATGAATGTATGGTAACAAGTAACAACCTTAATGTGGTGAATAGACCAGGAAATTGGGATTTTTAACACTCAGGTGCAATGGTTCTCATGTCGGATTGCTGTTTCAAGGGTTCACAGCGAGGCGGTTTAATGACGAGATTACATTGTGTTTTTGTGTTTGGGTGTTGTCTATATCAACCCACTAATGGGAAATATTAGTGCGGGTCTAGGAGTGCATTGTAGCATTATTAAATTTATTTATTTATAAATACCTAGGTTACGTACTTAATACGTCGTAACTACCTAACTATACTTACAAAATAATTCTGAGTGGCCTTTTTTACTCAATTTAAAAAAAAGATAACCTCATAAATTTGCACTGGGAGAATTGGTTTTGAAGTTTTGATAGTTTTTTTTTGTTTGAAAGCTTAGTGCTTCACATAATATACATTTCAGGAGTCTGTCGTTCAAAGCACTTTGCTGTGGATGCTCATATCATGAGCGGTGCGTCGTTAGGCGATAAAGTGTGTGACCCAATTTATTCTGAGTAACGCCCTCGCGTCGCTACGAGACTCGTTATGTTTACGCATCAACACATTGCTATTCGGTTTTATCAAGCGATCCATGTTCACATCATAATATTTAAGGATAGAATTCTGCAAACTTTTTTCAGTTCAACGTTCTTGTGATACCAGTAATTTTGGAGATACAAGTAAAAATATCTTCTTAAACTGATAAAGAAATAAAGACTTAAAAAATAAGAAATAAGAAATAATCTTAGGTTTGCAATCGAGAATGATTTTATAAATAATTCCCGGAGACGCAATTCAGAATATCAATTCAGTGGTTAGTTTGGGTTTTTGTCTGTTAATAAAAAACAAGATTCTTAACATTTCATATTGCGAAGTTGTAGCTAGTACCTATGCATATTGTCCAATAATTAAAAAAAATAGACTAAGCAAAGTATTACGGTTGAATTTGGTAGAATAACGGTGTACAGGTGTCATATATTACAATGTGCATAATTCACGATCTATCAAGATTATAAAAAGAGAATCTCTTATGCAACATTGTCACGAATCCTGTGACGTAATCTGCTCAAAATTTGAGGAATTATGAAGATGTTCATTATCTCGCCAGATAAGTGACGCAACAAGAACTTTAAAGCTTTCTCAGTTAAAAAGATAATCCATGGTTTAAACATAAGGTTAAGGTTTTACGGAGATTTACTCATATTAAATCAAATATTGCTATAATCATATTAAAAAAAATGTTTATTTTTCGTTATTACAGCGTAGTTATTCCTTAAAACGTGAACATAATAAGTATTTGTAAATATGTGAAAATGGTCACATATTATGGTTGCGGAGGATTAGGGTCCATCCTGCTGATTTTTTTAGCTAATTGCTTACTACGTCAATGGCTGTCTAATGGCTGGCTAGTAAGGATTCGCAATTAAGAGAAGAAACCACCTTGCAGTGGGCCAATGAGTAGACTCCAAGGAGACTTAAGGAAAAAGTTCAAAACAATACACTTTTAATATAAAATAACTCATTATAATAGTCGTTTTAAATATAAAAGAATGAACTCTTCCAAGCTCGAAAATAATCAAATGCAAATGGAGGGAACGGATTATTGCAAAAGTTATTAATTTATGCAAATGGTCAGCAATTTGTTCAAGTGAAAATTGTGCCATAACGACAAACCATAACAAAGTTTAATTCTCGCAAAGAACCTTAAAAGCAAGGGCTCCTTCGATACAGCCGAGACTGAGAAACTTTGTTAGGTTATGAAAAATTTTCTGCGAAATTTTTTCGCAAAATTTTAGCGGGACTCGGGTAAAACTTGGCTCGTGAATAAGTAGTTGGGGCCCACGGGCGGCGAATAAGACCCTTCGGTAACTTTTTAATAGAGTGCCTTTATGCGGACTGTTGTGGGCCTACTGGCAATTTTGCGCTAAATTTAACTTAATATGGGAAGTTATTTATAAACGCTGCAGGGAATTATCTTGCAAATTAGATTTTCTATACAAAACTTTAGTGTGTTCGTGAGTTTTATTGCATGAAATATTTGGCAGTGGATATTTCCAGTTACGAGACGTGTTTACTTATAAAAGAATGACATTGGTTGGTATTAGTAGGCCTTATTCAATTTATTATGTCTCTCCTGATTACTGACTGATCCTTTTGCTTTAATTTTTGCCTTTAATTTTTTGACATTTCATATTTTGTCATTGGTATTTATTTACTTTTATAACATTCATTGCATTGCATTAATTACATGTAAATCATAACTTGGCCGCAACCCCGCTGTGCACCCGTTAATGATAAATGAAGTAGGTATCGAAGATAAGTGAACATCACTTGTCCTAGCTGGTGTAACAAGAAATGAAAAGGGTCTCTGTAAATTAGCTTGGAAGATATTTGTAAAACGTATTAATGTCAGTATTTGTTACATGACAATGCTTTACTGCTTTTGATACATGATCTGGATGGATGGCGCAATGGTTAACAGGCCGGATCGCTGTTCCGAGGCTCCTGGGTTCGATTCCCAGCGAGGCGGGAATTTGAATGATGAGTTTAAATTTCCGTTCTCGGTCTGGGTGTGTGTATAGTCTTGTGTGTTGTCGATGGCACCCACGACACAGGGAATCCTAGTGTGGTTCTATGAGTGTGTAGCGTTATTTATTTATTACTATTCGGGATTCAACGTTCACTCTACACTATCTACTGAGTGATAGCCTGTTCTCAATTAATTAAGACAACCAGGTTCCCACATCGGGAGTGATCGTCTCAAATTACGGCTGTTGTTTTATTGGTGAGCCATCCCTTCGTTACCACCTCCAATGATAATTTGATGGACGTCTTCCGGCATTTATTCTTGTACAGATGTATCTTTCCTTTGATAGAATCCATCTTAGATTATGATCAGTCTTTAATTATCTTGCTGCTGGGCTTCCATAAGGGATTGGGGTGGAACTCCTTACTTGTTAAGTGTTAATGAAAAGGAGTTTTAATGTTAACAGCAATCGAATAGAAAGGCAAAATAGGAAGGATTCAGGTATGAAGGTTTGTACGATAAGGAAGGACGCACACGATGTATTTTCTTCATTTTTACTTGTGTTTTATTGAATTTTATTGTTTGCATTCAATATTTAATTTTATCCTCACTAGGTACAGCGAGATAAATTAAAGAAATAAAATTAGCCTTAACGCTTGCAAAGATTTCCTGCTTTCCTGGAACCTGGGAAAAGGACTTTTACATAATCAGGAAAAGTAGGCCTTTTGTGCTATACGTATAATTCAAGCCACAATAAAGATTTATTTGGTCCTTCGAGCCCAGAGCTACCATTACACAATAAATCACTACGATTGGACCATCAAAAGCAATCCGTAATTAATCGCGCCACCATTCACTCCGCGAAGTAGAACAATAAAATCCATTCACGGTACCATTCGTTCAAATCATTCGATCGTTCTTTGCTCGGGAATGCTGGTTGAATCATTTTCCGATTTTTATTGGCCGTCGGCTGTTTCAATTAAATTTAAAAGCCCCTAAATAAAAATAGATTCGCGAAAACGAGGGAAGCGAATGGTTTTATGTCAAATAGATTTAGGTTGATAAGCAGAACCGCCAATTTTATTATTGCACGGGACAAACACACAGAGCTGATCTGTTATCTGTTGTTCAATATATTTTTTTATCCAATAGACAGTATATATTATGTACACATGGATACAGTATATATAAAGGATTTAGAATAAGTAAGGACTACTCGAATAAATATGCCTTTGAAATAACGACCCATATAGGGTATACAACGTATTACACACGTATTAGTTGAATAAAATAACCATTCTTGATACCAACTAACGAATAGAACGTTCGGAGAAAATACAGCGAAAATTTTCTGTACAATAAATTCCGCTAGTTCCTGAAATAAACGTGGAAAGTTACAAAAAATACACAATTAGCAAGAAACTGAGAAGCTTTTGTTAGAACGAAGCCTTGTTTAGGGCTGCGAATTTTTCTTGGCTTGGTTTACGAAGTAACTATTTTCTAATCTGTGCTATAGTTGAGTCGCCGAGCATTTATGGAATTGCCACTCCCCGCCAAAATTAAACTTATTACCTGTGCTTACAGTTCAATTTAGCTTGTCTAAGGACATTTTTAAATAACGCCGTCAATCTTAAATATACCTTAATCGCATTGTCGGAACGCTGGCATTTGTGTGTCATGCAATTATAACGAATTCTAGATTGAATTCAAACGGAGTATAGGTCTGTTATCATAAGGCGGCATAGAGCATTCTCCATCACGATGCTCCAGTGAGGATTGGTGGAGGAGTTTGTGCTAATCCACGCGCTAGAAGATTTGCTATCTTAACTTCTCCGAAATTGCTGAATGATTTGACCAACACCTTGGCGCTCTCTGAAGCACGGATACACTCAAGATTTTTCGTGAATTTTAGCGGTCACATAAATTGCATAAGAATTAACGCAACTAAAGTAAAAAATCAATGGTAAGTAAATTAGGTAGGTAATAGTAAAATATTATTATTGTAATTGTAGTAGATATCATAATAATTTACACGAAGATAGTTTTGAATTTGTGATTGCTTTGTTTAGAAATACGAATAGAATCACCTCATTCCAGGGGGACGGGACATAATAACAAACTTTAACAATTAATTTACATATCGAAAGTTGGCAACCCTACTCGTTATAGTGTATTTGCTTGACGTGTCGCTTTGTTTTAAGTGAAAAATGATTATTACATTTTGAATGTTTTGTCCTATCGCGCAACGCAAATCACACCTTACCACCTCCAGATAAGGGCTAAATTACTGTGGAAGGGGAACTAAGAAACGTTCGCAAATATGAAATGATTAATATTCCGTTACTCTCAGAAGTTATGCCGTTAGCCGTTATGCTGGAAATGTATTATAATTATTTTCTCTTAAACTGTTTGTTTGTCAAAGAAATTTTTCACGAAAATATTAGGTATTTATGTTTATAACTATTTTATTATAATGATTTATAGCTTAGAATATTTATTTAGCTTATTTATTTTATCATTTTCACACATGTAAATGAGTTACAGAAACGTTAAACACATGGAAATATAATGTATACTTTTGTTGTGTTTAAAATTCAGCTTAAAGTAGAGAAGAAGTTTATTTCTTCATGCCTACGTATAATTTCAATCACTCATTAATTAAATAATCCATGCATTAAAAAAGAAATATTAAAATACATATTAACAAAGACATTAACAAAAGTTCAAATGTCACAAGAGGTAATTTTTTACCTTTATCCACACCGGGTCGTTGAAAAAGTAAGTATGTACAATGAAATTAAGAAAACCCTCTTTCGTAAGAGTTCATTTGAAACGGCAATAATCATAGAAAAGTTGGGTACATTATGAAAGAAAGAAAGACTAAAAACCACTTCATGATTACGACACCTTCCGCCCTACTTGCGAACTTTGGACGCGCCCTTCCGCCCTACTTCATGTCAGAGAATGCGGTTCGTGTGTTCGTACTTTTGTATTTCTGTAAAGACCCACAGCTCACAGAATGACCATCTCTGCGAGGGCTTTCGGTTTTTTTTCTTTATGAAAATAATGTAGCAAACGAGCATGCAGCACGCCTTTCCGCTGCCTCCCTCATCATTCAAATCTCCACCTCGCTGGGAATCGAACCAGGACCCTAGGAAGAGTGATCCAGCGTGTTAAATATTGCGCCATCCGGGTCGTCATATTTCTTTATAACGTCATTTTTTTGACCAACTTCAAGACTAGCTTAAAGACGGAGCTCCTTAATTCGACTTTTTCTTTTTATGTGTATTATGTACCTCATAACTTTTTATGGAGAACTGATTTTGATAAATCATTAATTCGATCTAAAGCTCCGAAAATAGAGCACTTTAAACCACTATTGGACAATGTTTCGTGTCCGTGAACGATGTCTATGTGTGCATTGCTCGAGCGCGAAGTGTGCGAAGCTTTACATCATACGTACTCGTAGGTACTATAAAAATATCTGCGTCTGTCCTGAGTCGAACCTGAGACCCGGGCTACGTAGGCTTCACTACTAAACGTAGATCCTCAACTAAGTTTATAACAATGCGCCCGGAAGCAAGGGCGGTTTCTATTTATAAAGTAAAATTCACAAACCCCTGATTAAAACATCACGTGTCACATTTGTATCACAACGGCGACGTCATGGTATCATTGACCATGCCGCCCACTGCACCCTTCTATTATTAAAACCACTAATTCTGACATGCATTATGCATTAACGGTGAATTGATGCGGTTAGAACCCGCATTAGTAACATAGTTACTTACTGTCCTACTCGTTTGATGCAATATCTATTGTGAATTAAAGGATCTTGTCAGAATTAATGTTATTTATTGTATGGTTGCTGTCAGTGCATACAAAAGTGCAAAAAATGTCAGAAGATATTTATAAACATAGCTCGGCGGCTTGATTCGTATCAATCTTAAGTGATATTGAGTTAGGCAAAAGCAGGGGGTTGGTAGTTAGGTATATAGATTACCGCTACTTAGAAATTCTTGAGCACTTTTCACCAATCCACACTTAAGCAACTTGGCAATGCTCTAGGCCTACTCAGTTATGAAGAGACACTCAACATAAGGGTTATTAATGGGTTGAGGCCAAAATTTTTAAGGAATTAAGGTAGCAAACGAGCAGGCAAGCAATAACCTTCCGCTTCCGCCTATGATAACTGCAACCGACGCAGGACAGGACTCAAATGGATGTCAAAAACATGGATGGTTAGTCTAGTTAGCAGAAGTGTTCAAATGTTATTAATTGGTTAGTTTGTTAACTAGTGGGAGGTCTTTAGCAGGGGCTCTTAGTGACAGTTAGTCGTGTTAGTTGTTTTTAGTAATAGACCGAATGGCAATTGGCAACATTGTTATTAAGAGGTTTGTTCTAGGCGTTGCTACCCTTGAGAACCGAGATGGTCGCTTCTAAAAATAATTTTTATTCGGTAGAAACGATACTAAGTACCCACCGTAGCAGGCGGTAGTCCTTGCCAAGGTGAACTCTAGGCTGTTTTATCGTATGAGTTTTGCTATAATATTTTACTTTAACAAAAAGCCGCTGTCTGACACATGTACCAATTCCTTCAATCTTCGTACGTGAAGTTTTCTCGGAGGATTTTAACGAACTTACCGCATCCATCGGTCCCGACGTCGCCGGCAGCTAATCCAGTTCCTGCTGCAGCCGAGAGTGGCCGAGACACGCCACTGCAGTTCTTCTCATCGCCAAACGCCACTTAGTACCGTTCCTACCATGTAATAATATTGTTTTAAGAACAATTGTGTTCCGGATAGGAAGGTGTGGAGCCGGTTACACTTTTTTAGAGGCGACCATCTCAGTCCTCAGGGGTAGCAACGCATCTGTGACCGAATTAGAACGAGACTCATACTAACAATAACTAACTGAACTTTTACTAACATTAACTAACAGGACTAATTATCACTAACAGTCCCTGTCCTTACACTTATTAACAAACTAACCAACTAATATTCTAACACCGTCTACTAACTAGACTAACCATCGTAGTCCCTTTGAGTCTAGTTCTAGGTCGGTCACAGTTGTTATGGGCGGCAGCGGAAGGGTGGTGCTGCATGCTCGTTTGCTATCTTAATTCCATAAAAAAACCAATGTCTGACGCATGTACCACTCCGCTCTATCATCTTACGTGAAGTTTTCTCGGAGGATTTTAACGAAGTTACCGCATCCATCGGTCTCGTCCCGACGTCGCCGGCAGCTAATCCAGTTCCTGCTGCAGCCGAGACACGCCACTGCAGTTCTTCTCATCGCCAAACGAACTTATCGCTCTTCTAAATCGCATTACCTCTTATTTGTGTGCTCTGAGTTTTAAGAGATCGGCGAGAAAGCAAATATGCGGTTTTACCCTGGATAATTTTTAAGCTCTGTAATTTTATGGGAAAGCTTCTGAGGAAATTACCTAGCTCATTAGTGTTAAATTTGGTGTTTTTATTGTAACATTTATTATCTGTTCTACAGGTTTTAATGTGTATAGTAGAAAATTGTTGCCTTAAACATACCTAATTATTGTCATAATCAATCAATCAATCAATTTTTGTATTTTAAAGCGGTATTTTATTACTACATTATTAGATTTACCTTCATTAATATCCACAAATGTATCTTAGATTTTTCGACGTAAAGTCGTCAATATTTTTAAAACCCTTGTGCCCACACTTTACGGTACTCTTACCAATAACATTCAATTTGTCATCAAAGAAATGATTTTACCCAGTAATCAAAGACGTGTTTTCAGCCTTTCTTGTCTTTAATCTTACTAATGGACTGGAAAACATAGGAAGAGTCTTTCATTCATAGAAAATGAATCGGAAGACTTAGCAAGACTATTTTATATTATTTTTCCCGTTTATAGTCCCTAGTCCCTATACCTATTTGAGAAAATATCCCCGCTTTCAGTTTATAAATTACAACACACACTTGCCAGCTCAATCTAGATTCAGTATAGGCGAACTACAGGAGCAGATGGGAGACAGCGCGGCTACTTGTTTCGCATTGGGCGTTCATAACGCGGCGTGTGGTCGGCGTTCACAAAGCCGTGTTTCGAATCTCCGCATTGTCTGGCACAAGGATGTGCTGAGAACACAGGAAAAAGTAAATGTTAAAAATAACAAATCTGTACATACCTATTAATTCTGTAACTGATCACTCTCTGTACATGGAAGATTTAATTTTTTTACAGGTCTTTATTAATGCAATACAATCCAAAACAGTGAATTTTTGCTGTTCTGTTTGTCGTTTTCACTAATATTATGTTAAACTTGACTGAACAAATAATGTTTCTTTTATTTCAATTCAATTACCTCATTAATTAAAAAATATCGCAGTATAAGGAATCATGCCTTACAATTTTCGAATAACTAAGGGACTGGTTTCGAGTTTATGGGTTGTTTATTTATTTTTCAACTCTCAAAGGACAATCGTGTAAGCGTTGCGGTTGGCCCTTCCCGTGCGCTCAGCGCCTAAATCCCACTGAATAAACACGGTACAGATATGACGCACAGACAACCGAATAGATATTTCATTACGGTACCGGCGAAGTTGGTTCCAAATGCGTACCGTCGAATGAGGATAGCGTGTTCGATATCGCGTTGAATACGCGCTGGGAGATTGAATTTTGGTTCTCAATAAGGTATTGAGATATTGCAATATTAAAGTTGTATACTTATACAAAGTATGTAGGAATTCCAATATGAAGATTTAGTGTACGTAATTAAATAGCTTAACTGTTCAAAGGAGTATGTAGGAGGAAAATGGAGAAAGTTTAGCTTAAGTAAGTTCTAGCGAGGCGCTTGTAAACGTTAAATAGTACAAGTATTTATGTGCCTTGTGCGTTTCAACATAAAGTTTTTGTTATTTTGTCTTTAGTAAAATGGTTTGGCATTAACCATCTCAGTCTTAGAAGAGATCCGTCCCAGCAGTGAGACAGTTGTGAGTTTCGATTATAAGAATTACCAAAATCGGCTCACCCAGTCAAAAGTTATGAGGTAACGACCATAAATTTAATTTAAAAAAACATTAAGAATAACTCAAAAAGTATCCATCAGGAGTCGCTCAAAGGAGTTGTTTCAAAATGTATGGAGCCCCGGCCACCACTTTGTACACCATACTAAAAATTAAAATATGGAGAATCGCAATTCAAACAATTTTTAACTATCCAATAACTTCAAATTGGTTTAGTTTTTTGGTACAACACAAAAATATACAATTGAAATTGCAACACAAAAACAAAAATCCGTCATGGCGGTAAGCTGTCATCACATGTCACGTTGGTTGATTTGATTGAAGTTTGACATATGTACGTACATTTCTGTCATATTAAAGTGACAGTAGACAGTTCGTGATCTGTGATCAATGACAAATTGGTAAGACGCCATGTTGAAACTTGATAAAATTAAATGATAGATACAATTTTTGTACCAGAAAAGTATGCATTTAGGTAATTTATCTTTATTTTTCCCGAATTCCATGGATTTTTCTCGATTTTTCGAGGTACTGTACATATTGTGGGCCGGATTTGAAACATCTCCTTTATATGGCCCTAAATATGACAAGCACTATTTTTCGAATAAAAAAATACAATCGAATTGAGAACTCCTTTTTTTAATTCGATTAATAACTCAACGATAGATATCTATACCTAAAACAACCCGGACAGACAGACGGCTTTAGCACAGGCTTTCCACACGAAAAGCTGAAACATTCACTTAGTATGCTATTCGTTGAACCCCCGACTTAACTCACGAGTTTACTTTTGCCTTTTGACTCTAACATAGAATACAAAGTTTGCGAGTGAGTGAGTTAGCTGATGTCACTCAGAGTGCTAATGCAAGATTCATTCAATCGACGTCGACGTTGACAACGTATTTATACGGGAGGTACCTGTTTTACTTTATAGGCACAATATAGGGAAGTCGTAACTCTTGGTGACCCATTTATTAACGAAGGCTGTTTATAGAGTCGCTATTTAATGTCGTATTAAAAATCGTCTTAAAAGCTTCCATTGTTTAAAGACATTCCTTGTATTACCTGCCCTTGTTTCCTTTCGGGACACCTACTATGCCTTCCACTTTTGAAACAGTGAGTACATGATGTGTAAGTAGGGACTTTTAAATTCACAAACCTGTTATTTTTATTTCACTTCATTGAATAATTAATAACTTTTTACAAAAAGGTAACCGACTTTAAAGTCGAGATAACTCAAAAACCACCCGCCAGATGTTGCTCACATTACAAGAACACGACAAGCACTATCTTTCGGACAAAAATAATCACCAAAATCAGAAAACCCAGTCAAAAGTTATGGGGTAACACATAAGAAAAAGTAACATATACGGACGAATTGGGAACGTCCTCCATTTTTGCAGTCGGTTAAAAACCCTAACTTACTACCTACGTAATACAATCAAATAGTAAAAATATCATTTCTTAAATCTACTTTGAATGCTGTTTTGGTTCGATGTACTAAAATACTCTTAACCAAGGAATTAAAAGTTCAAGACGGATAAAAAAAATATTTGTGGGATTTCATGTGGTCACCGATACGAAGGAAGACAAAAATGTAGTCGCAAAAGAGCAAGTCTGTAAACAGCCTAAGAATTTTTATGGGAAAAGTGATTGATTTAAGGTTCAATCTTGAACGTTTCGGCTGAATAAGGGATGTCCGTAGACATGGGACAGGATGGCTATACGAATGCCATTTATGTAACTCCATACTTATATAACTCCAACTCGTATGGGACCCATGGCTTTACATGTAAACACCATTATTTATTACGCTATAGGTATGTTAGGTATGTATATTGTGTTTATGTTGACGTGTTTTTTGATGACATCTGTGGTACCATTGTTACCATGCTGCAATGTTGAAGGGTCCTGAGTTCGAATCCCACCTAGGTGGATTGTTCAAAGATGAGCCAAAATTTCTGTTCTCGGTCTTGGTGTCACGTCCATGGCATCCACGATATAAATAATTATTTTGTGGGGCTTTGAAAAGCTTTATGACCTGTTGTTTTAATTTTTGATGGTTTTTGTTTTCATTCATATTCATCAGTAAAATAACCCTTCGCTTGATGTTGGGACATCTTTTCCTGAGTAATTATTTACATTAAAAATTTATAGACCTGATTTTCTAAACTGGAAGAAATTCATTCAACGGCAAACTGACAAAAAATCTAATTTTTTTGTGTATTATTGCATTAACCAACGCCTTCACTAACAATTTCCTCAAATATTTTCGATATTCAGACAGCGATCCATTACAGACTTATTAAGTATATATTAACGTATAGATTAAGATTATTTTCTAAGACTCGAAAAGCTAAAATTAGAGCAGCGTAAAAGAATTTTCCTTTGACAACCAGCTGCTATTTACAGCGATAGAACATAAAAAATTAACTCAGGCGAATTAAATCTACAACACCCAATTTTGTACGTAAAATAAAAATACCCTTTTATTTGTACAAAAAACCCTTTCCTTTGATCTGCCAAACACAATAACAGGAGGTAGTGTTTTTGATAAATTAAATCCGCGCCCGAGGGCCCCGCAGTCCAGAGATGGAACGTCGAAAAGGAAACCTCGGTATCGTACTTCAATCGGTTTGCACAATACGAATAAACCGGGATTAAACAACTCAAGTGAGATAAAGACTGCCTTTTACCTTTGGTTTACGGTTAACTTAATAACATTGGAAAGGATCTCTGTCGTTTAAATTATTACAACGAGAGTGACTCGCCGATAGAGATTTTTTGACACTTGAAGGGCTTTGAATATTTTTTGTTAAATGGCAAAATTTTTGTGAATGATTAAGCTGTGTTCGAGCTGCGTAGTTGGCAATTTAAGGGTTGAACTGAAGGAAATTAAATTCAAATAATATCGTTACTGTATTTATGATTTTAAAGTTATGTCATGGCGGGCACTCACATATTTTAAATGCAAACGGGTACTCACGATTTTGATTTTACAGATAAACCACTACCATAGATTCGACTCACTAGCATAGATTATGGTCACGGCGAGAGCCTTAGTCACGATTGATTGTATTATCGCTATAATTTCCAACTTAATTTCGTGTAAGCAAGAACATAAATATACATTTATATTTGTTTCTAACGCTCTACGCTGACGCTTACCACTTTGAGCGTTGCATTTTGTGGTTGTTGCCCACATCAGTACCAGTCGACTGCTCCTTTCGCGACTATAACAAACACACAAATTCTTCCGCTTTATATTATTACAGTATAATTTAACATAAATACACTGATATAACATAAAATCAAAATCAATATATTTTACTCACTTGGGTATTAAAAATACACTTGTGAAGGTCATTTTTTGATTCTACCGCCATTTTGCAAAGTGCTTTTTATTCTTTTATGATGGAAGAGATAAAAAAATGGCGAAAAAAAACTCCTCAGCACATGTTATAAATAAAAAACAAAGTACATACAGTGGAAGGATGTTCATATTTCCAGCATCATTTTATTAATCTGTAGACGAAGCCTGTTGTTGTTTTTATTTCCCCGCATTAGAGATGTGCATACGTGATCATAACTCACCACCCTTGTACAACGATGTGTTATTTCGTTGATAGTGAGTTGTTTAAAATTGTAATGTATTCCAGTACTTTGTAATTGGGTAATTACTGCACGGATGGAGTGGCTAGGGTAGCTAGACAGAAGGTAAAAAATATGGGATAGTTCTGTCGTAATGTTTCTTATTCGCACTGAATACTAGTTGTCCTTAATAACGGGAACAGACCCGTGTTTAGCCGTTTAGCCTAGCGTACTGTCCGTAATTCTATACTGGCAGACCAGTGTGATGTAAGAGGCGTCATAAACCAGCTCGTATTTTTTGGTTGAGATATGGTTAAGAATTTTAATTTTTGATTCTTTTTTGTAAAAAAGTCATTAAGTATAATTCCGTGAAACTCGACTGGCACCGGCTACGAGATTGAGAGCCAGTATCTGTTCTTCTTCTTTTTTTAGTGTCCCGAAACGCCTTGATTCCTTTGATATTACTAATGTCTATATGCAACGCTGATCATTTATCATCAAAAGACTTATTAGCTCGGTTTTCGGTTCATAAAGTCGTTTAAAAGACGAAAATTTTCGGGAACATGTCCCGCATTTTCCGGCCATGTGGCCACCCGAGGTCAGTCGCTGGTTCTGGGCGGATGCGCTAGCGGAGGACAATGGCGTTACAATATGATAATTTAGTGCATTTCACCTTCCGTTGTTAAGCTTGGTGCAAGTTAATAACACTGAGATTAGTGATATAAACATAAATTCAGATTTTAACCACCATCTCCTTTTAAAAGTTATCAATTAACATTAATTATAAATATTATGTAATTGGCTTCGGGTAGGTACACAATTATATTATTATACTTTAAATTCTGCATGACAATTCTGAAACAATAAATAAAGTTTTATCAGCGAATTTTTAAAAATTGCCATGTTAACGAAAGAATATAAAGATAACGTGATGGTCAATGTTTTTAGTTGATCACAAAATTTTGTATCACTTGTTATCCATCCATATTTCCAAGGCTATTTACTGCAATTATCCCCTACCACTTGGTAGTTATTTTACCTTTATTCGCTACACAGACATTGTAATTCCCAACGAAGATAAAATATAACACTCAAAAGCCTGTAATTTGCTCCACAACCTCTCAGAAATGCATTGCTACAACTGCATTGAATATATAATAAATCCGACTAAATAATAATGCAGTTGTTTCGTCCCACAGACCTCTTGTTAAGTTGTGACTCTTACGAATGTTAAGGCTTCTTTGTCTCAATGTATTTATTATCTGTGATACGCTCATAGCGGCTCGCGTTGATCCTAAGTGATCGCTGAGTTAACCCTTTGACGTATCATGGGACACATTTGTCCCTGAGATTTACAAAAAGACTTCAGCAAAGTAAAATATTTTTTATTGACATCTATTCAATGCATAGTGTTAAACACAACAAGCCAATGATTTGCTAAAAATGATCGTAATGATGATTTTTTAATTAAAGGGTTAAGCAACGACGGGCGCGGTCGGTACATGATTGGGTGACCACGAGTGGCAAAAAACGTATAAGTAGTATAATAGTACTTATATCTAGACATATTCAGTAGAGCCCACCGAATGAGACTGATTTCACTGTTAACTAGGCTGAAGGTTATCAAAAGATTTTTTCTCTATAAAAACCAATGTCAAGGTCCTTATATTCAAACCAGTGATATTTCATGGTTTTGTTTGTTGGTATTGAATTAAAATCCATAGATTACATGGTTTTTGGTATAATGTTACTTGTTCGTCCTTGTAGAAGAGGATTGAAGATTAAAAAATAACCCTGAAACTAACAGTCCGACACTAGGATTCCTTGGGCTTTGGGTAGATGGACACCAAAAAAAGACAAGAACACACACTCAGACCGAGAACAGAAATTGAAAATTCAAATTTTCTGCTTCAGAATTGAACCCAGGACCGGACGGACCCGGACAGCCGGCGTACCTGTCTAATGGCCTCGCTTCACTTTGGAAAACCTGTGCCTACAAGTACATGCACGCGGAACATTGCGAAACAATCATTTAAGGTGTTATATACATTTTTTATATTTACTTCATGTGATATTTAAGGGACAATTTGAAACCCAGACTCCCCCATTCCAATATTCAAACCACTTACCTTTCACAGCTACCAATCAATTTCCAAATAAAATTCTCTTATTTGCTTTAGATTGCCGACTTTGAATGCGCTTTTTTAATCTCTTTCATGTTTTTCAACAATGCACAGTGTATTGCCAAACATTTATCTAAACCAAAACCTTTTCCCACCTGTCAGTTGGGAAAGAGCGGAGTCATGCTGCGGCTTAATGCTCTCCAGTGCGCTAATTCAATTATATCAAACCAGAACTTTCCACATTGACATGCATAACCGGGAAATTTTAGGATTTTCAACCTTATTTTCATATGCCATAAAGTAACAATTTAAACTAGATCGTTTCCTGTTCTGAATTTTAGGGACGTACAGGTAGGTACGGATGTGTTTGCAGAGGTAAATTACTTTAAAAACATGGCGAGGGAATTTAGGAGCTCCTACAAAAAATTAAAAAATATAAAAATATAATAGATGTTGCGGGCTACTGATTAAATTGATGGTATGTGACAAATACGATATGTTGTTTATTCTTGATACTCAGGCCAGAAGAAACTGTGACAGGAGTTCTTAGTACAGTGGTTTTCCGTCACATTCTTTATAATATTATATTTTATAGCTTCAACCTATTAAGGGGCTTTAACCAAAGCAAGTAAAGTGACCCAGAGTACACATAAGCCACACCGATATCGTCAGATTAGTAAAATAGCGGTCACCCTAAGCTTTGGAAAATTTCATGTTCATTTTCGATATGTTTTAACGACTGTTAACAATTTTGATGGCTTTAACCCATTCAGTGCCCACTACTGTTCACATTAGTGGAGGGGTTAGTGACCCCACCCACTACCCATACCCACCCTAAGTATCGGAAGATTTTATGCCACTCGAAATACTCCGGCATGGCTTAATGACTTCTATCTATCGGTTACAACTGGGACGGACAACTTTACGTGCCTTCTGAGGCACGGAAGTGCTCAAGAAATTTTTGTCACAATTTTCATAAGGGTATATTTTGTTTCAACTATAATTATAGGAGTACTTACTGATCTACTTTTCATTTCGACGGTACCAATACAACGGTTCACTGCATTCAAGGATGTCACACTTTTTTTGTCTGACCAATTCGTTCGGTTACTCGGCTGTGACTAAGGTCGCACAGCCCTGATTGACTATCCAGTCACATCACAACTATTACTCAATTCAAACAGTTGTTTACTAAGTTGGTTGAATAACTAAGTTAATAAAAATGGGAATGTTTTCTGAAAATATTTTGATAATATTTTTGAGTGTTGCGGCAGGGGTTTACGTCGTGAAAGGTGAGTTTTTGTTTCTTCCTCTTTCCTTGACTGTCCCACTGCAATGTGCGGGTTGCAATTCACTTACTTTTTATTCACTGTGTAACAGCTAATGGGTCATTTGCAGCGATTTTTAACCAGTAGGTAATATAAAACCACCCTCGCTTTGCTTGTCCTATCGGTGTTACAAATATTATCGAGGTCTGTTCAGCTATTTGCACGATTACATAACAAATTTCATCGTCATGTTAATATCCATATCCATACTAATATTATAAATGCGAAAGTCTGTCTGTCTGTCTGTCTGTGCGTCTGTCTGTCTGTGACGTTTTCACGGCTAAACCACCGGTCCGATTTGGATGAAATTCGGAATGGAAATATTTGATGACCCAGAGTCACACATAGGCTACTTTTTTTTAAAAAATCAACCCCTAAAGACTTGAAATAGGGGATGAAAGTTTGCATGAAAAATCTAAACCGTCTGACCGATTTCGATGAATTTTCCCAGGAAGATAGTTGATGACGTACCCCCTTTCCTACTTTCCCGGTTCGCGATATAAACGAATTCCACGCGGGCGAAGCCGCGGGCAAAAGCTAGTTTATTATATTTTGGTACCAAAAAACCCAATTAAGTTTCGTCATTTGGATTTTTTGATATTTTTTTAGTATTGACTTTGTAATGCCCTAAAATACCAACTATTATAATTTCATATAATAAATTCGTAAATATTTAATTTTGGGACAGTCTGTTTAACTTATATCTAAGTATAAAAACAGGTCCCTGAAATCCGAATGATAAAATAATGTTACACTCATAGCACCACACCAGGATCCTCTGTGTTCTGAGGTCCATGAAAACAAAGAGACATCCACATTAAGAACAGAATTTTCAAGTCGTCATTGCTCGCAGGGAATCGAACCTAGGATCGTTCAAACGGCAACTTAGCAAGGTAACCTTTGCGCCAAACGGGCCGTCATGGTGTGAACATGATATTATTTAAATAATTAAATGGAGGCCTCAGTTAAAACCCAATAAAGTCTATTTAAGTTTTTAAGGTTCTCTTTCATTGACATAAAGATTTATTTTATTATTATTATATATTATTATTATTGACACATTAAGGTCGGACTATTTCCTCCATAGATACGACAAAAACTTTTAGCTATCTTGTAATCGTAACTTAAATTGTTAACAGTTTTCTTATGCAGGAAGTTTGTTTAGGAATTTCCTGACTCGTCCATTCATGCAGTGAGGCGCCTGAATACACGGCCCGTAAGGATATCCGCGGACGTAGCCGTTTCTGAAAGTGAAACCATAATTTACATGAGCATTACATAGCAAAGTTAATAGTGGCCCTGAATTAAAAAAAAATCAAAAATAGGGAAGTTGTTGGTTCTACTCCGATTTTAAAAAGATCTTAATTTTATGAGATTCTCACATTTTATTAATAATAATAATAATTAATTTCTTTATTCAGGCTACAATGACCCAATAAATATAAATCTTTCATCTTATTGTATGTTACCTCAGGACTTTTTCGGGGTGAACCGGTTTTGGTGATTTTATTATGTTCGAAAATTCGTGCTTTATTGATACTTATGAGTAAATAGTTATTTATGTATTTTATAAATAAACAACGCTGAACAATCGTACCCCTCACTATATTTCCCTTGGTCTTGGGTGCCACCCGAACACAAAACAGGAACATACACATCAAACTCAATTTTTTTTCTAACTAATAAATGATTTACTAGCTTACATAGAAATTCCAACTCACTAGAAATCAAACCCAGGACCTTCAAAACGGCTTGACAGTTAATTCCCAACTCACTTGCAAAAACACCCAGCGATGCAGTGGGAGCGGCGCTGCGGGAGGGTCATCACGCGGTGTAGCCGGCGCTCGTCAGCCCAGCACGTGTACTCCTCGTAGAACCAACAGGACCTGTGCGTTTCGTCCACGGGACATTCCTTCTCTAAGCAGTTAAACGGTTAACACCTGATTTCGTTAAGGGAATGTTGAAAATTTACGTTGCATCTTTAAATTGAGATAGTTATGACAAATTAACATCGTTTATTGAAACATCAAATAAAATTAAAGAGTTTAATGCAAACTAGTGTCATAACCATCTGGTGGTAGATGTGTTAAATATTGTTTACTATGAGATCTACCCATTGTAAAATATTCGGCTGACGCGTTAAGTCTCTAGAGCGCCGTAAAGTTACAAACATACATACATAGTAACATACACATAACGCCACTTTGTGTTACGTATTCAAAATATCTACTTACATACCCTTTATAATTAGACACTCATATCCCAACAGGATTCCATGTGTCGTAAATGATATGGATAATACAAAAAAGTTTGACTAACATTCGATTCGAGAACACGCATTTTATCTGTCACATAAATGTCTACCACGTCTGCGAATCGAACCTGTGTCCCTTAGATCGCAAGTCACTATGAGCTGGGCTTACTTGTCGAATATAATATGACAGTGGAGCCACAACAGTACCCTCGTCATATCCCATATCTGTCCCGCTGTCTCGAAGTTATTTAGGGTTAAGAAAGGGGCCAAATACATGATGGAGATAGTTTCAATAAATATTTGGAAAATATTGTGAAAAATTTCTTTTATCTTTTTCAGTTTTGTTTTCTTTTTTTTCACTAAAATATAATGTATGACGTCATTTGAAATTGGTCAATGTGACGTCATTTGATTGTGATAATCTGATCAATGTTAGATCTTATTTGGGGAATTAATTATCGTAATATTTTTCGTAAAAATTGACAACTTTTGTTTGTATTTTTCGAGACCTTTTTTTAGTACAATTACGAAAGCCCTAGATCCTTTATTCCCAATATATTTTTGAGCTAATAGTGCCTAAATAATAAAATAATAGTTAAAGCAAAATATTCTTTGGAAAAATAACTTTAATCAAATTACTAATCACCGTTGAATAGCAAAAGAAAACTTACTTAACATCACAGCATTCAGCATGCTTACGAGAATGATCAAGAAAAAAACTTTCAACAATGAAAAATTAGCTTGACTGCAGATCATAGCTGCAGATAGTCCTAGCTAAATCGACCATTTTGACTTATCAATAAAGCGTGTGTTATCATAAAGCGTTTGTCAGATAAAATCTAGGAGGCTTAAATGTATGATTTCGTTATTAATAATGTTTAAATGATGAAAAATATGAGTTGTCACAGATTGTACCTACATTTATTTTGAAAAACCTTTACCTGATTTTTAAAATGCGCGATTTTTTTATAATTATGCAATATATTGCACGAAAAAGCTCATCAACCAGTTACTTACATCCCTTTTTCTATTGAGGTTGAAGCGACAAGAAACTCCCAAGTAGTTTCTTTTCCTATTTACAGTTACAGATTAGACTCACTACTTGTTACGGCTAAAATACGAAACTCACGTCCAAGCTGTTTTATCATGTAGGTATATACCTAATCAAAATCCGCAATTTAACTAATTTAAACTAATTTGCCCATTCCTGGCGTGGAGTAAAGCTCAATACACTAAATAATTAACTTGACAATCATCACCGCATCTGATAATGAGAGCGGGCTTACACATTCAGTGTGGTCTTACATAAAATAGTAGATGATATACGCTGAACGGTTTGATAACAAATTTAAATCTCAACTAATCCTAATTGGAACTACCGTATGTTTTATTAGCCGGTTTGCCTAATAGCGTGTTAAATTTGCACCCATTGGGCATTCTGATAATCCTAATGATGTTCAACATACACGGCGGTTTCACGACTAGTTTGGGCCGATACGTTTTGTGAAACCGTTTCATTAACTGCGGGGTTATTTATAAATTATCACAAATATACTTTCATGAGGAGACGGTTATAGGTACGGGGTTAGGTCACATATTTTGTGATTCTAATAGTTGTGCGTCGGAGTTTATGTTGTGAAGAAAGTTATTAAAAAGCCTTCCTATAAGATATAACCATAGGGTCTATGGTCAACTTTGCCGTGGCCGTAAACTTTAATATTAAAGAGGTTATCATCAATTTTTTGCTAGTCTACAAACAACTAATACCGACCACATTATTTCAAAGATGTCATAGCTGATATTCAATTCACCAGAATGAAGAATGTGATGAAGTACGCTAATAAATACTCCTAACGTTTTAGGAGAAGACCAAAACAGAGCTATGGGATTATAAATTATTGTGGGTTGCGGTGATGAAGATGGTTGATTGATACCTAACATTAAAAAGCAAAAGTATACTTCAGGCATCGCAGTCTTCTTAGTATCTACTCATGAATTTCAAAATACTGCTGAGTCAGACTCTCTTTCATCTATCCATTTATCTTCCAGAAGAATGTCCCGCGAACGAAGAGTATCTCATCTGCGGATCAGCCTGTCCCTTCAACTGCACCGATCCCGAGGGACCCATTACTTGTGCTGAGGAGTGCGTTGAGGGGTGCTTCTGCAAGTCTGGGTACTTGAGGGATGAGAACGGAACTTGTGTCAATGCTGAACAGTGCATTGGAGGTAAGTGGATTTACTTTGAGGAAAGAATAGCAAAAATGTCTTCTTAAGGCAAGATTATTGATAATACACATCTGTTGTCTTTACCTAAACTTCGTTTGGGTCTTAGATACTTGATTGAATTCGATTTGCAATTCTTTTGGTGAGAGGGTGTGAGATCTGCTTGTCAAGTTGGGTATGTTTCAGCAAGGTTTTATATTTCTTCACCAAATTAAAATAATAGTATCTAAGATGAAAAACATCACGATATATCAACACTATTGGAAACGCGCTTAAGAAACTCATTAACTTTCTAGGGCACATATTTTCAAAATCCTTGAGTTCATGGAAACTTCTTACCTAATCACATCGTACTTGACTGACAAACTGTTATGCTAATTACTTTAAAAAATACTCGTTACCTCACCGGGTCACATCACACTTGACTGACAGACTGTCATACTCATTACTTTAAAAAATACTCGGTACCGTGTCCAGGCAAGAACCCAGTCTGCGGGCCGAATGAAGAGTTCCTGTCTTGCGGGACGGCCTGTCCGGCCACGTGCTCGCAGCCGGAGACGCTGCTGTGCGGGCTGGCCTGCAGCATGGGCTGCTTCTGCAAGGCCGGCTACTACCGGGACGAGGGGAATAATACTTGCGTGACGCTGGACCAGTGTCCTGTTGGTGAGTCAGTTAGTATTTGCCTGAAGATATAATCGGTAATTTATCTTCGTATTCATAACTTAGAAGATCAATACATTATCTCCATATATTATGTTCTTATTATCACCATGGGTTGACTGGTAAAGAAAAGCAATAAGCGTTATGTCATCCCCTTGTAAACTCAGTGGTTGTTGCATTGAATATTAAACAAACAAATAAATAAAATCTATGCAACTACCTACTATACCTGAAACTAGCTACTGGTAGATAATATACTCGTATTCCCATGACAGTTTACTTAATTGCTATCACTTTATCAATTTGCTTGGCTCAGCCGATGAATGGTCGTACTCAGACTGAAAGCATTTTTAAAATGACTGACATAATACCTACACAAAACGAGGCATCCAATTGTACCTAAGTAGTAACCGTCATTCATTTATATAAGTTATACTAAAGGAATCACACAAGATAGGATAGTGTAACCATGATAAAGCTTAACCATGATCGTAAAGTACCTAACTATTTTAGTGAGTTAAGAGTAGATACCCACTTTCTAGTCTGTAGTTCGTCGTAGAGGTATTTGTCAGCTACAAAGGACTATTTTGTTTTAAAAGATCGGCATGTACTTAGTCCTCGAATAAAGTTCAACTCAAAATCATGTAGAATACGTAGATACATGCTCGTTTGACTATTTCACAAGAACCAAAAGCATTTTATATTCATCTGTTTTCAGAGCAATGCCTCAACCCAAACGAAGTGTACGATATGTGCAATAAGTCCTGCGAGGCAAGCTGTGAGGATCCAGAGCCTATTTGCACCAAGGATTGTGTTGGCGGCTGCGTCTGCGCACCAGGGCTTCTGAGGAGTATCGAGGGCGTCTGCGTCACCGTGGACAAGTGTCCTGATGGGAACGCCACGGACCCAGGGCTGCTGGGGAAATACTTGAACACAATCAATAAGATTCTGCATTTGACTGCCACCCAAGCTTGATTTGAAGTTCGATGTATGATTAAAATTTTTTTTTTCAATGTTAAATTATTACGTTAATAGGTTATCACGGTTTTTCAGTATCTGTATCCGTTATTGCATTATGTAATTAACTATGTGTGTAATGTATTCTCTAAGTACATAAGTATTTAATAAGTAAGGTAACTGATCGCTCTGTAGATGGGAGACACCTATATTATGTAAAAAACTGTTATTGGGTCTTTGTTTTCAAAATTCTACCTACCAGGTATTTTATTTTTATCGGAGCTGTTCCAAATATTTCTAGAGGTTACAGAGCGAGTGTTGTTTTGTTTGTTAATATTTATTGTTTAAGTTAATTCGTTTTTACATTTTCGTGTCTTACAGAATGTACCTAACAGGGTCCATATTAATTAATATAAAAATAAAATATTTTAGTTCTTATGTTGCAACAAAGTTATTATAGGTTATTATATCTATCGTTAAATCTAATTATTATTTCTTGTTATTTTAAATAACACAAAGTTAAAACAATAAATTAGTATTAAAATTAATATTATTTTATTACCAACAAATATTAAAAATATTTGGTATTCATACTAGTTTATTTGGCCACTAAGCTTGACAACATTGCCACGTGATGGTAAGTGGAGATGAAGTTTAGTCCTCTCCTATATCGAAGGGATCTTGCACTACGCGATTGGCGCAATGTTCATCATTATATGAAACACCTCAAGTCATTTTTGAACATTTATTTATTTATTGTTTATTAAACCTTAGGTATATAAATAATGGAACAAAAGATGGAAATAAGTGTTACAAGTTCTACTTCCGGCACTCCGATATAACCCAACATTAATTATTAATTACAATAACTATATCATTGTGTGTATAATAATTCTGTGTATAATAATTTATACCTACGATTTATTAATAAATTCATTTATTGTTTGAGATTATATAAGTGTTATTGACTTCCGATTTAATTGTAAAGTAAGGTTGAGAGTAGGATATAAATATGGCGGACTAAGGTAGTGCAGGTTATTATTTTTGTATCAGTTGTAAGGGGAAGTTCTGCCCGAATGTATACTTGTAAAATTAATTGGTAATTAAATATAATAATGTTCAAAGTGTAGAGAATAATGTGTATGAGTTGTAATAAACTACGTGAAAACATGCTGCTGAAGTTTATTTTTGGGAAATAACCTAACGATAGGGAAGTTCATCGTCCTTGCTGCAGCCAGTGTGATAGTCATCATCACATAAGGCTAAGAGCATTTTCTACCAGGTAACCGTATCTACACAAATAAAGATATTACCTACCTACAAACCTCACAACAGTAACTGGTTAGCAAGCATTTTATCCGCGACATGTTTTTTCCAAGATTTAAGACCTACCTATGTCGGGATTTGTCGAGATTTGTCCTTCGTTCCGTTTTGCTTCTTGAATTGTCTAAATATTTAAAGAAATAAAATACCTAATGTAAGCGTTGAATTTACAACAATAAATGTAAAATTTTATTTTATATCTTAATATTTTCTATAACCTAAATGACCGATTTTTTAAATGTCCAACTGATTTTCTGAACTTTTAAAATTTCATTGTGGTTCTACCAAAATGGGAATTGAACTTGGGATCCTGCTTAGTTTGCAGGGTAGGTACAATACTAGACAGGTGTTAACAAGCTGTGGTTTCTAGTGTAAGTATGTATAAAGGTGCTATTCGTTTTAATAAAAACCGGTCATTATGCACGTAATAAACTTTATTTATGGCATTATAAATCTCAGCATTGTAATAAAAAGTAAAACCATTACACCGATGTGTTGAAGCGCACTCCCTTTGTTCGGCATCGGCAGGGTTATAATATTTGCGATCTGAAAATAATAAAGGGAAATATTTAGCATTGCCTATAGCTAAACAATCATAATAATTTAATATTCCAAAAATCGTTAAAGTTGAGTAGTAAATGTACTACACATTTTGCAAATAATAAGTATCGAAAATATTTAGATATAACACGCCATCTTTTGGTATCACTTCAAACTAGAATAAAAGTAGGGTACTTCGAACTTGGAACATAAGCAACAGCTAGTCACGCGATAAAAGTTTTGCAATGTAAATGTAGATGGCGTTATAACAAATACATCTTCGAGATTAAGGGCGGCTTTTACCAAATCTTATTTAAAATAAGTTTAACTCATCGTACGTAGGGCATGCAATTATCCGCCCGAATTTACTATCCGGATAATACGGATAGTTCATTTTACTATCCGGATATTATCCGGATAAAACGGATAATACGGATAGTTAATGTTTTTCTAAAAAAATCAACCATAGTATGTATTATATTTACTTTTTCTGTTACCTATAGTGGAACGAATCATAAACCTTTGCATATTTTTGACTTCCTCTTAAGAAAATTCAAAATTATCGAAAATTGAAAGTTATTTGTCTCACTTAAATTCCGAAAATCGAGTTTTCTTCAGATATCCACGTTTTGGGATCATAGGACACTATTCTGACTATCCCCGCGATGGTCTATATTTGTGTGTGTGTCTATTTATGTGAACCTCTCATAATTATTTTTTGATGGCTTGACCAATTAATTTGCGGTTGATGCCATTTGAAAGATCTCCACTGATCTTAGATTTTCTGCAAATTGTATTGAATCGAAAATGAATTGTTAAAGTGATGTTTATGTCTAATAACTTCCAAAATACTGTAACGTTTTGTACCATAATCTCTCAAATCCGCAAAGTACTTAAAAATTTTAAAACTGTTTTTAAACATAACTGCGAGACTTCGTGTCATATATTTTTCCGGGTTGATGCATGAGTTTGCAAAGTGTCCGATATAAGTGCGAAGCAGAAAGCCTTTAATTTCCCCGTCACATTCAAAAATCTTGGTTCGAAATTCTGTGATCAACCGCGTGTCTATTGCCACAGATCCATCTGTCGATGCTAGAAATAACGTATGTACCTCCACTAATACTACATTAAGGTACCTCTGAAAGATTCGGTTTACTAAGAAAGAGATTTTTAAAGGTATCAAGGTAGCAAATGAGCAAACAGCACCACCCTCACGCTGTCATCCATGATAATTGTGACCGAACAAAGATTAAATTAAGGGACTAGGATGGTAAGTCCAGTTAGAAATGATGATAGAATGTTAGTCGGTAAGTGTGAAGACTTGGACAGGGACTGTTAAAGGTTCTCAAATCCTTACAGTGTCTAGACGTGAAAAAAGCCAGTGGTCTTGAGGGTGTTCCAATGAATGTACTAAAAGCCTGTATACTTGATACGTCTATTCCGCCTTACTTCCAAAATTGGATTATTATCAAAATCCTGGAAGCTTGCTAGCGCGCCACCCGTTTTCAAATAAGGCAGCTGTATCGATCTTTGTCATTATTAGCCAATTTCAATAACCCCACCACTTTGTAAGCTTATGGAGGGTATATTAAATTTGTATCTTATTGAATGCCAAAACCAAACTACCTTCTTCGGGACTAATAAGCATAGGCTTAATTGGCATTTTAAGGAAGCTCCCGCTTTGTTTATTCCCCTATCGGAATTCTTGAGCAACCTTTCCTCCAGGTTGTTGTTCCTTGAAGACTCTGGCCGCCACTCTATTTCTACTACAAATATCCAGCTGGTAGGGATGAAAAACCATCTGAACGAGAGCTCCATATTACCGTTAGTGTTTCAATGGGACGATATTGAATCTACTGAATCGTGTGAGATTTAAAGCCATAAAAACAGACGTATCAGTTTACCACCAAGAAGTGCTCATTCATCATGGCTTTCTGCTTTTAAAATATAACAATTAAATACTCTGACCGCCTTTAGTTGTTGGGGATTATAGTTACGTCGCACCTCAACATTGGGCGGTTCTTATGAACTGTCGTTGTCTGTCGAGCACGTAAGCTAAGCAATGCTTCCGAGATGTAGGCTAAGATAAAAAGGTAGTTGAAAATTCAGTCAAACTATTTTTTGGGTCATATACCATAAAAAATGTGGTAGAAGTTGCAGAGGCAATCTCCAAATAACCAAATAAAACATAAAATATTATATTTTCGTAATATTTAAGCAAACAAAATGTCTCCAAATGGTCAAATAGTATGAAATTATTACTATCCGTTTTATCCGTTTTATCCGGATAATAGGTCTTCTATTATCCGGATAGTATTTTCGGGCGGATATCCGGATAATACGGATATCCGGATATCCGGATATCATGCCCTAATCGTACGTATCTTACAAGTCTATAATAAGTAAACAAAGTACTAGGTACATAATTACTTTTCCGTTTTAAACACTAATCTAGATTCAATTATTTCTAGCAAAATCATCGTCGTCTTGGATAGACGAAATCTTCGAAAGAACTTTTCTCCGTCAGGGTTTCAAACTTTGATCTTGCCTCAATAACCCTGATATCTCGAGGCCTGTTCATATAGTTGACAATTTCTTCATCGTCGTCATTAATCTCATCAAATAGGAACTCAAACAAACTCATTATTCTTTTCACACTCAAAGTTTTCGAAAATTATTCACGACCAAAATCGAACCTCAAATACAACTGCTAAATACGTTTAGCAGCTTAAACAGCGATTTTTGGCTGTTTAAATTTGACAGATCGATAATCATGTTTAACTTGTGGTGCAAGACAATTTGTGTAGTTAAACAGAATTTTGTGCTTAAATAAAATTTTAAACATGTTTAACCGCTTGGTAAAAGTCGCCCTTAATATTTAAACTATTGAAAGTAATAAAAAAACGAAAATATTCAACAGTTATGGCGTTTGTTAAAAATTATCGTAGGTTTTATTCAAAGGTAATGTACCAACAAACTTAATGTTTTTTAAAACTGCTTTGACAGTGTTCACGCCCAAAGCGGCATTATAAGTACTTGAATCAATTCAATGAAAAATGATTGAAAAAAGAAGCAAAATTATGTTAAGAAAGGAGTCTTCCCACCGACGTCTCGTCGAATGCTACGCCCGCCTATTTTAATAATTTTGATTTACAAACAAACCCGAACTTCAAACGCCATCGAAAACGTCGTGTTGGGGAGATCTCACCGCAGTATTGCGCCCGCGAGTGCAATTCTTCGATAAAAATATTTAATTGTGAAACGTGCTAGTGAAACCAACGAGATATTGTATTAACACTGCTGCAACTGCTGTAAGGGAAGATTGGAGCTGTCTACGCCTCGGGTCTGCGCAAGGTCATACCGGCGAGAGGCCCAGGTCAGTGCGCTTGCTATATTATATCCAACCATACCAATCCCTACCTACAATTATCTCTTCCCCGCAATCTACAGTCCCCTGCTATATTCTCATTAAGTATAACCCGCCGCTACCGGCCCGGCCTTCAAAAGGTTCTCACCCTCATCCTTCAATACTTTTAAGTACCTATGTTTAGCCATAACTCATAGCGATAAGAAGCCCATTAGGAGTTTATTGCTGTCTCCATCTTACAAGACTACCCACGGTATGTAGGTACGACGTATTTATTTATTTTTTAATTAATAATTAGTTAAAATTAATAAACTAAGTAATCGTTGTCTGTTTATGAAAAATACTGAAAAAATATAGTAGGTATTTTGGTTTTCCGACCCCTAAATTTCCTCATAACATTCATACCCGATTTTTTTGAAAACATATAAACTGACCTAATGACGCAACGAAAGTGAGGTCACCTTTTTGTACTCCTCCTCCCGAATGCCGTAGGTCAGGTAGGAGTAGGAGAGGAAGTCGGTGCGGTTTGACACCAGCTGGAAGACCATGCTCTGGGAGCCGGCCTGGCCGCGGATCAGGTTGAACTCCACTTCTCCCGACGCGTCTGTTGTCGCTGAGACCTCTAGATAGGAGATCACGTAGCCTTTCTGTAAGGAAATACATAGGTAAATATAATAACACGCCGCCGCTAGTTGCATGAGCTCCCGCGTGCAATACCGTATTTTATCCCCCCACTGTCCGTTTACTTTTATTGAAACAATATCTCATGGCACCCCTCCGTGGTCTCGGTGGTGGTGGTAAAGTGGTATATCAAGTATTGTGAATTGTATATTCCACTTGAAGACTGCTGATTTTCAGTGCAACCCTCTTTCACTTTGCGTAATTACGCCCTATATTGACAACTAGCTGACTGGGCAGACGTCTCTAACCAGAAGTTTCTAAGATTAGCGCGTTCAAACAAACAAACAAACTCTTCCGCTTTATATAATAAGTATATGGTATAGAAGTGGCAGTGGTCTACAATAATATTTTTTATTCATTCCTGGCTATTTCCATGAAACATGTGGACTCATCTGTTAAAAGTGAATAATGAATGCCGAGGTAGACCCACTTATATACATCCGGGCCTCCATAAATTAAATCAATTCAACTTGATTTTGGGATATTTCCCTTCGTCCTTGTCGCATGTAGTAAAATAAGTATAATTATGTTATCTCCTACTTTCCTGGTGTAACGTCAGATAAACGATTTCAATAGGTTCCTTCTAGCGGTATAAATAGTAACGACATAACCTAGGTAGGGGAATTGTGCTTAAGATGACATACTTTTTCTTTCAAGGGAAATATTTAAAATAATTTTAGTCATATGAGATCAGCATCTTGCGTATATTCTAAAAGGTATCATAATCAACAAAATTATTTAAAATTCAGAACAATCAACGTCATATTAACTTTGAAAACAAACATCAATGGCACTTAGGTTGACATGTGTAAAATGACATATGTGTAGGATAAGATGACATGGTACATTGCCACCAACTTATCTCTGAAATTGCAAAAGTTGGAACTAATGCCGTCATGTTAAAAAGTCATTCATAAGTACAATGTGGTCATTCGTCTGTCAGTAACTACTTCTCGAATTGCGTCCGACAGCGCCTCTCTTCATTTCAGAGATAAGTTGGTTACTGTATGTCATCTTACACCTTAAGGGTATGTCATCTTATCAATGCTAAAAGCCAGACCATTCGATTGTCCCTCACAGCTTCAATAGCCTTTTTTTTCGCGTCGATGTTCATTAGTAAATGCCAGGCATTCTGTATAAAAAAAGAAAACAGGTAAGTTTTCCTATCCTATTTTACACGGATAAGATGACATAGTATGCCATCTTACACCCACGCCCTGTATGTCATTTTACCCAACGGTCACAAAATTATGGTTTAAATTGTCACGACCATACTTTTTACGTTAGGATGCGTTTTTAGCTATATTTGTGCAGTTTAATAACCCATTTTTACAATTCAAATTAGTTTAAAGTAAAGACCCTTACCTTACATGTATTTTCACCATCAAACAAAACCGAAAGCAAACTTTTGAGCATGTCAAAATCACAAAAACGTGCACTGCTTGCCAGTCCGCGTTCTTAATCCGCCATACTGAATTTGAGTACTAGCGACATCTATGTAGACTCCCGTTAACGTCACAATTGCACTCTTAGCGCGAATATTTAAAGCAATATAGTAGGTGTGTCATCTTACCTGAGTATGCCGTCTTGAGCACATCTCCCCTACGGGTTGGCCTACTAACCCCTCGACCAATTCGCACTGGAGCAGCGTGGTGGAGAATACATTAGGTCTTCTCAGATATGGGAAACACTAACTCAGTAGTGGGCCATTAATAGGTTTAAGTCAATATACATATCATTAGGGTTTAATTTGAATGCTTTAGCATTTGAGATATACTTACGTTGCGATGTCAAGAAATTAATCCATCCTGTCACACCATGTCTCACTTTGTTGTATTCCCCTCCCTCGCAATAAGTGACGTAATTTATGACCTCTTCAACATAGATTGTCAGAGAACGTACAGCTTATACCTGGATTAGCAAAATATTGCACGAGAGCGCTTCAAATAACGTGTATGTGAATGTGAACAGTAATTCCATAATAATCCTTCTGGATTATCGAATTTTCACGGTAAAACGGATAATTCTGTGTTTTGAGGTATGATACAAATATCATTCCAGAGCATCAACACGTAAATTTTCGCAGGAATAAGTAGAATTGACAACGAATAGTAAATAACTTTGAGTAATTAAAAAGAGCAGGCAGCACCGCCCTTCCAATGTCGCCAGTTACAACGGTGACCGACTTAGAACAAGACTCAATTAGTACGTCTCGTTCTAATTCGGTTACAAATGCGTCTATCCTTGAGGAGTGAGATGATCGCCTCTTAAAAGTTGTAACCAGCTAGAGAGCTTATTCCCCTTTCTATCCGGAACACAATTGCCTTTAAAACAGTTGTTATGAAATGTCTGTGGAAATAACAAAAATACCAACTATGCGACCATTTCCGCTTAGACTAGAAGTTTTTTAGTCTAGAAGACTTTACTACCGTTGAAACAGTTTTTCGGACTAGAAGTTTATTAATGTACCTAAATTGATTTAAAAGAGGTGCTAAGGAATTTGTTTAGCCTTTCTTCTCCATGCATGAAAACTGTCAATGACTGAAAATGCTGTGCAGAAGTGTATTGACAAAATACAAACATGAATTAGTAATTTTGACTTCGACTTTTCCTTTGATCTTGTCACTGACGATACTTTCTCATAATAATATAATTATTATGCTTTTGACTTAAATTATTTAACGTTAAATACCTAATCTACGTAATGTCGACAGCCCTATGTTACCGCGATACGTAAATTACTTTAGTCCATTACACGCAAGATAATAAGATCTTAAGAACCCTAATGCGGTGTGCGTTACGATGGTAGGAGAGCGTGTGAAGTAGAAATTATACAGTAAATAATTATACTGTCTTGTTAGTAGGTCTGAGGTATATATACCCTTGGAATTGTTTTTTTTAATGTAAGAAGCAGAGATATGAGCATACGATCCACCTGATGGTAAGTGTTATAGAAGATGATCAATATCATCAAAGGCTATCTATAATGCGTAAGCGGCTAAAAAGAATGGAAGCGAAATATTAGGGCCCGATATAGGTTAAAGACCTATCTATCTACCTCTCTATCTATCTATCTATAGATAGACAGGCTAGACTAGACCGGTAACAACTGAGATCGACGGTGTTAAATGCCCTTTGAAGCATTTAAACATAGAAGAACTTTTCAAATTACTAGTAAAAAGCTTAGACCCCGTGGTTAATAGGAATCAATAATAACATATGATATGGTTCGCATTATTACAGATCTTCCCATGGGAATTACATATTATACCTCGATAAAAATTAGCTCACGTCACTCTCCAGCCTATTAACTATATCCACACACAAAAAACCATAACACAAAGAAAGGCAAACACACAATATAAGTATGGATATGGCGTATATCCACACACAAAAACCAAACCATTAACACAAAGAAGGACAAAGACATAATATTATTATGGATAAAATCACCCTGGCTGTGGCGGTGATGCTGACGAAGAAGGGATCGTAGTTGTTCCTGTGGCGGTACCGGTCTGATCCTCCGCTCATCGGCAGGGAATCTGGAATGGAATTGCACATTCGATAAGGTTCAACTTCACGATAACACTGTAAAATAATACATATGTGTAATGTGCCTTATAATTTCCATGCTCTCACAAGTTGTGCAGGGAGGATGCTGCAGGCAGAAGCTAGTTTCTAGATGGCAGATCGTAACTAATGTGTCCATTCATCATCCACGTATTCAATTCTTGATTCAGAAAGGGGGGCAAAGATCTTGATTTTTAAGGGTACAATCACCATAAGTATTTCATCCTGGGTTTAGGTGTAATTGAGTATCCTCCCGATGACGACACTATAAACTATAACGCATTGGTTTTAGATGTCAATCGATAGCTGATAGCAGTTGTTTAACCATAAAATCTGAATGCTTTCGGTTGTCATAATAAATTCCTCTTATAATGAACAACCAGGACGAATGCCTTATAATGTCCATTAAGTAACTTTGTCACTATGCCCCATAATTCTTTTAATTTTATATCACGGCTGGTGTATCAGCTGTGAAGATTCCACTCACATCATTAACATGAATAGGTGTGCGTAAAAGAATGCAAATATTCATGAAAGATTTAACAGCCATTTACAAGATAAAAAGTAGGTTATATTTTGTGGCGGGAATATTCGCCCCTATTTTCAGGGTTTGAATGATGAGGCAATTATTACGTGTTTGTGTTCTACGATGTTTTGAGACAGGTAAGTGATGGTATAAGTACAATGAGATTTGTGTAGAAGTACTTTGAGGGTTCTATGTTTTATCTAAACTAAATCTCGGCTTTCCTTTCTGTGTCTTCGCAGAATACTTGAGTTTTTCGGATAAATTTCCAGAAAAGATGGCCAGAACTTAGAACAACTTATGGTAACTGGCAAACTTTCAAGGTTGATGGTACACGAACAAAAGAAGGCACGTGGCACCTGCTATTGCTATGGGTACCAAAAAATATTGCACTGCACCGGCCCGAATACCGAGTTCACAGTTCTGCATACATAATTATTAGACCCAGTCACTCCGTACAGATGTAGCAATATTCGCTTAGGTATGACCAGTAACACCGCTTACCCACTACGATATTATGTATAGTCCCTTATTGGAATAATTGCGTGTTGACAACTTATCCTGCTTCATCCATTCATGAGGCCAGGCCACTTCACCGTTTATGCGGCTGAAATAGGTCAGGGCATTCCTAACCCATTTTCCATTTATCCATTTACATTATCAGTATCACTTGCGTATTCAATCGTAGTTTTAGATAAACAATGCATTGATAAAACCTCGATAGAAATGGCAAAAATTGGAACTAACGCCGCCATGTTAAAAAGTCTTGCATAAGTACGTTGTGGTCATTCATCTGTCAGTTGTACCTCTCGAAATGCGTGCAATGATTGGTTAAATGCGTACGACAGCGGCGACTCTTCATTTCAAGGTTAAGTTGGATTTTTTTCTTTTTTTTATGGAATTAAGATAGCAAACGAGCATGCAGCACCACCTTCCGCTGCCACCCATGACAATTACTGTGACCGATCCAGAACCAGACTCAATGAGTCTCGTTCTAATTCGGTCACAGATGCGTTGCTACCCCTGAGGACTGAGATGGTCGCCTCTAAAAAAGTGTAACCGGCTCCACTCCTTCCTATCCGGAACACAATTGTTCTTAAAACAATTATTACACGGTCTGTTAAATTATTTTCTGTCTGCACTTGTCATAGGCTAGCATTGATCATTGTGGTCAGTTGGTCTTTAGGTTTGGTCTCTGGTCTTTTGGTGTTAATATCCGACGTAAAAAGAGAGAATTTGTGTGTTTATCTGTGTCTGTGGCATCGTAGCTCCTAAGCAAACGGCTCACTAGAGTTTGCTTAGGGTGTAGCTAGTCATTTTAGTAGTAAACGAGCATGCAGCACAATCCTTCCGGAGCCAATATAACATTCTTTCAAATCGGGAGTAGAAAGGATAGTCAGGGAGCAAAAGATGTTGTAACTTACAACGTTAGTTGATTCGTTCGTTAGTAGGTTTGAAGATTGCAGCAGGGACTTGAAGTAATAATTAGTCATGTAGGTAAGCAGTTACTTGCCGATAATATAAAAAATACATACGGTCATATTCAATCCCGACTTTGAACTTCTGTGTCTGGTACCACGAAGGGAACGCTAACACAAAAGAACTTAAGAACACACACAATAAAACACTTTGGAACATCTTGACAACTGCACACAAGTCCAGTAGTGGGTGGAAATGATCTCAGTGGCACGATAACGGTCTCGATATCGATCGATAAGAGGTATAAATCGAAATATGTGGATCTTGAAAAGATTCTTTCGCAACGGTGATAACCGTATCTCTGCAATTGTTGGGACTTGTGTGGTTAACAATAAAAGTGTGTATCTGCCATTGAGGCACTTTTAGTACATAGTATCTCAAGGGTATCTGCCAAATTTTATACCTATAGCTGCCTTCTGTCCTACAACGATCTTTTGGCGCGTGGCTGACGTGAGGGTGACAGAGGCAGCGCCTTACAGGGAAGAAAAACTAAGGCGCTGTCTCTGTCAACCTCACGTCAGTCACGCGCTAAAAGATGCTTGTAGGACCCTAAGTTTTTGTTTGTCTATTAGTCAGTGTCTACTATAAAATGTTAATTTAACTAACGTTAATTAACATAGACTTTCTTGCGGATTTTACATGATATAATATTAATATGTAAACGATAATAAGAAAAAAAATACATTACTTATTAAATAGCATTCAGAATACGACATCTGCTTAGGTTTAGTAGATAATTGAGATCCACATAATCCATCGCCCCGCAGCAGCTACCCTAAGGTAATCCGTAAATCATTATCAGAAGTTATAACTTATTGAATATGTACATGAAAGATATAGCTGAGAAAAAGTGTTATTAAACAATGAATCCTATTATAATGGTTGTTTGTTTAATCGTCTATTTAATTGTTTGTGAGATTAATTTAAGAAACGGATAAACCAACTTTAATGCTGCCTTCATTCATGTATTGATTTTCGAACCAATTTAGAAAAAAACATATGCCAATTTAAATAATCCATTCAAATATTTTTTTCAGCGTGGACAGTAAAGCATTGGTTTCGACAAACGAAGCGTGGGCAATTATTATGTAGTTATTAGTGTAAATAAAGTTGTCAATACCAAATTCTCAACAACTCTCATAACAACACAAGGCGGGAGTAGCATCGATGTATCGTTGACAGATTTGGTCATCATCGTATTTTTAGTTATATTATTACTCGAAAGATAGTATTGTTAGATCACGTGGCTTATCTTAAGTCTATTCCGGTGGTTCTCAAAATTTACCTACTTAGATAAAATATGTAAGACTAAAGTCGCCACGATTTAAGATTTGACAGATGCCATTCATTCATATAAACTAACTGTTTAATCAAATAATTCATTTACATAATACGCTTTAGTAGTGTATTGATTTTTTTTGTACTGTCATCGCGATAACAAACGTAAAATCAGGTACCTAAGTGGTCAACGTTCCACATGAAAAGAGAATGCAGAAAGCCACTAATCTTATGTAATAATGCATAAAAAATGTATAAAATTAATACGTAAAACAATACTTAACATAAGCTGCTATAGGTATTGACACTACCATGTGTTTGACGCGACGTGACATGACGTCTAAAATAAGTCCGTTCACATCATTACGTTCACAGTGTTAATGACGTAACTCTTTATTTAACGTATCTCATAAATTAGGATGAACTTCAAGTGCAAAGCGGATCTCTAGTATGAATATTATTGTTTATTCACATATTATTATGAATGAAAATGGGGGAAATATTCATATTTATTCACATATAAAATTATCAAGCCACGCAGTTGCCTATTTCGCTAATGTATTAGCGGTGTGAAATAGTTGATATATTTCACTTGCACACTTACAAATTAGGTAAAGTATACAAATTAGGTGAGAGTTTGGTAACAAATTTTCTCCCTGTTTGTCAACTGGGTTTTGTAAAGTTGTTTACACACAGGGCGTTTACCAGTTACACTTTTTATAGAGGCGACCATCGCATTCCTCAGGTGTAGCAACGTATCTGTAAGTTCTGTAACTGAAAGTTCTAATTCAGTTAACAAGATTTGATCTGATTTCCTACAACATAAAATAAAAATTTGTAAAACAGATGTTCAAGAGAGTAAAATTTGCATAATAAATACTTTTTAACTGAACTAGACCAAACTCGATAAAGGGAAAAGTACTACACTTTAAATTCTACTACAAAATTAAGTGCCCCTACTAATATTATAAATGCGAACGTAATTCTGTCTGTCTGACGCTCATTCCACGGACCTCATGAAGACGGTCGCTGCACTGTTTAATAATGTATTACCCTTTTCTTTTATAAATTCCTGTATCAGGGGCCCCTGTGCTTTGTGTGATTTATTACAAAAAAAAACATTCACCGGCCGTTGTTTTGAAATATGAAATGAACAGTTTTCTTCTCAACCCATCATGGCCCACTATTGAGCACGGGTCTCTTTTCAGAATGAGAAGGTTAAGGCCGTAGTCCACCACGCTGGCCAAGTGCGGATTGGCGGACTTCACACACCTTTGAGTTTTGCGAACTCTCCGTCATGCAGGTTTCCTCACGATGTTTTTCTTCACCGTTTGTAGCAAGTGACATTTAAATGCTTAAAACGCACATAATTCCGAAAATACAAAGGTGCGTGACCTGGGATTTGTACCCGGACCCTCCGTACAGAAGGCGGAGTTCTTAACCACTAGGCTATCATCGCTACTATGAAATGAACAGTAAATAAGCCTATATCTCCGAGCCCAGATTGCTGGCTGGAAAACAATGAGCCAATGGCTCTGACAGTTGGCTGCTATTGGGGAGGTTGGCTGCATTGTTTAGTTAATGTTTTGAATTTTTCTCTCTTATTATGTTGGCTATTGTTCTATTGCTGTGAACTGAGAATTTTAATCAACTACATAAAGTTTGTTACTTCATTTGTAGACTATCTCGAAAATTTCAGAGAAGTGTACAAAAAAATAGGTGTGTTGTAAAGTTTTAGTGTTCAATTTAACGTTTTTTTGAAAAATAACTTTCAGTCTTCTAGTGCAGAGTCCAAATGAATCTAGAAAAAAATAATAAACAAAGTACGTTGTTTTTTTTTTTGCAAAATATTTAGTAAGCAATATTAATGTTATATTTTTGTAATCTTTCATGTATTATTTATTGTTGTTTCCTTATATGCTTGTTTTATCACTAGAGTATATTGTGTACTCTACTATATGTATGGTTAATGATGATCCAAAGGTTTTCATTGTAGTGCGGTGCGGCGCCACTACAGGTAGGTAATATAATAGTTATAATAGTTAATTATTACTCAATTATTTTATAGGTACTCCATGAATAAATGAGGTTCTAACTGCTGCGTTTCATCAGCTACTCTAGTCACCATAAATAGTACATTCCTCAAATCAACACGCCTCACTCGGTCGAAAATTACGAAGTTCATTTTAAACCCTCTAGTGACTAGCACAGTTGTAGAGGGTTTTTGAACTGTCATTGTTTTTAGTGTTATTGCTATTACTGTTATTGTTATTGTTATTACTGATAGTATTACAGCTGGAAACTTGTCAAATATTCTCACTTTTGAGACGGTTCTGCTGGTCTTTTGTCTCCATGGTTATGACGATACAGCCTGAGAGTCAGACAATCAGAATTTTTATTATCCGCGGCGTTAAAAGTTTAGAAGCGAAGTTTCTCGCCGAATTTTTTTTTAAAGAGAAAAGACGCTCAAGCCCTGTAGTGGGAATCTTGAGTTTTTATTTGTGATAATGACTTCGCTTCCCAATATCATCCTATTGGAATACTAAACACGATTTCTTTTTGCCTGTATCCTTTGTAATATTATGAGTTTCATAAACGCTACACGTGAAAAACCCTTATCAACTAACAAGTGTTTAATAAAATCTAGTTTGTAAATTCTATTAATCTATTAACCTCGCTCAAATACAGAAATTCTCGCGCTCTGCGAATTGCTAATAATTTAAGCTTGCTCTTGTCCTCTGTGAGGCGATAGACGATAAGATGTTTTTGTTGTAACTCAACCAATATTATAAGTCATAAGTAGTCAAGAGGAACTATGAAGTCACGAAATGAGGGCCCGAGTCTAGCAGTAGCACCTCAGCCGGGAATCAAACCCGTGACCTTTCGCTTCTAAGCCAGGATCAACATCAGTTAGCCTAACTCTCCCAAGAAGTATTTTTACCTACTCTTTAAGATTCATCATCATCATCATCATTGCAACTATAGGTTACAACTCCCCCCCTGCTGGGCACACTTAATATTATGGCTCCTTAACTAATTTTCAAGTAGACTCGTAATAAAATTAACATCCAGTATAATATTACACTTATGAACGATTTTGCAATTTTAATCCTTGGTACATTATAGTATTAGTACTCACCATGCGGTGATAGCGTAGTGGTTAAGAATTCGGCCTCCTATTCGGAGGGTTCGGGTTTGAATCCTAGGGCACGCACCTACTCTGACTTTTCAGAGTTATGTGCGTTTTAAACATTTCTATGTCATGTAATACAAAGGGTGAAGGAAAATATCATGAGGTAACCTGCATGCCGGAGATTTCGCCAAACTCGAAGGTGTGTTAAGTCACCCAATTCACACTTGGCCAGTGTGGTGGATTATGGATTTAACCTTCTCTTTCAGAGAAGAGACCCGTGCTTAATAGTGGGCCATGATGGGTTGAGATGAGGTTGATGATGGACTAATTTTGGCCTTATTCCTAGTACTTATTCACTTTAAAAGATCACATACTTAGCCTAAGAATATTTATGACACTATTGTTAACAAAGTCAAAGAGATCTCTCGGCTCCATAGCCCTGTACCCCTATTATGAGTTGTTGTAGTAAACGTCAAAACTGTTACTATTGCAGTTAACGTTTAGAATTTGTATGAGAATCCGTACAGCGCCTCTAGCGGTTACGATCGAATAGTCTAATACTGTAGTTACATTATGAGCTATTATGAGTTTTGGAAATGAAACTACAGCGGGTATCGTAAAGACGTGAGACGGTACAGTTTCCGTTACGTTATGTTGGCATCCATGAGTAATACCTCTCTCATTCTTTTATTATGATGTCAACAAGGATAGAACGAGACCCTGGCCAGCGAGCCAACATTTGAGAAATTAAAAAAACAAGTCTATGGATGCTCTATAACCCGACTAAATTAGGAAATGTGAAAGAAGAGTGGAATTAATGGCGGTTTGGTACCTTTTCAATTTAATTACATTAGCGTTCTGCGTCAGTCGCATTCAGTGTCAAACTGTGGTGTCAAAGTGTTGCTAACTTTGATGTTTTAAATATCTAGATGGGACATCGAATCCGCGAAAACGTGTCAAAAAATTGTGGCTAACTGTTAGCCACAATTTTTATATTTTTAGCAACTAGAAGTGAACGCAAAATAAAAATCACATTTAACAATTAATTACACGCAAATTTAAATGACAGGATATTTAGTTTAACCATTCAAACGAGCAGTGGTTCCCCTTGCCAAGTGAACTCGACGTGAATTGCCCGCAGACTGAGCTCGCCAACGCTTATATAGACTTCATAGCTTCATACTGACAGGAAATACGTCACTCTTCTCCTAACAATATCATTACGCACACATAGACAATAGACGAACGGGTAAAACATCGTCTGCACGCACACATGCTTGATAATGTTGCCTTGTTTTTTTTTGTTTTCATTGTAGGGCGACGCTCAATCTAGACATTTAAAACATCAAAGGTTGCTAAATATTTTGTTGATCTCGCAAGTTCAAAATTTCATTATTTTCATCTCTGCGTTCGGTTGCGTGAATCATTTGCCAAGCAAAATAGTGCCTAGCCATGATTTTGTTTAAATATACAGCAATATTTAATGACATTTAATTTCGATAGTGACTTTTCACCTTAGAAAATAGCGTGAGTGCCGTAACTACTACGGGTAACGTAATTTACTATAGCATCTGTCAAATTTGTGACTCGTAATACCAAATTGTAAGTAAAACATGACCGCAAGTACTGTATTTAATAGAGTTATGCGCATTTACTATTAAAGCAGCGTTTTCACGATAGCATCAATAGTAACGTTTTTTGCGTTTACTACAACAAACTCATAATAGGGGTACTGAAGTTGTAAATTGTACGTGGCGCAAAGATACTGCTATTTTGTGGAATATTTAAAGGTTGACTCAATATCTGCACCTGAGCTTCACAAAAAATAAGCGTCTGTATTTTGTTACCAAGTCATTTCTGAGCTGTATAACCTAGTAGTGTCTAATTCGAATCTCACATAGTGGCCATCTCATTCCTCACTGAAGTAGTAGTTTGACGACCTGGATGGCGCAATGGTTAACACGCCGGATTGCTGTTCCGAGGGTCCTCGGTTCAATTCCCAGCGTAGGAAATTTGAATGATGAGTTTGAATTTCCGTTCTCGGTCTGGGTGTGTGTCCTTGTCTTGTGTGTTATCCATGGCACCCACGACATAGGGAATCCTAGTGTGGGGCTAGGAGTGTGAAGCGATATAAAAAAAGAGGTTCGTCGCAGTTATCATGGGCGGCAGCGGAAGAGTTTATTTACTTACATAAAATCTCAGACTTCTTCAGATTCCTTTTTATAACTTTTATAACCCACATCTACTAAAAAATTATATTTTGATTAAGAATATAATTTTGCATCTACAACATTTAAAAATTTACCGTTCGTCATTCGTCTCAAGTCGGTTTTGCATCTAAGCGCTTCCAGCGTTAAATTTCCCTCGAAAATGAAATCAAAGTGCAAATTGAACTAGCTCTTAAAACGAAGACGCCGGTTTAAATTCTACATAGAATAACTTAATGAAATTTCACAAAGACTTCATTTAAATTCTCGATAAGCTTAGAACATTTGTATAAGAAATGTGCAAAATTGTGCATGATTCTACTTCGCAGGTTCTAGCGTACAAGGATTCAATGGTGTCCATAGTATTGAGTTCGATTGCCACAGAGACAGAATTTTGATCAATTTTCTGTTTGGGTCTAGGTGTTTTTCTCAATTATCTCCTGGATCACGACGTCGAATACCCTAGTGTGGAATATCAGTTTGTAGAGGTGTTCTTTTGTATTTTGTGAGTAAGTGATATTATCATTGCACTTTCTCTTACAGCAAAAGCCTATTCAGACTGAAAAGACTTTTAATAAGTAATGCTCTTTGCTCTTTAGACTACACTGCTATTTGGTCTCAGGTGGATCCTAAGTCAAGCATTAATTTATATGAGAGAGTTGGTATTTTACACGTTTTTTGCTGTAGTCTCCACAAACCAACATTGGAGCAACGTGGACCCAATGACTCAGGAGGTCTACCTTCGAGTAACGCTTATATACTTACTTGCTTACATAGTAACCCACTTAGGTAAGCTTATATACTTACTCACTTATATACCTACCTACTCGCTTATATACTTACCCCCTTATATACTTACCTGCTTATATACTTACTAGCTTATATAATTACCCGCCTATATACTTACCCGCTTATATCCTTACCTGCTTATATACTCACTCGCTTATATACTTACTCGCTTATATACTTACCCGCCTATATTATACTTACCCGCTTATATTCTTACCCGCTTTTTTACTTACCCGCTTATATACTTACTCGCTTATGTACTTACTCGCTTATATACTTACTCGCTTATATACTTACCCGCCTATATACTTACTCACTTAAATACTTACCAACTTATATACTTACTCGCTTATATACTTACCCGCTTATATACTTACCCGCTTATATACATATTTACACGCTTATATGTATACTTACACGCTTATGTACTTACTCGCTCATATACTTACGAGTTACGTACGCGTGAGCGATTGAATGAGTGAACGAGTGAATGATTGAACGATTGAATCACTCATTCACAACAATCAATAATACAAAAACAATACAAAAATCATGCGACAAGGGGAAAAAATCGAGGGTTGTAACCCCCTCTATTTCCGTGGTCCGGGGGGTGATTTGAAAAAGTACGGCTTCGGTTCCATTTTTTCCCCTTGTCGCATGATTTTTGTACGGCGTTGCGGAATAATGGATTAGAAGCTATATTGAAACAGTATGAAACTGATGCCGTACAGAATCAATTGACCAAATTTACCCTGGAATTTTCAAAAAATCAAAAAAATTTACCGACTTTGTGGCGCACCATTTTTTTACGGGACTGCGCGCTTTCTTATTATTTTTCATGGATCTATCGATGGTGAAAATGCCGTACAAAATCATATGACCAAAATGTACTCCCTCTACCTTAGGATTGCCAACCTCAAATTTAAAAAACCAGGATTTGCAGTTGGAGAAACCAGGACAATTCAGTTTGAAAACAGGACGCAGTAATAGATTTGCAATAGTTAAATTAATATCAAATAAAAATAGGTGAAATGAAATTCAAGTAATTAAAATAATCATAATATGTTTTAATAAACGTATTTTAATAAAATTATACGAGTTGAAAACTAGTTATTAAAATATAAAACAAACACTTTAGTTTGAAACAATTTTTTTTTAATTTAGGTTATTTATATTATCTAATAAATTCTTATATTATAAACTAGCTGTGCCCGCGGCTCGGCTCGCGTGGAACTCAAGTGTGTCACAAAGTTTTTCCCGCATAAATCTCGATCCCGCGAGAAGTCAAAAACAAAAAGTAGCCTATACAATGCGCCATAACCTCCTCTATCTCCCACTGAAAGTCCCATAAACATCTGAACCCGCGACCTCGTTCCCACATAAGCGATTTTGCGCTGCGTGAATTCCAGGGTAAAAAGTAGCCCGTACATTGCTCTACAACTTCCTCTATCTTCCATTGAAAGTCCCATTAAAATCTAAGCCCACTATTTCGCCCATAAGAGTTTTTCCCGCGTGAATCCTGATCCCGTGGGAATTCCGGGATACAAAGTAGCCTATATGTTACTTCACAACTTCCTCTATCTCCCAGTGAAAGTGTAATAAAAATCTAAACCCATTACTTCGCGCATAGGAGTTTTTCCCACGTGAATCCTGATCCCGTGGAAATTCCGGGATAAAAAGTACCCTATATATTACTTTACAACTTCCCCTAGGTATCTCCCAGTGAAAATCCCATAAAAATCTAAGCCCGCAACTTTGCGCATAGAAGTTTTTCCTGCGTGAATCGTGATCCCGCGGGAATTTCGGGATAAAAAGTAGCCTATATGTTACTTCACAACTTCCTCTATCTCCAAGTAGTGAGTCCCATAAAAATTTAAGCCCGTGCCTTCTCGTATAGGAATTTTTCCCGTGTGAATCCTGAGCCCGCTGGAATTCCGGGATAATAAGTAGCCTATGTGTTACTCCAGAACTTTTTCTATCTCGCAGAGAAAATCCCATAAAAATCTAAGCCCGCAACTTTGCGCATAGGAGTTTTTCCTGCGTGAATCATGATGCCGCGGGAACTCCGGGATAAAAAGTAGCATATATGTTACTTTACAACTTCCTCTATCTCCCAGTGAAAATCCCATAAAAATATAAGCCCATTACTTACTTCGCGCATAGGAATTTTGCCCTCGTGAATCCTGATCCCGCGGGAAATTCTGGGATAATAAGTAGCCTATATGTTAGTTGTGGTTGTGGTTTAAGACATTTATTCTCATAAAGACATCAAACGTCACTTACATGAGAACTTAATCTACATACAAAACATTTATAAAGTTCGTCGTCGTCACACTGGCAAAGTTATAATAATCTAAGTTGAAAGTTGAACTTATTTTTAGGAATTCACTGGCATTGTCTTTATTGTAAATTCTTAATAATGTATTGAGCAAGTTCACTCTTAAACACGTTATACGACTTTACATTACAACTTCATTTAGGTATCTCCCAGTGAAAGTCTCATAAAAATCTAAGCCCACCACTTGGCTTCGCGCATAAGAGTTTTTCCCACGTGAATCCTAATTCTGCTGGAATTCCGTGATAATAAGTAGCCTATGTGTTGCTCCAGAACCTCCTCTATCACCCAGTCAAAGTTCCATAAAAGTTTAAGCCGGCGCTTTCATGCATAGGGGTTTTTCCCGCGTGAATCTTGATCCCACGGGAATTCCGGAATAAACAGTAGCCTATATGTTATAAGTTATTAATTTTTACTGTACTTTTCAACCCCACCAATTTCCTTCAGTAGCTGTGGTTGAGTTAACAAATAATCATAAAATTGGTCACACTTCATATCTATAATTTAAATAGTTTTGATGATTGCAGCTACTGTTGTTGGCAGTAATCGGTTTCTTTCTTTTGACCACTGTGAATTTATGAGGGAAAAGACTCCCGACATTAGCGTTATGACACGGTATACTAAATACATATTCAGCCACTTTCTGCATTTCTGCGTACTGCTCCTCAGAAATACATTGCTTGAAATATGTTAGCCACAAGGCGTTTAAGCTCTCGTCTTTTAGAGTAGGAATTTAAAAACCCAGGACGCTACTTAAAAACTATTCAGGACGTCCCAGGACACTACAAAAACTAGGACATGTCCTGGGAAAACAGGACGGTTGGCAACCCTACTCTACCTGCACTTTTGAATTCACATCAGCTCAGTTGGACAGCTTACAAGTGACGGCATAGTGCTGAATCTTATTATTTTGTGCTCTTATATCGTCCTATATACATCACCTGGTGGTTCGTATGACCCATCCATTTTCGACATGGGCCTGTAGTCTATTAAACTTTAGATGATCGGTCAGTCAGTGAGTACGTGAATACGTGAGTACGTGGTCACAATAAATAATATTAATCCTAACGACCCGCCGTGGTGGCAGTTTAGTGGTGGCCGTTGAGACAAATATTATTTGGAATGAACCACCGTCTGCCACCGGTGGCCGATGGGACAAAAAATAATACATTGTTCTAACGGCCCCCAGTGAGGCCTGTTTTAGTGGGGGCTGTTGGGAGTATACCCGAAAATAGCCTGAATTGGCTCGAGAAAAGGATGGTACGGCCGTGCCGCTTTTTCGCTCGACTTGGTCACCTTAGTGTGGGCACTACCGTGCCCCTAGATCAGAATGTGAGTGATTGTGATCTTCCTTTGTACTAAGTCTAACCTGTCTAACCGCACTTCAGGCGCAAGGGTGACTGCAGTGCGTGCGGGCCACAGGTGGGGGGTGGCAACCCTGCACCCTCATCTCATCTCAGTAGCAAGGCGACCGCCGAGCCGACCGGTCGCGTCGCTCGCGTAGTCATGACGACATCACGACTTCCGCGGATAAAATTGTGATTTTTTTTGGTGTTGGTGCAGTGTTCAGATCAAATGTCGGTATTCAGTGGTCGGTATCAGCAGTGATGGATGGCGAGAATCGGATCATTTTAAACGTTGGTGGCATAAGGTAACCGGTTTTGCTAATTGAGTGTTAAATACCCTTGCTGGTTGAAAATCGGTTTTGTTTGGGAAGGCAAAATTTATTATGATTGTTGATTAAGAATGATTAATCGAGTCCTTTTTATCAATGTTTTAACATTATTATTTTCAGGGATATATTCTTAATTTATCTTTTTAACTTGTGTAGGTAATGTTGTTTATATTATATTTATAATTTTTGTCTTGTCGTTCTTATCTTTAGCTACTTACTCTTGTAGAAACCTGCAATGTTTGTATACGTCATCAAACAAATACCTACTTATTGTTATAACCCACTTGCAAATTGCAGTAATTGCAGCAAAATCTTAAGGCATTTCAGGAACCGGTTTCAAAAAAAGAGGAGGTTTTTCATTGGACCATATTTTTTGGGTTACCTCATAACTTTTTACTGGGCGAACCAATTTTGATGATTATTTTATATTCGAAAGCTGGTAGGTACTCGCTCTTTTTCTATACATCTGAGCGATATGGTACGAGTACCTACTTATTTAATTTTATCCCAAACATTATTTGATTGACGTCTTGTATATAGATGATGTTCTCATAATTATTATTATTTGTTGATGCTGTAGTCAGTTTTTGTCAAACTTAGTATTGAAAATAAAACTTTGGGAAGTTGCAATTAAACTTCCTTTATTGGAGCTCCTAACGTTGATACTGTGGGTAATAAACAAAGCCTAGCCTTGATGGAGTTCAAGGTTCAGATCCAACTAGCCTAGAATAGAAATCCTATAATCTAGGATTAGGGTCTTAGTTTGTAGCATAAGTAGGGTTACCATGTCAAAATTAAACAAATCTGGACAAATCAGTTGCAAATTAAATTCTAGCAATTTTTCTTTTTAAATTAAATAGAATTTAATTGAAACTGATTCGTTATATTTTTATATATGTTAAAAATAAAACTAACTGGTTAATAATTTTTCCGTTTTTTTTCGGTTCTGTACGTAAATTTTGACAAAGGAAACCTTATTTATATTCATCGTTGTTTGTCTCTCGGTCCGAGGGCCCTTAAATGGAAATAGGTAAACATCTGAAATTTTCCTAGAATGCTTGAAAAAAAAAGTTTAATTTTAGTCTACAAACAGAGAACTTCATCCCTTCTCCTTTTAAATGGACTTTGTGTCATTAACCTTATAAGTTAGCCAAATAAATTAGAGTTAATATGAATCAGAAGTAAGAAAGTACGTGAACCGGTCAAGTGATAGTCGGGTAGACTGTGCATGATTTGGCGAGGCTTTCATATCGGCTATGTAAAGTGCAGCGTTCTTTTATGGGGCTTGGTGTACAGTTCCATAATAAAGTCCCTAAGGCAATCCGTGACCTGCCTTCAGAGTTGTTTAAGAAGACTAGAGCTACTATAGTATACAGGAATATTTAAATGAAAAAAAGGCATGGAAATTACCAGCTCTGCAACCAGCTCCGCTAGGTTAGTGCTTACCTGTATCAATTAAGTAATATTGTAATTTTTATTTTAAAAGATGCGGAGGAGCTTTTTTTGCCGTTTTTTTCTCCTCAAGCACTTTTCCAAAACGGCGGTAGATTCAAAAAATTGACGTTCATAAGTGAACTTGTAAATTCCCAAATGAAATAAACAGTTTGACTTTGACTTTGACTTGACCGGTTTTGTATATTAGCTGGACCAAAAAAGGAATCTACAACAAATTCAAAGGAAAATACAATCCGGAGATGTCCGGCCAAATTCGTACATCTAGTGACCCTATCAAACCATATTGTGGCCGAGTTTGTCTATATTTTCGGCTGAATATTGCCATATTTGTACGTCTGATATCACGTCGGATGAATTTTAGTGCACATCTATTATCCCATTTTGTAGGTTACCTACGTATGTTTTTGGGGTAAACTTGTAGGACTGTTGTATTGAAATCATTACTTATATACTAATATTGTAAAGCTGAAGAGTTTGTTTGTTTGAACGGCATGATCTCAAGAACTACTGTTTCGATTTGAAAAATATTTTTGTGTTGGATAGTCCATATATCGAAAAAGGCAAATATGAAATATTTTCTAGTGTTACGCTACTATTGGTCGTAGCGTGATGTGATAAAGCCTTTATTAATAAATTGATAGGTAGATACTATATACCTATAACACAAAAATTTCGGTTCAAACCAGTGATTTCCGAGATAAGCTCATTCGAAAAAACTTTTTGGTTCTTATAAATTTTAAAACAATAAGTTCGAGAATCAGCTGATTTTAACGAAGGCCCAAGACAATTTAATTCTGCTTAATTCGTACGAAATTCAGGGGCTCCGTGCGTCAAATACAGGGGGGATATTTCGAAGAGGGATAGCCGAGACAGATACATTTTGTATAGAAACGGGAGGGCGGATAGGACGGAGTTTTACAAGTATACGGAGAACAGTTATTATGGTGTTAAAAATTAAATTATGGATTTGACTGATCGTGGATTGTACACAAAATCTTATACTCACTAACATTTATACCTAAATCTGACGAGTTTCAAGAACTATTGATTCAATTTGAACAATTCTTTTAAAGGTCGATAGGCGATTTATCGAGGAAGGCTTTAGGCTTTAAGATCAAGCTACGAGCAATAGGAGTGGAGAAAGAAGTTTTTCGACGTGAAGCAAGGACGTTTACTAGTTTCAATGTAAGGCTGCCTGTCCAGTGAAGCGGTGCGAGACTGCGGAGTGGAGAAACGGAGAAATATTTACCAATAGCTAGCACGCTAATTTCTGTCCACTGGCGCTGCTAAGCTAAAAGCTAAGCTACAACCCACTAATGGCCCACTACTGAGCACGGGTCTCTCCTCATTACTGAGGAGGCCTACTGGCGCTGAGCGAATCTTATTGGTTAGTTAATATTTCTCCGTTTCTCCGCTCCGCAACCTCGCACCGCTCCGGTGGACAGGCAGCCTAAAACGGGTACTCACAATTATGTGGTTTGTACACTGATATTTCGACCCAATTAAAACGGATCGTGGTCACGCCTGAACTAAATGGCTGAAAAATATGCGGTACAACCAGTCAGTAGGTAAATTGTTAAAAGAGTCTCGTTCTCATTCGGTTACAGAAGCATGCTCTTTTTGAGGATTAAGTTGGTCGTGTCTAAAAGTTTATCCGGAACACAACTTTTCAGCCGGAACTCAATTGCCAAACACAATTAATAGGTACCTGTTAGATACAGGTATATTATGCAGGAAATGAACCCAAATTCCCACAGCGAAACACGAAATTCAAACCTAACTATCACAGTTACACTAGGAGCAATTTATATGCTTTTAAACATGAACTAGGGCCATTTAAATGAGGGTACTCGAAGAACCTTCGTCATGGGCGGTAATATGGGAAAGGCAGTTTGATTTCATTAATATGTATATTGCAAACGTATGATACAGCACATAATTATGTATTGAAGAACTTTATAGGGTTTAACATCTGTTATCTGAAGTACTAATCATCATCTCAACCCTTCGTGGCCCACTTAATGATCTCGCTATTTCCACTATTCGATAGTATTTTAGAAGTAGAACTAGGGGGAAAATGTCCTATTGGTCCTACGGTAGAACTGTTCAGTAGAATTCTCTCTCAGAATGAGAAGGTTAAGGTCATCGTCCACTACGTTTGTCAAGTGCGGTTGGCAGAGTTTATAAACCTTTGAGTTGTTGTCTCCAGCATGCAGATTTATCTCACCATATTTTCCTTAAGAGTTATAGCGCGTGATTTTGAATGCTTAAAGTGCACACCACAACGCGTAATATATTATGTTCAATCTTTGTAATAGAAATGTAATATAACTTAGGTAATATCTTGAAAGAACACATCGGAAGTCAAAGTGACTCTTGATTTCTTCAAAGTGACCTGAGCTCGTGTGGTAAAGACATGATGTAACGATGGTGATGATCTCATTATTAAAGAGGGTAATATATTAAGTACCTAACTTTAGCAACTTCTCACAACTCGTTACTGGTTACTGGAATGGGCACCTAAGCAAAAAATAAATCTTTTTAACTCACTATCCCTTGGAAATTCTAAATTACCTGAGAAAGTTGTTGGTAATTGCGGGAGAACACTTTGGGAGAATTTATGTTGTGTATGCGTGTCTAGGTCTACTCTCCATTTATGCAACGTATGGCCACTTACTAAAAATGCCAGAGACTTCAACGCTAAATTAATTTCACGGAAATAAGGCAACTCGAAAGCGAAAAAAGCATCTAGCTCTTTATTCCGTATCCCGTGAGAATTTCGGAATATCTGTTTTTAACTTTTGTCTAGTCTATATTATAATAAAACCCTAAAATTTTAACTTTCTACCTTCGAGGGTTTTTTGTGCAGAGTAATCAGTTACCAAATGGACGAAGAGTGGTAAATAAGGTTCATCATCATCTCAATCAATCTCAAAATCTCATCATGACCCACTATTGAGCACAATCTCTTTTCAGAACAAAAAGGTTAAGGCCAAGATCCACCACGCTGGCCAAGTGCGGATTGGCGGACTTCACACACCTTTGAGGTTTCCTCACGATGTTTTCGTTCACCGTTTGTAACAAGTGATTTAAATGCTTAAAACTCCTGTAACTTCGAAAAGTCAGAGGTGCGTGCCCTGGGATTTAACCCGGACCCTCCGAATAAGATGGCAAATTCTTAGGTTCTACTACTAGGCTACCACCGCTAGTTCAGCAACAAGAGTAACAACTGTTATTACTATTTTTATTTTATAACTACCAACCAGCCAATGATTACAGATTTATCTACATTCCAACCATCCATGAGCTTTGTATGATGGTACATTTTCATGCAATCAAGAGCACCTTCCTACTTCCCACAAAGAATCGTGCAACGAAACATAGAAAATACCACTATACAAGTTCGCCCCCGGCTCCTTGCAAAGTAGATTAATCTTTACTCTGTAATAATGGCGTCTGCAAAGTAACGCCTGATACAATTAATTATCCACCAGCCAATGTAAATTTTATTAAATTACGTCATTAAGTGAGGATCTATAGACTTTGTGGAAAATGTGAGATCGAGATTTAAATAACAAGTATTAAAAGACGATATGTAACATAATATATGTGTCCCTATAAAATTTTAGGTCTCACTCGATTTCCCGGGAAAATATCATCATATCCTGACCCAAATGGCGCAATGGTTATCATACCGGATCGCTATTCCAAGGGTCCTGGGTTGTATTCCCAGCAAGATGGAAATTTGGATGATGAGTTTTAATTGCCGTTCTCGTTCTGGGTGTGTACCCTTTTCTCGTGAGTTGTCCATGGCACCCACGATACAGGAAATTCTAGTGTGGGGCTATGAGTGCGGGTGAATTGCGTGCGCGGTCGCTAGTTGGATGGGTGATGGCTAGTGAGAAAATTTCTTGAGCGCTTCCGTGCTTCGGAGGGAACGTAAAGCCGTCCGTCTCAGTTGTTATCGATAGATAGCAGTCGTTAAGCAATGGCCTACGGGCGGCATGAAATCTTCCGATACTGGGTTGGACACTAACCCCTCCATCAATCCGGACTGGAGGAGCGTGGTGGAGTATGCTCTAGGCCTCCTCAATAATTGACAACTGCTGTGATTTTTTTCCTGCTGCGACAATATAATCTCCTGTTTCCCTTACGCTGATTCTCTTATCTCCGCAATATGTATCGTTCCACTTACGGCGGCAGTTTCCTATCTCCACAAATGGATCCGTTTGGAACAGACAGTACATTTTTATACCACGATAATCTTAATGTTTGCGGTCTATCTGATTTCTGGTTTTGTTTGTTCTAAATACAAACATTTTAGTGTTACGTACGTGGATTTTTTTGCTTTTGTAGCAGGAACTGTTGGTCGGTATAGTGTTGGCAGTTGTATTTTGTTTAAGGTTTTATTTATGCCTAAAAATGCCTAAAACAATTGTGTTTACGCTTTTAAGAGATGGTACATGGGCCAGATTTAAGTGGACTCTCCAGCGATATAACTAAAAAACCGTATCACAATTCGTTCAGTAGATTTGCGTTATGCGCGTATAAATATGAAGACAGACAGAGGAAGGAACAATGCAATTGTAGAAAATGTAGCATAAAAAGTCTCTCTGTACCATATCTAATGTCTTTATAGATAAAACGACGATCGCAAAATTAGGTTTAGTCGGAAGACGAAGATCGTTCAATATTTTTTGACGTGTAACAAGTTACTTCACTTCACATATTACTTCGAGGTGATTGGATTGGAATTTCTTCGAAAGCGTTCTTTTTGTACAGAAAACGATTGACTGTAGGTAAGGCCCTTCTCACACTACGCTATTTATTAGCTACTCAACTCCGACGCAATCCACACTGGTCATTGACAGGCACGCACGCATCGTAGACGCGTCGCCTCGCGTGCGTAACTTGGTAACCCCGGCTCCACACGTTGGCGCCAACGTTCGCGCCAACGCTACTCGCTCAACGTGTGGAGCTAGAAAATGGCGTTGGCGCCAACGTTGGGGCGAGCGTTGGGAGTTGGCAGGCGTTACTCGGCCAACGTGTGGAGCTAGAAAATGGCGTTGGCGTTGGTGTGTAGCCGGCCTAAATATATTATAGAGCGTCGACTCATGAGCGATGCTTGGACAATGGATAAGATCCTAGGCGCTTGCAAATAGCGTTGTGTGGATTGGCCTAATGGTCAAGTAAAATCGAATCATTTCAAGATATTACTTTACATTAACTGATTAATGAGTTGTCTACATCTATAAGGTCGCTTGTTGATTCAAAACCTAAACTTAAACATAAAGTCATACATAATATTCATCATTTAGCCGAAAGCTGTCGAGCTAGGCTATGAGCTCATCTAGTGGAGCGTAGGCGTAGTACTTAAGATTTATCATCGCGAACTCTAACCATTTTAAATAGGTATAACGGGTACTCCCGATATATTTGTTAGATATTTATACAATATTTCAACCCAAATTGCAAAAAGGCACGGCGAGAGTCTATACTTATTTTGAGTCTATATATTATTATAACAATATAAACTTTGAGTCTACATACCCGTCCGTCTTATTTAAAGTGAAGCGAGACTTGAGAACTCCTCAGTTATGTGCTTAGCTATAAAAGGTTTGAATCCGAATCATACGTGATTGAATAAAACAATTACTTTTGACAGTCGTTGTCGTTACGTCGAGCGTTTCATATAAACCTGTTAACGTAATATACCTTTTAGCAATTTGGTGGCGTCATTTGATCTCGTAGTGGCTGCAATTCAATTTGCCGCAGCGATTGCCATCTCACCTCGGAGGCCTTGATAATTGCCGATCAAAAACTGAGCTCGTGTTGGGCAATTTGTTAATTTTTGTTTTAATTTTTGGTTTACGTACTCGCATTTCGAATTATTATGTTTTTAAATTTATTAAGTACTTAACGATAGTTATTTTGTACAGGTAGTTAAGTGCCTATTTTACATTACTACAAATTTAATTCAGCATAATATTGCAATCAATTATGGTTATCTATTGGTTATTTATTTTAAATAAATATTGATAAATAATTCAAGCCAGACATAATGCAAGTATTTTACTTCCTTTTGGCTACAACAAATCGCTGATGTTACGTATTTACAGACAAAGAACAAACTGAAAACTGAAATTTCAGTTACTGTTTTTTAATTTCCTTTTAATTATATTTTTCTTTCAATTGTAATTTTCTTTAAATTTTAATTTCCTTCCAATTGTAATAATTTATTGGTATCTTCTGAGAAACACGGGGCTCTCGGTCTATTCCGCTTAAATAAGTACTTGATAGACACGTCGCATGATTGACTTTGACAGCGATAGAGAGCTTTCCAATCGCTAGGTAGGTAGCGTGTGATGTTTATTCGTGTATGAAGCCGGGGATAATAACGGTTTTCTGGTTAACAAGGGGTATGCGATTAGATAAACAATACTGTTACCTACGGGTAAAAAAAGATTTATCACAAGTACTACGTTTGTCACCGTATGTGGCAGCATGAAGAATTTTATGTTGATATTGTGACACTTGTTTTTTTCTTTTGAGTTCTTTTGTAAGCAGTCGGGTTTTTTGTTTTTATAATAATTTCAAAAAAAGATTTTGTGTAGATTTTAAACGCTTCACACTCCTAGCCCCCCAAATTAGAATTCGATGTGTCGTGGGTGCCATGGACAACACGCAAGACAATGACACACACCCAGACCAAGAACAGAAAAACTCGTCATTAAAATTTTCGCCTCATTGCGTCGTTCAGATCGTCGAATAGGACCTACTTTTTTGAAGTCGGTTAAAAACTCAAGCTACGAAATTTCTGAAAGTTGTCAATATTGTTGTTAGTTGTTTCTAAAGACAGTACACAGATTCTCGCCAGATTGATTGATGGATTGTCTTTCATTAGGCCGAGGTGATTAATGGCTTTTATATGGACGAAAAAACATCTGATCATCGATAAACTTGTTTTTCCTTGTGTTCTCAGGGTTGACAAAGAGTAATTGTTTGTTTTTCTTATTGTATGTTGAAGAGACCTTGTAGAGCAGAGGCCTCAGTATATCCTAAGCTTTGATGTTTTAAATATTTAGATGGAAGATCGAATCCGCGAAAACGTGTCAAAAAATTGTGGCTAACTGTTAGCCACAATTTTTATATCATTACGCACACATTACGCACACATAGACAATAGATGAACGTGTAAAATATCGCCTGCACGCACATATGTCTTGATTTTTTTGTTTTAATTGTAGAGCGACGCTCAATCTAGATATTTAAGACATCAAAGATCCTAAGTTATTTCGCGAGTTAAAAATATTGAATGGTTCGTATGACCGCAGCAACATTTTCGTGGGGGTTTGAGTACTTTTGAATATTTTAATTTTTTAATTCTAGTGTAAGAAATTAGTAGGTACTTAACTAGGTAGGACAGTTAGTAGGTACAGCTCTCTATTCTTTGGTGTCTAGATTAATGTAATACCTACCTGTATTAATCCTACACTAAAAGTATGACAAAATTTGTAGTGAATTTAATGGAGTCGAGAAGAGATATTATTAATAGATGAGATATAAGTAAACAAAGACATTCACGCTTCTCCCCACTGCCGGCTCGTCCACCAAAGTTGGGCTTTTAGTATGTTAATTAGGACATCTCAAGGAAAAGATGTACCAACTTTAAAAACTACATGAATTATTTAGATTGATTTCCTTCTTCTCATCAGGCTTCTGTGAAGCTTTCTTTTAAAATTGTTTTTTACATGTTACATTATTGAAGGTAAGAACTATACAGTTGTTATTTTATTTTAATTAAAGTTACTTTTGGCGAGTTTTTTATGTGTTACCTCATAACTTTGTATTGTACTGGATATACCGATTTTGATAATTCTTCTTTATTCGAAAGTTAATTTTTGTCGTCTGTTCCCATATAAAAGTTAATTATTATCTATCTTTATTATTAGCATATCCTAAATACCGACTAGTTAGCTAGTTGTAACAGCTAGATTTTCATTAAAAGTGAAAACATGTTTCGTAATATAGGCCTGTGATACAGTCTGGAAATTTTCAGGTCGACAAAATGGGTGTTATTTTTAGACCTAGAGTGTGCGTCAAAGCTGATAATAAGGACTGTATGTAACATGTATAACCCGGAGTTAGGGTGATCTAGGCCATATTATGTACCTATAAGTACACAATAATTATATGAATTACAGCGTGGTGGAGACTGGAGTATGCTAGCGAGGTGGAGTATGCTCTAGGCCTCCTCAATAATGATGAGAAACCCGTGCTCCGTAGTGGGCCATTAATGGGTTGTAGCCATTATGAATTACATTATATAGACGTAATAAAGAATGGGTGTCTAAACTTATAATCCGTTCGCATTCGACCTGGAATTCTTCATAATTGCATGGCACAGAAATGTCAGCTTTCCGCCTATGCGATTAAGGTACATTTAAGATTCATTCATTATTTCATTCAAATATTATTTATTCATTCAAATATTTATTTCTTCGAAGTAGGTTTTTGCAAACACTTTTCGAAAGTCAACTACGCCATCGCTTCAACAAATCTCTACGGTGAGTTATCTTGGAAGAAGAAGCGGCAAGAAACTCCCAAGGACTCTTTTTCTCTTTCTCCACTCACAGTTACAGGTTGCACTTACTACTAATTACGGCTATAATACGAAGCTCATGTCCAAGCTGTTTTATCATTTAAATATTCATCAAGTCTGTAATAACCTTTCGTCGACGGCAGCGATTCGGGTTCGATTGACGGCGGGATCTAAAAATGTTCCTAGTATACATATATAACACACACACAGACACGCACGCACACACACACGCACACACACACACTCCACACACACACACAAATATATTTAGCGACTGTCCTTAAATGTTCTATTTAAAGAATGTAAATCCATTATTGGCTTTATGACTAGATGATAAGTGTTATATATAGTTGTTTATAAATTAAGCTGTGGATTTTGTTACAATAAAAATAAAATAAAATAAAAATAAAATGCTAACAAGCTGAATTTAACTGTGAGCACAGTTAATTAGGTTGGTTTTGGCGGGGACTGGCAATTCCATATGCTCGGTGGCTCAAGTATAGAGTCAGGATTCTCGAAACAAAGTGAAGTCAGGTTTACTAGACCGGCTTATAGAGTACCTAAGTCTGAAGCGTGAAGACAAAGCTTCGATTTTGCTACAACAGCCCAGCTCAGTTACAAAGAAAAGGCTATGAATATTTAATCGCTCGATACATATCGCAATATCACGGCTTGTACTCTCTTAGGGATATGTTATAGTTAGGCGTTACAAGGGCATGCTCTCATTGCGTTTGTCGCTATACGTTGCGAAAGTGTCAAGTATTAACATAATATTGTTGTCTAACATCTACACTGTTTATTTCTTTCTATGGGTGAGGTGTATAGCACACATCAAAATGTGGTATGGCTAACCAACTAATGTTCTAATACTGTCTGCGCACTGGTCGCCCTAGTCGTCATTTGAGTCTTGTTCTGTGGTCTTTTGCTCACTTAATTTTATAAAGAACATTGTATTTGAATAGTATTTGAAAAATTTTATTATCTTTCGGTTTCTCTTTCAAAACAACCCTTTTTACTTATCAATAAGTATTCCTACGATTATCGGGTTTTAAGCTTGAACTTATGTTTCAAATCAGCTGTTGCACTGAAGCACAGTTACAGCTAAATATTTTATTCGAACGCAATCGTGCGTTAAAAGATAACAGTTAGTTTCAAATTAGAATGTGTATAATACAAGGTGTCTCAAAAGAAAGTTCACATTTAAATCTTTTTTTAAAAGAAAAGTCTTAGCTTTATTGAATTTTTTTTTATTTTATATTGAAGTACACTGTTTGGGAATTTATTTTTTAAAAATAACATCGTCCAAATGTAAACCGTTGCGCTCTCGGCATTCATTTAGTCGGGCACTAAAATTGCCTATGACAGCTCGGCAGGTAGTCTCAGGTAATCTCCAGGCGAGGTGACATAAATTGGCCTCCACGGAGTCCCGATTTTTTCCTGTGGGGTTATGTCAAATCAAAAGTTTACGCTAATAAACCGACTTCCCTGGCACAATTAAAAGAAAATATCCGTCATGAAATGGCAGCCATCACGGAGACTACCTGCCGAGCTGTCATAGGCAATTTTAGTGCCCGACTAAATGAATGCCGAGAGCGCAACGGTTTACATTTGGACGATGTTATTTTTAAAAAATAAATTCCCAAACAGTGTACTTCAATATAAAATAAAAAAAATTTCAATAAAGCTAAGACTTTTCTTTTAAAAAAAGATTTAAATGTGAACTTTCTTTTGAGACACCTTGTATCTACATTCCTTATAAGATAACTTAACAATTATAAATAAATGTACAGTTATAAGCATCTCAAACCTTGCGAGGCTGTAACTAGTGCATAATTAAATTAAAATTAACGGAAAACACAAAGCTATGTTTATCTAAATGTATTTAATTCAAAGGTTACTGACTGATATAGTGATCTATCAACGCACACACAGCCCAAACCACTGGACGGATCGGGCTGAAATTTGGCATGCAGGTAGATGTCATGATGTAGACATCCGCTAAGAAAGGAATTTGTAAAATTCATCCCCAAAAGGGGTGAAATAGGGGGGTGAAGTTTAAACGAATTCCACGCGAGCGAATCCGCGGGCGGAAGTTAGTATTTTACTAAAATTAACGACTTCTTCGTCATTCTCGATATGAGTTAATTGGTAGTTTATTTTCACTATTTCCTTATAAGGGTCAGCTCACACCGAGACGCGACGCGACGCAACGATACTGGAAGAGGCCAGTGATTTCGCGCTGCGCCGCGCGTCGCCGCGAGACGCATCTCAATGCCGCGAGGTGCATCGTAAAAGTAGACAATCTTGCACGCCGCGCGTACCGACGATGCACGGCTGCGTAGCGATGCACCGCGCTACACCGCGAGGCGTCACGAGACGCAGCGCTGCATGAAGCAACGTATTCTGAATGCTCACAATGAAATGTGTATCTTTTCGTGTAGAAAATAAAGTTCTATTTTGAGCCGCTCTTTGAAAGACTGCGCACAGCGTCGCGTCGCGTCTCGTCTCGGTGTGATTTGACCCTTAACAAAATAGCTGTGGTTAGAAAAGATCTTAAAAGTTCGACCGAGCCGGATTTCAGTGAGTGGAGCCATTAAAGCCAGTGGTTAGTTACTGGATCAAGGGGAACCCAACTGTAATGGGAGACATTAATAACGATTTCTTCTGCCCGCTGCCGTCAAATACTCTAGCTATTGAATTGCTGATTTAATTTGTAATGGTAGTAGGTATTGTAATTTATAATTTGTATTAGTTTTCACTCGCTTCCTGTGCATGCAGTCTACACCTCTAATTATAATGACACTTGTCTTGTTCTAATGCTGTCCTCTGCTCAAGCTGTAATCAGTGTACATTATGTTGGTGTTCAAATAAATAAAATAAAAATAAAATTACGACGTCAACATACACTAACGTTCGTCTGTATGAAATAAATAGTCTCACTAACCTGTGCTTTATTTATTTATTTATGGATTACCAACACAAAATACAGTGGATACATCAGACAAACTATACACTGCATAAATATAAACTTATTCTACTGAGTTTGCACTTAAAGGTAACCACAGCATGTTATGTGTTACCAATGCCAATACCTTTTAGGTGTGAATTGTGAAACCAAATGAAGTTAATAAACACAAAAAAGAAAATTTAGACTGTAACTTTATAATTATATGTATAAGACCTAAAGTGCTTTGCTGTCTCGGTTTAATTATATCATTGGGCACGGTTCATTTGCTTTGTAACTGTGTTTTTTTCGCCGTATCTTTATGGCAATAGATTTTCAGCCTAATTTCATTGAAGTACAATTTTAGAAGTCCAGACAACTCCAAGTACAGTATTTAACTGGTCTAGTTGAAACTTAGGCCCGTATTAATAAATCGCACTTAGCTTTGAGAGCGATTTTGAGATAGATCTTGAGATGCCGTGCTAATTAATAAAACAGACTTGAGTGCGCTATTAAGTGCGAGGATTCAACTGAGTGACGCGCATATTAATAAATCAAACTCTGCACTTGAGAGCTCTCTCAAAACATCGTTCAAGAGCGTGTGTGACAAGCGCAGTCAAACCGTGACTTGAGTTCTAGCACAAAATAAGGATTTCTAGTTTGTCGGTGTGTGAAAATACTGGAATATAGAAATTGAAAATATTTTGGAGGAAATTCATTATTATGATGAACTGGATTATTACGATGATATCATTTGGCAAAATCAGTATCGTATACAAAAAACGTATATAAGGGATGTTGAAAACCCTTTCGAAATGGAATCCAATAAGTTTAAAGAAAGGTTTAGGTTCAGCCAAGGCTCTGTTTTATACATCACATCTCTAATTAAAAGTTACCTTGAAAAAACGGAGCAAAGAGGGCTTCCTGTTGCTCCTGAAATTGCAGTTCTGATGACATTGAGATTTTATGCTACAGCTTCATTTCAAGTAAGTGCCTAAGTACATAAAGCAAAAATCTACATTACATTGATAGGGGCAGGTGAACTAAACGATCTCTTGAGAAATAAATGGTTCCCTTTAATCCTGAATAGATCCGTGCCTTTGTTCCTTATACTATCAACAACATAAATTGCTTTACTTACATACCACCTATAGATGATATATACCTATACTAGAGAACCGCCCGCGCTTCGCTTCGGGACCCGTAGGTAACACCCGCGTAGGTCCCGCTCCCGTAGGAATTTAGGCTAAAAAGTAGCCTACTACTCGCTCTCTTCACTCCACCCTGTCTGAGGTGTGTGGAGCCCTCGGGACAGTTAGTTCCCCTTTGGTGATGTCTCTCGCGGCCCGTTAAAACGGGCCAGTCCTTGGGTTGGGCCCTAAGGCCCTTGGTTGTCCATCTGTGGTTAACCAATAGGTCAAGTCCGGTGAGTGGTGGCCTTTTTACAGGCCACAGAGTCTTAAACGGGATGGGGTTCATCTTCGCGCCGCCCAGGCGATTGAGCCCCTACCGGGTGAATCCCGCTGGTGGGAAGCCCAGCAGGAGCCGATCAGCGCCGGGCGACGACTTACGAAGCCCCAGTATCAGTCAGTGCTAGGCACGTCCCGCGCAACCAGCAAGTCGCGCGGGAAGGCCCAGCGGTCCGGTGGACGGGTGTGGAGCGGCGCCTGGTCCTGCAGATGCGGGAACCGCGACGCGTCAACACGCCCGAACATGTTGCGTGCCAATCGCTCGATGAAGTCGTCCAGGCTCTCGACTCGAAGGTCCCTCTGGATGACGGCGTTCCTGACGTACCTCGGCGCACCAGTCAGCCGGCGGAGCGCAATCGCCTGAACTGCGCGCATCCTCTTGCGCTGCGGTTCGCTGGCGAGCGCGTACCACGCCGTTGCCGCGTACGTGAGGCGGGGTCTGATGTAGGTCTTGTAGACCCCGAGCTTCAGTCCGAGAGGGAGGCTCGAGGAGAGCACTGGTTTCTGCCATCGCACTTCTGGAATTCGCGACGGCTTTCGTAACCTGTGGCTTCATCGAGAGTCTTCCGTCGATTTTGCCCAAGTATTTGGGCTGTGGGGCCCATTGGATATCTTGTCCATGAAGCTCCAGAGTAGGGTCCCGCCTGTTGAGGTATCCTCCTATGTTCACAGCCGGCGTCTTCCCGACATTCACCGACAGTGTCCACGCGGCGAGCCATTCGGGGAGGGCATCAAGCGCACGCTGCATCTTGACAATGGCGTGGGTTCTATTCAGCGACGTGGTAATGTACGCCACGTCGTCGGCATACAGGGCAAGCGACGCCCCCCCTGCCGCCGGGATGTCGTCGGTGTAGCAGGCGTAGCAGATCGGGGACAGGCAACTCCCTTGCGGGACGCCGGCTGCGATCGGACGCTCGGTGGATTCGGCGTCTTCAACCACTACTCTGAAGCTTCTATTTTCGAGGAAACTGGAGATCATCTTAACGGCACTCCGGGGCGCCGACGGCTGCGAGATCTTGTAGAGAAAGCCGTCGTGCCAAACACGGTCGAACGCCTTTTCCATGTCGAGGAATACTGCACACACGCGTTCTCTCTTATTCAGAGCCGCGGTAACGGTGTGCAACACACTCGACAGTGTAGACGTGCTGTTCAGCGGCATCAAAAAGTAGCCTTCCACTTCTGTTGGCAGCTAGGCTATTCCACCTCGGATGCTTGCAGTTCCAGTCGCCCGCGCCCACCACCGGTGTCGGCGAGTCCAGCAACTTGCGGACATCAGCCAACAGGATAGTGCCAGCGGGCGGGCGGTACACTGAACACAGCCGGAGCGGGGAGTTCTCGAGGCAGAGCTAAAGTAGCCTATTACATTTGCCTATGACTTAAGTAAATTACATGTAGTATTTGATAGCGTAATTCAGAACTTGCAAATGAATTTTGTTAACGCCATCTATTGGCAACTCCGAAAATAAATATCTAGTAACTAACAAAACATCGATCTTCCCATGGGAATGGGATGTTTTTCCGCGGTAAAAAGTAGCCTACGTCACTCTCCACCCTCCTAACTATCCCCACACACATAAACCTTACCATATAAAAGCTTTGTTGCGACGTGAAAGCGTCACAAACAAACAAACAAACAAACAAACAAACACACTTTCACATTTATAATATTAGTAAGGATTTTGTTAATTTTACAGCTGGTCATTGAAGATCTTATATGCATGTGTCTCAACCAACAGCCTCAAATGTCATAGCTAAGGTATCAAAATTACTGGCCCAGTTACACAGATAGTTCATCAAAATCAAAATCAAAACAATAAAATATTAACTTTTACATCATTTTAAAATAATAAGTATAAGTACTTACGGAATATTGTATCTCTCAGCCAATCGTCCATCAAAAACTTGACTGCGCGCTCTTGAGATAGGTATCAGTTGATACGCGCTTAATATGTGTTTATTAATCAGTGGCGATCTTGAGATGCTGATTATAACTTGAGAGAGTGTCAATTAAAATCACTCTTGAGATCGGTATTGAGAGCGATTTATTAATACGGGCCTTAGATACATAATTATAATTTATTTCATGTAGGTTGTAATATCATATTATATTACAAGTTATGAACGTTGTTCTCTTCTCATTCGCCTCCGTTTTGCAAAGATGTCATAATTATTACTCTCACACATTTTTGTCTACCTATCAAATGAGGAAGAAATCATGACTAGTTTTTAACTAAAACGATTTTAAGCGAATACGATTTAGTAATAGATTTAGTAAAATATAAGTATAACTCTAACAACTCGACATGTATAAGCGAACGTTTACCTTTACTCTACATCAATATTTGGTGTAAACTACGTGAATCGTTTATAAGCGTGTGAATATAGTTTTGAGTATACTCGTAGTTACTGTTGTACTCTATTAAACCACACAGTGTGTGAAAATGTATATTATATGTATACTATATTGTATAATTTTCATAAAGATATGATTTAGAACTTGATAACTGCACTGAATGTATCAGTATTTAATTTTCTTAAATTCATAGCAACTGTGGCCGACACAGAACATTTGCTAACTCGATTCTATAAAAATACATATCGATTTATTACAGTTGTAATAAACCACCAATCCTTAATAGAGAAAGTGTGTTCGCGGCCTTCGCTTAGAAAACCCATGGAAACCCCTGTAATTCATTAGTTGAATGATAAATAGAATGTACATATACTTGATGAGGGTAATTTTTTTTCCGTCATTCCACTTCTGAGAAATAGAGGTTGGTGTCTGCTGGTACTCAGATAGGAGGAAAATATACTGATGTTATGATACCCTCTTTAATCTAGTCCCAAGAATAAATCTGAGTCCCACGTCTTACCGAAATAACTAGTTACCTACAGTAAATCCTACTACATTCTCTTGTAGGGTGTCCTAACGTACGGAGGACATGAAAAATAAGGAATTATTTTTATGCTATTAGCCGAGGAGATGATGAGGATGATGATAACATGTTACTGTTGTCTGTCAGCAATATTTAAGGCGTCATCGATGCATAGGGTCGCTGGTCAAGAAAGAAGAAAAGAAAGACGACATGAAAAAAACAACAAAGAAAGAGTTTTTATTAAATCCTTTGATATTCTAGTGATAAAATCAATTTGAGTCTGGAAATAGATACATATTTTTCAGAGAAATCATAGTATTTGCTGTTTAGGTAGGAATAAACCCCAGGGTCCCCTTGCCGTAGTCCAACGTTTAAATCAGGCTATCATTTGTCATAATACATACTTATCATAACAAGATCTAATTTCACACTGAACTTTATTAATAACTCCTTTGACTTTACTCATGTTATTCCATTAAGCGGATATAAAACGGTACCCAAATGAAACATAGACTTTTGTTATAATAAAACATTTTAACGAAAGTTTTGTTTTAGCGAACTTTGACGACAAAAGTTTATGTTGTTGTACCCACGTTCATAGTCACCCTACTGCCAAATCCCGTAAAATTCCCTAGGGAGTAATACGTGTTTCCCTGACAACTCTTTAGCACTACGTTATAATCTAATCTTGACAAAATATACGTACAGGTAAGAGGGTTGCTCCGTGTTATTATTTAACAAACACCCTGTAGAAATAAATAGACCTTTTAATACGCGTTTTGTAGCGTTAGGGTTTATATAAATTTTCGTTTAGTAGGTAACGGTGTTTGCGTATAGGTAGATATTGCTTACATAAAATATGTTGTCAAATAAAGAAAATTTGTTTAAATATAATGTATTAAATAATTTAACATAATATGCACATCACAGATATTGAAATAGGTTTATATCTATTATTTATAATACATAGGTATAATGTAAAAAAATCCAAAACACCTACTTAGTAGGAATCCCTAACAAATTACAGTGAAGTTAAACCACAAGTAGGTACTTGGAATACTTAGGTTTAAACCTTTCAACTATTCGCATTCAGTAAAAGATAAAATAGGCCGTGACGGACCGGCGGTGAGGCTAATTCTATAAGGGGCTCCCTCAGACTGATTTAGAATTAAGGGTCCTTGTGATACAGTCAGCTATACGATGTCTTGTTTCATGCTTCGTTGCTACTAAGTGCGGTAGGATCCTGAAGAATGAACAAGACAACTCAATTTTATCTCTTAGGAGGTTAAGGCTTGATATATTTGGAAACTTAGGAGAACAAACTAATATAATAAAATCTAGGGTTACGCTCTATGCTCGAAATTCAACTACATTTTTGTGTGAAAGGATTACTTCATATTTTTAATTTCATGTCACGTCGTATTACACGCATGGTGTGCAAAAATTATTAACATTAGTGTTCTTAATATTTTATGTAAGTACGTGTGAATAATTATTATAAACTTTACCCGTGGCATTCATACTCCTCCGTCCACATAATTTTCGTACAAAGGGGTAAAAACTTTTTGTTTCATGTAACGTGTAGATGACTCTGTAAGTTCAAACGTGCTTCATAAACAGAAATGTTAAATAATGAGTTTCAGAATTTGGGCGGGCATAAAGATGGCTGATTGTTTATCATTATTTTACGTCATCATCATCAGAACCCATAAATGTCCCACGGTTGGGCACGGTTCTCCTCTCACAATGTGAGGGGTACAAGCCATAGTTCACCCCATTTGGCCAAGTGTTGATTGGCGGAATTCACACCCTTGCGAATATGATGAGGTAGGTACTGGCAAGTGGTTTCCTCACGATCTTTTCCTCCATTGAAGCAAACAACTTGTAGTTTATCATATATTATATTGATATTAAAAATAAATAAGTATATTGGCTTCAAACCTTTAATAGTCTACTTACTACCGAGCACGGGTCTCTACTCGATCTCTCTATCGAGGTCTAGAGCATATTCCACAACGCTACTCGAGTGCGGATTGGTAAAGTCTAAAAGTGCCCTGTAAAGCACAGAAAAGCTCACATATTTTCACCCCTGGCGGTCACCCATCCAACTATCGACCCGCCCCCGATGTTGCTTAATTCAGTCGGCCACAAGGATCGACGCAAGCCGCTGAGCTAGGAGCGCTTCAATAATTATATTACACAAAGTTAATGCCTGTCGTCTACTCTCGTTCCTCGTCGGGCCATAAATACGGCACGTTGTACAGGTCGTACTTACCTCAACAGCTATTCAAGAGTTTTATCTATGTTTCAGCCGCACAGTTAGGGACTTGTTGTGTCGGATACATTACGGATACGATAAGGATGTAATGTATCGCGTCTTTTGCACGACGTATTAGTTACAGTTCACTTGTCACTGAGACGTCTGGTATCGGTAAGTTGGAGGAAAGGAAAAGATATAAAACTGTGTGTAATGTAAAAGCTTAAACAATGTAAAGTTGCGGTATATTTGACAAGGACAAAGCTTTTGCCGTACATGCAATCAAGATAGGAGAACAATGGTAAATAGAGAGCACATGTCAGATGAAGAAAATTTACCAGGTTTGGTATATTACTAAAAGAGGTTTTTACGATTGTGCGTTAATGCTACTTAAAACGTGGTAAATATGTAATTTTTATGCATTACTTATAATAAAGGGCTTGCAAATTGTCCTGAATCCATACTAATATTCATAATAAAGCAACTCTGTTGGCTAGTATCACGATTAAATCAATTGAAATGAAATTTTCTATGGTGATAGTTTGAAGACCAAAAAAGGTCATAGGATATTTTTTATCTCAGAAATGGTCCCTCAATCTCTGAAAATGGGAGCAGACGGAATATAAAAGTCACCCTAATAAAATTAATCTTTCAAGATTGCGATTAAATACATGAATACACAATAAGTCATGATCAGGATATAGGTTACTTAAATTTTGTTTATAAGTTCCCGTAGGACTATTAGGTCGCTATTTTTCTATCACGCGAGTGAAGCCACAGGCAAAAATTGATTATAAATAAAACGAAACATAATCAAATTTCCGCTTCCCTTGAAATCTACAAACCCGGAAACCCGGAAAGCTTCGAACGAATTATAGTACCCTTTAATTTCTGTTTCTGTAGTAAATTTCAAAACGTGCGATGTCTATCTCTCGTTTCTCGTATTTCAATTCGCAAAGCGTTTATAGTGCTGTGGCTTGTGCCAATCATAAGTAATTGACCGAGATAAGCTATGACAAGGGCCGTCGAGTTGGACGGGTGACCGACTGCTCGAGGCGAAATTTCCTGTGCGCCGCCACTCTGGGGAGTACTATTCTGATATTTCATTTGTTTCCACTTCGATAACTGAATGACATGATTGTGAGATTGTGAGCTCATACCAGGGGTAATATTCGTAAAATTTTAATATCGAATTCTTCCGTTTACTTTCAATAAACAAAATCGTGTGATAGATGAGGTGCGTTAATTTATGTATTAGTAAGCTTTAATGAAATATAGATTTTGCTATACAGATGCGTAATGTTTTGGACAGATCATAATGAGTTTGAGTTATATGGATCAATCTTAAACTATCGTCATACCATTTGCGTAGTTAATATTTACATAATTACTATGATTAAAATGAGTTGATCTTAAAATCATATCGGATATCGGATACTTCACATTTCGGATAGATATACGAATACGGTTATAGTATTTTACATCACTATTCGCGGAGGAGTAACGAAGTAGGTGCTAAGCACCATAATACTAAGCATTCTCGTTAAATTATTCATCAGTACAAAAGCGGTTTTAATATTCTATTTGATTGAAAAATATAACAACTTCACAATTTTGAGACAAGATATAATACAGACCGGTACGGAAATTTCGCAACAAATTTTGGCAAACATTTATGTTTAAAACTTTGCCATCATAATTTTGATATTCTTTATCTGTTCTTCAGGAATTTTTCTTGTTATTGTTTATGTAAATAGTTGCAAATTGAGTAGAAAAGCAATCTGGTATGGAATGCTTTTAGTTAGGTGGGTCTCCCACCGCCGGCTAGTCGGCGAGTGAATCCCGGCTAGTTACTCGCTTAAGACACGTACAAAACATGACGCATAATATGTCAGCGAGTACTTGCTGATTGCTCATACTGCCGGCGAGTACCTACTCGCTCGCACATGCATCTCTTTTGTTTACACGGAATGTCATATTTAAGTCCCTTTCTTGGGCAAAAATAGCCCATAGCTACTCGCTGTTCGCTAGTGGTCGGACACCTGCTTTATAGCGACCAGAAACAAGGAGAAAGTCTCAACACTAGAGTCGCTAGAAGGCATGAAATCAGCTTAGCAGTTGTCGACGGAGTGTAGAGTCCTACAAGCATCTATTGGCGCGTGGGTGACGTGTGGGTAACAGAGACAGCGCCTTACAGGTAAGGCAAACTGTAACGCGCTGTCTCTGTTACCCACACGTCAAACACACGCCAAAAGATCCGTGTAGGACTATATTTTAGTGTGCTGAATAGAGGAATTTAGTGTTCGTGTGAGTGTATGTATGTCATGTCATTTGTTGATGTAACATCAATATTTATAACCCCAACTCACGCTGTATAAAATAATTTTGAAAGATTTAAGCCTTCTAGATTCAGTGGCGCCACTCTCCTTCAAACGCTTTTCTGCGACCACTTTTGAATACACATATAGGGTTCTTCTTGGCTCTGGTACATATTATGTCTCTCTCTCTGGTAGAAGGATGTTGTTGCATGCTGTTTGCTAACTTAATTCCATAAACAAACAATACCTAATATTTATTTTATCAAACGCGTATTCTAGAGTCGTTCGATTGGAACGCAGCAATAACTTATCAAGTCAGCCCACAAGGGAAATCTCAAGTTTTCTGATCTTTCACGTCCAATCGGAGAAACTCGTGAGAGGTACGGAATAATCGATGTTGTGATCAGCTGATTGATACAAGACGTCTCTGTTACTATGTAGAATCTGTACTTACATCAAATACAAGACATTATAGGTAACTGTAAATTAAAAAAAACCCCGATTTAGAAAATTCTTCTATGAACTGATGATCATCAAACGCCCGAAAATATTTTCATAATATTTGGCTTAGGTATAATTCAATTTTACGCCAATAATAAGCCAAAAAATTGAGAACTCTGTCTTTCATTGAAGCTGGTTGAAACATTGAAAAGTTTGGTAAATCTGTCTTCTATAATGAAGTGACAAGCTTGAAACCTTTTCGTATTGTGAGTACCTACTGAACTGAAGGTACCTTCACACCGTTTGCGGGTGACGGCAAATTGGCATCGCAAGGACAGTTTCACATCCTTGTAGTTGCTGTTTATCTCGTTACAAAACCCTCGGCTACTATACTTCACCGCGTTTATTACTATCCTCGACAACTTTGCGAACTTAACTTGGATTTTTACTATGACCCTGTAAAAAGTTAGTTTTGGGAACGTGTTGCGCCCAGGGAGTTTATATAGCGTAGTGTTGTACATGTTATTTATATGTATATTAATACGAGGAGCAAGAACTTTGTAATTTTCACAAAAATTCAGTTGGAGGAGAAAGATATTTGGCACAATTACCTAAAGTGTCTAAGTAGGAGTGCTATATACTATGTACTTATAAGTAAGTAAAAAACGCTAGTAAATAGGGTTTATTTCTTTTCGATTTTTTATTCAAGTGCTTCAACCCTGTGCAAGACAGATAAACAACGGCATAATTAGTTTCACGTTTTCACCCTTTCGGTACGGAACGCTAACGCCTAAAATATTTTTATTCTTTACTGTATCTAACAGAACTGGGTATTGAATTTTTCTGCACTCCCGCGGGAAAATATCCATTTACAGCAACAAAGTAACTTCGATATTGAACTATAAAACAAGTTGTAAATATGTCAATTTTCAATTTAATATTAGAAAACAAAGAGAAAGATGACCCCATAGGTCTAATAACCTAGTTGGTTGCGATGTGTTTCTGCGATGCGTCATCGACGGTTCAATTCCCGGGGGCGACATTTTTGTGAAAGATAAATGTCTGTTCCAGCCTTGTGCACTTAAAACTCGAGTCTTTGTGATGTTTTGTTAATTTTATCCATGAAAGTTGCGATATGAGATATTTGCGTGTGCATCGGTTTCAGTGGCTTCGACTCATTAATGGTTCATTACAGGATATAAGGGTTTATTTATTAAGAGGGCCTATAGCATACATCACCAAGCTGCTGGTGAGTGAGATGAATGGCCAATTCAAGTGTCCGAAATTTTGATGTCGTTTGAAAGCTTCTGACTTAGTTTATAATAGAAACTTGTAACTCGGCACGCTTTCTAGGTATATCTTCATATTTCTTCTTGAAAATTTTTAAACATGGGCGTGTTTTTTATGGCGTGGTGTGGCGTGTAATTCTCCGGGTGAACTCTAGACAGAACGGTTGTGGTGCCGTGATGAGTCATTCTTTGGCATTCCTGGAAATGATAGAGTGGCAACTTCTCCACATATCTCTGTTTGTGGGCTCACGTGTGTACACATTGTACAATGCAACAACCTGTGGAAGATTTATAATACTATTTGTGATCTTCCGCGTGTCCGTCTGTTTGAGTTAGCTCTGCAGTAGACTGTAATTGTATAGATGAAATCAAACAGCTTGAGGATTTCTGTATATATCGCACATGCACATTTATTATTTTAAACTGTCTATTTCATTAGCCAAACGAGTAATGTGACTGTGAATGCCCCTCTTTTGGTTTTTAAGAGTAATAAGATTTTTTGTATCATTACCTGTGCTATCGTTGTCCGAGTCCGACATTTTCTCGTGACGTTGTATTGTAACAATGAATGAAAATCACAAAATCACAATGACCGGCAACTTAACAAATTACCTATAACTAAAATAACGAAATTGAATTTTGTCAAAGCAATAAAATAAAATGGCGAATGAGTATGAATGTTGAAGCGCTTGCTTGAACAGAAGCTAGACACGTTGTATTGGAGATCTTGTTTCCTGTTTCTCTTGATTGGATGAGTGACTGCGACGGCGTGCGCTGATTGGTCGAAACCGCTGCGACTTCACACCGACGATGTGGTCTTTGACTTCTATCCAATCGATGAAACGAATGAAGATCAATTGAGTGTCTAGGATCTTCGTTATGCTTGAATAAAATTGTATGTTGATGTATAGCGCTGGCGTTTTTATAGTGGTAGGTATGATAGATGTAGTACTCAAACCACTTTTGAAAAACTGCAACTGCGACTGCAACTGGAAATCCTTTGGGGAACACTCTTCCGCCTCCGAAACTGTTCAATTCCTTTCCATCGAAGGACCAAAAATGTTTGAGTTAGCTCTGCAGTAGACTGTAATTGTATAGATGAAATCAAACAGCTTGAGGATTTCTGTATATATCGCACATGCACATTTATTATTTTATGAATTGGTATATTGACACGACATTTTTGTAACAAGAAAATAATTGAAGATTATATTTTAATATTTCAAATATCGAACACAAATTTAAATCTAATGTTGCCATATTATATAAAAAAATATAAAATGTTGGAGATTCCAACACCGTCTTTCTTGCCCTTGGACGACTAGACGTTCTTAGAAGTTGTCATTTCGGATGATATGTCCAAAATGCTTTAAAATTCTCTGTTACCACCTCACACTTAAACTTATTGGTGTTCGTCCTCAGATACGAGACGTACAAGGCGACGCTGAAGAAGATTCCCGCGACGCGGCTGTCGCGGCTGACGGAGGCGCTGGCCAACTACGACCCGGTGCTCAACGAGTACTTCTTCGACCGCCATCCCGGGGTCTTCGCGCAGGTCCTCAACTATTACAGGTAGGTCTTAATCCACCGATGTCATTGCCATTTTGACTTCTGTGTGTTGAGACATAGTGTATAACAAGCGGACTATTAAGACGTCTGTAAAATACCTCATTAATAATAATTATGCTGTGGTTTAAAAGTTCTAAAAGATCAGTTATAGTCAATAATTGAGTGACAGACAACGCACAGCTGAATGCAAAAAATGGACATTTAGCATGCGTAGGTATTCTTTGGGGAGTCTAGTAAAGCACAAAAAGAGGATTTTTGAACACGCCCCCCCTTACATAATAAAAAAGGGGATATACTGAAAAAAATATAATTATATGGGCAAAGCCGTGAGTTGAAAGCTAGTCCATAATATATGTATGTACTACCCTCCTTTCGGCTTCAACATATAAGTTCAAGTTAGATACGTAGGTATATTTTGTTTTTCAATTTACTTTAGCTACATTATCGTATGAAGGTAACATATTTTTTTACATTGTTGTAATATGAACAAGAATGTATAATATGCATAATGTATTTTCTCCTCCGCTTTAAAGAAGTAAGAAGTCATTCATCTTTTGAATTACCTGAAGGGCTTGAAATATAAAAGGCGTTTCTCAGCTAAAACTCTTTTCAAGTGTATAATAACTAGCAAAGATTCAAAAGTATGAATTGAAAATCGAGTCTTAATTTTATGGAGGCTGCATTACACTTTAATTTCACTATTAGGAACAGTTCTCGTTCTGCTTTGGAAAACTTAAATATTTTATTACCCGTTCGAAAATGTAAGACAGAATTTTTAGTTGACATGTCTTTTTTACTCCTAAATATAATTATGGGGTATTTTTTAACTATGGCTTCAACCTATTAATAGCCCACCTCTAAGTATCTGATCTTTCCTCAAAACCGAGGAAGTAAGGAGGATACTCCACCACGCTGCTCCATTGCGAATTGGTGAAGGGGTTATTGGCTAGCCCCAGTGCAGATTTTTTCCACCAGCAGGACGTTATATACCTTCACAAACGGGCTAATGGCTTTACGTGTCCAAAGCATGGACGTGCTCAAGAAATTTTGCTATTGTCCCATTAACCTACCAACCACCCACTGTTGCTCAACTCGGATCAATTGTGATCGACACAAGTTGCTTATTTATGAGTGCTTTGATAAACTTACTACCTACTATAAAAACCTCATATTTACTTTTTTTCTTCTACAAAATTGTGAGTAGTTTAAGGATTTCTTATACAGCAACTTCTCACAAATCACTGTAATTATATTATCCAAATTTACGGTTACGTCTTAGCAAAACGGTCCTTCGAGCCTGACATGGAAATTGCCAGAATATTCTAGAGTAACATATTTCAGTCGGTGGCAGCAATCTGTGCCAATCATTCAATCGACAGGTGCAGTAATTGCTCCATATCCGTTGGCTAAATCATTCATTATCATTGACTACGTCTATGCGATAATTAATTTTATTGCGTAATTCAAATACCGAGTATCAATCGCGGATGATTTCGCGATTATAGAAATTCTAGGTTCATTGGAATTTGATTATAAAATTAGAATAATTGGAGTTCATAATGCTTTTCATGATGGATTCCAGATTGGAAAGGAGCAATCACGAAACTTATAAAAAAAATAGACAAGCTAATCTTATTCTGATTTAGTCTTGTTCTTCGGTCAAAGCTGTCATGGGCGGCAGCAGAACGGTGGTGCTCGTTTGCTATCTTAATTCTATTAAAACAGAGTTTAACTACTAATAATTATATGTGTGTATATCCACTTAATAAAAGAACCCACAAAAGCATGAAATAATTATAATAGCGTCATAAATAAATCTTCATATCATAAGTTTTTCCCATTTTCTTTTACTGAGAGCGTAAAACCTTCGAAGTTTTATTCAATTAGACTTGCACTCTTCTAATAGTAAGAGAGCCATTTGTTCATTCAGAGCTGTTCAAGAGACGAATGGGTATTTTTGCTCCGAAAATGAAAGCAAAATATGCGCTTATTTTTTATTTATTTCGTATTCAACTTTAATCAACTCCCCAACATAGTACCTACACCAACGTAGCCCAAATAGGTTAAACGATTTCACAGTGGATTTTTATGAAAATGGTCGGGGGCAAATGTAAGTGATAGCCAAAGGGTTTGAACATTGGCCTTCGATCTGCACACATCTGTAATTTTCAAACAATATGTTCATATTTAAATTGAAGTATAATTTGCTTATTTAAGGAAAAACATCGTGAGGACATGTAAACCTCAATATTTTCCATATTCATCTCAAAGTGAGTGCAGTCCAGCAAGCCGCTCTTGTGAGAACTTATATAGGATTGTTATGGGTTATAATGGTGGCAGTTAGTGCATCTTACACCGTCCACGATTAAAATGGTTGGCGTAAAAACACTAATGAAACATCATTAAACCTTGGGACAAACATACACCTGTCCCATAAATATCTGCCCCGAAACCAGCCGGGAACCGAAACCAAGAACCCTCACTGGTCAGAGCTAACTAAGGTAGGTAACCGAATCGTCACACTTATTTATGGGTTTCTATATGTCACTCGCAACATGAGAATTCTAGTAGGTACACGGTGTGTGAAAGCTAATTTACTGTTGTTATTAATGGATTGGAAAGGGATAATTCCACGGCCCAGCTGTTTCCATCTTGCTTATTCTGGCTTAGGCCGAATTCTACTTAAGGCCTTTAATTGCAATTATCTTCAAGACTCCAACTTCAACCCATTAGGTGTTCTGTAGAAACCGTCTCTTCTCATGATTGATGACGTAATTGGATGTGATTGGCGACAGTAGCCTAGTTCGTAGTGTCCTTGCTAGTCAAGAAGGCGTCCTGGGTTCAATCTGCTAAGATCATTTAACTTAACATCTTTCTCGGGTTTTTGAGGAGTTATGCGAGTCATTCGCTACTTTTTAGGCCGGTTGACGATGCATGCTTCAATGTTGTTACTGATGCCAACCCCATTATTGAAAAAAACATAGGTTCTTTGACCAGGTAGGTACAGGGATGAATTGGACAAGACAGCGGGCGAGGAAGAAGATAAAAAAAATACCGACTTCAAAATCGATAAGTAGAGATTACTTCTTAGATTATTATTAATTATTTTATATGGAACCAGACGATAAACACTACCTTTCGTATATACAAAAATAACTATCAAAATTGGTTTACCCGCCTCAAAGAAGGTATGAGGTAACACACACACATACAGTGGAATTTAGAACCTCCTCTTTAATCTGATCTCCGTTAAAAATATCCATTTTTCTCTTCAACCGATTGCGTCAGCAAGAGGATTATTAGATAAAGTATATTATAATATCTAGTGCACATGTCTGCTCCCTGTCAGTTATAATAAATTAATTTGCTACACTCCACTGAAGCGCTATTCAGTTAGGTAATAAAGTTACAGGATGTTCAAATCAATGCGTGATTCAATTCACGCCTTTATTACCTTATTTCACATTTTTTACCTTTCAAGCCCTTTGAGAATGTGAGAGGAGCTCCTATGATATTTCAACAATATCAGAACTGAATACGAACGTAATCCACCACGCTGTTCCATTGTCATTTCAATAAAGCTTTACGAGATACTATTCGAAAGCTCTGGAAGCTTCACGGCTGCTATGGAATGATATTCAGGATTAACTGCTTCACGTATCCTGCGAAGCACAAAGGCTCTCGTAATCCAATAATTCTCTTAATATGTTATGCTTTATAACAAATTTTGTATTTTATTTTGGTGTACTATACCCTACACAGTGACGTTACGGCAGACCTAAATCACGCTTTCAGAACTTTGTAGAACGTTTGAAAATACAAACAATCCGAATATGAACTGTTAGCTTACCAGGCATAATTGAGTATCTTAATATGACCATAAGTTGCAGCTTCCATAATGTTGTCCATTTTGGGCATCTCAGCGCCCCGTATTTCTTGTATGAATTCCATTTTCCTGCGCTCGATAGTTTTCAAGGGAATATTAATTAAATACTTACGCCTTCAGTAAATTTTGCTTTTAAGCGAAATTTAACTGTACATGCACATATGTATAATAAATAATTTGTTTTCCATTCCATATTCTATACCACTTAAGTATAAAGAGTACAGGTACTAAAATAGGTACAGTATTTGCAAATTTAACACTCTTTTTATTACTACAAGTTCACACTGAATCCCGTGGCATCCGATAACTCTGCTAATATGAGATGAAATGCAAGTGAAAATTTTTCAACAATTTAAATTTCGAATGCGATGACTTTACGTTCAAATATTTAGCGCGCGTATAAAGCCTATTGAATTTTTCAGGCTATCAGTTTTCAGTTCTAGAACATCGCAAATGAAGACTAAAACATATAGACATAAAATATTACGAGCGTGTTGTTCACAAGTCATAAATCGTCACCCAGTTGCGTTGTTTAGATAGAAGTCTCCTTTTGAAAGAGCATTATATATCAATATTTTGTTTATATTACAGACGAGTAGACAGGCATACGGCTAGTGATAAACGATTATAGGCAATCATAACAAGATATGATTTACACCCTGAAAGTTATTTTGACAGTCCTCTGATCTTTGGCAGGACGAAGACGAAGGCCAAGCGGGTAGTCTAGACATTAATTTGCAATAGACAGACGTCTGACGTAATGTTTTTGTTAGCGATTATTAATTGACTTCGAATACGTTGTCGATGTTCTTATTTAATTACAAGTAATTGGTTTGTCAGCGCTTATAGCCCGGCGGCTTGTGTCGATCCTAAGCGATCGACAAAGTTAAGCAACTGCGGGCGCGGTCGGTAGTCGGATGGGTGACCGCTAGCTGTGGTAAAAATTTCTTGAGCGCTTCCGTGCTTCGGAGGGCACGTAAAGCCGTGGGTCCCGGTTGTTATCGATTGATAGTAGTCGTTAAGCCATGTGGGAGGCCTTCGGGCGGCTTGAAAACTTTCGACACTGGGTTGGCTACTAACCCCTCCGCCAATCCGCATTGGAGCAGTGTGTTGGAGTATGCTCTAGGCCTCCTCAGTAATGAGGAGAGACCCGTGCTCAGTAGTGGGCCAGTGGGTTGTAGCTTAGCTTTTTTTTCTTTTTAATTGGTTTGAAAGCCTAGAGGTGTGAAAAATCTTGGTTTTTTTTTATTTTCAGACCTCTAGCCTACTTTATCTGCATTCTCAAATACTTTTTTAAATATATGCACCTACTCATAATTTGATAGATCGATACTAAATCTATTCATTTATTAGGTATCGTTAAATCCAATACCTTTGCAAAGGAGGATGGGCGTTTTGGTACCCATGTCCAATCAAAATGACTTTAGTGTCGTTTGAAAGGTCTTTTCAAGAGTACAAAAAATTACTAAGGCGACAAACCCCTACAAATTGTCCGTTTTGAAATATAGCCTTCAGAAGATACGGAATATTTAGTTCGAATTAGGATTGAAAAATCATATCTTTGACGTAGTTCGACCGATTTTGAAGATCTTTGCACTGATTTTGAGCTAATTGATATTCGATTAACAGATAACAATCTGTAACAATAAATACACAATAAAATCAGTTTACAATTTTTTTAGTTAGGGCCGATTTTGATACAGTAGCTGGCGCCAGCATCACTGGTTTCCGGCTCAGCATTAGCACTGGCATTGTGAATCATTGGCGATCACTGGCGATCACCGGCGCATAGTGTTAACACGGATCCAGTGGCACTGGCTGCGCGGCGTGCGCGGGGCTGTCACTGGATCGAAATATTTTTCGCCTATTGGCAGACGGTTTATTTCGATCCAGTGCTGGATACTGGATGCTGGACTGAATTATAACATGTTTACACTGATACAGTGCTTATCTAGCGCCGGAATCAAGTGGCGCTGGCGCCAGCTACTATATCATTATAAATCAGCCTTTATGAGTGATTTATCTAATAAACAATATAAACATATAAATACACGTATGTATGACTTTCACTTTCAGTCGTTCGTTGAGTTATTGCAAAAAGTTTGTTGTATACTTAGTACCAAAAATATATAATTTTCAAGTAGTGATTACTGCGATCGGACAATGAACCAGGACTAGCGACATATATATTCACAATCTACACAAAAATACCTTTCCAACGACGTATCATTTTCTCTGATTGGCGCCGGTACCAGATTCCATACATTTGTGCCCATCCTCCAAACTTACAACCCTACAACCCCTAAAATCTTACATCAAAGAAAAAACTGTTTATAAACTCAATTTTAAATGAAGCGCTTACAGTAAAGAGTTGTTTGATAGGTTGGCAGTACGCAATAGAGAAGCACTTTAGAATTCCGATAGTAAACCAGTTACGCGGTAAACAGCGCGTGTAGCGAATGCCATACATATCAGAACCATTGAAGCTCACTGCTGTTTAGATCCATTTTACATGCATTTGAATAGTTTTAAGATTCCACGTGGATAATGACGATTCTATGACTTATTAGCTTTCGCCCGCAGTCTTCGTCAGCGTGGATTTCGTTTAAACTTCACCCCCCTATTACGCCCCCTTCGGGGTGGAATTTCCAAAAATCCTCTCTTAGCGCTCCTTTACACTCCCTAAGAAACATACATGCCAAATGTTAGCTACTTCCGTTCAGTAGTTTGGGCTGTGCGTTGTCTGTCAGTCAATCACTCAGTAACGCAAGAGTTTTATGATATTAATTATGTTAACTTTTAATCAAATAATTTATTTAATGAAATATTTGTTTGAAATTAATTTTATCAGTAGCTTCGATAAAGATATCATTTTGAGTATACATTTCGTTCTTAATGATGTTTTCAAAAGTGTGTCAAGTCTATCAGCACTTGGCCAGCAAAGAAGATAAATAATGACGCGTACTCTTCGCGTTGTTGGAGAAGTCCTGCCTGATTAGATAGTAATGGGTTTCAAAGTACTTCAGTTAGGTCTACTACTAATGGTCTCGAAATTACCAAGTATAACATTTACCGCTGATAAATAGGATAAAGACGTCCCGTGTGGCGCCATGGTTAACATGCCGGATATTTTAATGATGAGTTTTTTCCGTTCTTGGTCTGGGTATGTGTGTGTCTTATGTGTTGTCCATGACGCAGGGGATCCTAATGTGGAGCTGTGAGTATGTAGCATTATTTATGTATTATTTAAATCCAGATTAGACGGACTACGACCAAAAAAGCTGCAAGCCTTTAGCAATAGAATGTGCACTCTGATCTCTTTTAAAATTTAAAGAGACCGTCTGTTTTTGTTACTCGCAATTTTACAGAGAGCAAGGCTTTTGGGAATACCCCAATATTTACTTTTAAATATTACTGTACAGAGGATACAAAAGAGCAGTAGTAGCTATAAAGTTGATCATTACCCCTAACAAAACAAGGCTGCTCACAGCTTCGGCAATTAAGTTTAACGTCAGCGCATAAACTTGTATGAGTGTGTGTACATATCGTGAATTTTATGAGGCAATCGCTATGGTCATACTGTTATTTGAAGCAGGCATATTTAATTTTGGGAGCAAAGCTGTAGTTTTAGAGGCTTTATGATTAGGTAATATGTGACCAGGCTGATTATAATTATGTTTCTCAGATTTATATTTCAGGTGGCGTGAAACATGCACCATTTTTGAAGTTAGACCTTCAGTAGTGTTAAACCTGTGACAGCTGCCTAAAATTTAATTAAGTTTTTTTACGTTTTGCGACAAACTTACAGACAAAAATTCTAAAATAATATGTTTGGCTTTTACTGCCAGCAACGAAGACCCTTCACGTGTGTTTCACTCAAATATCTCCGTAGAAATTAAAAACACGTCAGTCCCATTTATTACGCTAATTACGTATATTTATTCCGCAAATCGCATTGCAACTATAACCGACACGTTCCAGGGAATTTATCTATTTAGTCCACGAGTGCGCCACTGCAAGCCAATGCCAACAAAGTTATGAGCCACGTGTCCATAACGCGTCCACTAGGATTAAATTTTACAATTCATTCTCTAGAAACTTTGTCTCTCACTTCGTTCCTTAGCAAATATTGTGCTTCGTTGAATCGTTTGTTATCGTAAGTAATTGTGTCAACGAGTTCTTTATGTAAATTGTGACAAATAATGTTACGAGTGTATATAGGCACTACGTAATAAATTTCTAAGGGAATGAAGCGATTTGTACCTTCTTGTTGTCTTGTGTGTTTTACGGTTCCATTCTCAAAGAGTGACAATGAAATTCGGTTGTTTCTGCTCTTTGTCTATCATAAGGTTCTTCTATATTTTAGACAGAGATACGCATTTAACTTTTATAGAACGCGTGTTACTGTGACTCTGTGACTGCTATCACAGCCAAATTAAAAAACTTACATCTTGACGAGGGTCTAGAACAAGTAGCCTTAAACACTGCGGTTTTTCTGTATTTATTTTGTTACTAACCAAATAATTAAAGTCAATATTACTTGGGGGTAAGGAACCCTACGTGAGCGAGTCCAATTCGCACTTGAATTGTATTTCCTTCTTCTACGAGTAGGTACACCTTGAAAACGGGCTGTGCAGTATTTTTCGTATATCATACTCGTTACTTATGGCGGTGCTTTACCTGTATTTATGTACATCCATAACGTTTCTTATATTATGAACTAGTGAAGTACCGAGACTATTTATGTTTTAACACATTTCACTTGCAAATGAAATAATTAATGACAAATAAAACGTTTGGAGGTGCCCGTAACATTAAGGAGTAATACAAAGCAATTATAAATTCATCCAGGTGCTACCAACATTGTGTCTTGAAGCGTGAACCACTTACTCGGATATTTATAGTCGTCTTTCGTCATTTATATTTAATAACCAATTTCATTATTTGCGAAGAGGTAGGTATATTATTTTAATACTTAAATTTTAATATCTTTCTTACATTATGTTTGAGGTTGGAGGTGTGGGGGACCCAGTACCCAGTTTCTGATCTATGTTGAGAAAGGTCATGAATTTCTGATTCTTGGGGTACAAGATAGAATTTTAAAGGGTGCAAAATCCCTTGGTAGGTGCTTAACACAGTCCCTGTAGCTCGGGACCAGAATACGAGCTTCGGTATCCCCTGCCTGTCGTAAGAGGCGACTAAAAGGGGGCTTTCGGGGTTGTGGGCGGCTAGAGTGGGAGCTCGAACCGTCCATCAGCAACCCCGGGAAAGACGACGGTATGTGTGGCCGCATACCGTTTTACGGAAAGCTAGCGATGGGGCATTTAGTCTCTCGCGGGCAGAGCCCCAAGGGCGCCGCGCTCGGAGGACTCCGGTTGTGTTCCTTTGGAGATCCCGGAGTTCTTCACAAGCGCTGAGGTAGGCCACCGGGGGGGTTTTAGTGGGTAAAAATCCCACATAACCCTGTGTCGCTCCCACGGCACCGGGTACCTTTCGAAGGTTTCCCCGTTGATAACAAAAAAAAAAAAAGGTGCTTAACATAACATCCTATTACCTGTTTACGCCCACACTGTATTCTAAAGCTCATACTTATGCCAGTCCCTAAAAATTTGAACTCAATAGCCCTTGCATTTGCATGTTTATAAATAGTTGCACACGGCTGAGGCACTATCCCTGGTATTAGATTGTGCAGTCGGGGATGGAAACTGTCTTGTGTACCTGCATCACATCAAAGTATCTCAAAGGGGCCTTTACGTGTTGGGCATCTGGGTCCACTTAACTAAAGAACCTCTGAAGCTTCGAGTTTAAACATACACAATACAAAGTAGGTATATATAATATAGAGTTTAGACTTTGGGTCGACGGGAAATACGAGTATATATTCTTGTTTTGACGGCGTTTAAAATGAGTTTTGAATATCGATTGTTATTCAAGAAATCGGTTAATATGAACAAAATTAGCGATACAAACAATCGAGAAAAAAATGTGCATAAGGTTACTTCCTCAAACGAAATACAAAAACTCGTTGACTCTGTTGAACCATTTACCCTTTGAGAACCATGGATGTAGAAAGTCAAGATGGGCCCGTAACATACATAAGGCGCACGACGAGTGGTCAACATTAGGTTGTGTGATTGAGTGATTGATCAAGTCAGTCTGTTGTAGACAGCAGCGAGTTACACATCTTCCTTACGCAAAATTGATTTCAGTAATTACGTCCGCAAATGTAGAAAATATGGCTTCCTGTGCCTTCAAAAATATTCTAACAATTCAAGAAACACAAATAAAGTCCAAAGGAATCACATTTCATTAGTTAACATTAAATTGTAAATTATTTTCACTATTTCTAAAATAATAACTTTAGTAAAATGGCGCGTGACATATGTAAGAGTGACAGAGACAGCACGACTAAAACTTCCAAACGCGGAAGCGAGATATCACTATGTAATCTGTTCGTTTTCAAATATAGTAACAAATTTCCATTGCGCCAACTTCACGCACAAACCGATTCAATTCAAAATTGGATTGTTACAATTTGACACACATTCGAACGTGCAAGGCCGGTCTATATTATGTATGTCTATGTTGAGAACAGTTCAAATAAGTAGCTCAAATACGACTTCATTCAAGTACCAGCTTTGAGTAATATCAAAGGAGGCAGTGATGTCGTTTCAATTCGAACAAAATATTTCATCTTACCTTCCTATCTGAAGATATGTTGTAGAGTAGGAGAGCAAAGTATAATGTATATTGCTCACCTTTTTATTCTTCAAAAAGACACCCTTCCTAAGATCGCATCTCAAAGCAATCTTGAACCTCATCATAAAATATGGCGGCAGAGCCCTTACTGAATATAATAAATGCTTTCAAAGATGTCCCAAGGAAATACGAGTAACTATGCCTGATGCATAAAAATTGGCCTATTAAGAAAATCGTTTAAGTGAGAACGTGAAACGACAAGACTGCCCAAGAATTTGGTAATTTTTATGGGTTTTTTCATTAAAGGGCGCAGCACAAGAATTCACGAAAAATATAGGTATAACCTATATAACACTCGCCATACTATTCGAAAAGGAGGATTATGAAGACAATGATTATAAACGTGGTAATAATAACGTCATTAACAATTATTACAGTGATTACAATTCTGATGAAGATTAATCCTTATTGTTATCCTACAATCCCATAATTTTCTTTCCAAGGACCCCTTTTAGAGCGTCGTCCACCGATAAAGGCAACTTTGAAGATCACAGTTCCAGGCCTTCTTTTACCCGAGTCACCGCGCATATGGAATGAATGGAATCGCCTCTCCCCGCTAAAACCAAATTTATTACTAGCGCTCAAAGTTTCATATAGCTTGTAATGAAAATTTACTTACGACATTTGCAATTCTTGTTGCAATCTACAATGAACCTAATCACAGGAGCGGAAAGCTGTCACTTGCGTGGATTGATATTAAAACGACTTCCAAATTGAAGAGACTCGTTGCAGTGAGCCATGAACGGATTGTGAAGACACATTCACGTTCGGTTCATATTATAAAACACAAGGAAAATACAGCAAAAATTACTCTGAAAACAATAGAAATTAACTCCGGTAAAACAGCAAACCATTTTAAATTAACACGGCGCTCTGATGATATTATACGGGCCAAATTAGCGAGTGGTGTGGGAAACAAAAAACCTCGTAAATTTCACTAAGGGTCAGCTCACACCGAGACGCGACGCGACGCAACGATACTGGAAGAGGCCAGTGATTTCGCGCTGCGCTCGCGTCGCCGTCGCCGCGAGACGCATCTCAATGGCGCGAGGTGCATCGTAAAAGTAGGCAATCTTGCACGCCACGCGTACCGACGATGCACGGCTGCGTAGCGATGCACCGCGCTACGCCGCGAGGCGTCACGAGACGCAGCGCTGCATGAAGCAACGTATTCTGAATTCTCACAATCAAATGTGTATCTTTTCGTGTAGAAAATAAAGTTCTATTTTGAGCCGCTCTTTGAAAGACTGCGCGCAGCGTCGCGTCGCGTCTCGTCTCGGTGTGATTTGACCCTAACTGTACGCTACGAGCTACGAGGTATCCCGACATTAACCAGGACGTACTATAAACCGAGTACGTAAATACGCACTGAAACTGCGGACTTCGGTGTCATTTATGTGCAGTTTAAATCAAGGCTATATAGTGCGGCTGTCTGGTGTTTCTGCACTTGTAATTTAGGGCTCCATATCTGAAGGGCTATAACCAGGGCCACCGCAAACTGTATGGAGGCCCGAGCAAAACCGTTTTGTACCAAAAAATGTCTCCTTTGTAATTATTTCACGATCCTAATAGACCCTTCATGTTACGACTCGCATTTGACGCCGACAGTTATATGTTAGTTATAATAGTTGATGTGATATGATAGTTATATGATAGTCGATGTTTTGATAGTTAAAATTAATTATTTTTGAAAAATTCAGGTCCCTTCCTTTTGGACTTTGGACAAACAGTTTTGTAACATACACAACACAATGACAGTTTATAAACTAGATTAAATTTAGGTTTCCTATCCAATGATTATTATCAAATATTATCCCGGGAATTCCACGCAGGCGAGGCTGCGAGCAAAGCTTATGTTTTGTTTTACTAAATTTTTTGGGCGTTCGTCTTGTCAGGAATAATACGGCACATCTTATTTGTAACTGACATTAACCCAACGCTCTTTTTAATGAAACGCAGTGAGAACGTTTTTGCTCCACTTCAGTATTTTTCTCCAAAAATATTTTTTCTTCAATCCGAAAACCTAGTTAATAAGACTGTATAGTTTTTATTGTGTGTGTTACCTCATCACTGGGTACCCGGGTTGTGATAATTCTTTTTTAATCGTAAGCTGGTTCTTGACATGTGTCCCGTATAAAACGATGACACCTTGCAAGCACTTTATGAGTTTTCTGTACTTGTCGAAGTACAATTCGTTTTTTTTAATAATTTAATTACCTACTATTGTATTTAAATCGCTGTAGCGTTAAATACAAATCAGTACACTTTATCTTTCAACAATGTCTTGGAAATAATTGAATGCTTACCTATATCACCTGTTTAATACCTACCTATACAATGTACCACTAAGTTCAAATCGTTCGCTTGCCGCGCCGTTTATCGTTTAGTATCGTGTAAATATTTCTAGCAACAAACATAGCTGCGTTTTGTAACGCTGTACATTTTTACAACTGTTTGCGCTCATATGTCTCTTTCGACAGGTTTATTGCGTTAACCGTGCGGTTATCGCTGGACAAATGGTTGCCAGTAATCAGTGGTCGGATTCGTAATTAACCGAGTCTACTTTACAATGAGTTTTTATCATGACGATTTGAATGGCACTCTATCATGCCGGATTGCCGTTGAAAGGGTTTTGGGTTTGATTTTTTGTGAGGCAAAAATGTTATTTGAGTTTTTTCTGTTCTTGGTCTTCTTGGTATTTTATAGCCTGAAAACCTGACGTAAAAGCAAACGAGCCACCTGATGTTAACTGGTCATCGTCGCCTATTATATTATCGACATGAGTACCTAACAACAGGGGAAACACTAGTGCAACACTGGCCCTGAAGGAGAGCTCTTTTTACACCTTTCTTCAAGAACGTCGTGTCAAAGCGTTCCGGGAGTACCTCAGAAAGTATGTGTGTTTTATGTGTTGTACATTGTTTCCACGACACAGGAAATCCCACTACGACAAGGGTTATGAGTATGTAGTGTTGCTTATCTCGTAAATGGTTCCGGGTATAGAGGCCGATATACATTTTATGGAGTAATTTTGGAAGAATACACTATTCCTACATTTAAAAATAAAATTTAGGAATCAGTTCTTCAAGAGAACTGTAAAAGGAAAAGTAGTATTAGATTTATATTAATCGGCTGAAACCATGGAAATGAATATAATATATCCATTGATATATAAAATAACAACTCCATTGAGTAGTCGTATGTTTCCCACATTAATATTTTATCAAGGCAGAGCTCTATACAAATTTCGGCCATTTCATTAACTAATTGCACGACAAACAGTGCGTCATTTCGCAGCTCTCAATGTAATGAAAAAAATATTGGATCTCGAATTATTTCAATCTTTGGAACTGATATGATTCGAAATGATACACTTTTATCACATCCTTATAAATACCTAGTGTTATTAAACACTGATATGATCCCAAATAATACATATTTATCCACCTCGAAAATTGTGTTTTTATTGTGAAATATAAGTCGTTCAAGTAACCTGACTATGAAATAATGAACTGTTAACGACAAAACAGACTAATGGATCTTAAAATACCTTTTTAAAATTATCTGTCCCTCCTGAATAATAAAAAATTGGTTGCCTGTAAAGTCGGTATACGGGCGAAAGTTTTACGTGACAACGACTTTGAGTGGTAAAATAATTTTAATATGAATATTCATTCGTATAGTAGGAAGAAGGATGAAATAATAGTAACAATTTAAAACATTTATTTATACAAAGAATTATATTTAAAACATTGTAACACCATCCGCCATCTAGCGCTGCTAACCGTTAGACCATTAACCATTAGTCACAACTAAGTGAGGTAACAAAGGAGATTACTCTACTTCTCCAGAGATGGCGCTGTACCATTTTCTGAAACACGCCAACGTGTGTACGCCGTAGCTACCATAAGTAATGTTAAGGAGGAAGGGACGCGTGCCTTTCACTTTTTATGTCTGTCTCTCTCGCTCTTAGGCGGGCTAACCATGCCCGAGTGGAAGGGACGCGTGCCTCTCACTCGCTCTCATTGTAAGCGCATAACGTGAGCGGAGCGTGACACAGTTTCTTCAAGTGCCACCCGGCAAACCAATTTATAAGACGTTATCACGTCAAAACATCATTATTTCAACTCATCATAGGTCACTATTAAGTACGGGCATATTATATTGCTGACATAACTATCACCTAAGGAAAAATCAGAAAGCTATCTATCTAAATGCCACTTTTCGTATTGAGGCAATAAAATAAAATAATGCTAATCTTAAATAATGTAATAAACTTTTTGTGAAACAAAGTAGATATTCGTTATTCCCTAAACGTTATCAGAAATAATAAGATTATTCATCAGCTTGAAAGCAAGCTCCCTTCGTTTAGAATTTATAAATTAGCGATGTTGTCCATGTAAACATTATTTGATTGGATACATTGTGGACTTCTTCAAATGAAATTATATATTATGAAAGAGAAATAAATATTTTGTAAGAAAACGTCACTGCTTTTTAGGATTTCATAGCCGAAGGGCAAAATACAGACCCTTATTATTACCACAGTTTATTACGTCTCTTCTGTGACAGATATAACTCTGTTAATTAAAACTTCAATTTTATTCCTCGCTATAATATTTTTTTTTCTGTGAGAAAAGAGTAAACGGTGTTACGTTAGGGTTCTTAATTATGGTCTTTTGCTATTTTTTAAGTTTGCTTTTCAAGCTCGTAATTTATTTAGGTGTTTTCATCCCTTATAATACTTTTTATTAGGTCTTATAATATACTCATGTCCCGAAGTATAACATATTTTAAACATTAAACTCTTTCTTTCTGAATCCTAATTGAAAATCATTAGATATTTGTCAAAATATATTTCTACGTTTACGAATTTTATGGATGGTTCCTTATCATAGATAACACAAAACTGCGAAAGAACCGTGTCAGAAGATGTTTTTAAATTTGAGCATTTTTATATTACAATTAAAGAAACTCCTTAGCCGTAAATTGACAGAATAAACTTACCAAGTTGCCTTGCCAGCGAGCCTTTCCTAGATAAAACTAAATTCCTTTTTTAATATTATCGTTGTAAATTGTTGTAAAAACAGCCCAAAATTCAATTTACAATAACAACAATGAATTACAGAGGCGTAACAGTTAAAACACTGCACACATTACAACGACGCGGCAATGGACCAACTAAAACGAAACCATTCAATAATGGTCTTTATGTCTTGGTTATTACTATTGTTTACTTGAAAGAGATACTACTCGTCACCCACTGACCAACTTGTAGCCGGCACTAAATATAGAATCGAAATTCAACCATAATAACAAGGATATAAACATCATAATTGAATGCTTTCACGTCAGTTGGTCGGGTGCGATGTAATGCAGTCTTTAAGTCAGTTTACGAGCAGTGAACAAAAAACGTCTAACCAACATTGTATAAAGAGTTAATTGAGTGTGAAGGATCCTCGTCACAAAGCTAACGGAATCCAGGTCATTAGCTCAGACACGGTAGAACCTCTGCAATCTGGGTTTGGACCCTCGTCAAATGATAACAGATTTGAACTGTAACATAAATTTTTATAGCGTTATCATTTCTTTATGATTTGATGCTGAACCATTTGGCGCAATTGTTCCCAAGTGTGTTGTTGTTTGAAGAGTACTGGGTTTGATAGTCAGCAAGGTAATTTTGTGTTATGGGTCGTTTGAAGGGTCCTGGGTTTGTTTTTTATAGCCTGAAGGGCTGACGTATAAGCAGACGATCCACTTGATGGTAAGTTGTCATCGTCGCCTATGGACACGAGCAACACCAGGGGAGTCACCAGTGCAACGCCAGCCCTGAAGGAAAACTCTTTTTACACCTTTCTTGAAGAACCCCATGACATAGCGCTCCGGAAATACGTAAGAAGGAAGCTCATTCCACATCCTGCACGTTCTCAGGGTGGTAATTATAATGATAAGTTTCTTACTTGGCTTATGGTAGTGACGTTATCCTAACTAAAGGTAAAAGACAATGAAATAAAGCCTATTCTCTCTCCTATTGAAGAATCTCATAGCATACGTAGACGGGAACACTGTTTTTCTGCGTCTGATTGTGTAGAGAAAGGAGTGGAATGGAAGAGTTAGGTTTCAATCCATTCGTTGAAAGTCTTTGTGCCACCGATATACCTTGACGCTTGTCATCTGTCGATAGCAAATCGGAACCGATGACTTATCAGCCCTTGCGAAACACGGAATTGGTTCAAATTTTTTCCCATAAGCGGTCACTCATCAAATTAATGACCACGTCCGCTATTGCTTAAAACGGCCGATCACTTAGGATCGATGCAAACCACCAGGCTATGAGCGCTCCTAATTCAAGGTCATTAGCTTAAATTCGTTTTATTTGGACCCCGTAACGTCACTACTGAGTCTGAACCCTCGTCACGAAGGGTGATAAGAGATTTGAACCGTATCACAGTTATTTATAGAGATAAAATTGCGTTGAACCGAGTTGAAATTTAGAATTTATATTTCGGAGCTATCTGAATTTTAAATTGCCTTTATTATTTCGTGTTACAAAATTGACCTTGTTTTGGATTTTATTAAACGCATCACCAGATCTGAGCCTCTCATGAAAACTTACTGTGAACGATTCAGAACGAGTCTAAATGGAAACTAGCATATTCTAGCGCTAAGATAAGCATTTTAGCGTCTTAACGAAGAAGCAAGAATACGTTTTGATGTTTTACAATTTTACACACAGAGAAACAGAGAGATAAAAAGGTGAAGCGCGAGTCTAACCGTCCGACCTATATAACATAAATATTTACTCTAATTTATTTGTCATCGATTTCAGGTGTCTACCTATTTCAGTTCAAGAGATGACAAATACACAGATTGATTGACGGCAATGCATCAGTATTTCCTTAGGTGTTATTAATGTCCATGGGCAACGGTGACCATACAATCTGATGGCTATTCTTCGTTCGTCGTTTACCTAAACTTTCCCCTAACCAAAATCATAACAAAGTTAAACTCACAGTTTCCCAGTGGGACGCGTTGACCGCAACTGATTTATTTACCGAAGATTGTGGTACACGCATGACCTCCCGTACAACGGTACACACAAGTTCTTTGATGGAGATTCTTTTACTTTGAACGCAAGAAACTTTTAGGTCGGGACTCCAGGGAAACCTTCCGAGGTGTACTCTATGGGGTGTTTGTTTACGGTATAACTTTATGGCATGTGTCGGTTATTGACCCTGTTAGATCCGCCTGAATTTTTCACACTCCTGTCATCTATTCCTCTGTATTATTAATAACCGACTGCGAGGATGTGAGAATTTGACTATATTTTTTACATGTTTGTTATCCTATAACTTTTGTGCTGAATGAACCGATTTTGATAATTCGTTTTTTATTTTTAGTGCTTGTCGTCTGATTCAATACAAAGAATTATATTTAGCGATAATTGACGAGTAGTGTTTCAGTTATCTGTACTTGTGGATGTAGAAATCCGTTTATCTAAGTTAGTGATTCTACTATTATCTAATCATCCGATTGAAAGTAGATGTAATAGTAAATAACACTCTCAATTTCGCAAAAGGATCTCCAATGTCGCGGGTGGAGTGGACTCAAGAACAAAATGTCTAGTACATAATTATATTATGTCTCGACTGAGGTTTTCCCGGTTAGGTTAACCCGGGACTTCTCGCTTCGCAGACAAAACCGCTATCTACGCTACGGGATCGTTAAGGACGAAGAAGCCAGGATCCCGCATTATTCTTTTCTCTTCGACTCTGCGACCAGAATACCTTTAAAATATTTTACGGTCAAAAGATGTTTTAAATACCTTACCAAGGAAGTCGTATTTGTTGAAATTATAATAGTTGGTAGATCTTCAACAGGCGGGACTTGAAGTTAGGCCGCTAACCCACTGACGTTTTACGAGCGTTGGCATTCGTCCCACGTCTGTGCAGCGTCGATGGTGCGCAGACGCGACGTTAACGTTGCGCTTGGACTAAACGCAACGTTAACGTCGCGCTCAGTACCTGTTCTTAAAAAAACGCAACACTAACGCCGCGTTGACGCGACGTTAACGTTGCGGAATCGTTATGTCGACGCTTGCGACGAGAGACCTGCGACGTCAACGTCGCGTCTGCGCAGCGTTGACGTTGGACGAACGCCAACGCTCTTAAAACGTCAGTAGGATAGCGGCCTTATTGTCTTGTCCGTTGTTCATCAGGGAATTTTGGCTTGCACTTAAAGATCTTCGGGACCCTGCGGTTATTGATCAAAGAGACTAGAACAAGACTCAATTTAGGAACTAGGATTGTTAGTCCAGTTAACAGATGGTGTTAGAACATTACTTGGTTATTCTGTCCTTCATTTTTTCTAATATTCAGTATAGCTTCTTGGAGCCACCTTAATGAATTTTGAATACTATGATGTTATTAATTAAACTTTTAAGATTAATCGATTGACGTAATCATTAAAATTTGCCCGTTGATTTCTACAGCATCACAAAAGCACACACACACACACACACACACACACACACTTCCCTTTGCATCGAACAATCCAGTCGAGTTCAAGCAATGCGTGTTTTGCTTGAATTTGATTCGACTCGATGCAAAGGCCGCAAAATCTTTGTGTACCCTCTTTTCATTTTATTTTCTTTCCATTAGTTCTTATCCGGGCCGTATCTCAAGCGGGGTCCACTGTAGGACGTTATTAAAGCGTATTACGCAGCCATTTTTATATCGGCCGACCCAATATCGGGCGGTTGGCATTTTAAAATTGAGTAACTGGCTTGCCAGACTATGATTTAATGTTATGACTAGGTATGCGAACTTATTGTTCAAAACAATGTGTTGTGTTACGAACCATGGAAGTGATTACCAATTTAATTAATAACAAAAAAAAAATAATTAACTGTGAATAACTGATGATTAGAAAATTTTAAATGTATGCTTTGCTGGGAATCTAATCCAGGATTCTCCGAACGACGCAGCAGCTTTCGCCATGCATTTGGATCGTCAATTATATCGCAACAAGTACAATTTTGCACCTGTTAATACCAACGTACAATTTTAATATGCGAAATGGAGATTTCTGAAATAAAAAATACTGGTTGTCTGTAAAGTCGGTTTACTGACGATAGTTGAACGTGACAACGTCTTAAGAAAATACTGATGGAATGATTGACAAATAATGTCATCAAAGTAAACAAACGTCATGAAATCGTATTTAAAGTTACAGAAATTTATCAATAAAAAAATAAAGAAGGAATACAGGAAACATTAAAAAAGGTAACATTTAAAATTTATAAATAGTCCCAGAAGTCAATAACAAAGTAATAATTGGATACATTACCAAAATATCTCCGAACGCAAAGGCCGATTGTGCTTCTTTGTCGCTCGTTCCGCGATCTCGCTTGCACTTCAAGCTTTACATGGTGGGACGACTCATCACGCCTCAGAGCGCCGCATGACGTCAGATAACGCCACATAAACGTCATGTTTTTCGTGCGTGCAGCCGATATCGAATTATAAAACGTAACGTTGTCACGTCAAAAATATTTTCTCTGTTGGCTAATAATACCCATGAGTTATAAATGCCAAAATAAGACAAAAATCATTTGAGAGATTTCCGCGCAATGCTTTCACAGGGAAAGATGTAAAATACCAAAAAGGTTTTACCCAACCTCATCAATTACGCTTAGTACCTAACCTAAAGATAAATTATATGAATAAAAAGGTATTATAAAACTAGCTTTCCCCCACGGCTTCGTCCACGTAGATTTTTATTTCATTTCATCCCTATTTTTATCTCCCTATTTTTCCAAAAAACCCCATAGGTACTCCCCAAGGAACATACATGTCAAATTTCAGCTTCTTGCGTTCAGTAGTTTCTGCTATAGGTTGTCAATCATTCACTAAATCAATCATTCAGTAACGAATGGATTTGTAACCGCCCTACTTTGGTTTAAGAAATCTTTTGCCTTAACATTACCATTTGCACTTTTCATATACACCTTAACATTTGCACTTTTCGACGTTTGTATTGCGCTTGGAGCATTTTAATATCATTAAAAACAACTCCGTACTTCATTAGCGGCCAGTACCTACTTAGATCTCAGCAAACCGCACAGTCGATTCAAAGTAAACTTCAGAGAGAGGAAAGATTTCTTTGATGTTAGCTCCATCCAAGTTTATATTGCTTTGCTAAATAAACAAGAAGTCGAGGACGATATGTACAGATTTGTTTAATCTTTCTTCCGTACGGTTAGATCAAGGGCTTATTAGCAACGATGTGTGGTGTATCGATGGATGCATGGATAGGAAATAGGTATCTACTTCGAGAACGTCATTATGTTTATAGTTGGCGCCATGGATGTAGAAAGTAAAGATGCGCCCGTAACATACATAAGGCGCATGACGAGTGGTCAACATTAGGTTGTGTGATTGAGTGATTGATCAAGTCAGTCTGTTGTAGACAGCAGCGAGTTACACATCTTCCTTACGCAAAATTGATTTCAGTAATTACGTCCGCAAATGTAGAAAATATGGCTTCCTGTGCCTTCAAAAATATTCTAACAATTCAAGAAACACAAATAAAGTCCAAAGGAATCACATTTCATTATGTAAACATTAAATTGTAAATTATTTTCACTATTTATAAAATAATAACTTTAGTAAAATGGCGCGTGACATATGTAAGAGTGACAGAGACAGCACGACTAAAACTTCCAAACGCGGAAGCGAGATATCACTATGTAATCTGTTCGTTTTCAAATATAGTAACAAATTTCCATTGCGCCAACTTCACGCACAAACCGATTCAATTCAAAATTGGATGGTTACAACTTGACACACATTCGAACCTGCAAGGACGGTCTATATTATATATGTCTATGGTTGGCGCATGAATCATAGTTGCTCCAGTATGTTCCCTAACGTATGATGTCTATCCTCTTTTATTCATTTACAATAAAATATTATTTAGAGTAAAATAATGGATTCTTGTGTAAAAATATAATGAATTAATATAAAAATCATTTTTCCACAGCCCAATGAGGGTAACCGCGTGTGAATTCGCCGCTAGAGGCGCTAGTGGATAGTGAGGTCTGTCTGTCACTTCTCACCAATGATAAAAGTTTAATCACTGCTTCTCGCTTGTCTGAATGTCACTTGTCACTGTTTATGTATGGGCGGGCTTTGACAGCAGGACCTCACTTCGCCGGTGGCGCCAACTGGTGAGCACAAAAACGGCGACCCTCATTACATCCGTATCCGTAGGTGGTCGGCGCCAGCCAAATAGGAGCGTCTGTTAAGAGTATAAAAATGTTTATTAAAGAATTAGAAAGTACGACGTGAAATAACACAAAAAATCGATAATTTTCTGTGAATTAATTAACTAATTAATATAATAGATTATTTTTTCACATCCCTAGGTAATCAGCGCCAGCCAAATCGGAGCGTCTGTTAAAGCTATTATATTTTTGTGATGGTGATTCTACACTATATGTTACGCATTATTTATTGTATATTTGTATATATACGAGTATATGTATTTGTATTCAGTTTAATAATACATACTAGACACACAGGAAATACATGCGAGCATAAAACTTCAAACTCAATCATCCTCAGCATGTTGTATGTACAAGTACATTCCGTGTGTATTACGATTTTTCCTATTTAGACGCAGATGGATCCGAAGTTGGTAAAATTAAACGATTCCTCCGAACTTTCCTCATTCTGCAGACGGCGGATAAACATAAAAACTTGGTCCGATCCTGCAATTCCAGATATTTTGGACGCCAGCAAACCTGGCACAATAAAAAACTTTAAATTGGTAACTAAATGAATGTTCAATTTTATTTGTATTTTTACTCTGCGTAATTATTTAGTTGGGAAGAAAGAATTGTTTAATTTAGCAGTGAAAGCCTATTATTGTTTGAGTCGCCGCAGGCAATAATATGGAATTGCCAGTTCTCGCTATAAACAACCTTATTACATGTACTCACAGTTCAATTTTGATTGTAAACAAAATTTACTTAGCGTTTTAAAATGTCGCCGTAAATCTACAATGAACCTTATCATAGGCGCAGAAAGCTAGTATTTGTGTGGGTTGAAATTAAAACGAATTCCATATCGAACGCGAACGGAATATAGTCGTTTCAACGTTGGATTCCTGAACCGAGAGTCTCAGGTTCAAACCTCTCGCCCTTAATTTACAAAAAGTATGTCTTTATTAGAATTAACTTTTGCTTCGGTAAAGAAAAACTATTGTGAGGGAACTTAAAAGGTCTTGAAAATGTTTTCAAAGGTGTGTGTATGTGGTACGGTACCATTGGTACCCTACACTTGGACTGCTAAGTGGAATATACCTTGTCCCTATCACATTGTAAGTGAAGACCCGCCTCCAGTAGTGGGACAGTCAATGGTCATGATGACGATGACGATGACGATGACGATGACGATGACGATGACGATGACGATGACGATGACGATGACGATGACGATGACGATGACGATGACGATGACGATGACGATGACGATGACGATGACGATGACGATGACGATGACGATGACGATGACGATGACGATGATGAATTGTAAAATTTTCATAGCTTCTTTTCCACATCATTTTTTAGTCGCATCAGAAATTATTGTGAAATCGAACTGTGTAAAATCTACACGAATTGACTCCTTGATATTAGGAATTTAAAAATTGTAAAAAACGTACATACATCCGCTGTGAATTTCTCCTCATCCGGTATCCAAATAAGGCTTCATTTGATACGAAATTCTGGTGCATGCTTCTAGCACTCTAACTTTACGTACTAATTTGCTGTAGTAAAAGTTTAAGTAGGAGTAGTTTCCAGGTTTTAATGTTTACAGCGTACTTTACAAAAATTGGGTAACTATAATGCTTTAACTAATACTACTCATAGTTACAAAGACGGTTTACTTATAAAACTCTTTACAGGCGTTGTTTGGTTGGTTTAAACTATAAAACCGATTTGAAATACACTTTTGTATTATGATAGCCACGTTTATGAGAAAAATCTTTTAGGAATATTGTAAACTAAGAAAATGACAATGTTATTTTTCTGTGTGCTTGTTCACGCTTATCTCAGAATTAATTGTTTAGTGTTATGAGTGACTCTACCTTCGAAACGAGGAGTCTCAACTTCGATAATCGGACAGTGTACCTACATGTTTGAACAATTGCAATCCAAATTATCCAAACTATTTATTTCAGGTATAAATACACCTTTGAGCGTAAGTTTTTGGCACTTTACTATTTTTTGTAATGTATCATATTCAATAACGAGTTTTGAACCTTGAAGGAAGAGAAGCGAAGGGAATAAAGTAAATGAAGCTACTCACGCACGAGGATTCCCAGTAACATGGGAGCCATGGACAAAACACAGAGACAAAAACACCCAGACCGAGAACGAGGATTTAAAAGCAGGTTACAAATTTCCGCGTTGCTGGAAATCGAACCCAGGACCCTTCGAACGGCAGTCCGGTAACTATTGCGCCACATAAGTCCTCAAACAGCACAATAGACAAACAAACACGCAAGCGATCTCGTGATAGACATTTCAAAATGGTTTTATCCTAAAAGCCTACAATTTTCACACTCACCAGTACGAATTCCATATATCCCCGGGGAAGAACCCACAATTATGACATTACAAACAACCTTCATCCCACATTTATCCTTCACATTAACGTCTGTCCCCGCAGGGAATCGAACCTTAACCCATCGTTAAAATTGAGGCTCGTTAGGATTATGTTTGCCATAACTGTAGGTAAACGCTTCTTTTTTTTTTTTTTTTTTTTTATAGCCTGAAGGGCTGACGTAAAAGCAGACGAGCCACCTGATGGTAAGTGGTCATCGTCGCCTATAGACACGAGCAACAGCAGGGGAGTTACCAGTGCAACGCCGGCCCTGAAGGAGAACTCTTTTTACACCTTTCTTGAAGAACCCCATGTCATAGCGCTCCGGGAATACCTCAGAAGGAAGCTCATTCCACATCCTGCACGTTCGCGGCAAAAACGATCGTGAAAAACGGACCGTAGTCGTTCGCCACGAATCCAAGCGATGTGGATGAAACTTCAATCTTCGGCGAGTGGTGTGATGATGGAAGGGTGAAGTTGGCACCAAATCGAACAATTCCTCGGAGCACTCACCGTTGTAAAGCCGATAGAACACGCAGAGGCAACCTATGTCTCTCCTCAGACTTAAGTGTTCTAACCTGTTAGTGACACGTGGTTCGTTGACAATTCGAACTGCGCGCTTTTGTACGGCGTCAAATGGACTAAGCTGGTATTGTGGCGCCCCTGCCCAGAGATGAGAGCAGTACTCCATGTGAGGCCTGACCTGTGCTTTGTAAAGCATCAGTAGGTCCCTCGCAGTGAAGTACTGCTTCGCCCGGTTTAGGACACCAAGCTTTTTGGAGGCCAATTTGGCCTTAGCTTCCAGATGACTCCGATACTGCACGTCGCTCGAAATGTCAACGCCCAGAATCCCAACACTTTTACCAACGGTGAGCGCGGTACCCTGGAATTGAGGCGCTATGACAAATGGGGTTTTCTTAGCGGAACACGCGCAAACTTGTGTCTTCGTGGGGTTGAACTCGACTAAATTAAGTCGACCCCATTCCGAGACTTGCTCCAGAGAGTTCTCGACTTCAGACACAAGTTTGATTCTGCTATCCTCACTTGTGACCGAGAGGCATTTGCAGGGCCTGTATAATAGGCATCTCCCGTGCTGTCATCTGCATAGCAATGAATGCCGTTTGCACGCTCAAGCATATCATTGATATGCAGAATGAACAGAGTAGGAGACAGCACAGACCCTTGGGGAACACCAGCGTTTATGGGTTTCAAATCTGAGCAACAACCGTCGACAACGACCTTTATATGTCGCTCAGACAGAAAGCTGGCTACCCAACTGCATAACCTCTCAGGGAGACCGTAAGATGGTAGCTTCGCGAGAAGAGCCCTGTGCCAGACCCGGTCGAAGGCCTTAGCGATATCTAGGCTGACTGCCAGTGCTTCCCCGTTGCTGTCTAGGGCCTGAGCCCACCGGTGCGTGAGATAAACTAAAAGATCGCCAGCTGAACGACCGTGACGGAAACCGTACTGTCGATCATTGATCAGCTGGCGATCTTCGAGATATCCTAGGAGCTGTGTGTTTATTACACGCTCCATCACCTTCGCAAGCAGGGAAGTTATCGCTATAGGCCTGTAGTTGGCCGGGTCACTGAGATCGCCCTTTTTGGGGATAGGATGAACTAGGGCTACTTTCCACGAAGACGGTACTATACCAGTGGTGTAGGATAGCGAGAATAAGCGCGTTAAGACGGGAGTCAACTCGGGAGCACACGTCTTTAGCACCACTGCGGGGATACCATCCGGCCCACTCGACTTCTTGGTGTCGAGGGACAGTAGAGCCCGCCTGACAGCTTTTTGAGTAAAAAGTATGTCATTCAGCGAGCTCTCACACCGCGGGATGTTAGGCGGTGTGGCCCCCCCATCATCAAGAGTCGAGTTGGCGGCAAAAAGGGTGCCCAGAAAATCGGCTTTCCCCTTTGCCGTGTGGACAACGGATTTATCTGGTAAACGCAGTGGCGGAAGAGATGAACGACAGAAGTTGCCCTCGACAGCCTTGGCTAGCGACCAGAATTCACGACTTCCAGAAGGATAGCCGACTAATCGCTTGCCAATTCTGCCGATGAATTGGGCCTTCGCCCTGGACATCTGCTTCTTTGCCGACCGAGAGGCAGCGTTGAGCTTTTTCTTAAGCTCTGGGGCTGATGGATTCTTCGAAGTGTACGCTGATGACCAGGCCTGGTAAGCAGCATGCTTGCGGTTAGACGCCGCAGCACACGAACTGCTATACCAGGGCTGGTTTTTACCACCGATGGATACGACAGAGTTAGGTATGAAACATTCCATACCCTGACGGATCACATCGGCTACTGAATCAGCGCACACGTTCGGGTCCCCTGATACGAAACAGAGCTGCCTCCACTGGTACGAACTAAGGAATTCCCTGAGTCCGTCCCAGTCTGCCGACTTGTAGTGCCAGACTTGACGCGATCCAGTGGGCCGAGGGTCCTCATGGCGCGTCAAGGGCACAGTTGTCCGTACCAAGCAGTGGTCAGAGGAACCTAAAGGTGCCCCTGCAAAAGTGCTTCTGTTTAACGGATTTATATTTACCTCAAATTCCGCGAGTAAATAACAACATGTTTATTTAAAGGCCTCATAAACACACGCTGTAGGCATTTAGCTTGACTCCAGTGATCGTAATAAAAGTACGTAAGTAAAGTGAACAAAAGTTTCAAAAAAGTCCAGTTTGCGACAAATAACCACAAAAAAAGGGGAAAACAATAATATATCTATATCTATCTATTCTATAATCTAATATCTTCTATACATATAATAACACTGTAACCGATTGCTGTTTGTGCACGCTAATCGCAGAAACGTCTGAACGGATTTTTATGGGATTTTCACTGAGAGATAGAGGAGGCTATGGAGCAACATATAGGCTATTTTTTATCCCGGAGTTCTCGCGGGATCAGGGTTCACGCGGGAAAATCTCCTTTGTACGAACGAAGTCTCGGGCAAAAGCTAGTCAATTATATATTTCAAATTATTGCTCGCGGGGACAAAAAAGATCTGTAAAACATTGGTTCTACTGTAAATCGAACTTTATTTAACAAAATGTAATCAAACTGTATGTAGACTATATGTGTACTATAATTATGTATAGCATATAACAGTTGAATTTATTCGGACTATTGTTCCCGCCTGCACTATTGAAACTGCTTCATTTCAAATTTTGTTTTTATGTACCAACTGTAATTGGGTTCACTAAGACAAATCTAATGGAACGTCAAAAATATAACATACATACAGGGCGACCTGAATGACATTTTATATTCTTTCAAATGGCAATTTTACTTAACTTTATTGCCACAGATTAATTAAAAAACAGAACGGATTCATTATAAAACGCTTACCATATTTAAAACCACACAAAATTCTTTAATTATAATTATTAAACGTGTGGCACTCCGTACCGGGGTTTAGGTAATTTATACAGAGTATCACAGCTCATTACATGTTTACAACATAAGCCTACTCCCTGAGGTTACTCTGTGGCTTGCGGTACGGTACCTTATTTATTGTTACGGCGAGAACGCGCGATGCTATAACGATTACTTGCCGTATCTCCCAGTTTTGCGGCAATGTAAAGGAAATTATTATAATGACTATAATTTTTTCGGCGGTAGGTGTTAAAAAAGTGAACAGTGTGCTCTCCTATTTAATTTTTTTTATTATTGATTACAAGTGATTTAAGTTTCAAATTACTGTTGATTATTCAAAATTACTTACATTAATTTGTTCCCAATCAATATAAACACAGTTTTATGCAATAAATCACTCCTATTGCTATAACCTGCCACTGACACTGACATTGTACATTGTACTTTGTGCACTGAATTTTGGAAACCACGGAATTATATTTGCTGCACTCCTTTCGGTGAACTATGGCCTCATTTGATGCTATTATGGAAACACAACAAGCCATCGAAGCAACGTTGCTGAAGAAATTTTCTTTATTTGAAGCCCAGCTCAAACCAGCAGTACAAAGCGTCCCATCTGTTAGCCGCTTGCAAGATGACTTCCTTAAATTTAAAGAAGAAGCTTGGAACATTATGAATCTTCTCCGACAACAAATTTCACAATTGGCAAAGTCCATGGAAATTAGTGAGTTGAGACACCGGAGACATTACTTGCTGATCCATGGCATTACGGAAACCGCTGATACTGATGGCAAGCTGCTGGATCAAATAGTCAAGATTTTTATGGACAAGCTGGGATTGCAGAATTTCTCGGGTGACAGGATTCTTTCTTGCCACCGTCTAGGCAGGTCTTCTGAAGGCAAGTGTCGGCCCGTCATAATCCAGTTTGCAAATCTTGCTGATCGTTCCGCTGTCTGGAGAAAGAAGGTAGCCCTGAAGGGTACACGAGTGGTCATCTCTGAGTTCCTGACTCGGCAACGACAGTCTTTATTTCTCCTGGCTCGCAAACGGTTAGGCATTCGCAATTGTTGGACCACGGACGGTAACGTGTTTATTAAATCTCAAGACGGGTCTCGCCACCATATATCAAACGAGGATGATTTAGCCAAGTACGTTGATCATGAGTTGCCTTCGGAGGAGTTGAACCGAAGGAGTCGTTCCTGCTCGCCCGTCGCTATTTCCAATTTAGCGGCCTCCTCCGATCAACATACGAAAGCGAAGAGAACCGCTAGGAATAAGAAATAGCTTGTATGTAACACTCATTTCTTTGTATTTACAGTGTTTCCTTAATTACACTCACTGGGCCGTTTTTACCCACTTATTTTGTAACATTGGTAGTTGGGTCAATATAACAATAGTAGATTTTGAAGGTAACTTGTAAATTATTTGTAAATTTTGTTCTTAGTGTATTCTTATCGCATTTACAAACCTAACTTTGTTTAGTATTTTTTGACAATGTTGACATGTCATACATGACATGACAGTTCTAATGTCGATGACAATGATGGCCCCAATGACATCTATTCTGTTCCTTGTCATTCTGTCTTGTGCACAGAGTAGCTATGTTACTGTTTTGCAATAGACAAACTTTTTTTTTTGTGAATTAATTTTTTAATCAACTTTTAATTGATAATTATTGTTTTTTTCCTATTTGCTCTCATTGTATTATTTTTTCATTTTGTCTGTTCATTTGTTTTGTATGCTTAGTTTTTACTTTTTTTCGTTTTTTGTTAAAATCTGGTTTAAATTTTTATTTTTGTCAGTGTCAGCCGGCGGGACTGGCAGTTTATCATCAAATTAGTTATTCATTCGCGTTTTTATCTATATATTTTAATATATTATATATTAATTATTTATTTATTTTATTACTTATTTATTTTATATAGTAATAGTATACATTAATATGTCTAATGATGACTCATTTTATTCTGCTTGTGATTCGTCTGACCTTCATGATTCTTTCGACGAGCCTGTAACCCTTCAAGATGTACTGCATAAAACTTTTGAACTTTCGCCCGCTTCTTTTAATGTCTGCCACATTAATGCTCAGAGTCTCCCTGCGCATTACACTGACCTTTTAGACACCTTCTCTTCGGTTTCTGTGAATGTGCAGGCTATTCTCATTTCTGAGAGTTGGCTTAAACCTTCGCTTTCCTCTTTCAGCTACAGTTTACCAGGTTATGTTCTCATTAGAAATGACAGGGAAGGCAAAGGTGGTGGAGGCGTTGCTATCTATCTACGCACTAATATTTCTTATTCTATTGTGGCGGCGTCCCCTCCTGTTTACTCTGCCAATGCAGAGTATCTTTTTCTTGAACTGGTCTTAGGGCATTCCAAAGTTGTACTCGGTGTCGTATATTGTCCACCTTCCATTGATTATTTCTCCAGTCTAGAATCTGTCCTCGAATCTCTCTGCTCAGACTACACACATCACATCATAATGGGTGACTTTAATACTGATCTCCTTAAAACTTCTGGTCAAAGTGTTAAACTTCTTAATATCCTGTCTTCAGTCAATCTATTTGTTGTTCCCTCTGGTCCCACTCACCATAATCCTGTCCATCCTCCCTCGTGGCTAGACTTAATAGTCACCTCCTCACCTGATCTAATACTAAAACATGGTCAGTTGTCAGCATCTGGTTTTTCGCACCATGACCTTATCTACTTAAGTTACAAATTAAAGGCTCCCAAGAAAAAACCTGAAGTCGTCCGGATGAGATGTTTTGCTAATACTGATCCTGTTTCACTCAATAAGGATTCGTCATCGATTGATTTCTCGCCGGTGTACAACGCGTCAACAGTGGATGAAAAAGTTTCATTGTTCAACGAATTTACCATAAAGCTGTTCGATAAACATGCTCCGGTACGAGATGTACGAGTCAAGCGCCCACCTGCCCCGTGGATCTCGAGAGGGGTGCGTATGGCGATGACGCGTCGTGACCGTGCATTTAGGGCTTTTAAGCGTGACAGGTGTGAAGAAAATTGGCGTCTGTACAAATTAGCTCGCAACTGCTGTAATCAAATGGTAAGGGCAGCTAAGCGAAGGTACTTCTTCGATAGTGTTAATAACTCTTCTTCGGCTGATATATGGAAGTTTTTAAATTCTCTTGGACTTGGTAAGACTTCGGTCAATATTGAAATTCCTTTTTCTCTCGACGCACTAAACTCTCACTTCACGGCAGTTACTTCTCTTGATCCTATGATTAAATCTCGTTCTATTTCGGAAATATCTTCCATGGCCAAACCTCACCTTAATTCTTTTTCTCTCGTCTGTGTCTCAACTGCGGACATTCACAAATCCCTGATTTCCATTAAGTCCAAGGCAGTGGGTTGTGATGATGTGAGTAGAGCTATGATTCTCCTTGTTCTTGAACACTTCTTACCAGTCATTACTCACATCATCAATTTCTCTATTTTGTCTGGGGTCTTCCCTTCCTTATGGCGTAAAGCTTTCGTAATTCCTCTTCCTAAAATACCCAATCCTACACTCCTCAACAATTTTAGGCCTATCTCTATATTACCTTTCCTGTCTAAACTCTTGGAGTGCACTGTTCATCAACAAGTGTCCACTTTCTTACATAATACTAATTTCCTTTCCAATTATCAATCCGGTTTCCGAATTGGGCACAGTACGACGACTGCTCTAATCAAAGTTTCTGATGATATTCGAGGTGGTATGGAGGATGGAATGGTCACCATACTTGTAATGGTCGATTTCACCAACGCCTTCAATATGGTTGACCATGATATCCTCCTTGCTATGCTTGGGTACCTCAACTTCTCCTCCACTACTTTAGACTGGTTTTCTTCCTACCTTCGTGACCGTCAGCAAGCAATTCGTCATGGTGTTAACACGTCTGACTGGTGCGACGTAGCTGCTGGCGTGCCACAGGGTGGAATTTTATCTCCTCTTTTATTTTCCGTTTTTATAAATTTTTTGTCTACCCAGCTTAGCTGCTCTTACCATCTATATGCCGATGATCTTCAAATTTACGTTCAAGCTGATGTTGAGTCTGTCAACTCTGCCATTAACAAATTAAACAGGGACTTAAACAACTTACATCTGTGGTCTGTCAAATTTGGTATCAAAGTGAATCCCAGTAAATGCCAAGCTATCATCTTTGGCAGTAGTCGGCAGTTGGCTAAACTTGATGCTGGTTCTGTAACACCTGTTTCGTTAAACGGAACAATTATTCCCTTTTCATCCAGTGTCAAAAACCTGGGCCTGTACATGGACTCTACACTAAGTTGGTCCACGCAGGTCAAAAACATAAGCAGGTCAGTAATTGCAAAGCTAAGCGTTCTTAATCGCCTTAGAAATTTTCTTCCGGTCAAGATAAAGGTTACATTGGTGCAAGCTCTTATCTTCCCTATTATTGATTATGCTGATGTGTGTTACCCTGATCTAAATGAGGATCTTCTAGACAAACTGGATCGTCTCATTAACAATTGTATCCGTTTTGTTTTCTGCCTTCGAAAATACGATCATGTTTCGTCTTATCGCGCTCAGCTGAAATGGCTTCCGATTCGCCAGCGACGGCACTTTAGGATACTCACAACACTTTTCTCAATCTTATTTGATGAATTTGCCCCCGATTACTTGAAATGTAAATTTCAATTCTTATGCGACACTCATGGCCGGCAGCTTCGTTCTTCTGAGACTTTAGCTCTTTCTGTCCCTCCTCACCGTACTGGTTTCCTTCATTATTCGTTCGCTGCTCAGGCCATACGTCTTTGGAATGCTCTTCCAGCTGAACTTAAGAAGCCATGCAGTAAGTTTTGTTTTAAAAATCGGGTTCGGGCTCATTACTTGTCATTAGTGTATGATCACTAATAGTAGGCTCTTAGTTTGTTATTATTACCATTATTTATTATATTTCCCAATAATTTGTCATCAGTCATCAATCACTTATGTATCATATTGCATTTTTATATATTATTTATATTTATATATATATATATATATATTTATAAACCTATATATTAATATTATATATAATATAATATATATATACATATATATTACAGTGCTTATATCATATTTACCTAATTTCATTTATTTGTTTGTTTAGCATTTATAGTGTTGAAAGGTTTTGAACTTTATTGATACCGCCCTCTTCTTTTCTCCCACTGCCCTAAGGTTGACTGGCAGAGAATGCTTTTAGCATTAAGTCCGCCTTTTGTTCCATTACATATGTAAGGTTCAATAAAGTGTAAATAAATAAAATAAAAAAATATAATATATTATGCGTTACCATAAGACAAAAATTTAACATTTCCCAGTTTAGCAAATTTTTCACTGATACTCCGCCCCTATTGTTCGTAGCACTCGTAGCAGCGTAGCATCGTAGCATCGTAGAATATTTTAATTCGAAGCAATAGGGTCCTGAGATTGGCTTGTTCAAACAAAGAATCAAAAATTCTTCAGCTTTATATGATAATTTTAATAAACAAGAACCCGAAGGAGATCCGAGACACTTGTGGGATATTAAGGGGTGAATGAAGGAATCAGTGATAATGGCGGAAGGAAAACTATAAATATTTCAATTGAAAATTTCAAAACTGAACTACCTGTCAGACTCCATTCAAATTTCTATAAGCAGCAAATATTAACAAAAAAATATCAAAATCAGTTTTATACCTTATGCAAAGGTTCTTCATAGAGGCATGTATTATTGGAGATTTACCGTAAAAAGTGGCATATTTTTTGTCTTAATACGCCACTTACAACTTACAACCCGATATAATTATAAATGATTATGTTGCAGGACAGCGTCTGCCGGGTCAGCTAGTACATATAAAAAAGAAAATTAAACCAAGTTCGCACTTATGTGAAAACAAAATAAAGATTTAGACACCATCCTGAGCATATTTCTTAACTACATATTTTGTTTTTATGCATGTTGGCAGGGCTAAACCAAAAATGTTTATTTATGTTATTTTATGCTTCGTTTTTGGCAGGGCGGTCATGTTTTTTATTATTTTAATTAAAGTGCTACTTTGTCATTCAATAAGGAGCTCTACAATCTAGCTAGAGCGAGCTACATTGCTTTTTGCCCCAGTTTTTTGCTGATATTTCCCCGGCATCGATAAGCCGAAGCTCAATATTAATTTGCATGTTTACCTCGTTCGGGAAACTTGCGAGTTGGAGCGGAGTTACTAAATTGATAGGAGCTAACATAGTTCACTTGTATGTTACCACCCCTTCTGATTTCGTCGTTTATTGCCTTAAAAAATGGATTAGATTACTGCTGCAAAGAAAATTTTGTGACATATCAAATTGATATTTTAATTATAATTGCTTTTTACAAAAAAACCGACTTCAACGACAAAAAAATAATTTGCCAGAGGGCGCTCATTCACCCCATTTATGTAAAGTTCTGAACACTACAAATTAATCAAGCTCAAACACAAGATAGCTGCTGTAAATCGTAGAGGAATTCCCTCGACTATCTTTCAGCTTCATCAGATAAAACTTATGAAAACATTAACAAACACACTACATAGTTACCTCTATAATTTTTGAAATACACATAAAAAAGCATTAGGTGTACGGTCGAATGAACCTCCTTCTGTTTTGTAGTTGGTTAAAAGCGTGTATTTTCAATCGTTTTACCGATATTTGGAGCTATACTTGAGTCGCCGATATCATGGAATTGCCACTCCAAACACAAATATGTTACCTGTGCTCAAGATTTAATTTGCCTTGTAAGCAAAATTTACTTACGGCATATTTGATTCCTGCCGTCATTGTGCAATGAATCTTAATCACAGGGGCGGAAAGGTGGTATTGTGTAGGATGCAATTAATACATAATTCCATATCGAACGTGAACTTCAAAATCGTGAGTACCAGTTTCCACTTAAAATGTTTTGTGTCCGTGCCATCAGTAAAAAATTGAATTAAACTAAATTGACTTTTCTGTCGCTGTGCTGAATGAATAATGTTAAAAACATACTTGTGTTATAATCGCGTGTCTTCAATCTGTTCCAGGACAATGTTTGCCAGGTCAGCTAGTGACAAATAAAAAATCAAAATCAATATTCACTTGGGTATTAAAAATACACTTGTGAGGGTCGTTTTTTGATTCTACCGCCATTTTGCAAAGTGTTTTTTATTCTTTTATGATAAAGATACCTTAAACCGTGCTCAAAAGAAGGAAAACAGAAACAATCTCTAATCTACAAAGTAAACAATATCAGTAGCAAAGTCGGAAAATTTCTCAATGTATTAACTTAATTCTGGAATATCTAAACAAATTCTCACTGGCCATACCAGTAGGACAACCCAGTATGACCACCGAGAATCACCCAAATCAATATCTTAATTCGAATGAAATATAATATCACCTTACATTGAATTATCTCCATCAGGACTTTGTAATAAAAGATTATATTTCGGGGAATGGATAACTTCATTGAAATTCTCCCATAATAATGAAATTACAGTCTACGCCTCCAAAGAAATGCCGTGATTTATCTTTGTGTGAAATTCGTTTTCCGATACGATTTCTCTAAGTGAAAAAAGCACCAAGAAAAGAAATTATTAAACATTCTATACTTTTCACACGTTCGAACAAACGTGCGTTATAGTAATGAGGGCTGATATCAATCTCATGTTTGTTTTTAATCGTCAGTTCGTTTGTATTTATTGTTTGTACATAATATATGTATGTATATAAAACTTTTCCGTTACTGAGTGAGTGACTGACTAAATGCAACATAAATTGGCGTAATTTATATATTATAGTTCCTTAGAATGTATAGGCAAGAACTAAGAGACGATATAAAACCGGCCAAGTGCGAGTTGGACTCGCGCACGAAGGGTTCCGTACCATTATGTATAAAACGCCAAAAAAACTGGCCTTTTGTATGAAAGCCTCACTTAAATATTTACTTCAGTTTTTTGTAGCCACATATTAGCCACAAGCAACGCCATCTCTTGGACCGACAGGTAACTAAAAGCATCGGACTACATATTAGCCACAAGCAACGCCATCTCTTGGACTGACTGGTAACTAAAAGCATCGGACTACATATTAGCCACAAGCAACGCCATCTCTTGGAGCGAAAGGTAATTAATTTATCGCTGTAGCGTCGAAGCCATATTTCGACTTAAATATTTATTTTATTCAGTGTTTTAGTATTTGTTGTTCTGGAGGCAACAGAAATACATCATCTGTGAAAATTTCAACTTTGTAACTATTACGGTTCATGAGATACAGCCTGGTGACAGACGGACGGACGGACGGACGGACGGACAGCGAAGTCTCAGCAATAGGGTCCCGTTTTACCCTTTGGGTACGGAACCCTAAAAACGAGGATAAAGTGAAACTTTTTATTTTCTCTTGAACCTCTGTTTACCTACATATATCGGTTCCTTTAGTTTATTTATAAAGGTTTATTTTACCACGAGAACCTCCATTATTTCGTTAAAAATTTTCGTTTTATTCCAAAGCAGTGCGCCTCGTCTGCCTCGTCGTAAAGAGTGTCATTTGACGGGTAGTTTTTGAGTTATCTCAACTTATCAATTTTAAAGAAAAATTGTTTTTGTTGAAAAATAATTATTTTGTAAAAAGTTAATTATTTATTTTTAGCAGTTAGTGCTTGATTACGACTTCACGTTATGTGGAAACTTAGCTTGTGCAAAGTTAGTTTTATTTGGTAATTCGCACAAAATTTCCCATACACTTTTGTCTACAGCCACTTAAAGTCTCCCACCCCTCTTCCCTACACATATCATAAAGATGACGCGAACTTCACAAAGAATCTTCGATACTCCAATCCCACTATTTCAAACTTTTAATCGGTTTTCTTTGACTCCGACAAAGTTAGGAAATACGAAAATAAATGGGAACCACTTTCTTTTATGTTCGGAACCTGTGGAACACTAATATTCGACAATTTTTAAAAACTTTTATAATTACATCTGGTACACGTTTAATGAATATTGATACTGTTTTATTTTAAAGCTTTTATTTTAGATAGTTTGTTAGTTTGGGTCGAACTTTGCGAACTGAGTTAGATGTGCTTCCTTCAACTTTAGCGTGGTGTTTTAGTTCTGAGGACATTATATTGTGACAACCCTGGCGTATGTACTTCGCTAAATCGGAAGCAATAAACAAGGGTCATAAACATGTCAAGCGAACAATAGAACAATAGAGCGCGGCCGTCTCAAAAGTACGCGCACGATGCTTCGACCTTACGGTAATAGTCATAAGGTCGAAAGTCGATTGCAAGGAACATACTAGAGCTTCATTCTAACAACTACCGGAATATTCTGGATTGGCATGAATGGTGCGCGAGTGGTATAAAAAGGGGCACTCGGTCAACTGCGGGCATTCTAGTTTCGGAAGCGAAACCGGGAAGATACCAGCGATACCTACAAGCGATACCAGCGAGATATAAGATATAAGATCGACGAGTGTGTTTACGAGTGCGTGCACAGTGTTTTGGTGTGTACGGAGTGTAATTGTGTTTAGACGATTACAATAAAGTCTTTGTGGTACATTTTGGCATTTTGTCGAACCCAGTACTCCTGACACGTAACAATATTTTATAAACATTAAATAAGGGTAGTTTGAAAGTTGTGCTTAGACCCCGTGTCACTAGTCCGCTATTCTATAAGAGACGGACCGTGAAAACTGTTGCGGGTCACTGAACATGACTGGTGTTGTTACCCTACTGCTACCATGATGTAGCAGTTACATAAAACATGACTTGTAAAAATACAAGATACATACTCGTAGTTATAAGTCAAAAGTTATAAAGAAGTGAAACTCTTAAAATGAATTCCTGCTCTGGCCCTGATTTCGATTCCCAGCTACGCGGAAATTTTAATGAGTTTAAATTTCTTTTCTCGGTCTGGGTGTGTGTCTTTGTGTTGTGTGTAGTCCATGGCGCCCACGACACAGATAATCCTAGTTTGGGGCTATGAGTGTGTAGTACTTATTTATTTATTTTCAGCCTGCTTGGTATAAGTAAACATTTTATTATTTATGAACGTTCTAAGTAGGCAATCAACAAAAGAGGCTTAAATACATTCACCGAGTATTTACTGACCCAACAGCGAGGGCGAATGTGTCGCTCGTAGAGTTTAATGTAAATGACGAGGAATCGAGGAAAAATGCTATTTCAGAAAATCCCTCGTGAACGCTTCTCATCTAATATTTTAAAAGCCTAAAGAGCTACCCGGATTTATTTAATCCGAAACAGTGGTATGTACCTACATATAAAAAGCCCCTTTCAAATACAACAAGTAGCCAATAAAATAGTCAAATTACCAAGAAAATTACAAAAAAATAACTCAAAAATTACAAGCCAAATGTCCTCTATAATTGTTTGTAAGCCAGAAATAAATATTTTCTTTCTTTCTTTCTTTCTCTATGTCAAAAACTGCTGAACCGACTTTGATGAAACTTGTACTGATCCCTAAGTTGGAGCATACCCAACACAACTAAAAATAAATCATTTCAATCAGACTTTCAGAAGTTATTCGCACGCATCAGTTATTTATTTGGATTGTGAATGTTAGGTAACGGAATAAAGCTACGAAGCCACAACTAAGTTTAAAATAAATTCGCCAAGTTATTTCCTTGCATTGAGGCTTACAAGGAAAATATAGCTCAAGCCTTAGAAAACGGCTTGGTATCGCTCTGAAGTCTAAACTTACCCCTAGCTCGTGCAAGTGTTTATTTACTTGCTGTACTTATACAGACGGTAAAGTATATTTCTAACCCCCGACATAAAATAGGGGTGTTATAAGTTTAATATGTCTATGTCTGTGTGTCGGTCTGTGGCACCGTAGCTTCTGAATGAATGAATCGATTTGAGTAGTGTTTTTTAAATCGAAAGTCAGTTTATTTGCGATGTTTTTAGCGATGTTTGGTAGAATTCGGTCCAGTAGATCAGAGTACCGGTTCTTTTCCAAAATGATGTGAAACATTTTTGATTGAATTTTTATTATTGTTAATAAAATCTGAGGACGTGTTCGTTTTTAATGATATGATTACCTATCAGCAAGAATCCAGTACCTTTTTTTAGATTAATTAACCGTGTGCTAACCGTATTATTTATTCCTATCCCGTTTTGAGTATTGTTTTGACTAGAAGAGTGGTGCTGCATGCTCGTCTGCTATCTTAATTCCACAAAAGAAAATATAAACTTAACATAATTCGACAAGTCTTACGCATTATTATCAACAGTGTGAGGCGCGTATTATATTTTCTGCGTTGCGTATAGCCCATTATGTATCCGATGTAGGTAAAATAATCTCCTCATAAAGAGGTTTGGATTTTATTCCATACTCCATAACGACCCTGAGCGGACTGTTGGAGAGGTTATGGTTTGTCGTTTATTGAGGACAAGCGCTTTATGATCTTACTCACTCGATCGCTCTCTCTACTCTCTTTAAGTGTTGCTGTCAACTACGTATGAGTATAGGTACCTGTATACTGGCATGAAATAATTTTCGTTTCGTGACATTGATTTTCAGTAGTCTACCTAACGAGAGTACTTACTAACCTAGGCTGAACTTTGATGTTACGAGTACGATTTTACGAGTTACGATAGGTAATAATATCATTAAAGATTTGCCGGAACTGTGACGGAACGGTGACTTCACTAATATGTGTGAATCGTCCGTAAGAGGGGGTATGAAGCTGCAAAAAATCAAGTTTCATATAAAATGCACTTGAAAGGCGGGACAGATCCGCCTTTCAAATGCATTTTCTTGTAATATTTCCTTCACTATACATTTCATTTTACAATCGGGCCTGTAAGCCCTTCGTTGAAAGAGTTTGCATTATACCTACGCTCATCCCATAGAACAACAACGACGTAATAACGAAAATTGCTTTTCAATATCGTAAGTTCACATTCTAACGTTAACAGAGTTCTATCCATGCCAAAAATGAAATAATCATGTTTCTAAAAGCTAATTACATAATTGTTCTATTGGATGAGCGAATTATATCAAATATTGGCCCTATAATATGCAACATAGTGAATTCGTGGAAAAATTCGTTAAAAATCAGACCTTTCTTTGTGATTTTTTTATCGAGAAAAGTATTTTTATATTTTCGGTTCCTATAGTATCTTGATATCATGAAGTATTACAATGTTTCTTTTCAGGTTACAGTTACTTGGTCTACTACTTTAAAAGTTTACTTTAAGTAAACTTTTTACCTCTATCTTTAGACCCTCTCTCTTTATACCCTCTTAACACGAGACACATTGTTCCAGAACCGGCAAGCTCCACTACCCCACAAATGTGTGCGGGCCGCTGTTCGAGGAGGAGCTGGAGTTCTGGGGGCTGGACTCCAACCAGGTGGAGCCGTGCTGCTGGTCTACCTACAGCATCCACAGAGACACTCAAGTAAGACTGGAACATTGCGGGTTAAACGGCCTCGCGCTCAATTCAGTTATTTTTATCTATATTATCACAATGAGCGTAAAAGCGTGTGAACTCGCCGCTAGAGGCGCTAGTGAAGAGTGAGGTCTGTCTGTCACTTCTCACTTGTCTGAATGTTATTTTTCACTGTTTATGTATGAGTGGGCTTTGAGAGCAGGACCTCACTCGCCAGTGGCGCCTAGTGAGCACAAAAGCGGCGACCCTCATTGAAACTAAAACAATTTTTTTTACAATTTTTATCTGTTTGATGAAATGAAATCGGCCCTCGGCCTAAACTATCAAGTATGCACCGACCGTATTCATATACAAGACATATTTCATATACAAGATATATTCCCATCAAACGGTAATACCGCTCTTCGCGCATTTCGGCTTGGCCCAATGGTTAGCTGGGAGAGAATGCAATTAGCATTAAGCTCGCCATGTTGTACTATAATATTTTTATATTGTGGTCAATAAAGTTTACATAAATAAATAAATAAATATATATGCATTACTTAGCATATGAGGTCTCATAGCGTTCAATACAGCTCTGTCATTGGTCCAATTGTTAAACCAAATGACCCTATGCGTTCGTGAGCTCTGTGAGACTTCATAGTAGGTACAGTTTGTGAATATCTTCTACCTACCTTGTGTCTTCTATAGGGTACATTTTGGAGAGTGTGCGCAGGATTTGTTCGACATAATTCCCCCATCCCCGTTCTTCCATCGCACGACACGACGCACGGCCGGTATCCATCCATACGTTGTTATTGTTAACATCCCGTCTTTCGTTATACGTACCGCGAAGGATTGCAACAACTTGCCTGCGTCAGTGTTTCCGCATAAATATGATGTGGGAGTCTTCAAGAGGAGGTTAATAGGCTTTATCTAAGTTAGTGCGCTCAACACTACGACTTTATCACCACTTACAATCAGGTGGGATCGTTGTCAAGAACTACCTTATAAGAAATTTAAAAAAATATACCGCTGTAAAGTTTTAGTCTATACAAACACTACGTGATGCATTTTATTTCTTCAAAAATAAATAAGCTCTGACGGCCCTAGGATCTTACTCTTTAAGATATTTAAGTATGTCGACTCTTAGGCACTTCTCACACAACGCTATTTATGAGCTACGCGACTGCAACGCAATCCAAAATTTGTATGTATCTGACACTTTTGACTGACAGGAGTCGCGTATGCCTGTCAGTACATAGTGTCAAATACATACAAATTTTGGGTTTCGTTGCAGTCGCGTAGCTCATGAATAGCGTTGTGTGAGCCTAATTATTATTGATCAGTGGCGAAACGTCAGGTAATTGCTTGGTTAAATATGAGATGACAGACGAGTGACAGATGACGGGAGAAACGTTTGTTTTGGGGTTCTCAGTTTGAAATTTAATTAGGCGTGAATAGAGAAGGTATTGGAAAATAGCCGCGTTTCAGGAATAAGAGTGAATTAGTAAATCTATTGTATTCGTTTCGTAATTAAACAACACGATATTCCGAGCAGACTCGTAATAAATTAATTGATCGTCAAACACTGCGAGAACTGATAATGAAGTGTCCTACAACGACTATTACCTAAATCACCAGAGCCCATACAATTATCATAATCTCGCAGTGCTGCATCGGAAACTCATTAGCTGCCTGCTAAACTTGAAAATTGAACCTTGTTCTTAGGGATACTAAGCTTACATTTGAATAACAAAATAGAATAGCATCTTATGAAAATCGAGGAAGGTAACAGCCTAGACGCTGCATAACGTTTGCCAATTTAAATTGAATTTTATTACGTTGTATTAGAGTTGAATTTGGCTTGAAGGGCATTGTTGAAATATTTTTGCGTGTGTAAAATTAGGCAAATGTACGAGTATTCAGGCACGTATGGGATAATCGGAGGTTGAATGGTTTTTTTTTATAAATAGGTGGAAAATAAACAAGTAAGCATATTGTTAAGTGTTAAGTGATTATATGAGTACCCTCGCTCGTAAATATTATCCTAAAAGCCCTACAACATCTCCAATGTGTAGTTGATCATCTCGAGATTCCTTTTACAATGTGAGGACAAACTCAAATATTTTCGTCTTCTTACCACAATAAATGGAAAGTCCTCTCGGCTGCCATACCAGCTATTAGATGTTCACATTCCTAATAGATGGCTACAATGAACGTTAATCGCAGGGGCAGAAAGCTGTCATTTCTGTGGGTCGCCATTTAAACGAATTCCATATCGACTGCAATCGGAGTATAGAAGGTTTTTACAGCAACCCGAGCGAGCTTGTAATATACAGCGCTACAAACTTATCTGACCCGGTAAAGGGGGCGCTACTGTCTTAGTCTTCTCCTGACAACAGTATGACATTTGCATTAGTTCCAATTTTGGCCACCGGGTCAGATAAGTTTGTGGCACTGTACCTACTAATTTGACAGTCTTATGTCATTTTTATACTCATGCATGACTAGGAACAGATGTGTCTTGTTGAACACAATTTTCAAAAAATCGCGTAGTTCTAATACTTCATTCAAAGCAGTGAAAGCTTTTTGGTTTTATCGTTAGACTCACTAGCTGTGCACTTCCCAATTTCAACAGTTCTGAACGCGCATATCATTTTTGAATGAAATTAAAATATTATTATCCCTCACTTAGGGGAAGGAAAATACTGAGAGGAAATTTTCATCTGGGAGTTCTCCATAATATTTAGAAAGTCTAAAGCCTATCTTAATTCTGAATTGGCTAGCGAGACGAATGAAGTCACATTCAGCCAAGGTAATCAAGAAGAAGAATCAGAGAAAGAAGAAAGAAGCTCTAATATTTATCTTTATGTTTCAACATGCGGCAACTGACAACCCTATTTAAATGACGCGGTGCAAACGACTTCGGGTTTAGGACATTAGGGCAATGGACCACCGTAAATTCTTACATTGTGATTAGGGTCGCCAAATATACAAATTCGTCCGGACATGTCAGGACTTTTGGGCAATACCGTTTTTTACTTTTAGTGCATATTACGAAACTTAGGAAACGTAAAAATAATATAAGCATTCGACAAGCTTTCATCTTATTAAACTATAAAAGTATGAGTACACCTTCCCTCGCTTCGGTTCGGGAAACCTATTTCTCACATTTACAAATATTTAGGATTATTGCGCCCGTAACGCTACCTCTGGCGGTTATTTGGAAAAATAAATTTCTCGTTGAAATAAGACATCTTTCCCCAAAAAAGTAACCTATGTCACTCTTTCCCCTTCCATTTATTTATTTCTACACCGAAAATCACAAGAATATCTACGTTTTGACGTGAGAAACCAAGCAACGAAATGAATAATTAAAATGTATTATTATCGAATTTGAATCTTACAAAAACTAACTATTCCATAGCGTGAGTAAGGTAAGGCACCAGTGCATTTAAAGCATAAGTATGGATACAAATCAATAAACTACTTAGTTATAACACAGAAATGTGTTATCGAAAATCTTGCGTTTTTTAGACAACACTGAAATGACAGAACTTAAAAAAACGTATACTTTATAATGTCCGGTTAATTATTATCCTGACTTTTAAAACTATAAGATACTGACCCTAATTGTGGTACGGTTACGAGCGCTTCGCAGTTCCTACTTATCGTAGATTATTGTTCCAAACATTCACAATAGGAAACTTTTGGAACGATTTCCATACAGATGGCGCTTTCCGCGAAGGCCAATTTATGTAGATGTGTTTCACGTACGCTCATTTATATTTCTACGTATCTCTTTTAGAGGGGTCTTAAATATCTCGTATTATCCGACTCCTCGATGCAAACGTTGTAATGTATTTTCTAGTTTGTAGGTATTTGGTTTCTTTGTGATACCTATGTGTCTTTCTGTGAACTTTAATATCTGTGACTTTTCAAGTGTATACCGTTATTTACACGATATTGAAACAAACAATTTTAGAAAGTTCAAAAGTTTAAAATTTCCTAAAAATTTTAAACTTTTGTTTGTCCGGATTAATCTCCGGAACGGCTGAACTTGTTTTTTATGCAACTTTTACTGGAAGATAGAGGAGGCTTTGAAGAAACGTAAATGGACTTTTCATCCAGTTAAAAGTTAAATTTATTGAATGAAGAATATCAGTAAGAATCACATCTAACAATTTTCGAGTGTGGGTACTAAGCGGTTTCTCGCAGCGAAATGGGCTTCATCATCATCATCATCATCATCATCTCAACCCATCACGGCCCACTATTGAGCACGGGTCTCTTCTCAGAATGAGAAGGTTAAGGCCACAGTCCACCACGCTGGCCAGGTGCGGATTGGCGGACTTTACACATCTTTGAGTTTTTGCGAACTCTCCGGCATGCAGGTTTTCTCACGATGTTTTCCTTCACGGTTTGTAGCAAGTGACATTTAAATGCTTGAAACGCACATAACTCCGAAAAGTCAGAGGTGCGTGCCCTGGGATTCGAACCCGGACGCTCCGAATAGGAGGCGATGCTCTTAACCACTAGGCTATCACCGCTACAATGGGCTTATTAGTTTCTTATAGGCAAAGGTAGGTAAACAAACATCGGTTAGTTTAAAAACTTTGGTATTATTATAAGATTGTCCTCGTTCTAAATTTAACTGAAGTTTTCGCTCGTTGCAATATTAAAACAGATTGAATCGACAGGCTGCCATTAGCGGGGTCCCGCCGTATATTAATATTCATTTAGGATGCGTAATGGGGTTAGTTGGTAAACAAAGGCTTTTAGGTATGTCAGTGTTGACTTGGGTTCGTCTGCGCCCTGGGACCACTTAGATAACTTAGATGACTTGGATTTTATAGATTAAGTGCCTGGGAATAGTTTGTTGAACATCATTAAGTAGCTATTACTTCATGTCACTTTGCTTCGGGGTAGGTACCTATATTATGTTTAAGCAGTAGGACCTATTAGTAATTATTCTCAAATAAGCTGTAACAAAACCAAACGCAACAGACTAACATACAGATAAAATTGCAACTAACCGTAAATTGTTTTGTAATTGAAAAATATTTCTCATTTTGTGGTCACTATCTATTCTATATATATAATAAAACTGAAACTGATCGCTGTTTGTGAACGCTAACCTCAGAAACGGCTGAATGGATTTATTATTGTATGTGTTACACGGCCCTCACACATGGAGCCGTGTACCGTGTACCGTTCCCATGCCGCCCGGTGAGGTCTTGCACAACACCACTGGGCTACCGAGGAGAACCACGGCTTGCGCAACACCAGCGGGCTACCGGGAAAACCACCATGCCAGCAATGATGCAATAAATAGGTAGATTGAGCGTCGCCCTACAATGAAAACAAAAAAAACAAGGCAACAATATCAAGCATGTGTGCGTGCAGGCGATGTTTTTCGCGTTCATTTATTGTCTATGTGTGCGTAATCTGTGATGATATAAATGTCGCCGCCAACAGTTGGCTGCGCTTTTTTGACACGTTTTCGCGGATTCGATTATCCATCTAGATATTTATACATCATTGCATGCCAGCAGCGTCACCGTGGGCAGCCCTTCTACCGCGACACCGCGCTCTTGCCTCAATCGCCGAAGCAAGCGGTCGTCTCCGCTGCTGGATCTCCTACTCGATCGTGGAGTAGTTCGAGACCAGTTAGTTAGAAGGATTAGGATTAGTACTTAGAGGCTAAGACTAAGTGTAATTTTAAATCTTTATTAATTAAAGTCTTAAAAGTAAAACAAGACTTATTCATCATCTCCTCGGCGCCCAACCCCATAACTGGCGCAGTCGGTACACCATAACTGGCGCAGTCAGTACAACCCCATAACTTATGAGAGAAGGCACCATATGGATGCCTTTGACATGCTTAGTTAACATTTTCAGCAGAGAATTTCGAATAACCCTAATTTTACATGCGTAACAGACAGATTGGAATCTGTTGTTTGCTCTTCCCCTCGGACCTCTGAACTGTGTAGTCGTGTACAAAGTGTCGCTTTAAATCTTATAAAATAACATTAAAATTCAACCAATTTAATAAGTTCAAAGACTAGGAGTGCACAAGCTGCGCAGGAGTAAAGTTGTACGGGTGAGACAAGTCAGTTATTATCTCCTTGCCCTTCACTCCAACGCAACGCATAAATAGCTGTTTCGCCTACGTCTGCGAGGCCCCCACCTATCTATGCGCTCCTGGTAATTGTGAGCGCACAACGCTGTCATAATCTCACCGCTCTGACCGTGTGCGCTACATATCGGCAATATAATTGTCCTGCGCGTGACTGCGAATCGACCCGTGCGTCGCCTACCGCATCATTACACCTACTAGTACCTGCGATCGCTGTTGACAAACGTCTCCGCGCCACGTCGAGTCCGCTCGCTGCTTTGATAACTTAGGCGACAATAACATAACAATACGATGTACCGCACGCCAGAAAAATCTTTCTCTGACACGAATTTATGTCAACACATGGATACAGATACTACTTCATCAAATTTTGTAAACACAAGGAACAAGCGTAAACGCTCGGAAGATGTTCTCACCGATCTATCTGATTTTAAAAACGAAATAAAAGACATGTTAACTTCTTACATGACTCAACAAACATGCTCGCTTAAAACAATGGAAGACTCGCTTAGATTTTATGCCGCTCAGTATGATGACATGAAGAAAAAAATGGATGAATTGGAAAATGAACGACGTAAAGACAAGGAGCATATTCATGAACTAGAAAATAAATTAGAAAATCTACTAAAATGTCAGAGGAAATATTCTATCGAGCTCAAAAACGTCCCCAAAGTCGATGATGACTCAAAAGCCTCGTTAATAAAGACGGTCACACACTTATCCTCATTTCTTAAAGTGGATCTTAAGCCAAACGACATACGAGACATCTACAGAGCCTCCTCTAAGGGGGAAAAAAAGCCTATTGTTATTGAAATGTCCTCATATATACAAAAAACAAGCTTACTTTCTGCAGCGAAAAAGTACAACAATCATAATAAAACCAATAAGTTGAACACTTACCATCTCGGATTAAAATGTAATAATATACCCATTTATGTGACGGAACATTTAACACCAACTGGTAACAGGCTGTATTATCTAGCTCGTGAAATGGCGAAGACCTTAAAATATAAGTTCTGCTGGACCTCTTTAGGTGATGTTTTAGTAAGAAAGGATGAGCTATCACCGATCATCAAATTAGTAAATGAGGCGCAAATCCGAAATTTGTATGAAGCTGAGAAGTGACTATCTTTAGTTAAGATCTTTTTGTTAAATCTCTATATTGTTGTACCTGTTACATCTTGTTTGTTTAACATTGTTATTAAGTCCATGAACTACCTGTTAAATACCTCACGTTTATCATATAATATTAAGCACCGTTGTTTAATATTTGCATTCACAAATACACATTACAAATTACTTCTAATTTACATATACACTTACACACAATTAAACTACAAATACTACACACTGTACACTATAAATAAAACACATACTTTAACTCACACCAACATATTTCTCAATTTTACTGACAAACATTTCTTGCCCCTCTTATATAATAAATTAATAATATCCGGATATATGATCAGAAGCCTTACACATTTGTTACATCTATTTATATATAATATATCAATTAAAAACATTATTTATTACAATTTGTTCATACTAAGCGTAGTTATAAAACTTGGTGTAAAATCTTTTAAAATAAATTTCGACAATTCTAGTATATGTAACCCACGTAATGTTTGTTGCACTGTTCCTTTACAATCTGACAATGGATAGTTTACTACAAACAAATATTGCCATAGACAACTCTCAAATTGCCCAATCTTTAGTGTGTGAACCCGGTGACTGCCACAAATACATATTTACTACAGAAAACACCTTAACTATTCTTACTCAAAATATTCGCAGTATCTATAAAAATATTGATGCATTTATTGTAACACTTGAATCACTTAAATTTGACTGTGATGTTTTAGTAATGACTGAATGTCATCTTCTAATAATAAAACTTTACCCTCTCTTAGCAGTGGCTATAATACCTATTACACAAGAAATAATATCAACCAATGTGACGGTGTCATATGTTATGTTAAGAAAGAACTCTGTTATAGAGTATCGGAGCCACAATTAACTAATGCTTCATGCCTCCTGGTTACTTTTAAAGAAACAGTTATAATTGGGATTTATCGTACACCTTCTATACGTAACACTGATGATTTTATTTCTTCCTTGCAGTCGCTCTTACTTAATCTTAAACACTATAAAAATATTATTATTACCGGCGACATAAACATTGATATTAAATGCAATAGTAGTAATGCAAACAGTGAAGATTACTTAACCATGTTAGCTTACCACGGTTTACTACCTGCACATAGGCTACCTACAAGAGACAAAATGTGTTATGACCACATGATGTTGAAATCCACTCAACCCGCCAAAGCTATCGTGCTATCAAATGCTCCGACGGATCATTCTACTGTCATTTTAAGCTTGTTGGTAAACAATATAGTTCGTTCAAACGTTCAAAAAACAAAAGTCTCATTTAACCACTCCCAAATTTTACTAGACTTAGAATCAAACCTTCCTGAAATCTTAACTATAACTGACCCCAATAAAGCTGCTGAGTTTTTAGTAAATTGCATCTCGACTGCAATAAAAAACAATAAAACTGTAGTGACTATTCCAAATCGTAAACGATGTATACAACCTTGGCTTACCCCTGGTATATTACGATGTCTTAGAAACCGGGATAAACTTCACATGAAAGTAAAAAAGAACCCCCATGACCAAACATTAAAAATAACATACAGTCGTTACAGAAATTTTTGTCAAAAACTTGTCCGTAAACTTAAAAATAACTATGAACGTAATAAACTAGAAAAGGCAAGTAAGAACCCTAAAACACTGTGGGAAACCATTAAATCCATATGCTATATAAATAAGGATAAAAATAATGCTACGCTTAAACTGACCGCGATGAAAGCTTCCGTTTTTGAATCTGCTAATTACATTAATAACTATTTTTCGAATGTTGGCAAAAATTTGGCCCAAAAAATCAACCCTCCATCACATCCTCTTCTTAATAACTACGTGCAGAACAATAAACCGCTTAATTCTCTTGTACTTTTAAATACTGATCCATGTGAAATAAATAATATTATAACCAATCTCTCAAATAATTCTGCACCAGGATGGGATAACATATCCACCTCACTTATTAAAACCTTTAAACATGTTCTTATTCCTGTGCTTTGTCATACTTATAACCTTTGTTTAGAAAAGGGATGCTTTCCTTCGTGTTTCAAAAGAGCAATAGTAACCCCTATACATAAGGGCGGAAGTGAAGAAGAAGTGGATAATTACAGACCCATATCTGTCCTTACGGTACTGGCCAAAATCTTTGAAAAGATTATTAATAGCCGCCTTAAAAATTATCTTACAAAAAATAATTTGTTATCCAATCAGCAATTTGGGTTTAGGAATGGTATTTCAACCGAAGACGCTGTGTTAGCTTTGACAGGAGAAATTAGTAAAAACTTAGATTCTGGCCGTAAATGTCTAGGTGTATTCCTAGACTTAGCTAAAGCGTTTGATTCAGTTTCCACACCTATTCTATTAAATAAGCTACACGACCTTGGCGTACGCGGCCTACCTCATCAGCTTTTTAAAGACTACCTATCTGACCGTCAACAACAGCTAAAATTAGGGGAAAATCATGTTGTTAGTGATCTATCTCATATCGCGTATGGTGTCCCGCAAGGCAGTGTCCTCGGGCCTACCTTATTTCTTGTTTACGTAAACGATCTTTGTAACTACCCCCTCCAAAATTGCAAAATTTACACTTACGCTGACGATACCGCTCTAATTTTTAATGCCGAATCTTGGGATAACTTGAAAGTTGTAGTGGAAGAGGGTCTTTTTCACGTTTCAAATTATTTAAGAACTAATTTATTAACGTTGAATACATTCAAAACTAAATATATACCTTTTTGTATCCGTAAAAATACTTTGCCCCATAATGGATTTGATTTAAAAGTACATACATGTATAGACCCAAATTTGACTAACTGTACGTGTGACACAATAACAAGAGTAACTAACATTAAATATCTCGGAATTACTATTGACCAGAACCTGTCCTGGAAACATCACATACGTAACATTAGTGATAGGATGAGGAAACTTATGTGGGTATTCAAAAAACTGAGACAAGTAGCAAATCAAAAGATTTTAACAACCACATACAAAGCCCTAGCGCAATCTATATTAGGCTATTGCATTCTAGTATGGGGTGGAGCAGCAAAAACACACTTGTTAACCTTGGAAAGAGCTCAACGAGCTCTTCTCAAAGTCATGTTTTGTAAACCTATACGTTTCCCGACCTTCGACTTACATAAATCTTACAACATACTTACCACCCGACAGTTATATGTATTGCGTTCTGTTCAAAAGCTTCATTGCCAGCTACCATATAAATCGCAGCAAAACAAACGTAGAAGACCTAAAGTTTGTCATATTCCTACCTTTTCAACCAAATTTAAGAAAAAACAATATTCATGTCAGTCTGCGCTATTGTACAACGCCGTTGATAGCAGAATTAATATTTACCCATTAACTTTAAATAAATTAAAAAAAGAAACAACTACATTTTTACTATCCTTAAATTATGAAGAAACTGAACAATTGCTACATAGATAAATAATAAGTTATAATATTAAAATAAAGTAAATATATTATAAAACATTAAATAAATATATATGTTGGGCTTGAAAACACACACACTCAATCACACACGCACACACACACACACACACACACACACACACACACACACAAATACACACACACACTCACACCACATACACTACACGCATACAGACACATAACTAGTCTAAGTAAAAAGTTGTGTAATTTTATTATAATTGGTTAAAATATAATGTTTCGCCTTGGTGGATGAGCGGGGTACCCAGTAATACGGGATTTCAACCCAGTACAGGGGCCCTTGCGACCTGTTTTTGTTACCTCTGTTTTAATCAATAAAAACATTTTCATTTTCATTTTCATTTGTTGTGAAGTATATGAAATTCCAATGATAAACACTAGCCGGTTCTTCTCTGTCTTCATTGCAATCTCTATAAATTGATACACTTAGCGATCTAAATATACACGTTTGATCTGTAAGAAGCTCCGCGTATTTTTGTTACGAGTAAATCTCTGGTGGATTGCTATTTCTATTTCCGACCGAAATGGATTTTTTGGAGTAAGGGCTCATTCACACGAGGACGAATCGTCTTTTTTCACGATTCGTTATTTTTTTAACGACGGCAATGCTTTTTAAATACTCATGTTCACACGCTTGACGAATCGTGAAAAAAGACGAATACGGATACGTCTTTTAGAAATCACGAATCGTGAATGTTTTATGATTATGACGGATACGTCTTTTAGAAATCACGAATCGTGAATGTTTTATGATTATGACAGATCCGTTGTAGTATTCACGTCCATTGTGTTTCTGAACCAATCTGAACTGAGCTAAATCACGAAATAAATCTGAACTTCAATGCGGATATTTTGACAAAACACGAAAAAACGTGAAAAAACACGATTCCGTATTCAATGTGAACGTCCATCCGTCAAGACGTATCGTGTTTTTTGCCGAATCGTCAAAGACGTATTCCGTGGGAATGAGCCCTAAGACTGTAAGACAAATAAACGTCAAGATGTCTGTGGTGAATAAGAACAAATATTGTACCATTAACCGACTTCAAAAAAAGATAAGGTTCTCAATTAGACTGTATTTCTTTTGTTTTATGTATGTTACCTCAAAACTTTATACTGTGTGAACCGATTTTGATAACTATTTTTGACGTGACAACGTTACGTTTTATAATTCGATATCGGCTGCACGCACGAAAAACATGACGTTTATGTGCCGTTATTTGACGTCATGCGGCGTTATCGTAACTCGCTCTGAGGCGTCCCATCCCAGGTAAAGCTTGAAGTGCAAGCGAGAACGCGGAACGAGCGACAAAGAAGCACAAACGGCCTTTGCGTTCGGAGATATTTTGGTAATGTACCTATCCAATTATTACTTTGTTATTGACTTCTGGGACTATTTATAAATTTTAAATGTTACCTTTTTTAATGTTTCCTGTATTCCTTCTTTATTGATAAATTGATAATTTATTGATAAATTTCTGTAACTTTAAATACGATTTCATGACGTTTGTTTACTTTGATGACATTATTTGTCAATCATTCCATCAGTATTTTCTTAAGACGTTGTCACGTTTAACTATCGTCAGTAAACTGACTTTACAGACAACCAGTATTTTTTTATTTTTAAGCTAGTGCTTGTCGTCTAGTCCCATTGTTGAAGTCATTGTTTTTCGTTTAAAGTTTATCATTTTAGTTATAGGCTACATGTCATGTACATTGTACTATATCAGAGGCTTTCGGACGGCATAAATTCTGATTCTTGGGCTGGCCACTAACGCCTCTACCAATCCACAGTGTAGCAGCGTGGTGGAGTATGCTCTAGGCCTCCTCAATAATGACGAGAGACCCCTGTCCAGTAGTGGGCCACGTTTACTCAGTGATAATGTAACATTCTTACGTTGAAAGATTTATTTGGAAATCGGTCCAATAGTTTTCAGTTTATTCGTTACAGTCAATCAATTCTTTCTTCTTTATAATTTTATGGTAGACTAGATTACTTCTCCCTTTGAAAGTTTAATAACTGTGAACACCGGTTTAATATGAAGGGATTCAAATTATATGACGTCCCTATCTCTTCAGCTTCGGTGGACGTCAAATGAAAAGCCTTTAGGATATTTCTGTAACGAAATTCGCCGTTGAATATTGCGACCACTCTATAATATTAACCCGTTTATGATTGAAATTGAAACCTTGTAGAGCTTCATTACATGTAATGCATCGAATACTACATGCATAAAGAAGATTGCATTTGAAATATTTAGTATCTGCAATGATGTAACTTTAAAATTCTGTAGGGGTAATAAATACGTATACCTACTTTGCATTAAGACAAACTCACAGACATACATCACGAACAGCCATAACGTCAAAACAAACATCTATCTGTTTTACATACATATCTATTTTGGTCGGGAATCGAACCCAGGCCTCTCTCCGCAATCAAGGCTAGATACTACCTACTTAGCTATGATCGTTAATTAATTTTACGAGTCTTATAGTGGAATACTACGCATACTGAAATATAGGTTGATGATGTGTAAAATTTCCTTCTTTTTAACTGACTTCAAAAAAGGAGGTTCTTAGTTTGACCGATTTGTGCGCGATTATCTCGCGTTTGGTTGAACCAATTTTGATTCGGTTTTCAGCATCGTGTTTATCAGACTTAGGAGAAGGATTTAGGAATAACCGCGTTTAACTGAACCGATTTTTACTTCTCATCCTTAAAGTCGGTTCTATTTTGTTAGGTTATTATAATATTCTGGACAGCTGGACTCAATAAGGAAGTTAAAAATTGTATAAAACACAGCAGTAGGAAACATGAGCTATTGTCCATTTTATGATATATGCAGCCCTTATATCCCAAAGGTGACTGCCCACGCTTCGCTTCAGGGAACCTTCAGGGATCGCTTCATTCAGGATTCGCTTCAGGGATCCAGTGTCGAAAAATTTTGACATGGATTTTTAAAATTGATATAATAGATATCTTTTATATTCGTGAACGGACTAAAATAAGCCCAACACTAAACTTACTAAAAGATTATTTCAATATACCAGTAGAAATCTGGTTCATATGTGTTCATAAGTGTGTACTGTGTACTAACTTAGATGTAGGTATTAGCTTAGAAATTAAGATTTACGAGAGTTAACGCACACTATGGTTCCAAAAATAATTGATACTTATAGAATTATACCGTGATAATAAACATCCCCAGATATACATATTTTTTATACAAAAACACGTACAGATCAGTTATACTCGTATTATAGTTCTATGAATGTGAAAATATATTTTATTTTAATTTTTCTTGCCCAACTGTTTTTATTTAACCATTTATTCCGTACAATGATTTATATGTCCATATTTTATGAATCAAATTTTCCTATTCGCTACAATTTATTTAGCTCGTAAATCGCGACTCTGTTTTGTAGGCATCTAGTCCACAAATAACATTCATATTATAAGTTAACCTTATGCCCTAGTTTCAATACAATTGCTTTAAATTCAATCTTGTATTTTTATGGTATCTTTACTTGAAATGGAATTGAAAATTGATTAGTTGTTTGAGTTTTTGTGATAGGTATATAACTGGTATAAAATAAACCTTTCTATTTGGTCAGGACTCGGTAAACTACATGAAATTAATTAACTTAAGAATTTTGTTTTGTTTCTTCTTTTATTAACAAGACCTTTAGGTTTATTGACTGATTGATTGTAGAGCATGAAACAATAGTTTTTGAAAGATATTATGATAGTTTGTACAGAAATATTAAATTTTATAGTGTGGGAAGCACTTAGTAAAGAACATTTGTTTCCCATTTACAGATTGTAGAATATGAAATTAGGTAAAGTATAATAGGGAATGAGAACGGTGTTATTGTACTTTATATTGGTAACAAATCATTAGGAATACTTAGAAGTAATAAATAAAACCTTATACTCAGCAATGTAACTTACACTGACCGGCTGATTACCGACTCTATGCAGACTACCATGCGTTTGACACGTTATTTTTGAAATGAATATGATTTATAGGACCACTGTAAAGTAAATCTTTAGTGCTGAATGATTCGTGAGTGTTTGAATCCATATATATCTACCTATACGTTGAAAGTAAACCTTTACTGGAACTAATACGGTCGAATTTCGAGTGCAGAGCGCAGCCCAGGTCTCTAGTTACTATATATTTACCTTAGCTCGCTGTCCGCTATTTACATACTTTACACATGAAGGCTTTTAACAACTCTAAACAGTACTTTGAAAGATGTTAAAAGTAAGGCAAAGAGTAATAATTTACGTCATGAATTTCATGTTAAAACGGACGCGAAGTGAAACTTGCAAGTAGCTTCGTAAATGTAGTTAATTCACACTTCAATACACTCAAACTGTGTATGTTGAAAAGCTGAAAGTTTTCAAATTCTTGCCGCAGACATATCGAAAGTATTCCCAGTGAGTAAGCCGTTTGTCTCACTATTGTTGCTGCAGCGATAGCTAACCGTATCTTTAGTTATTATATCAACCGCCAAATGAGCAAACGAGACATGTGATCACAAGTAATTACCGTCACAGATAAACATCAGGTCAGGAATAACATAGGCATTACGAGTATATGTTTGTGTTCGATATTAAATACTATCGACTAATTTACAAAAAAGAGGAAAGAAATAGTGTATATTGGTTTACGAGCTCCCAGCTGAAATACGACAAGTTTAAAGTAGCAAATAGGAATTAAAAAGCGTATTGGAAATTAGGTAGCAAACGGGAATGCACATCATAGCACGATCAGAGATGCCCATGACAACCATGGTCGACCAAGAACAGGATTTAAATAATGACTATGGTCCAGTTAGCTAAGGGTATTAAAAATTAGTTGGTTAAATTGTTAGTAAATAGATAGGCTTCAGTAAATATTGTTTCTTTATTAGACACCTCGATTTGCAAGCATTCTAGTCGGAACCAATATTCTTGGCCACCCCAATACAGATGAAATGAATATTTTCATCTGTATAAGGTTCATTTTAGTATGGACTTCTATTCATGATACCATGAACTGAACCTATGAATTGTGGACGAGTTAATGTTGTCTCATTCCCCGTGATAGTCTCTGGGCACAATTTTATAGTTCAAAATTTTAACCTACACCGTCCTACTAATATTATAAATACGAAAGTTTGTAAGGATGTATGTGTGTGTGTGTGTTTGTTGCTCTTTCACGCAAAAACTACTAAATGGATTTTCATGAAACTTTGCAGTAATATAGCGTAGACATCGGAATAACATAATTTGTTAAAATTTATAGAGATTTTTAAAGGGACTGGTTCCCCGAAGCGAAGCGAGGGCGGGTTTACTAGTATTTGATAAAAATGCTTAGTATGCGACTGCGTCTACACTAAAAAGATCGCTTATCGTTTATAGTTTATGGTGGACTTTTACATTGACTTCGGCTCGCGGTCTTCACATTTTCTTTTAAATTGGAACTTTTCAATATGTGGCTACACACAAACCTGCTTTGAAAAAGAAATATGGGCAACGAAAATATTTTTAAATGTAAAATTTTGCTTTCCTTGGAAACGCGTTGGTTAATGGTCCATTTTTAAGGAAGATAAATGGTTTTTGGAACGGAATTATAACGGAACGGAATTATTTAACCCTGCTTGCGGTAGGAGCGTACTGACAGAAATCGTCGATATTGTCTGCAGTACAACGGAAACCGAAAATGTTTTCTCTCTTAAGTGTTTATTTCTGGCTTAAGAGTACTTTTATATAAATAAGGTTTATAATAAAATGTTTATTTTCTTCATAAAAATATACAACGTTGTTATCGTTTAGCATAAAGTAAACAAAAACTCTTTTGGTAACACGATTGATATCCAAGTCATAATTGAAAATTACAACAATCATCCGAATTCGACTGCGTCATCTTTCGCGCGCTAGTGACATACCTATCCGCTTTTTTTTTACTTATACCTACTCGTAACAAAACAAAATTAATAAAACTGTAACTTAACTATGCCACTGAATATGTTTAAGCTTACTGATAGTTACATGAATTAGGGGAATTAAACCACCTCACTTCCCGCACTCTATATCTACACACAGCACATAATAATCTACTTTTAAAATATATTTGGTTTAACCCGTTACATATGACGAAATATATCCGAAACACAAAAGAGAAAAAAGTGCCCTTCAGTAGGTACTATTAAACGTACAGAATTTTCAAATTGCTATATTTTATAGCACTGCCAATTTATTTCAAGTACATTTCAAAACCAACCAACAGCATCACGTTGAAAAATAGAGGTATTGTAACATTTTACAGATTCGTTGCGTACAGTTTAAATTTTACGAGCCGAACCGATTTTATTATCTCGCAGCGATGTAAATCATGCACTCGAACGGGAAATACGTAATATGTTACGTGGGCACGGATGCTGGGGATTGCGTAAATATACAGTTTTACACTATTGTGAAATGCGCCAATAGTTGTTTAGCAATATACTACAATATCACTCACATGTGCGCGAACGTTTTATCACTCACATAATATATTCCGATCGCATTCGATATGAAAATCATTGTAATGGCAATCCACACAAATGCTAGCTTACCACTCCTGTGAATATGGTCATATGGTTGATTGTTGACAAGTTTCAGATGTTTAAGGCTATTTCCTTTCAAAGCCTGTGATAGACGGACAAACAGCGACGACAAATTGAAAGGGTTCCGATTGGTCATCTTTTGCGTACGGTACCCTAAAACTATTCAAAATTCAGCAGTGACATATTATCACTACATAGTATAAAACAAAGTCGCTATTTTTGTCCGTCTGTTTGTTTGTTTGTCTGTTTGTCTGTTAGTCTGTATGCTTAAATCTTTAAAATTACGCAACGGATTTTGATGCGGTTTTTTGTAATAGGTAGAGTGATTCAAGAGGAAGGTTTTTATGTATAATACATGCATATATTCCCACGAGTACGGGATCCACGCGGGTGAAACCGCGGGCGGGCCGCTAGTTAATAAATAAATAATATTCTTTTACACTAGTTATTTTATATTGTTCCGTATTATATTTTTGCTTATTTAGATACTCCGATGATAAAATATTATCACACAAACTCCGCTTCTCAAAATGTACAGCATCATAAAGTGAATAATTCTTCCTTCTTACATAGCATTAAGGGCTTAATTTAACGATACAAGCGTTGTGCCAATGTCAATGTTACGTCGTACAGAAATTCATATACAATTTACAACACAATTTCGGGGCTGTATAATATCGAACACAAGTAGGTATACATTAATTGTTGCAACAATGAGCAAATTCGCTTTCACCGTTTCATTTTGTACCGCGCAATTATTGAAAAAGTAAAATGGGTTTATGCTTAATTATTCCTGGTATATCCGTGTCTCGTTAGTTATTTAATAAAATAATCGCATTTAACCAATTTTCATAATCCGATCCGCGCGATAAATGCAAATTATGAACGCCCATTACAGTTAATAAAGGCCATATTTTAAGCATTGAAGTTAAATTTTAATACAATTCATGAATCTATTGAAAATTATTAAGTTGATATTAAAATCTTAAGGGACTTAAAACATTTTGAATAATTTTGGTTGTTTAATTTTAATTAATTTTAGGGCCAGTCTTCTTAAGTCTTAGTCTCGTGAGCCATCGTCTGTTACACTTTTTAGATGCGACCATCTTAGTCCTCAAGGGGAGTACCCAGTGACCAAATTGAAATAAGACTCTTACTAATTAGGTACTAATTGAACAAATTCTGACAACAGCTAACAGGACCAACTGTCCCTGCACTAATATATTTATAATTATTACAGTATCTGCCAAATGGAGTAACTATCTCAGTCCCCATTTGAAATCTTGTTCAATTTTTTTTAAGTCTTGTCAATGTCGTGTTGTGTCGTGTAAGGTGGTGTAAGTGTCGGTGACAGTTGTCATGGGTGGCAATGGAAGGGTAGTCAGGTCAGGTTTGTAGATCCTACAATCAAGGGTTATCTCCATCACAATAAAGGATCATCGAACTAAATGCAATTTCATGCGATTTTCAGAATTGTATTGCTAGAGGTCTAAGTTAAAAATGGTAGGAACTCACTCCTACCTGGTTTAAAAACTTCCGCAGTCATTCAAACCACTATATTCATAAAAACAGTCATAAACTTTGTCATTCTGTTCGCGACTTGCAGAATTTCCGCCGTCAGCGTCAATAAAACAGTTATAAAATTCATTACAGCGTTTATGCCGGCGTTGAGACATAATCGCTTGTTAAACCATTCACGAGAGCTTTTGACGGCGCACAGTGTATGCTATGGAGTATTGAATCAAGGAACTCAAGTTATTTGAGGAGTTTCATTTGTTTGGATGTCGGATCATGTCTTCAGATGGTTATAGGATGAACGGGAAACAAAACATTTTAATAAAAGTAGTGAGTAGATGACCCTGTAGTTCAGTTAGTAGCGACTCTGTTTGTGAGGCCAAGGGTCCCGGGTTGATTCTCAGCCGGAGCAGAAAATGTGACATAATTAATGTATTTCGAGTTTGTGTCTGCGATGTCTTGTGTTGTCCACGCCACACAAGACACAGGGAATGCCTACTATTACAAGGGTTTCAATGTGTAAGCACTTATTTAATTTTATTTATGTAAAGTTTGATACCGGTATTTGCTCATGAAAATATCGTTAGAACAGGACTGTCATTCAAACCCGTATGATCTAATTCGTATCATAAACTTTTCAAGTTTTGTACCTAAAAGCTTCACAACAGACACACACACGTAGGCAATTACGCACATCCATAAAATAGACTAACGTTCTATTTATCCAAGCCAAGATTAGTTGAAATGAGTTTCTTATAAAAATGACCACGTCTCTTGAGAATAGTCTACACAAAGTCTCACCTAGAATTGACGGCAAATATGCAGCATGTAATGTCGACAGAAGCAAGAAAGCTACAGACTTTTTGGAACACGTATTCAGAGGCACCGGGCTATGATATTCTGCAAACTATGTCATGTGTCTTGCGTTTTCAGCATATTTTTACGTTTGGATTTCTGGAACTGAAATGTAGCAATTTTTTGTTATTTATAAACTACATCTTATCTATATATTCTTATGTTTATTTATGTATATGTAATGGCAGATTTGTTTTACACGCAATCAAAATAAGTTTACGTAATAATTACTCCCGGCTGGCGTTTTTTTATAAATATATTTTTTAATTTAAACTATTTTGGATCCTACTAACAAAGACATGCGCTCAATAGAGAGAGACAGCGAGAGAAACCATTTCCGTTTTACGTTACGTTGCAATTTCTATTTCCACCGACTATTTCTATCATTTAACTAGTACCGCAAGCCGCGTTTTCGATCCTCAATAAATTATGAATATCGCAATCCCATACATCACAAACTTTACATAATTCCGTTGTTGCGGATGGCAAGGACACACACAAATGAGAATGACGTCATAAACACATCACAGTCAGTATTGAAAGTATAAATAACTTTTTACAAAAAAAAAATAACCGACTTAAAATCAATAAGTAGAGATAACTCAGAAACTACCCGACTGATTTCGCTCAAATTTGTATGGGATCATAATTATGACCCGCTTTTGAATAAAAAAAGAATATAAAAATCGTAACATCTAGCTATCTAATGAAAAAGAATGAACAAAATCAGTTCACCCTGTGCAAAGTTATGAGGTAATTAACACACATAAGAAAAAACAGTCGAAATGAGAACCTCCACACTTTTTGAAGTCGGTTAAAAAGAGCAGATAGGTACTTAAGTCACTAATGGAATTGGTCACCGATGTCCATAAACATAAATGATATCAAATGACTTCAGCGACGCGTAAAGTACAAGAGAAAATGAAAAAGAGAGAAAAAAGAAAATACTAGCTCTCAATTTGAAGAAGACACTACGACAAAGGTATTTGTCGGCAAAACTATTTGAGGGCTAACCAACTGCGCTTCACCCCTATTAATACTAATTTGTGGTCGCCTTCAGTTGCTTCTTATCTCTTATGGTGCGTACAGACTATATAACAAAACATGTTATAAAACACAGTTATATAACATGTTTTATAAATGTGGACGATATGTCATTAAAAAACACAATGTGTCTTGTTATATGTTTCATTGTTAGACAACAATGTTAGAGAGTGTGGACGTGTTATAAAACAGAAGTTATATAACATGTTACATAATCTGTACGCACCCTTAGGTAGGTATATAGTATACTATCTCTTATGTCAGATCTCCCGGTATGGGTTTTTGGAGTCAGTATTCTAGGCCGCCAAAATACGGTCCGAAATTCGATTTATTATTACAGTACATCTACAGATAAGCATTTCAAGTCTTTTCACAATAATTTAATCGCCAGTCCAACCCAATCATGAATAGCGTTCATTACCAAAGTCAAACATATTGAACGCACTAACTTATAAAACGATTAATTATCCTCCTGTTTATTCCTTTATCAGTGTAGCCCAATGTTAACTTATATATTTTATATCTTCGTTGTATAAAATAAATATAACGCAAGTCACGTTTAACGCAAACTTGTACAATGGCGTCAGTAGCGTACGTTGCTGGCCGAATATAAAAACGGAGCGGCGATGAATCACCGAATTAGGATGAAAAGGTTTTAGTTTTGGTACTTATTTATACGAGTTTCAATATTGGATCGTGCTAATTAATATTGCTTATTTATATTATAGTGTCCACGGAAACAGTTAGATCATATTAGGATTCCCCGTGCTGTGGGTGCCATGGACAATATTGGACAACATACAAGATAAGGACACATAGTCAGACCAAGAACGGAAAATCTCATCATTCATACATATTTCTGCTTCGCTAGGAATCGAACCCAGGACACTTATAAATTGATCCAGCGAGTTAACAATTGCGCCGTTCGGGTCGTTCAGGGTGGTTTTAATTATGTATTATTTACATAAATAATAATTCGCGTAAAATATAATAACATACTAATTCTAGCGACGCAGTGTTACATCTAGGACCTAGATTCTAGTTAATCAAATGTAACCCGGCAGGTAGTTTTGAGGTCGTGAAAAAACCCTTAGTTAACTTTTTTATGTCAAAATAGTCCGAACCGAAGGACTATTAAATTAGCCGACAAAAATGAAATATTTTTAGGACGAAAAAATATATTTTTTAAACAATTATTAATTTGCTATGCAAATTTCATGGAATATGTTAAAAGAGAATTTTAAATTATTTAATATTCAGCAAGGGGTCCGTTACCCCATGAGTAGGAAAGGCTGGCTAGCCTCAGGATGGATGGAGCCCCTACCACCCAAAAACATTTATCTGTCACATAAATTTCTGTCCCACCGGATATACGACCGGCGACCTGAGGACCTCCGCAGCACCCTCATGCTTCAGGACTATGGAGTCATTAAAAATGTCAAATAAATTTCGCACCACCTTTTGTAAGGTACCTTTAAGGAAATTATTTATATCGTTTTAGGCTCAGACCAATAAACTATAGACTGCGTGCCGTGAACAAAAGCGTGAAGCCGGCAAAAAGTCAGCTTAGCCTTGTAATAGGTACACACGGCGGCACTCACACCAAAACGACTTTTGTGTTCTAAATAATAAAAAATGAATGAAGCTTTGTGTTCCAAAAAATAAAGTTTAAATTTGTTCTAGTTCAAACTGTCAACACAGGGCATTCTATTGGTTTCGATGTGTGCTTTCGGCTGACTTTTGCCGGCTTCACTCTTTTGTTCACGGCGCTCCGTCTATAGTTTATTGGTCTGAGGTTTTAGGTCGAAAGCTTATACTTTCTGTCCGTTCTTTTCTTTCTGTGTAGGCTGGAGGGCATTGGTGATGATTTTGAAATGACGGTGAGCGTCGTTATTCATCATCAGGCTCATCCCTCTCATTAATCGGCTGTCATATTGAGAAAAACGATAAATCACTACGTTTCGGCATTCGGAAAGCTATGCCATAGTACTCATACACGTACAATGTTTCGAGAGAATTGTGTAAAATGGAGTAATATTTTTTGAAGTCATACTTTGTTAGGTAAACATGAAGTTAGATATAAGATTGAAAATACAAATCGGTTAAACTTCCGCGATTATCGTGAACAATCGCATAGACAACCGACAAATACATAGATCCAAAATAAAGTTTTTAATTTTGCTTTTAATCATTTAACGTTTTGAATGTACAAACATCAATCAATTTCAGTTTTATATATACAGACTTATTCATTTTTATATTTCAAACAAATTCTTGGACCGAAATGACAATACTTGAGTGCTCGCGGAATACCGATACCGATGTTTGGATTCAATATTGGTGCAAACAATTCTCGTATTCGGTCGAGGAGCATGAACCATGAAATTACATTGTGCTTTGTAATCATTATGTTGTATTACTCGTAGTATCGAGCGATACCGTGTTTTGACTTACTGGTCAAGTGCGAATCGGATTTGCGTAAGGACTTGTGCAAAAGCCGGTTTCTTTACTTGTTCGTGGACACCTTTGGAGATCTAACTTTATTCTTTATTATTTTTTGTAATAGCATCCTTAGTGTGCATTTCGTGAAAATTTAAATTTTTACACTTTTTACATTTTTCCGATATACACAGAGTCCTGTGAAAAACCAACAGTGGAGGCATAAAAACTAATTTCGAAAAAAATAATTTCATTTTCCTTTATTTCATTTCAGAACACGGAAATAGCCTTGTTTTTTTGTGATTTGAGAAATGAATACGTTTTAATGACGTTCTTTACGCCATCATTATAAAATTATAATACCTACAATGATGCGGAAGTATGAGGCATGTGTGAATTGTCTCAACTCGCCGAGGATCTATTATGTCGAACTGAAAGCTTCGTTATCACAACCCATAATTGTCTCATTAAAGTTCTTTGCTCACCTTTCACGGGTTCGCTGCGTGAATTCGAAACACTAATTATCGATTTTCATTTCGACGAAAACCATTGATCGATTGCTCTATAGAACGATGCCTTATTAGAACCAAGCTTTAATTCCCCGGTGTAACAACTCACCGAAAACCAATTCACAGATGTTTATTTCAACTATACTATACTTGACCGACTAATTATTTTGTCGAATGTAACATATCACGGATAAATCGGGTAGATATTATGTAAGTACTAAATAAAAGACGATGTCGAAAACTTATTACCTGTACCTTCACCAAAGCAAGTACTAATCGGTTTCTAATACTCACATAATTTTTGATAATTGGAGATATTGCAGGCTTCCAACCCAAGTCCATACTAACTAGTCCAACGATCAAACTTCATCCTGAAAATACTTTAAGCATTATTAATTCAGTGCGTTGTTATTTGCGCGTGTCCAATTTACGCCGGAATATCGTCAGAAAGAGCCAATTTGTTGGCAATATCCGAGTGAGGGTTCATTGTTTGTGTAAGATTATTCGGGCTGGATAAGTGTCAATATTCGGTTGAGACTGAACGATTTATCCGCGTAAATATTTGACACGCCGGTGCCTATAAATTGAGATCCGCTTTGCGATCTCAGTTATAATTTAGAAAAAATGCGGTTTTTAATAAGAAAGAGTATTTTTAATATTCAGCCAGTAAGAAAGTAATTATTTACCAACATAAAGTATTTGAAAACTTTATATCGTCTGTCTATAAACAATTTGGCAATATTTTCTTTATATAAAACTCTTGCGTTACTGAGTGATTGACTGTAAAGTACTGGACGGAAGAAGCTGAAATTCGGCTTGTGTGTTCCTTGGGGAGTGTAGGGGAGCACTAAGTAAGGATTTTTGGAAATTCCACCCCGAAGGGGTGAAATAGGGGGGTGAAGTTTAAACGAATTCCACGCGAGCGAAGCCTGCGGGTGGAAGCTAGTCTTTTCTAAATTGTGCAGACTTGGTGTTTAAAATTAATTTGTCATGTAAAGTCGATATTTTTTTATTTTACTTATACACAAAACGTTAACTATTTTTTCAGATGAAATAAATTATTGGAAATTAAAGACATTCAGAGTGCAATGTTTAAATTTCGAATTTCGAACATTTTAAACATTCATATATTCCAATTTGAAATTCTGCCGAATAATCTTCGCAGCGCAAACACAGACTATATTTCTTCATTAGCCGGTTTTAAGCTGGGATTGTTATAAGAAGATAACGTACTACGCAATAATTACTCGGGAAAGGTATACATATAAAGTCCTTATGTCAGTGGCATAAGATTCAATATGGAGTGGAGTTTTCATTAAAGTTTTTAATACGTTCTAGTGGCTTTGGTTAATTTGCTAACGCTTCGAGTGATATTTGGTTGCTTTGCTGGCTCGCCGTGACTTTACAAATAAACATACTTACTTATAAGCTTTGATACAGTTGAAATGAAGGATAAATAATTATTTAGCAAAGTAGATTGTTAGAGAGATTTAATAAGTAATAAATTATGAGGTTCAGTTGATTAACCATTTGATGAAGCTTAGATTATTATGTTACTTTGAAAGAAAAAATAAATCATTAAAGTAATTGACCTTATGCTCTGATATCTGATGATCGGAGACTAACATCATCAAAAAAAGGTAGATACTACACTTGTATTGTATCGCATATTAATAAATTACCCCTGCCCGCTAAAAACAAATCTATTACTTATCTGTGCTCACTGTCGACTTCTAAGCAAAATTATCCAGCTACTAGTCCGGACTTTTATTTAGAGTTGCTAAACCTACCTGATGCGATTGCACCATCGATACACATAAGTAAAAAACATATGCGTATTATGTGCTCTACTTTGATGATCTAATGTCTAGATGGAACATGGAATTTTTGGTTTCATTGTAGGGCGACGCTCAATCTAGACATTAGATCACCAAAGGTGCTCTATTTGAATAATGGAAAAGATCTAAAATGATAAGTGGCCGTAAACATTTATGATGATTAATCCGTCTAGCTTTTACGACGTCCTCGCCATTGATCACTTATAGTTTTATGGCCACTTATTGAACCAGCCGCATATAACTTTCAAATATTAAAGTTTTCTCTGAGGTATTCATCATACAATATGTCGGTGAAACTCTTTGATGTCTTTACGCGGAAGTTTGGAGAAAATTTAACGCCACTGTTAACTTAAGGATTTTCAGTATTTTTTATTAATTCTCTCCTTTTGGTATGTTTTCTACTTTTCTGTTTGTCTGTTTGAAATATTCCTACCTATAACGCCTTTTGCTAACTAGAATAACCATCGTGCTTGCGATTTGCATTTTTTTCGGGATCGATCACAATTGTCATGGGCGGCAGTGGAAGGGTGGTACAGAGTTGTTGGTGGTTGTTTGCTATCTTAATTCCATAATTAAAGATACAACATATATATCGTACATTGAAGCTATAAGCATTTTTAGGTTATTAAAAATCTGCGTTTTTTGTAGATAACGACTTAAAATCGAGAGATTAGCTGGCGTTTTCCACTCGAAGAGTGTCGGGATGGTTGAAGGATAAACGGGGACCATTCTCCGGTTCCGCAGTCCGTAAGCCTTTCGAACGCAACGAAGCATTAACTACAATTATGGTAAATTTCAATCCTCGAAAATTACGTTTTAGCCGGAGAAAGGGTTATTGTGTGAATCTGGTGTGCAGCGCGGAAATAAAGCTAGGTGTTCACCAAACGATGCCAACTTTTTACTATTACATGTTGTCAACACAAACGTTAGCACATTTTGTTTTGTGGAAACCCAGCTTTAGGGTTAAGGTAAAAATGATTTTACAAATGCTAAATAAAAATAAAACTTTGAGGGGTTTTAAATCGGATAGACATTAAAAAATTGTTTTGGGGATTGAGGATGAGTAAAATTAATATAATGTTAGACTAGTATACTAGTATAGTGACGCAGTCACATGGAATCCTAGTGGAAATATGAGTGTAGCATTTAAAATGCAACATATCGTTAAACAAGCTGAAGTGACAATGGACTGATTTATCTCGAGAAAATGGCTGAAATTTACGAGTTTTTCCGATTAAAATCGATACTATCCGCCCTGGCGCCATAAAACAATAGCTAGTAAACGTTATCAAAATTTTAACGCACGCACATTAAAAACCGTTTCATGTATGGTCAGCAAAATGATATTTATTATTTAGATTTAATAATTTTCTGTCTGTGCGATACTTAATCTAAAAAATAATATTTACGTGGCGATTCAACTAGCTTTTTATAAGGGTTACCCTTGTTTCGTAAAAAACTTTTGATATAATTTTAATAAATCGAACAACGTTTAAGATAATAATCAGTTTGTATAATATCGTTTGACATAATTTTCATTTGATCGAATATTCGTTTTGTGTAATATTGATTGACATAATGTTCATTTGATCGAATATTATTTTATACAATGTTCATTTCATGAAATGTTCAGGTTATAAATGCCCTAAAGTCGGTTCTGGCACTCGCCGGCCGCTGCCGCGGCACGCTCGCTTCACTCGCTCGGCTCGTGCGATGGTTCCTGTTAACCTAACACGCTCGTCGCTTCGCTCCTCGCTAACCTAATTACTTTAATTAAAATTAGCGCATTTGAACATTCGATCAAACGATATTATTCGAAACAAATGATGATAAGAAATAAAATTATGGCAATCAAATATTCGATCAAATGAATAATTATGTGAAATGACTTTATTCCAACTAAAATTAGTCGAAGCCATTTTCGACGAAAAGTTGTTATACCAAACAAGAGGCACCCTTTTTATAATTCATATATTTTTTCAGAGAGGGCTTAGACTTATGATCGAATTAAACGCATGAAGGAATGAATGAATCAAACAAAAGGAGCCATGAGTGTGTGGTCTTTGCGTGAGTAGTAATAAAGTTTTCAAGCCGTTTCTGAAATTCATGTTTGTAACCCAGAACTGTTCCTCTGCTGAGTTTGGGCCTCGCACTTATGCGCTAATGCGGATTGATAGACTTCACACACTTTTGAGAAAATTTATTAGAACTCCTCCTAGACAGAGGTAGCACTACGGCTAAACCACCGCGGTTTCTTACCGCGTAAATTTTGTAACTCAAGGAAAGCAATACAAGCGGCCGCACTTGCGGTTTCTGATAATGTATGCGAATTGCGCGGTTACGCGGTTACCGCCGCGGGAAAAAACCGTGGTGCGGCCTCGCGCATATATTATGTGCACAGGTTTTCTCACTGTTTTTCCCATAACCGAAGCAAGGGCCGATTAATTTGAAAATGAGCGATGTAGGCTATTTCGTATCCAGGTCTCCCTATCTAAGAGTCCCTTTTGTGTCTTTTTCATTATGAGATTAGCTCGAAAACCAACCTGAGCGTATAGATAGCAACAACTGGACTTATTTTCAGTAACAGTGTCCGACCTAGCCCTAAAGCAAATTAGTGAAACTGGCCAAGTAAAGTTATTACACCGTCTGATAACCAGACAAACATCCTAGTCTAGTGTCCAATTTGAGTTGTTCTAGACCATTCATAGTTTTCATGGGCGGAGCGGAAGGGTTGTGCTTTACTACATTAGTTCCATAAAAGAAGTAATAGTTATAAATAAATTCATAAATAATTATAATCCATATAAAATCATGACCCTTTATATGGCTAATTTATTTCATTAACAGTAATATACACCTAATCGAATAACTAATTTATTATTCCTTGTTTCTAAGAAAATATGGCTTATTAGCAAAGAAAGACGCCGATACACAATCTTGACCGGAAAAATATGTAGAAGTTTTTCTTTCTGACCATCTGTTGCTTTGTGCGAGTAAGGTGTAAGTTATAAGCGGTCGATGTTAGAAAGTTATGAATTTAAATATCTGGTGACATTATTCTCAGGTGATTTTAACTGTTAACCCGCTGGTTATACCTTGGTACCTATTAAGCACTATCTTTCGAATATAAAAAAAAACATCAAAATCGGTTCACCTAATGCGATGTTATGAGGTAACCCATAACACATAGATATAAGAGAAATAAATCAGTCGAAATTAAGTCGATCCGTTTTTTAAGACTATTAAAAATCAAAAATATAAGTAAAGATGAGGGTACCAACATTTTTCGAAAATTTTACAAGGTCAATTTTAATAAGGAAAATTTTATTATATTACCCCTTCCCGTTAAGGAATAGTTTCCGGCATAAAAATATCCTATATTCCTCTCCAAGGCCAAGTTACTTTCGCAATTTATACTATTGTTAACGATATATTTATATTGAGGTACCTATTATAATTAAAAAAGTATACCTACCCTGACAAATACAGTCAAAACTACGAGGGAAAGTTCCAAATACCCTGAAACACTGGACAGATATTCGTGACGAACCACCAGTCGCTGATCATTTGGGCCAAGCCCCACCACAGCAATGAAACTGATATCGCGCTAACACCACAATTCACGAGTCCATAAACCCTGATTTTATGCGTCAGCAGTCAAAGGGTTGTTGCTGACGCCTCCGAATGTAGTGGTCGAGGATTTTTATCTAATTACACAGCTCCGGAGAGGTAACGGAAGGTTTTGTTTGACGTATGGATTTTTCAATCTGTATTTGCTGATAATGGTCAATACAATATTTACATAAAACCTTTATAAATTTTTTATCAAAAGTATATCCATCCATCCGCCTATCTGTTTTCTAAGTTATTTATTTATTTATTTTATATTTTATTTACGTATCTAGCAATTAAATAAATCACTAAATCACACGACAAATCACCAAGCTTACTACTGTGTGTCAGTGAAAATTGCATCCAAATTAGGTGAACTTCACTGGTTTTAGTTAAGCCTCATAAATTATTCAAACGGGGCATTAAATATTGGGGATCGAATTTTAAAATTTGAATTTCAGATACTCCGGGCGTTTGTTAAGAGGTCAACTCATTTAACACGTTCCCTGCGGCACAGATTTTTCTGTACTTTCCATTACTGCGTTACGAGGCGTTTTAAACCTCGTCCTAAACCAGACATTGTGGCGGCACGAGGCATATTAAACCCCACCGCCCGTACGAGACAAAAATCCTTTTTTTGACGCCAAATAAAACAAATTGTACGGTTTTTGTCGCGATTATTATTAACAAGGAATTGATGAACCTAAATCTGCCGCCGCCCGTGGTTACATAAGTTAGTTTAGATTCTATAGGTAAAATAAAACGTGGGATCTGATGTACCTCGTACCGCACTGAAAAATGGCAGTTTTTCATATTATTTAGTGATGGGAAAATAAATATCGATTTTATATATTGGTATTTTATTTTTAAAATTTATGGGTGTTTCTCATTGAAACAGTTCAAACAATAATATTTTTTGCAACCAGTGCATTCTGTGACAATTTTCTTTACTTTTTTGTCTGCCTCACGACTTGTTAGGTACGGAGTTTTTCGTAACATCATACACATCTCCTCTTCTTTGATCCATTTTCGAGATGATGTACCTACTTTGTTTGCAGTGGGTTCTGAAAAGTAGGGTCGAGCTTAGTAGATTAATTTAAGAGTAAGGAAATGGTGGGTAGACTTGAGTAAAGTTGGTTAGATTAGAATAGAGAAGAGTTGGGTAAAGTTGGTTAGAGTACTGAAGAGTCGAGTACAATTGGGCAAAAGCATTAAATTTTGATGAGCAAAACACCGTTTGCCGGGTCCGCTAGTTAACTCAATAAACAAACATACCATAATTTATCATGATTAACAACCTATTTGAAGAAAGTTACTCAACAAGTCACATTCACGTTTCTATTAACGATATAACAAGTAGTTAGGATGTTTGAAGATTACTTGTATCCACATCCAAGTCGTTCTCTGTAAAAGCTTCGAATGCGTTGCACAACACTAACCGCATGAAGCTAGCGTAGGGTGCGGTACGAGGTGCGCGGAGGTACGAGGCGTTTGCAACCTCGTTCCGCACAGCGTTAGAATTTTATTAGTTCAGTGCGGCACGAGGTCTAAGAAACCCGGTATTAAGGTGGATATACCATAGAACTAGGAATTAATAGCACATCTCAGATATATAGTTATCTTTTTCCTACACTGAACCAGATGGAAGTTATGCCTCCCGCACGACAGAGAAGTTTAAGTTTTTTCTTACCGCTATAACGTCGAGACACGGACGAGGTGTTTTAAGCCTCGTTTCGCACTCATCGTGTTAAAACTGCTTACGTTTCAATACTAAAGCGATACTCGAAAGATGATTTGAGTATGATTGGGTTTCGCTGAGTTACGTTTTTTAATAGCGGGGAAAGGAGAAGATAACCTTGTGGTAAGTGTTAAGATGATAACCCAAAAACATCCTGTTACTATCGAAATACATTAAAAAGTATTTACGGTCCATTAGTAGATCCATGTTTGTTGATGTTTTCATTAAGTAGATACATATATTAAAGCACTACAATTTCATGAAATTCTGGAGTCGATTTGATGAAGCCGAAAGACAGTGGAAGGGAGCTTCTCAACGATTTAGAGCAGTTATGTTATGTTTGGGCTGTTTACTTTGTAGTGACGAGAACTTTTACACTTGGTTGAATTGTGCGCCATCTGGCGAGTAGTTTCTGAGTTTTCTCTACTTGTTGAGGTTCAAATCGTTTTTTTGTAAAAAGCAATTATTGTCTTTTATTTCTTGCCTAGCAACTCATCGGCAAAGCCATGATATTACTAATGACCATAATGGAAATAGAGAAATACGTGGTTGCCACAAAAAAACAAAAACAATGTCTACTTACTACTTCATAACGATGTACCAAACAACGTGACCAGCACAGATTTCATTAGGTCCATAAGTCAACGAGAACGGCCCGACAAACAGGCTGTTACGACCTGTTTTGACCTGTTCGCGAAACTTTGGTCCCCGGCGACTTGGCGGGACTCCGTAAACATCGCTGCGAATTGTCCCGTTCGCAAACTTTGACCGCAATATATTATTAAGATCTCCGATAACTACGTATTTGCTAAAGTTGCCCGAAACAAATAAATCAATTCTGTTTGATTTGTGTAATTCAGTTATCAATTCATTGATAGGTCGATTAAATGAAAGATTAAAGTTATAATTTTGAAAGGATCATCAAGAAAAAGGAACCCCTTAGCACTTCATTTACATGATGTGGGACTGAGCACGGAATTATTATTCATGCAGCGATATTTGCGACATTCTTAGGCTTGGTTTTCCTGCTAGAAAAGGTCCACGATAAGGGTGCTGGACAATTGTATATTGTGAAACTTTATCCTTTGAATACGTCTCGAAAACTTGCGGGTTATTTTCTAAGGTTTTTTGGGCTTTGCTTGAACCTTTACATTTAACAACGAACGTGAAGTTGGCTTCACACACTACCGCGTGTCTAGATAAAGTTGAATCCTCCTTCTCAACGTATTCCGTCAGCTGTTTTGCACTAACACCTCAAATACAGCACGATATGTTGTAACTGTCATCTGAAATACAGTAAGTACGATATGAAAATCCAATCATTAGATAAACCTTCACTAATCAGTTATTTCCATACGATAAACCACTTTCTATTCATATGCGCCAAATCATACCAACGTTGGCGTTTGGTCCTCTTGATGCAGCCTCAAAGTCCCTAATCTCATTAAATCGAGCGATCGCTACCGTAATTGGAATCGATTGATGCATACGTTCAGAGTTCTCTACATCAAATGAACTAATGAACATGAATTTCCCATCTGCAATGAAAAACACTGTGTGGTCGGACAGAGTAACTTATCTAGTAAATGGCGTGCGTCCATTTTGGATCCAAATGACATATGGGGGTCTATTAATGAGTGGTTTTTTAATAGTAGTGAATAACAGAAGAAAGAAAGTTGACTGGTTCGTTTGTATCCATGGGATAGACAAGAAACTAATTTCATCGCTTTTTTACATGACAAGGAGGTATATTTTACTAAAATTTTATTTTTTTATTATCTTTAGATTGTTCATCTACCCGTACATTAAAAAATTTAAGATTTATTTTCCAAATAGACATTTTAGGATGGTAAAATTCTTATGTTTTCTGTTAAAAAAATCCATTGCATATGATTTTTTTCCTAGCCAACCTTAAATTGCTTAGTCAAGTACAAATAAAATCCCTCACTATCTATTCAATAGATGCACACAATATCCATCTCCGTCAATACACATACTGACAGAATCATTCATCAGCTGATAAAATCCAGAGCTACTCGAACGGAATGTATAATTTTTTTTAATATTTCTGACCAGAAACTATTTTAAGCTTGGAAGTATAAGAGTGACCGACTAGACACTTTGAGCAGCAGAGACGATCGGTAGTTAATTAGCGAACTGGCACATACAAATTCGTGAGCAATCGTATTGTTTGATTTTCTCCGTTTCTCCGCTCCGCTGCCTCGCTCTGCTTCGGTGGACAGGCAGCCTTAAGACCTTGACTCGGGAACAAATAGTACTTACGTATGGCGACTATATTTGCAGAGGTCATGATGGAGAAATGAAAAAAAAGAAAAGTGTCATTCCTCTAAAATCGAAGTTTAATTGATGCTATCTGCTCGAAAGTTAACTTTAAGCGTCTAATATCAACCTGATACTTGTGCTAGATAATCTATCTTAACTAACAAAATGATTATAGATATCGCAGTCAATGGGAAAGTTCCGGCTACTTCGGAAACGTTGACAATTGCTTGGCAGAACTACCCGCAATCGAAGCTAAACTTTAATCCCAGTGAGCTAACTTACGAAGTTTAATCTGTGTAGTTTGGTAGTTTCCAGACGGTAACACGTCCGCTGCGATTCTAGGCATAAAAGCTTGTAAAAGTTTTGGCTTAAGTGGTAGGTTTACTTTTTCTGACTGTGCATTACATTAAATGAATCATATTTTAAATACATAGCAAACAATTACGAGTATATCTATGAATCTCTCACTGAATGTTGGTAAATAATTGAATTTATTATTAGGTGTCCTCTCAAAATTGGCCTTTCTGATTTTTGTGCGGTTTTCACGAAGGTATTTCTATAAACTTTATATAATACTAGCTTCCGCCCGCAGGCTTCGCCCGCGTAGAATTCGTTTAAACTTCACCCCCCTATTTAACCCGCTTCGGGGTGGAATTTTCAAAAATCCTCTCTTAGTGCTGCCTTACACTCCCCAAGGAACATACATGCCAAATTTCAGCTTCTGAAAACACATAAAAAAGCAAATCTATATAATATATACGGTCAAATTGAAAACTTTCACTTTTTGAATTCGGTTTATAAAAAAATTACATAAATTTTGAGAATCACGCTTAATATTGTCAACTGTGGGTACTAGTAAATTAGAGAGTTAAGAGACAGGCTTCCCGAAGCCCCGCGAGGTTTTACTGGTTAAGTAACAGATATATAATTATTGTCTTACTTTTCAAAGACCACCGACCATCGAAGACTACCGAAGCCTAGGAGTTAAATGCTTAACTTGTACCCACAGGTTATGTATAGTAGGTACCTACAGGCGAGTGTTAAAATCAAGGTTTAGGTAATTCCTACAGGATATGGAATAAAAACATGATTCACTTCATATAAAAAAGGCTTTTTATAGGGAGCAAAGGGAATTTACAATTCCGACTAAAAATAAAATGGTTTTAATTGACAAAAAGAAAAGCATCAAGTATAATTTCATCACGTAATGTACTTATATTTTTGTTTTTGAACAAAATTACGACAGTTTCGAAATCCAAGTGAGCGTAATCACGAATTCTTTACCGTATATTACTCGGTACCTATTCACAAGTACTTTGTTTATTTAACACCTAATTTTCAGTGAAATAATGCCCTCCCATGCTGAAGTAATATTTTATTTTCTTACTAGCAACTAGCAATCCACCCAATCTTTGCATAGATGTTGTATGTTGTTGGTGTTGTTGTTGTTGATGTTGTTGTTGTTGTTGTTGTTGTTGGTGGTGTTGTTGTTGTTGTTGTTGTTTGCAACTGTGAGCGATGAACAGAAAAGGATTATTCCTTTCAGGACAGACAGACACGACGATTTAGTTTTTAATTGAATGTTATGATATTACTAGTTGGTTGCCTGCAATCATATTAAGTGTCGCTTGGTTCTAAGGCTTAAGATAAAAAATTTACAAAGTGACAGTAAGAGCTCATATAAAATTGGTTCTTAAGAGACAACAAGGTCCTCACCAGGCTAAAGTGATCTGTTTACGAACTAAGAAAGCACACAAAAATTAATCTTACAGTCGTAAATAACTACACCTTGTAAAACCTTCATAATATTATTCAACATTTCATGTTATCAGCATAAAAATAAATGAAGTGCAGAATAATGTGCGACGAGTTATTTAGGCGCGGTGCCAAATCCAATGAGGGTCGCCGTTTTTGTGCTCACCAGTTGGCGCCACCGGCGAGGTGAGGTCCTGCTGTCAAAGCCCGCCCATACATAAACAGTGACAAGTGACATTCAGACAAGTGAGAAGTGACAGACAGACCTCACTTTCCACTAGCGCCTCTAGCGGCGAATTCACACGCGGTTACCCTCATTGGCAGGCTCGTCTTGTAAGTAAAACACTGTGAGGCGGTGCTGCGTATACCGATGTAAATGAAAGAATTAAATCCAGCTCCAGTAGTCCATCAATCTATAGTTACCTATACTACACTATAACAAACAACACAACTATAGTTATACTATATACTACAACTATAGTTCACCTTCCTTCTCTTTATGTTTGATATGGAATTCGGTTTAATAGCGACAGACACAAATGCCAACTTTCCGCCCCTGTGAGTAAGGTTCATTGTAGATTGACCTTAAGAATTTAAAATGCCTTAAGTAAATGAGTAGATACACATAATAAAATTGCTTTTAGCAGGAAGCGGCAATAGCATAATTTCGGCGAATCAAGTATAGGAACTTTGCTAGTTTTACAACAGAACCCACGACTTCCAAGAGACCTCTTTTGCAAATGGAAAAAGAACAAACCTATCGTCACCATTCACAATTTTTCAATAAAACGAAGTGAAGTCCATAATCTCCAATATCTATAATGTCGAAGTAAATGGTCATAATCCAAAATGACAGCAGTCCAACAGTCGCCGAGTCGGCAAGTAGAACAAAAGAACGGCTGATGAATACAAACAATATTGGCGCTTCGGCATTGAACTAGTTCTCTTATTCTCTTGTAATGTTCATGTAGCACGAATTGGTACATACAAATATCGGAATGCAGATAGTGGCCTTTTCTTTTGAACATTTTTACAATTTTGCTCTAACCAAAATAATCAATTCATCATCATCATCATCTCAACCCATCATGGCCCACTATTGAGCACGGGTCTCCTCTCAGAATGAGAAGATTAAGGCTAAAGTCCACCACGCTGGCCAAGTGCGGTTTGGCGGACTTCACACGCCTTTGAGTTTTGCGAACTCCCCCGCATGCGCATGCAGGTTTCCTCACGATGTTTACCTTCACCGTCTGTAACAAGTGACATTTAAATGCTTAAAACGCTCATAACTCCGAAACTCATCATCATCTCAACCCATCATGGCCCACTATTGAGCACGGGTCTCCTCTCAGAATGAGAAGATTAAGGCTAAAGTCCACCACGCTGGCCAAGTGCGGTTTGGCGGACTTCACACGCCTTTGAGTTTTGCGAACTCCCCCGCATGCGCATGCAGGTTTCCTCACGATGTTTACCTTCACCGTCTGTAACAAGTGACATTTAAATGCTTAAAACGCTCATAACTCCGAAAATTCAGAGGTGCGTGCCCTGGGATTCGAACACGGACCCTCCGATAAAAGGCGAAGTTCTTAACCACCAGGCTATCACCGCTAAATAATTAATTGCTTTTAACAAAAAAAAAACCAACTTCAACATCGAGATAACTCGATGCAGAGATAACTCAGATCTACTTGCCAGATTGCGCTGAATCCAACCCATCTAGGCGTAAAGTTCTCGTCATTACAAATTAATCAAGCCTAAATACAAAGTAACTGCTAGAAATCGTTGAGAATTTCCCTCGACTGTCTTTCGGCTTTATCAGATCGACTCCTGACCTTCATGAAATGGTAGTAAATGAAACTTAATTATACTTATGAAAACATTAACAAACACACTAGTCGCCCCTACAATTTTTGAAAGTTCCCCTCTCTAAGATAGCATCATTAGATCCTGGTGTAATATCTAAATTCTACTCGTACTTTCCAATAACAAAAATATCAAAATCGGCTCATAAACGACAAAAAAATCGCTGAACAAACAAAAAAGCAAATATACGGTCGATTGAGAACCTCCTTCTTTTTTGAAGTCGGTTAATTAAAATGACTTGAAATTAATTAAATTATTAACACTTGATCGATCGTAAAATTTGGATTTCATTACGGAGAACCGGCCAACTCACAACAAGAAAATGTGAAGTTTAATTTAACCTAACAGAAACTTGAAACGAACTTCGATAAAACTTCGGCCTTAACGAAAATTCAATACAAATAACAGCGGTTGGCGGCCCAAATATCTTTAATATAGCCGAGTTAGACTTACGGTTGTGCGTATAATTTTATAATAATTTTGTGGAAGTTGGAGAAAATTAAAAAATAAGGAAAGCTTAAGACGGATAGAGACACTTTTTGGATTAGTCGCAAAGTGGGCCGCTTATTGCCCGACTTGGCCAAGAAACTTATGGTAGATAATCGGTTTTTCACGGATTAATTTTTGTTCGAAGGTGTTTGTCGGTAATTCTTGATCTTTTTTTATATTAGTCGACAAAGAAGCATGGCATAGCTTTATCTTATAGATATTGTAATACTAGAGAACCGCCCGCGCTTCGCTTCGGGACCCGTAGGTAACAGCCGCGTAGGTCCCGCTCCCGTAGGAATTTAGGCTAAAAAGTAGCCTACTACTCGCTCTCTTCACTCCATCCTGTCTGAGGTGTGTGGAGCCCTCGGGACCGTTAGTTCCCCTTTGGGGGTGTCTGCCCGTTAAAACGGGCCGGTTCTTGGGCTGGGCCCTAAGGCCCTTGGTTGTCCATGTGTGGTTAACCAATAGGTCAAGTCCGGTGAGTGGTGGCCTTTTTACAGGCCACAGAGTCTTAAACGGGATGGGGTTCATCTTTGCGCCGCCCAGGCGATCGAGGCCCTACCGGGTGAATCCCGCTGGTGGAAAGCCCAGCAGGAGCCGATCAGCGCCGGGCGACGACTTACGAAGCCCCAGTATCAGTCAGTGCTAGCCCCGTCCCGCGCAACCAGCAAGTCGCGAGGGAAGGCCCAGCGGTCCGGTGGACGGGTGTGGAGCGGCGCCAGGTCCTGCAGATGCGGGAACCGCGACGCGTCGACACGCCCGAACATGTTGCGTGCCAATCTCTCGATGAAGTCGTTCAGGCTCTCGACTCGAAGGTCCCTCTGGTCCGCTGGCACTATCCTGTTGGCTGAGCAACTTGCGGACATCAGTCAACAGGATAGTGCCAGCGGGCGGGCGGTACACTGAATACAGCCGGAGCGGGGAGTAGCCTATTACATTTGCCTATGACTTAAGTAAATTACATGTAGTATTTGACAGCGTAATTCAGAACTTGCAAATGAATTTTATTACCGCCATCTATTAACAACTCCGAAAATGAATATCTAGCAACTAACAAAACATCGATCTTCCCATGGGAATGGGATGTTTTTCCGCGGTAAAAAGTAGCCTACGTCACTCTCCACCCTCCTAACTATCCCCACACACATAAACCTTACCATATAATAGCTTTGTTGCGACGTGAAAGCGTCACAAACAAACAAACAAACAAACAAACAAACAAACAAACAAACACACTTTCACATTTATAATATTAGTAAGGATTTTAACTATATACACATGGATAAAATCTATTCAGATAGATTGTATAATTATGATCTATGAGATCTATGTTATTTGAGAGATCTATGTTATTATATTATTTCCCTGTATATTTTGTTTTCTTACTCTCTTACAAACTTATTTTTATAACCGCTCGCTTGGATTTGCTTTGTAGTTGGTGTCATGCACAACACATAAGTCAAGAACAGATACCCAAATTGCTTAGAAAATACAAACACATCATTCAAACTCCATATTAGGGTGCAATGACTTATCGTCATTATTTCATAGCATACCCAAAGAAAAATAAAAATCTTAAGGCTTCATACAAGTACATTTTCCTTTACACAGGTACATTAAATAAGGCAAAATAACATGGACTCTTTTTAACTTTTACATGACAAAACCAGTTTCAATCTATTTGAAAAGTTTTTCCTTTCACCATTTCTAAAGAACACCGCTCTTAGCTCTAGTGCTCTAGTACTTCAACGCTATTTCCATGAACACACACTAGTTCACAAGTAGTATTTGAATGTTCACGTCAAATACGTTTTAAAACCTTCAAGAGTTTATCGAGAGGTTTTCAGTTGTTTTGATAGAGTAAGTGTTATTTGTATGGTTTCTATCTATCTAGTAATATTTTAAAGGTAATCTATAAGTACATAAAATAAAATTGATAACTACAGGTTACTCAAAAACTACCCATCAGATGTCGCTCAAATTGATGATTGACAAGACGATAAGCATCAGATTTCGAATGTAAAAGGAATTATCATAATGCTTTTTAAAAAAAAAATAAACGACTTCAACCTCGATAAGCAGAGATAACTCAAAAACTACTCGCCAGATGGCGCTTAATTCAACATGTAGGTGAAAATTTCTCGTCACTACAAATTAATCAAGCCCAAACACTAGATAACTACAGTAAATCGTTGAGGGGTTCCATTGACTGTCTTTCGTGAAACTGTCAGTGGGTAAACTTAGGAACGAATGTTTTGTTCGAAGTAGTCATAAGGACTTGTGGGCCAAGCCTGGACAACAGCTAGTCTATATAATAATTAACACAAAAAATAGGTTGAATTGAAATAAAAAGTTTTTATTTTTTCGTTTCGTGTCATTATTGACCAACTTTAATGTCCTTAAAAAGACTTTTTCCAATATTTAGTGTCACATGAATTGTAAATTTTAAGCTTTTGGTTAACCTTATCATTTGTGATTTAAAACTTTCATAATCACTGGTCCCGAACTTTTTAATTGTATCGTGTGCCTACTTACGTTTTTCATCTGCCCTTGTTAGGGTGTTACGATTGTCAATTCCACATTGACGGTGTCAATTCCACCGTCAATCGACAGCATAATCGATGTTGGAATCGACTAGTCGATGTCGATCGATCGATTGTTTTTTTTATGGAATTAAGATAGCAAACGAGCATGCAGCACCACTCTGCTGCTGCCCATAACAACTGTGGCCGACGTAGAACTAGACTCAAAGAGACTAGGATAGTTAGTCCAGTTAGTAGATGGTGTCGATTGGTTAAAGTAGTTCAAGTGCCAACTGTAAATACTTTCAGACTACCACCGCAATTTCGCTGTAATCATAATCAATGTAGTTGATTTCATATCGGTATAAATAATAAAAAACCGCGAGTACCCGTTACAAATAAGATGTTGCTATGGCAACCATTGCCACAGTTAAGCATTGGTGCCTGTAACAGTTATCGGTAGTAAACTAGTCAGCTTAACTATGGATGAACACGTCTAACCTACATTGGAAAAAACGGTCAAGTTATGCACTTAACCGGGTTCTATAGTTATGTAACAGATGAGTCGTTTAATGGCCGCTTCGGAATGCTGAGATGAATAGCCGCTAATGGATACGTATCCATTGTAACTCTCTTTGAGAGGACATTTAGCGATCGACTTTGTTCTTAATTCAAAAATGAATGTAACGAGGTTTAATACCTCGTTCGATATCTGACTGGGAAATGTACTTTATTCAGAAAAATATACGTGTAAGTATATCGTGTCCAGGTTCGAAGTATCGACAATTTTGAAACTTAAGGGTATTGTACTTACATCTCATCCTCACTCTAAAAATACATCTATATCAGTTCTATGCCAATCTACTATCCAGATACAGCTATTAAATTTTTTTGGTGAATATATATGTACGTAGAAAAATAAGAGTGAAGTGTGATAAAATCCCGTATCATTAAATAACTAAAATCTAAACATAACAAACACATGAGAATCGAAAGGATACTGTGAAACTAATTTAAAATAACATGACATATCTCCACGTACCAGTAATGAAATTTAATGGTAACAGAGTAAAATCTGCGCATATGTACAGTAAATAAAAGAGGTCAAAATATTAGTTCAACTGAGTATCAGCTATCTATCTATGTATCTATCTGCATAGCCCCGTAATAAAATCTGAGTACGACCCATTTCTATCAAGTCGGGAACTCGCAACTGCAACATCGAATAAGAATTTTTAATTTACGCATACTCTTATTTTAAGGCATAGCGTTGTGAACCACCTTGATAGAGTAAATGTATCTTCTTCTTCTAAAATATAATTTACATAGATGAATATTGCAGGTAAACTAGAGCGTGTATGTACAACAGCTGTACATTGTGTTCACTACATAGCTTAAATTTACCTACACAGTTTAACAGTACAAGTAAACACCTCAGGTACAGGTATAGCTACAGCGCCGGATTTAGACCTCGGCGGCCCATAGGCAGAGCGTGTGGTGGAGGCCCTCAAATAGTTTGTGGTTTTAAATGTTCAACTTTTCCCGCTTAAAAAAAGATTTTCGTCTATTTGTAACAAAACTCAGTATTTTTTTCTCTCTCGCTCTACTGAGCCTCTATCGATTTAATTTAATGTTTCTGTGGTGTGGTGGCGGCCCCCTTGTGGTGGCGGCCCATAGGCAACTGCCTATGTTGCCTATGCTTAAATCCGGCACTGTATAGCTAGCTTAGACATTATCGCTCCGTTACCCGCATTATTTTGCCCAAATTTCGTTGCGCAATTCTTTTGACGAGGAATTGCCGCGCCGCACAACAATATAATTAGATAATGCGAGGGCTAGTTCAATTACCATCAAAAGCATCTCATTACAGAAATCGGTCAAGTACCGGCGTTGTTTACGTTGCATGATTTAATTTATAATTAACTAGTGCCTGCTTCGTGACGTCGGCTGAATTGGACGTAAAATGCCATTTAAATTATTATCCGGAATAAACTACCTTTGATTTAGCTCAGATTACAGTCGAAACGTGTGCAAAATTTTATTGCAATCTGATATAGTAAGTTACGATGACTTTTATATCCTTATTCATCCCTTGAGGGTTCATTTTCGGGTAAATTATATCCTGTGTCTATGTCCATGCTGTCAAATTAACCTTACTTAATTTCATCTAAATCGGTTCAGCGGACTGAACGTAAAAAGGTATTAGTCTAGATTTAGAAAATGCGTTTATTTCGTAACAAGAATAAGGGGTCTTATAATACATAGAGCCTAAGCCAAGCTTGAAATAGACGCCTTCGGAATTAACAAGTATTTCTTTCTTGTTTCTAAGCACGCAACACATCGGTGATAAAGTGTATTAATTTCAAGTCTCTGGACGACATGGGCCACTTACTATCGCCTTTTTTATGGAATTAAGATAGCAAACGAGCATGCAGCACCACCCCTCCGCTGCCACCCATAACAACTGCGACCGACCTAGAATTAGACTCAGGGACTAGGATGGTTAGTCTAGTCAGTAGATGGCAGGTAGATGGTGTTAGAATATTAGTTGGTTAGTTTGTTAATAACTGTGAGTACAGGGACTGTTAGTGATAATTAGTCCTGCTAGTTAATGTTAGTAATAGTCCAGTTAGTTATTGTTAGTTTGAGTCTCGTTCTAATTCGGTCACAGATGCGTGACCGAATTAGAACGAGACTCACCCCTGAGGACTGAGATGGTCGCCTCTAAAAAAGTGTAACCGGCTCCACACCTTCCTATCCGGACCACAATGTTCATTCATTCTATTGGAGCATAAGGAGCCATCCACGCAATTTCTTAACTCAGTTGATCTCTCCGTAACGAAGCAGTCGTTGAGCTATGAGCGCTTAAACAACAGATAAATTATTGAGCTACTACAACATTCACTGCAACCTGTTTACCTACATCACTAAGCTAGCCTCACAGCTCACAGCTCACAGCTCACAGTTCAAACAACACCGCACAGCTCAGCAGTAATACCGAACACACACTTGTCTCAAGTGTCTCTAGCCCGACGCCTTGAGGAAGGCGTTCGTTATTCATCGACGGGGAATCCGATTAAGCTCTATGTCGGTGACAGTAAAGGCGAAAGTGTTTTGCAGAATATTTATGTCAAATGTCTTTAGGATTTTCAAACGCTCAAAGAAAAATTAAAACCGATTTCGTAATGTGAATAACCTGTAAACATAAATCTTTGTAGATCTTAGAAAGTCATTCAAAATTAAAATTTCTAACAGAACTCAAACTTAATTTTCAAATGATTAAATAAATTCCCACTTATCATAGTGAGTATGAAGAGTTTTATTTTTCGAAATACGTTTTCTGGCTATCGTCATATTGAATTTTGATAATTGTCAAAATTAAATAATTGTCAGAATAAACAAAATCAGGTACCTACACTTTTAGTCTTTTCAGCGGCAGTTCTGGGAAGAACAAATAAACAATAGACTAGTTAAAGTTAAACGCATTACCCTCCTTTGCGTGAGTAAAAATAAAGAAAACGCTTAACTTTACGTCGATGAGGGTAGGGCATCGAAAAAAGATTTAGCAGTATTCAATGTCAGCGTGAACCGGGTCGTAAACATTAGAAAATGGCGGTTTGTACCCGTTACATAACGCGGGTTCTGTATTCCAATTTCGTTTTGTAACTGTAAAAATGACATTTACTATGTACAGCGGTCATAAAGTACAGTTTTTATGTAGGCTTGCAATATTTGTTTTTGTAAGCATTAAATAATCGCCATAGTACAAAAAGAGGGTAAGTGAAAAACTAACACAAGATAAAAGTATAAAACTGATAACTAGCCTGCATAATAAGTTTTATTTGCCTTTCTTTATTGGTCGGCAACGAATCAGTAATTCTATGGTGTTGTATGGCCATGGGTAACAGTGCCTGTTTCACTTGGCTGTTCGTTTTAATAAATAAAATAAATAAAGCAGGATAGAATTGCCCCACACTTTGATTCTCTGTGTCGTTTAGGTATACCCATGGTATACCATAGACAACACATGAAAAAAATAACATAGACCCACACTAAAACAGAAACTTCTCATTCAAATTCGAATCGAAGACAAGACTACGTGAAAGGCGATCCGGTATGGTTTTCCAGATATGAGCAAAAAAATCAATCGTTACATCCAAAAGGGACGTTATCGTTTCAAATTTTAAATGTGATTATTGAAGGGCTTAAGGCAGAAATAAAATAGGAAGGCATGATTAAAATAGCTTTTAATAAGCAACGGTAGCACACGTATATCACTCGCAGAGAGCCGGAAGCAAGTAGGAAGTGACATAGTACACAAGAGTATAAATTCTAGTTTGTGTACAGATAAATTAAATACATAAACCAACAATTATCTTACTTATTAGTTTTTTTGCACATTCAGATGTTTAGTTTTTAAATTTAAAAAGTGCGTAGTTTTACTGAAGAGGTGCATACAATTTTCGAATCCCGAGCCCTTACGACACACCGACGAAAAAACAATCCACTAAGTTATCATCGCTTAATCTGTAACAAAGTAAATTTTTACATAACAAAGTTTTACGAACATCTAGTAACGAAAAGCGTTTTAAGAATGAAATTAAACTTGCTAACTACACTTTATTACCGCTTGTTATTAGAAAGTTGAAATTAACTTCTCGTTTTAAAGTTGAAACAAAATTTAGTTAGTGCACAAGTTAATGAAAATTTAACGCTGAGTTATCGTATGAGAAGTACTTTATTGTCGACTCTCAACTTGTCGTTACACGTTACGTTTACTCAACTTGTTTGTAAATTGAAAGGTAACAAAGTGAGGGTCACTTTGTTACTTTTCAATTTACAAACGACTAACACAAATGAATGAGTATCACATCTTCGCTTCGCTTCGGGAAGCGCATTTTTATAAACAAAAAAAAAGAACGAAAAATGAAGTTTAACCTTATTAAAAAACTTATCTAAAATTTTCATTTTGTGCACAAATTCGGCCATTATACTTCTGCCTCATATGGATTCGAACCTAGGGCTGCATGGAAACCATTGCAGCATATCAAAAGTATCTTTTTATGTTCGAGTAAGTAGTCGAGTGGTTTAAAGGACAAATAGAGCGTCTGGATTTCGCTGCACCACTAAATTGAAGAATTATATTCTAACTAAAAATAATTGTACTTCTTGTTTTGGTATAGGAAAACATTGAGGACATGTATACATACAACATAAATCTATCTAATATCTAAAAATTGATAAATCAAAATAATATCTTTAAGTGTGTGAAGTCTACCGATACGCACTTGACCAACATCGTATGCTATGATCTGTCTTCAGTCCTCACATTCTGAGAGAAGATCTGAGTTATAAATGAGAGAGAGAGAGATAAATAGATAAACAGAGACAGAGATAGATGTAACTTTGTTTCTCATTATTCCTCGTTAGATGATGATATTTCAAAACACTATTGCGACGTGACATCCACAACCGCAATAGCAAATATCATGTACGTGTCAGAAATCCCCATTTGGATTTGAAGTCAGACTAGTTAGAGTTAAATAGTTTTGGAACTAATATCGTTTGAGCCATGAGTATTATCCTAAACTATAGCCGAACGTGTTGTCTTCATAATATAGATGATACATTTATGTTACTAGCAACTTAATTTGACGGATTTTAAAACTTTCATCCCCTACTTCCCTCTTAGGTTTTGTTTAGTTGAAAACTTTGAAGCAGGTGTTTCATTACCTAAGAAGTAATCCCAAAGACGAACTTTCATAGTGTTGCTCTAAAATCAACGAAATTTTAAATAACTATTAGTCCTATTTCACGCTTTGGGGGTAGAATTTAACAAAATCCTTTATTAGAGGACGTCAATTAGTACCTACTACCTTCCTGCCAAATTTTATGTTATGTCAAGCGGTTTTGATGAGTGAGTGACCTTTCGCATTTATAGGTTAATATTTTTGGTAAATATGGAAATGAGCCACTTGATGGCTGATGGTAAGTGGTTGTCATCTCTCACAGACATCGATGATATCATATGCATACATAAGCGTTACTGGCCAAAAAATAAGAGAGGCAAAAGGAATCGTCGTCCTTAGAGGGTAGTTGGTAAAAACTTAATAAGCATCTTTAGCAATAAACGTTAATAAACCATCTCCCAAGTCTTAGGGCTCTTAATTTCCAGTAATTGGGTTATCCTGTGACCCTTTTAATAATCTAAACTGGATCATTCTGGTAGAGTGCGCACCGGGTATCCTCAATTATGAGAAAGCCTTGTCACGTCGCTGATAGATTGAAGGGAGGCACATCTGGTTATAGTGTATTTTCACTTTTTTAGAGCCATTAAAATATGAACTACGTCAAGGCTTTGTGACGTAAAATAAAGACGTTTTTAAAATAAAACTTGTTGTACGTTAACTCTTTAACCTGGTGTCATTCTTACTATCTTCTATGCAATTGTCACAACGCATTGTTAATGTATACTATCTGTAATACCTCACCTGACAGCTGACATCCTAATCTGACAGTTGGCACATCTGGACTTGCATGCGATGATAAAACCTTACACTATTTTAGTTATAGCCTCCATCTGTACCGTGTAAAACGGTATGTACGAAGCCCCTGGTATAATTGAGCCGCAATATTTTGTTGTGGGTATGAATTGTAAACAAAATGATTACGTTTTTAATGCGAAGTAGGAGTGGATTACGAAAGGTAATAAAAATGCCGTTGAAATCCGTAGTCATACGAAATTATCGTAATATTCCAACTCGATTTGTACAACGTTTCCGCTTACATCAAAACCACTTCTCTGATTGCACCAAAAAGGCAAAATAGGGCAAATAGACGGCATTTTCCTCGTGGAGAGTATTGCCGCCCGGACTGTATTGGCCCCATATCGTCGGTTGTTTTGCTGCAGTACCAATTTTAGCCTTATGGATGACTTAAAACCCTTAAACCTACCGGAGTGAATGCATTCGACGTGATACATGCTTATATGAATTCCCACATTTTAAGAAAACGAAAATATGATTTCGCTACGTGTTTTCTGCTAAAGCAGTCTCGAGACGCGACTAAGTATTTCCAAGGAGAATATTTTTCTACTAAGAGCTACATAAAGCATTCAATTAGTACTAACTTAGGGTTTATGCCGTTTCATAGAGCTTGCTCGGCACGTGAGACTATTTCTTGCTTATGACAGAGAGTTTCTGTGCGACGGACGCGAAACGGCCCTGCTTTGTAGAATCATGATTTTTAGACTCTGGGGATTTCATTGGTCTCATTATTTGATTGCCTTTTAGCAGCTATTACTCTAAAGCATGTGCGTTAGAGTAATAGCTTATTTTGTCCAAAACGGTAGTAGAATAAAAAAATTGACGTTCATAAGTTAATTTGTAAATTCCCAAATGAAATAAAAGATTTGACTTTGACTATATGAAATACATATTTTTAGAGATTTCATATATTTTTTACGATCTCCAAGGACATTTTACTTTTTGCCCACTCTCTATTTCGTAACGTAGGCGGTAAGGTTCAAACAAACCTATTTAGAGAAGAATTAATTTTGAAACCTATCCGCAAATTAGTCAGGTAGAAATACAAAAAATACTCTATTATTTACTGTACTTTCGTATGAATAAGCTAAAATGTATCACACGCATCTATTATAACATGACTGATTTTCAACACTGCAACATGGTCGTCTCTTATTATTATTAAATATATACCTTCTTCCGCAGAATACCCTGGCCATTCTTGACAAACTGGACATCGACAGTGAGAAACCTTCGGAGGAAGAAATCGCACGTCTCTTCGGTTACGAGGAGGCCTACCTGTCTGGTGACCTCGGAATATGGCAGCGAGTCAAACCCAAGGTGTGGGCGCTGTTTGATGAACCTTCCAGCTCTCCTGCTGCAAAGGTAAGAAGACCATCATAGATAAATCTCACTCTGTTTTTTCATGTTTCATTACAGTACGATGTCTTCAAGTCATTCGGAATTTATGTTATTATTCCCGCGGGTATTCCGGGATAAAAGGTAGTAGTAGTAAGTAGGTAAAGGTATATGTTGCTCCACAGCCTCCTCTATCTCACAGAGAAAGTCCCATAAAAATCCGTTTAGCCGTTTTGGATATTAGCGCGGAAAGACAGCCAGACATAGAGATAGACAGAAATAAATAAAATCGTTTGTATATGTTTCCGGATCATGTATTTACCTACACTATGTACTGGAGAAACACTGTTGTTTTGACAAACACAAACACACCTATCTTATGTATAGGTTGTAGATTTACGGGGTATCCTACGTGAGCGACGAATACGACGCGACGCTACGCAACACGACGCGATGCTACACGCGACAATGACAACGTCGCGTGTTGTCGCAGACTGTCACATAGGACACAAGTAGGGATACCGTTGATTTGATCGCTTACGTCACGATCGCAACGTCGCGTCGCGTCGTATTCGTCGCTCACGTAGGACGTTTGACGACCCGGATGGCGCAATGGTTAACACGCCGGATCGCCGTTCCGAGGGTCCTGGGTTCGATTCCCAGCGAGGCGGCAATTTGAATGATGAGTTTGAATTTCCGTTCTCGGTCTGGGTGTATGTCCTTGTCTTGTGTGTTGTCCATGGTACTCACGACACAGGGAATCCTAGTGTGGGGCTATGAGTGTGAAGGGTTATTTATTTATTTATACACCGTAGACTGCCAGTTTCAGTCGGCAGTTGTTTCTAGTGACTAACGATAAAGACTTCATACTGTTGCTACTGGTTTCTGTGCGGATCACGTTACACATGCATTAATTGTTAATGAATTCCTTATTAAACTAAGCAGGAAATTAGGTATAAAAGCTAATGTTCCTCTTACGTTCTCCTGAAAGCTGTAGCTATTTCTCCAAAGACTATACTGAGAACGAAAGGCTTAGAGTTGCCCAACTATCGATAGTTGCGCTATCGATAGTTGACCTTGAAAACAAGTAACAATATCGATAGTACTATCGATACTATCGATATTACTGATAGTATCGATACTATTAATATCACAAACTAACTAATACTATTGACGGGATGCAATAGTATCGATACTATCGATAATATTACTTGATAATACTATCAATAGTATCGGTAGTATCGATAGTATCGACTATTTTTATATAATACTATCGATATCATCGATACTATCGATAGTATGTAAACCATTATTAAACAATCGATAGTGTGAACTATTGATACTATCGATACTATCGATAGTATTACTCTTAAACGTATACCGGTCTTCGATAGTATCGATACAATCGATAGTATTGATACTATTGAAGCTAATACTTTCGATACTATCGATACTATTTTTGTATAACAAACTATTGCCGCACATCATACTATCAATAGTATCGATAGTATCGAAACTATCGATACTATCGATAGACTATCGATACTATTTAAATGACGTCAACTATCGATAGTCTATCGATATTCTATCGATAGTCGACTATCGATAGGCAACTCTACTTTACCAACGATTCCTTAAAAGCCTTCGCAACTCACGCCATAAGCCCCATTTACGTGATGTGAAACTTTGAGAGTTGCTAATTGTCTTTGAATTTTTCATTTAACGTTTAAGTACAGGAGTAACAAAGTATGAGTAACGAATATTTTGTCGAAATAAAGATAACAAACGAGTATGTAGTGCGATTGTGACAAGGGCGGTTAGAATTTTATCTTTCAAGCAATGCTTTTTTAATTAAGGAAGTCAACAGTATAACTCGCGAGACAGAACATTTATTTGCCTATAAATAAGAATAGAAAATTAAGCAAATGGAACAAGAAACTTAGACAAGACAACATTTTCCAAAATGACACAAAATAACAAAGAAATAGGCAAATTTATTTCCGATTCCGGTTAGCTCAGGTTCATATTGAAAATAATAATTGTCCACTAAAATCCCATTATTTCACTCAAAGCAACTCTCCCTTCCCAGGACTTTGTTCCGGAGATATAATATATGCGATGCGCTCACTTACCCACTGCGCTTACCCTACATGCCTACTCCAGTTAGGTAGTTAATTTGTTTGTAGATATACTTATGTATATAGATATATGACGCCTGGGCCGGGGAGTGTTAGGCCTGTTAGGTTATGTAATAGGCCTAGTTGATAATTGTTGGTAAGAGTCTCGCACTATTTCGTTCGCAAATGTGTTGCTACCCTTGAGGACCAATATAACACATTTTTATGCAAATATGTTTTGTATTTAATTAAGGTAGCAAACGAGCATGCAGCACCACCCTTCCGCTGCTGCTCATGACTACTGTGACCGACCTACAAAGGCCCAAAATGCATATAAAAATATGAACTTCAAAGAAATTTCGTATTAAAACCTTAAATTCTGGCGGAGGACGTAAAGTCTAACTTAAAACGGGAACGCTAGGACTTATCACTTCCTGAAACGAAGATACTGACGACATCGGACGAGATGTAGCAAGACAGAGCATAGAGCAAAGGATGGCAAGTAGCCAGGTAGTTACCAAGAGGAAATTGTATTGCGCGGACGTGGACTGCTAAGATACGCTCCCATTCTGACAGCGACGCTAATCGTTGGCAACAAGATTCTATTGAAATATCACTTGTACGATTTGTTTTACGGAACATTGTTTATGATTTATTACCTCAATAGCCAACGTGAAAAAAGGAGGAGATATTTCGACGCTTATATTTCTTACTAGCTTTCCCCGCACAGCTTCGCCCGCGTTAATTATTTTCAATTTATGCCCTTTTTTATATTTTCAGATAATGTATTTCCACGAATCTTCTCTTAGTGCTTCCCTACACTTTCCAGTTTCGGCTGTGCGTTGTCTGTGTCACTCAGTCAGTCACTCGGTAACGGAAGAGTTTTTGAATTGCGATTTCTCAGTCAATTGTCAACCTGATGATCAAATCCCAGTAAAATTTTGGAAAACCCTCAAATTAAATAGGTACTTACTTGTCTTTAATGAAGTAATTTTCATCATCAACATTATCATCAATATTAAATTCCGTCATAGTTCCAATTTCAAACATGCAGTGATAAATATTTGCTATCCGGCAACAACAGTGTGCGGTAGTCTTTACCCAAAGAAACCGCCTGTAATATTTGAGGCAGAAACAGAACACATAATTTACGTGGCTGCACTCGTGACATTAAACCAGAGTGCAGTAGACAGGCAGAGATAAATATATACGACCAGAAAGAAAATCTGTGCTTGCAATATAAATGTTACTGTTGAATGTTTGTTCATGGAAAATATTAGATACATTTTCGGGATTTTTCCGTTTTCTTTTCGTTCGTCGGTTTGTCTATTTACCTTAATATTGTTGAAGCGATGGCGTAGTTTGACTTTTGGAAAGTGTATAAACAAAGTTCATATAAAATTAATTTAATTTTAATCTTTTATCTGTGCGTTTGTTATCTATACTAATATTATAAAGCTGAAGAGTTTGTTTGTTTGTTTGTTTGTTTGTTTGTTTGTTTGGTTGAACGCGCTAATCTCAGGAACTACTGGTTCGAATTGAAATTTTTTTTTGTGTTGAATAGACCTTTTATCGAGGAAGGCTATAGGCTATATAACATCACGCTGCAACAATTAGGAGCGAAGAAATAATGGAAAATGTGGAAAAAACGGGAAAAATTATTCATTCTCGAGGGCTTTCGTTGCATGCGTTGCGAAAACGATTCAAGATACCAAAAATATATGTATGAAAGAATTATTCCTCTTGAAATGATCTAAAAAAATGTCCACGACAGTATATGTCTATCTTTTAAGATTAACACACTAGAACCGTTTTTATGGTAATCAAATTTGGTCGAACCCACTGCCATACCAAACTTGCCGCGTTTCCAAGTTTAATGTGAATTAATCTTGCTGTGATCCTTTGCTACTTTGCTATTATTTTGTCGTAAGCTTTATTTGTAAGTTTAATTTAATTTAACCTCAATTAATTTTGGTGATAGTTTATTATCTTCCCGAAATTCCTACGGGAGCGGGACCTACGCGGTTGATACTTACGGGTCCCGAAGCGAAGCGAGGGCGGTTCGCTAGTCGCTAATATTTAAATGGAGAAACCAATGTCGATGCGGTTTTCACCGTAGTACGTAATTTCGGGGTAACTTTTATTACGACTATTCCGTAGCCCATTTGGTAGGAACCCAACGTATTACGCGTGGGATTCCGGATTCAACCGCCAGCCGGTGTAGATTTTATGTAACAGACATATTTGCTTTCGGGTTCACAGATATTAGTGTCATCTTATTCATCTACACCACCTGCGATACCAAAAATTTTACTTGACTACAACCCATTTAATGTCCCACTACTGAGCACGGGTCTCTCCTCATTTATTGAGGAGGCCTAGAGCATACTCCACCACGCTGCTCCAGTGCGGATTGGTGGAGGTGTTAGTGGCCAACCCAGTCTCGAAAGTTTTCAAGCCACCCAAAGGCCTCCGACATGGCTTAGCGACTACTATCAATCGATAACAACCGGGACCGACGGCTTTACGTGTCCTCCGAAGCACGGAAGCGCTCAAAAAATTTTGCCACTAGCGGTCACCCATCCGACTACCGACCGCGCCCGCTATTAGTGATGTCTAATTCATCTACACCACCTGCGATACAAAAAATTTACTTACTAGAGGTATAAGTTACCTACACTTTGTTATTTAAGCGTTTATATTCGAGTTTGACTATCAATCAACTCGAGGAGGGTAAAAACCCGTGTCAACAGCACCAGTCAGTACAACAAATTAATATATCTTGGTGTCAGCTGAGTGTGAAGGTAGTCTGGAAATTGATGTATTAAAGTCATTGTAATAATAGCCTAGTGGTTTGAATTTTGAACTCCCGCGGGGTCTGAGTTCGAATCCTGAAAACGCACAAATAAAAATCCTTAAAAAAGATTAATTTAAACAAACAAATCGTCAAAGAAAATCGCTTGTGTATGGACTTTGTCATCGTGTTATTTTGTCCTTTTCTTTTCGTATAGCTCTATCTTTCTCTCAAAAAATACTCCTTGAAGGAATAAATGTAAAGCCCATGCACATTTTATAAGGATTTTATAGAAGTCGTATGACGTCAACAATTAAAATTAAATCAACAATTCAAAAGCGTTAGTACCTCTAATTTAAATTAAATACAGTAGTGTAATAATTTTTTCATCACCCCTATTCGAAAAAGACGACTTGGTTCGGACATAATGGGTTCCAAAGTTGCTGTTTTCTATTCAGCGGGCCGGAATGAATTTTCATACAATTTTTCCTGCCGGCTAGATCTTTTCCGTCCTATTTTGAATTTAGAACATTTTAGTATTTTGCGCTAAAGAAATCGAACACAAATATTGTTTGAATAAAGAATGTCTGGTTCGACGCGAGGGCCCCGCCAGCTGAATAATAAAAAAAGAAATCATTAAGATCGCTCGAACTATTTCCCGCGTTTTCGTGCATTTTTACGTGTTGTTAGAAATTTTGTTTTGTTTTGAAAAAATGAGTTCTTCCAACGATAGTGAAAGTATCCTCCTGATAGTATAAAAACTGAAGCGAGTAATGTGATGAATACTTTATTACCTGCGAAATCCCGGGAAAAATATTTGAAAGCCTATGATAATTTTTTGGAATGGAGAAATGCAAGAGGCGCCAAGAATTTTTCAGAAACTGTGTTTTTGGCGTACTTCCAGAACTTAGCTAAAACTAAAAAACCTTCCACCCTTTGGAGTATCTACTCAATGCTTAAATCAACAGTCAGTTCTAATAACGATATAAAACTGGACACATATTCGAAATTAATAGCATATCTGAAGAGGATTTCTGATGGATTTAAACCTAAAAATCCAAAGTGTTCACAGTCAAAAATGTGGAGACTTTTCTTAATGAAGCACCCGACGAAATCTTTCTTGCCGTAAAAGTAAGTAACTATGTATATGGTGGAGTGGACTATTATAGTAAAATATAGCCATAGTGTTTTAAATAGCTGAATAATAAAAAAAGAAATCAAATTAAGATTTCGTTTTCAAATTAAAATTAAGTTTTCGTGCATTTTTACGTATTATTTTCTATTATAATATATATATATTATTTTCTCATAGTGGGTGATGAAAAGTAGAGTGTATCACTCGGGTGCAAGTATATTTTTGGCTCGGGCGACGTACTTTGAATCCCTCGCTACGTTCGGGATTCTACTAAAGAATCCCTCGCTACGCTCGGGATTCTACTCTAGAATCCCTCACTTCGCTCTGGATTCAAAAAACGCCATCGCCGAAAAAATATTACTTTGCACCCTTGTCATACAATCTACTATTAAATTAGCATGCTACTTTTCTGAATTTAAAACAGATACAAAATGTAGGCGGCAGGAAGCGGGGAAACTTTGTAAGCGAGTTTCGTATTTCAAAACAGATGCGCCCGCATTTCGAGGTTTTGTTCTAATAAAGTAAATTATACCTTATTAATTCTATATCGCAATTCGGTTGAGGTATTTAATTAATATTAGCGCACTTTTAATATTAAATAGTTGCCTGATCTGCGATCAAAATTCGACCGCCATTAATTCTGTTAAATGGTTATATTGTTACTTAAAAAAAAGCTAAGCTACAACCCACTAATGGCCCACTACTGAGCACGGGTCTCTCCTCATTACTGAGGAGGCCTAGAGCGTACTCCACCACGCTGCTCCAATGCGGGTTGGATATTGTTACTAAGTTACTATAAACTATCAACGTGTATGGTAGTATGAATAGAGATAGAGTAACTAACAGTAGTATGTTAAACCCTGATGGTACCTCTGTAGGCTTGGGCCTTGTGGTAGAGCCGCAGCCCAGTGATGCTTTAGGTGTCAGTGATGTCAGGGCGACGGTGACCATTTACCATCAGGTCGCTTTGCTTCTCATTTACCAGCTAATGTTGGCTACAACCCACAGAGCACGGGTTTCTCCTCACTGTTGAGGCAACTGTTGAGGCACTGTTGTTAGCGGCAAGCCGCCTTGCTATGGGCTTCCAGCAAAATTTACATAATTCAAAAATATTATGCTTTCTAATCAAAATAACGCCATTCCATAGCTATCAATGAGAAATAAGCGATTCAACAGGTTATCAAACTAAACAGTTATTTAATATTTACACACCAGATTTACCTGTATCAGGGGCATGTATTACACACCTAGACACTTAGGAATTAAAACTCATCATTAAAATTTCTGCCTCGCTGGGGATCAAACCCATGACCCGTGAAACGCGTAGCAAGTTCCTGGCATGGTAACATGTCGCTATACGCCCTAAAATAGTTTTAAACTCATCATTCGTCGGTCCCAAAATGAGGTCCGTAACTAATATAACACAAATATTTGTCTGACACCGTTAAAATCTGTCCTCTACCTGGGTCAGGTGTTAAAGGGTTCACGAGGATAACGCTTAATTACAATTCTGTAACAAAGCATTATTTGCTGACCCAAATACCTTTTTCTGATGTAAATTTACATAAAAGGTAAAGGTGTAAAGACCGCCGTCAACTTGTAAGACCCTCACCCCGCTCACCCCTATTCTTGGTGCTCCTTGGAATGAGACTCATACTACTAACTACTAACTGGAATATTACTAAAATCAACTAATAGGACTATAAAGTTGCTACGGGTACCTGCCCCAGTCGTCATACATATTGTCTCCTCATATACCTAAACATATCAACCAACTAATATTCTAACATGGTGTATTAACCGGACTAACGCTTCTGGTCCACATTTGAGTCTTGTATGTCGGTTACAATTGTCATAGGCGGCAGCGGAAGCTACTTTGATATTGTTCGTTTGATATATTAATCCCATAAAACACCCTGCTGAAGAATTGACAAGACTATGGCTCCGGGTTCTTTAGGTTCCGTTTAAAGTGTAAGTCGCTGGACTCTGAACTACCCCGTTTTATCCCGACTTTATAAAAAAGCTTCCACTCAACTTTCGTGATTGATTGGCTAATGTTTTCACGTGTTCGGAAATGTGAAAATTTTTGAGACTTTTATAAAATGTGCGTTACTGAGACCACTATCATAACACTAAAAACCTTGTTATTGACCAAATCGGTCGCACTTGACTAGTTTTTCGAATTCATCAATGAAATTCATATTTTCGCTCCTTGCCTGTATTTATCGGTACACGATTTTAAAACGACGAAGAATATTTAAAAATTGGATCACGGGGGAACAACACAACCAGCGAGAAATATCCCCATTTTTCCCCAAACCCCCCGACGCGGTCGGTCGCGATAAAATACGTTTCGCCGTAATAAAAGCGTTGAATGGAACTTCGTTTAAAAATTTTATAATCGAGTCGGTTATTTAATTTTATGGTGCCCGAGTTTAAGGTTGTGTTACTTTTTGCGATAAAAAATTGAGTAGCTACGTAGCTCATTAATACTTAATTTTGGTTAAAATCAAACTGATCGTCAGATTTAATTAGAACTAATAAGGACTACCTTTCGAATATAAAGAATTATCAAAATCCATTCGGTAAAAATGTATATAAAAATATACGGAATTAAAAATCTCCTCCTTTTTTGAAATCGGCTAAAAACCGTCGTAAAGAAACAAGCAAAGACCGCACTTGGCCTGAGAGGGGATATCGTGTAACTCATCTTAAACACAAAGTTTAACCAACGAACCGAGAGACAGGTTCTTGAATAATTCACTGGGAGTTAAAGTATCTCTGAAATATTGAATATTTAACTTATTCCTGACAGTGTTCAGATCTTGAAGCATTGATAAAATTAAGTTGTTTCAACATAAATTTCTAAAAACGACTTAGACTAGGATTTGAATCCGATAGGCTTATTACAATTTCATTTCTCATTATTATCACTTTTCATTACTATTTGATATTTACTCATTATAATCAAAAATTACTTATATTAGGTATTGGAATAATCTACGTATTAAAATAAATTATGACTAACTACAGTGAAAAATATCATCGCGAGGAAAGCAGTAGGTACTTAATAGGTCTATGAAGTCTACCAATCTATATTTGACCAGCATGGTGGACTTTGGCCTGTACCCTTCACATTGTAACTCGAGACCCGATTATAGCAGCAATACTGACATTGTAACAGACTCGAGACCCGATTATAGCAGCAATACTGATGATGTTCAGACATGAGACACCTACAGCTGGACTAGTGATATTTGTAGAACTAACCCATTTAGGAAAGTACAGTGTTATAGCCAAGAAACAGTGTGTTTCAGAGTATCGTAAAACGATATTAGGAAGGTTTCTTTTTATTACTCGTTGGAACGGTCTCTCCTTGCGTTAAACTGTGAATGTCTTGATATCACGTGACCAGTTGGAGGCTATATTCATCTGCTGCAGCTAAGGACTTGCTTGTACTTAGTAGATATCTTTTTGTGTGTCTGAAGAAGGGTGGTTTGGATGTAGGTATAATGGTATTTAATATTATGTACATTTCCTTATCCGGTATAAGTTGCGATTTATAGTTCTTGAGTAGATCTTGAGGTCGATACGCAGAGACTTGGCAATTTTAATAAGTATAAATTCCTGTTCTTTGTCTAGGTGTGCGGGTTCTTATTTTTATGTGTCGTCTGTGGCACCTACGATGCAAGAATTCTAGGGAGGAGCTATGAGTAAGTAGCGTTAAACAAAATTTCATTTTCATTTCCTACAAGAGAAGGCCTAGAACATGTAGGTACGGGAGATAAGAGAAATGTCCAAAACTCTGGTACAGGGACGCTTTCGACGAAGTTCAACGGTTACTGGATGCTACCAACGACTTACATACAGTGTCACTGGAACCACAAAAGATCGAAAATCTGCACATTTGATTAAGTATTTGTTGACAATTCCTGTTTCACAGCGGAGTTGTGAATGCCACAAGAGTTTCTCATTGTGGATAATCCAAACAAACCGATGATGGGGTTGCGTGCATTTTAAGCGCTTTATCAGTGCCTCTATTATGAGTTGTTGTAGTAAACGTAAAGGACGTTACTATTGCAGTTAACGTTTAGAATTTGTATGAGAATCCGTACAGCGCCTCTAGCGGTTACGATACTGAACTACAATTCTCATACAAATTCTAAACGTCAACTGCAATAGTAACGTCCTTTACGTTTACTACAACAACTCATAATAGAGGCACAGTTTAAAACTACGATGCGGTCACGTTCGATTGGAATTGCCTCTCTTCGCTAAAAACAAATTTATTACCTGTGCTTATAGATTAATTTACTTTTGTAACCATTTACTAATGACCTTTTAAAATCTGGTCGTCAATAGGTAATGTATCTTAATCGCAGGGATGAAAGCTGGAATTTGTATCGTATGCAATTAAAAGTAATTTCATATCAATCGTTTTACAGGTGGTAGGGCCTAGAGCTCACCCGGGGAAGTACCACCGCCCGCCACGGTACTTAGTACCATTCCTACCGTATAATAATTGTTTTAACAACAATTGTGTTCCGGATAGGAAGGTGTGGAGCCGGTTACACTTTTTTAGAGGCAACCATCTCAGTCCTCAGGGGTAGCAACGCATCTGTGACCGAATTAGAACTCTTACTTACTTATGACTCATTGAGTCTAGTTCTGGGTCAGTCACAGTTGTCATGGGCGGCAGCGGGAGGTGGTGCTGCATGCTCGTTTGCTATCTTAATTCCATAAAAAAGAGCGATTACTGTGAGGTAGAGCCAAGCAAAACCTAGATGCTTAAGATTTTAATTTGTTTTCGAACTCAATTTAGTTTCTATATTGATATTTAAATTCGAAATCTCAATGTCATATAATGTATATATTTTTGTTTTCTAAAAATTAAGTATTCATGATAAAAACGGTGAACGAATATATTTTTATTACGTTTATTAAAAAGAACGCTATATTATTTTTTAGTAAAAAGTTGTTGATAAAAGGTTTTATTTTTGTAATTCTTTTGAAGATTCTTGACTTTCCTGTTCGTTAAAGGTGCTCAATAAATATACTTGAAATGTTAACAATTTCATGGTTTTCCAGAAATTTTAATTTTCAGCGATTGAACGGAAAATATATTTTCTCTCGCAAAGACACTCTGATAAAGCGACAAGGAACAAACATTTATTATTCAATGTGCATCGAAAGCACAACTTAATATAAAATGAGAAATATTGAATGTTAAATCAGAAAATGATTTAAATTTTTATGTCACTTCAGTTTTTTTAATGGCGCTCAAAAATATGGGATCAAATGGGCTCAATACAAAAAGAATAATCAAAAACGATTCACCTTGTGAAAAGTTATGAGAAAATATTATACAAAAAACAGTCGAACAGAGAATCTCCTTTTTTTGAAGTCGTTTATGAAAGTCTTATAACTTATTTATAGAATCTAACATGAAACAGAACTTCGCTTGTAGCGATAGCTTTTGATTAAGTAATGCACCAGAAAGAAACACTTCTGTCAAGTTAGGGAATGTTCTAATGCTGCCATGACCTTATTATGCAACCGTCCTCAACTGAAGCCTCGTGTCTCGAAGGATTTATGCTTCGTAAGCATTTCAGCATGTCTCTGTAACATAAACCCTGCACTCGGTCTAGTGTTACTTCAGATATTCCAACGTAAACTCTCTAAATACTAAGATATATTAGAATGTAATTCAAATACATTTTAGCTTAGACTTTAAAGTAACAGAAATATTACATTCATACAACCCAAGTTTTTTTTTACTTACAATACCAGTGCATTTACGGGCCTTTTTAATTAACATGGCTTGAAGTTACTCCGAGTTTAAATGTTTTTTGTCTTTTTCTAACCTTTTACTTTTGAGAATCACATGAGAGGAATATATTTTTTTAAACCTGGAGTAATTTTAAGCCGCATTTATTAATAAGGCCCTTAGTGTGCAAGGACTGTAAGGCTAAGCGTCCACAGGTCGGTATCGTACGCATCGGACGCATCGCATTAAACGGATCGTAGTATTTCTTTGTATATAAAGTCATACAAGTGCGTCCACTGATACGCATCGTACGGATCGTACTTTCTATACAAACTGCGATACTGCGATGCGTCCGATGCGTACGATACCGATCTGTGGACGCTTAGCTTAAGTAAGGTGCTCAACTTTTCTTTAATCTCAAGTCAAACTAGGTCGAGAGGATGATTGAGCATATGATAATAATAATAACGCTTCACACTCAAAGCCCCACACTAGGATTCCCTGTGTCGTGGGTGCCTTGGACAACACACAAGACAAGGACACACACCCAGACCGAGAACGGAAATTTAAATTCATCATTCAAATTTTCCGCCTCGCTGGGAATCGAACCCAGGACCCTCGGAACAGCGATCGGCATGTTAACCATTGCGCCATTCGGGTCGTCATGATAGGTTATTCTTTGTGGAGATAATTTGAGTCCAAATTGATCAGTTTAATCTAGAGGGCCTAAGTACACTTATTCTGTTCCATAGAAACAGTTGTAAATGTTTGATAGAGTTGGCCGTCTTCGAAAGTCAGTAATTGCACATAAAAGTAGATAAGGATCCATTAGGGACTCAAGTGGACTTAAATGCTCAAAAGACCTTTCAATGGATCTTTAAAATGGATTTTAGTGGTAATTACAGGTTAACTTCCCAATTACTCATATTATGTTTTTCCTTGTTGAATTTTTAAATATTCTTAGGTGGTGGACATGATTTTCATTTATGAAAATAAATCCTTTGAATGACTCTCACACAAATATTAGCCCCAGCTAGGAGTCATACCCGAGACCCCTATTTCGTAAGCAGGATAACACACTAGTTTTTGTTCGCGGCTTCGCTCGCTTGAGAGACAAACAATGTCATAATTTGTATTGAATGCGGGGATAATTAAATGTGTAGAAATATCAAGTGGTCTGGATTGATGGTACGGATCACCTACTTTCTATATTTTAATAAAAATCATAAATATAGGAAAGTAAAGTTTGCGGAACCGATAATTTACGAAAGTATTATATCGCTTTCACTTCCCCTTTTACCCCGTTAAGGAATAATGTTCAGAATCATGTTATTTTATTAAAATCGGTTCTATAAGTTAGGCGTGAAACCCTCACATACGAGTACATACTGACAGCTACTTTTACATTTGTAATATTAGTAGGGCCTACAAAAAATAAATATAAATCTAACTGAAATAAAATAAAATAATTGTGATATGTTAATATTTCTTCATAATGTATCCGACAAGATACTAAGGCCTGTTCAGTGTTCAGGGCTGGCTCGCCAATTAGCCATCCTGTTAAAACATGCCTCTGTAAATAGGATTTATGTTAATGGCACGATGTTTCTGACGAAGGGCGTAAATGTATCTTAGGCCACATGTTTAATTTTCTTATCGGTGCTTTTGGACTTGATTACGTTTTTCTTTCACAATTACCGCGTTTTATTTATTTATTTAAAAAAATATAAACTTTACGCAATCAGCCCTGAATAGAGAAGTAAAAAGGCAGAATAGAATAATTACGGCCCTCGCTTCTTTTTCTAAAATCAAGAGTCATTCTTATTTTTTATATAAATGTATTATGACTCAGTTTGTCAGTAAATACATACAGATTTCTATGAAATTTTCTCATTCAAATGGCCATTTGAGCGTCAAAACATTCTAAGTTTGAATACTGTATTTTATCGGTGAAGGATACATAACAAACAAAACATATAAATACCACATTACAATCAACCATAGTTTTAGCAGACACTGTCTAAACACATAATACAAATTATGGTAGGGACAAAAGAACTACAATAAGTCATTTTGAAAGTAATTTAATAATTTTTAGGAAAGCATTTAGTTCGAGGGCACAAAAGCACATAGGCTTTACTAATGAAGGGACGCATTTATCCAACACTGATGTTGAATGATGGTGTATGAATAGATTGAAGAAAATTCTATTAATACGGGTCCGCAATGCCTATTTAAATAGGATTCAATGAATTACAAATTCGTGCCATTCATGGAAGCTGTGTAAATATCTATTAATTAATTAAGTTAAGCAAAATGATACGATCTTCCTGAAAACCTAATTTTATTACAATTCATTCTGTTTTATATTCACAATAATTATATACAGTTACATTATATTGTATTGTAAGACTGACATTGTACCTTGAATACCTGTAATAAAACAAAAACACTAGTAATTTCTGTAACAAAAATCCACGTGCCTTAGACAAAACCAGAACTCAATTTAAAATTGCAAAACAAACCGCTGATTATACACCAACATGTGTTCCGTCAAATTACCAGCGCACGGTGCTTTTTGGGGTTGGGACGCGAAAACTCCTGCGTGAAGGGTTACAAATAAATTTTGGGGCTTCTGAAATTACTGACAAACAAACTTTGCATTACAAAGGTATCTTTCTGTTATGTTTTTGTAAGTACAGTCATGACTGAATTTAATTTAATTATTTCGTTCAAACTTTTGTTTAGACGAATGACGTACTCCCTGAAGGCTATGTGGCCTGTTGAAATTCTGTGCTTCCGCTCCAATTGGTAAGGTCCAGAAATTATAATGTGATTGGTGTAGAATACATGTAGTTATCGTTTTTGAAGTTCCTCATCGCCCGGTATGGATGGAAGTTAGAAAATAAAAAGTATAAAATTTGCATAACGGAAATGGGAAAGTAGGATCAGTTTTATTACTTGCAGCCAATAAGGTGCCAGCTGTCAGGTCAGGTGAGTCAGCTGTCAGGTGAGGTATATTAGATGTTTAAGTGTCCTGCGCACCTTATAAAGTACTCGAAGTCTGCCAATCCGCATAAGGCTATCGTGGTGGACTATGGCCTGTGCTCCTCACCCCGGCAGTGGAGTTGATAGGTTGTAATAATGAGAATGACCAATGTCCAATTTCAATACGTACCTATTTGTTTTACTAGCAGCAGTAGGCATTTTTAAACGCAAACGTAAACAAGGTACGTTTAAATGATTTGCGCGCTACCAATTTGCATGTAGAACACACACAAAGATATTTTTGGTCGAATAAGGCCCATGGGCATTCGAGCATTTACCGCGCAAAAAGAGGCTATTATTTCTCCTAAACAGAAGACAGCCTTGTTTGTGTACGCTGCTGGTCCGCACGGCGCGTTTCTCCTCGGCATTTGTTATGCATGCCGCGGGCTGAAATAGCGTGTCTGGGTCGTTGCGTCTGTGCTCCTGTCCGACTTTAGTGTAGGTCTTCAAGGCATCTGCAACTGCTTCTCAGCTTTTATAAAATTAATACGCGCATCATTATGAACTTCTTTGGCAGTTAGAATGAAAGGAAATAAAACTTATTCGCGTTAATTAAGCACACTTACGCATTTACAAAACTTACAATACCTTTAAATAAACATTAAACACGCACTTAAAAAGAAAAGGATACAGTTCAGCATTAGGTATACAGCTAGTCAAAGAGCATCTGACGCTGATCTTCCGGTCCCGTCTGGTGATAAAATGGTAATTAAAATTATTTATTTATTTATTTATTACTTTTTGGAGAATTTACAGCTAAGATATATAACTTAACCTAAACATAATAGTAAGTGGGTATTAGGTGGAATTAGGTGGAATTGCTATCTTAGCTTTTAAACAGTAAAAAGGTATCCACAATCGATTCCCTGGTTGCCTTACTTAGCATCGTTGATTACTTGTTTGTAGGCAGCGATAATTCAGGTCTTCCACCTTCGCGTTTATCTCCGACAAACATTACGGAGATCATTTGGCAAATTTCCTTTCGATTTTCGTCTACAAAGGAAACGTGTACGTAACGCCGGGGGAATTAAAGCGAAAATGGAGATGGCAAATTATACGTTCGTGATAATATAGAACACGTAATGCGAACTGTTCTTCTGAATAGGTAATTAATCAACCTCTCATTTGCGTCAAACGGGAGCTAATATGACGCTCAAGGATAAACGTGACGTATTATGAACTGGAGTTAGGTTGTCAAGAATAGTTTCGGAGTTTTAACTATCTGACTGCCGAGCACGAGTCTTTTCTGGTCATGTAAGGGGTTTAGGTCATAGTTCAATAAGCTAGCTACGTGCGGATTAGCAGACAGTTCAGATGCAAAGTCAACATGTTTACTATCGCTATGGAAAGTGATAATATATTTCTAATTAATAATTTGATAACATCCCTATGTTAAGTTTCTACACTTACGGGACTTTTTCGCCAAAAATTTATAAGGACACACACACACACACACACACACACACACACACACACACACGCACACACACACGCACAGGCACGCATAACAGAAAGGAAATTTTATTTTATATATTTTTTGTCATGTTAACTTTTATTTGTAATTAGGTACTGTTTTATATTTTAAATTGTTTTATTTTGGTTTTACGGTTTAGTCTTCTTTAGTCACGTTTAATTTAATTATATTGTACGTAGTTTAGTCGCTTAGGTTTACTATAAGTCAGGTAAATGGGGAGCCTGTAACTTTTGACTCCCGCACAACACCTCAGGGAAGAGGGAGCGGCTGAAAAACAGCTCTGTAAGAGGTTTATATCTCGTTACAGACAAGGCTGAGCCGTCTCCTTTTGTCTCCATTAATTTTATTTGTATAACCTGTATGTAACTGTGTGTTTTTAGAGAGGCAATAAACAATTATTATTATTATTATTATTATTATTACTAATTCGTATATAATTTTGAGAATTAAAATGAAATTAACGATATACACTCACAGCCCTACACTAGGGCTCCCTGTGTGGTGGTCGCCATGAACAGCACATAAACATAAACTCCTCATTCATATTTCCACCGCACTAGGAATCGAACCCAGGACCCCTTGAACAACAGTCTGACATGACCATTACGCCATAAGTACGGGTCGTTTAAGTGTATGAAAGATTAAAACCCCAACAAAAGCGGTTAACTTTGGAAAAGCTGTGTTTGTATGAACTTATTACTGTGGCATAATTGCTTGCAAACGTTACACGACGTGGTTGTACTTTTTACAAACAGTCTTTTCCTGCTAGTATTCAGAATTCTTAGGTTTCCACCAAAAGCAAGTGAAGTTTTTTGTCGTCTCGTTGTACTTGATATTTCTTATTTCAAGTTAAATACAAATTCTCTTTGTAGTAGAAAATACTGTCGCGTTTATAGATGTCGTATTTTTTTCGCATCATAGGTTTCTGTATGATGAATACTTAATTTTATAATGAACTTATTTTCTTATTTTATTCTCAGTTTTCGCTGTGGTTTTGGTATTAAGTTTAGCCTGATAGCCTGCCTAATGATCTAAAAATGATTAATAAGTAACTATTGAAGGGTAAATAAACTAAATAATAATAAGATTATTGGATAAAGAACATTAATTCTCAGCGCGAAAATTACTTTAGAAGTTAACTTGATTAAAGCAATTTTCTTAAAATAGTCATCATTACAAATGCTTTAGACAAGACATACTTTGCTTTTGTGAATTAAACTTTTGTTTCGAATTATTTTATAATTATCAAAATGTAATTAAAATCTATGTCTACATTCTCCACACTTTGATGGCACAGATTTACACACACACACACACATGCAACTATTCATACAGTGTAACTTCCAATCTTTTCACTCGTTCAGTCATTCCTATCCTAATTAATCGACAAAATTAAGCAAGTGCGGGCAAGGTCGGTATTTGGGTGGGTGACAGCTAGTGGCAAATGTTTTTTGAGACAGTCCATGCTTCGGAGGGCACTTACAGCCGTCGGTCCTGGTTGTTATCTATAGATACGAAGCAATCGTTAAGCCATATCGAAGGCCTTCGGCTGGCATGAAACCTTCTTATAAATGCTTGGGTTGATCACTAACCCCTCCACCAATTCGCATTGGAGCAGCGTGGTGAGTATGATCTAGCCGTTAATGATGACTAGGACCCGTTTCTATGGCTTGAGGTCAATCACATTCCAAAAATCTTCTGTTAGAGATCATTTTATAAGGTAAAGAAAGAAAGAAAGAAAGAAAGAAACATTTATTCCATCATTAACACTTCAACAAATACAGCAGAAGATAATTATTGAGAGATAAAAGTAAATTGCTTAAATTCGAATTTGCAGAAGTGCCAACGTGATGGAATAGGGACGCACTCAGAAGGTAGGTACTCCTGTAAAGGCTCCCTATTCTGGATCCACTGTTTAAAGCTGCTAGCCTTTAATTTAGTAGATTATTATTTTGAAATTAGTAAATTCGTCGTCGCCTCATTTGGGTTAGTTTACCCGCATTTGAAATTGTTTCGTGCACAAATACATACATATCTTCAATTTTATTTATTTGTGAAGTTATGGTACTAAACCAAACAGTAACTTTGTCTAAAATTTACTACAATATTATATTATTTTGTGTTATAGCAATAAAATAGGGACCCATATAAAAACCGTTATTCGTCTCTACTCAGGGCACAAAGAATATTATCATAAGTACCTAATTCACAATCTGTGACTCGTCTTATTATTGCTAAACAATGACGTAGCGAATCTCTTAAAGCGCCATTTTATCAGCCGCCAACAATAAGCGTATATTAGACAGGCTTACTGTCATTTACTGTTGGGTTAATTGACGGAGATAAAAGTAGACTATTATCTCCTTTAATACACTAGGAGAAAATAATAAAAGGTAGATAAATGGAGCCATGACCTCATAGCGCATTAGGGAAAATATATTCATTGTGGTAAATATGCGCATGTAATATTACCTTGTGTTTGGGCTTGATTAATTTGAAGTGACGAGTAATTTACCTACATGGGTCGAATTGAGCTCCATCCGGCGAGTAGTTTTTGAGTTATGTCTGCTTGTCGATGTTGAAGTCGGTTATTATTTTTGTAAAAACAATTATTTACATTAGCAGAGCGTAATATCCTTTATTATTGGTTCCTTTACTGCCCCCCTCTAAGCCAGGCCCCCTTCAGCGCCCACAAAGGAGCGTTATCGCCCACTTTGGGGAAACTGCTCTAGATCTCCTTGGTTATGGGAGACCTTTTAGCTTTTAATGGATTAAGGCTACTTGATGGGGTCACGGCAAATTGTGTCTCATATCATCCTTGCTACGATACATGTAAAGTCCTTGTTTTGGTTAACATTTCAAGATCGTGAGTACTCGTGTGCATTTAAAATGTCTAAGAGTTATTTAAGAACCACCTAACTCGAAGTGTTTTGAAGGTCTTAGAACATTACGTTTACTGGACATCAAGTTCACTCCGACTCCGTACGAAGTTGACATATTAATTTGTGATCCGAATCACGCTCCCGCGTCGGTGTTCACACCTACTTATTTTCTACGTTGATGCGCTATATCAAGGACTTTTCAACACTTACAGTAATGAGAAAAAAAAGTTTTAGCAGCGATTAAAGCGAGGGCTTTATCACCACTTACCGTTATGAGCTTTAAATTGAAATTTTTTAAGCGTTAATTTAATTACCGTTTAAATAATAAATGCCTAACAAACGGGGTTAATATTAACTGAAGCTGTAACAAAAACAGCTTTGAAGTGCTCCAGCAGATGTTTTTAGTAGCCTGTTGTAGTAATTACTTCTTATGAAGGCGTTGTCAGCTTTTTCCTTATTTATCGTTTCGTCATAACATGCGCTATACCTACTAACTAACTATACCTACTACCACAATTTAGTATGTTATTTTTACTTAAAACCGGTGACAGCCTAGAAATTACGAACTGGGGGTTCCGGGTTCCAATACCAGCACTTTAAGAGTTATGTAAATGTAAGAATGTCTTTCACCCACTATAACGTTAAAGGCAAAACGTCGTGAGGAAACCTGTATGTCGGAAAGAGCGCAAAATAAAGGCTGCACTTGGCCAGCGTAGTGGACCATGGCCTTAGTCTTCTAATGGTGCTCAATATTGGGTCATGTTGGTTTAAGATGACGATGATAAAATAGTAGTAACCTCGTGCTTTACGAACATAACTTACCCAAAGGTGTAACTGACCGATTTGCCAGTTAAACTTATTACGCTACCTGGCTTTGAACTACGTAATGGACTTATATAAGCGTAATTGTGTAGAGTATAATGCAGTGTTTCTTGTATTATGCATGCTATGATACCCATACTCGTATTATGAAGCGCTCATAGCTCGGTGGCTTGCGTCGATCCTAAGTGATCAACAAAGTTAAGCAACTGCAGGGGCGGTCGGTTGTTTGACGGTTGACCGCTATATAGCAGCAAAATTTCAAGAGCGCTTTCGTAATTTGGAGGACACATAAAGCTGTCGTCGGTCCCGGTTGTAATCTTTGGATATTAGTCTTTAAGCCATGTCGAAGGCTTTCAAGCGGCATGAAAAATTTCGGTACTGGGTTGGCCACTAACCCCTCCACCAATCCGCACTGGAGCTACGTGGTGGAGTATGCTTTAGGCCTCCTAAATAATGAGGAGAGACCAGTTTGAAGTTCGTATAGTAAGAAGTAGATCTAATTCAGCTTGCAAGATTTAACCTACAGATAATAATAATAACCTGCAGATATACCTAACAGATTAGGAAGGTTACTATTATGTGATTTTTTCTTTTCTAAGTTTTAGGAGTAATCTTTTTATTAAAATGTAATTAACGAATTTTTTCAGATCAAATTGTAACTGTCCAATATATTGCAAATAAAAAAAAACAATAACAATTAATAAATTATTTTAATTTAAAATTATTGTAACATCACCAGATTTCAATGTCAACTTATTTCTATTATACAGTAGGTAATATTATTAGCCAAAATTACAAAGGACTTTACGAAACCGGCTTGAGTATTTTACCTAATTAATTTAATAAATCAACGAATAGTTCCGACTTCAGGCACTTAAACAAATTGGAGCAAAGTTGTCGGTGTCCCATTCATAAATAATATTAATTCATTTGGATATAAAACGCAGGGGATTTTGCTACTATTTCGAGTTTTCCGCCGCGACTTTCAGTAAATGTTTGCGAGTCACAATAATTTCACAAATTGTGAGCGTGAGATGGCGAGGTCGCAAGTGTTAGGATGTAGCGAGTGCTGCCCGTTTTCGTGTTTATAATGAAAATATAAATAATAAATCTGTGGTTTTGCTTACCAAATCAGAATATGGAATTTCTGTAGATATTAGAATATTTTATCTCGGGTTCTGAGTGTTTGTCAAATGTCACATACATAATACCTGTGACATACACACATGTAATGTCACCTGCAAAAGTATTTTAGTGTATGTGTATGTGATAGGTACATCTGACTGAATACACTGAAATACATTAATTGATAAAATCACATACTCTAATCAGTTTTTGTGCCGTTTCTGAGATTACCGAGACAAACGCGCAGACCGACTGGCAAAAAATCTAAAAGTTGTGTAAATTTTTGTGATCCTAAACGGCAAACAAAAAGTGGGGAAATCAGATAACTAAAATTTTCAATTTAAGTATCTCCATTAAAATCTCCAGGTTTATTTATTTAAGGTTCCACAACGCTAACATATTTTTATATACGGTTTAAGCCGTACATTTTTCATTTTAAATAGTTAAGGAGAGGAAAACTGCAATCGGAAGTTCTGTTTAGACTTGGACCAACATCCTAGGAACATAACGCCAACGGAATAAAGCAATGATTGATGACTCGCGTACTGCGCGCGAAAGCCGTTTTTTACTCAACGACGAATTTCGTAAACGTACACCTGAAATAATTTGATATCCGTCTGTTCTGTTTGTGACGTAGAAGTTCATGTTATTGACGTAATACGTATCTCCGCTAAACTAATGTCTGGGCCGCAACACTCCAGGCTATACCAGGCTTACACGCGTCATTTCTTATTCTGAAACATGTTCAAATAATATCTCTCCAAATTCAAGAATAATTTTATGGACTTAAAAGGTCAAACGTCTACATAAAGAGCGCGCTGTGTATGAAGCTTTACATCTGTACTTTTATTTGATTTGTGCCTCTTCCTTCTTGACTGGAATTGGCGCTTTTGGTGTTGCTGTTACCTATGTCAATGGTCGACGTTGACCACTTACCATCAGATCGACTAGACCAATACTTGTTTGTAAGTTATTAGCGTAAATTAAATTTTTAACTGATTTGTTTTAACGCTGACGCTTGTTGCTCTTGATGAGTTTGTTTCATTCCGGGTATGTGAACTCATATCATCTCAACTGTAACTCAAATAAAACATTCAAATATGAGCTTTAAACCTAATTTCTTACGGTTGAATTTCGAACGTATACTCGGAAAGAAAGTCATGTAAAACGCATAAATTATTGCTTTACTTTGAGTTGAATCGGTGTACCAGGATTTGAGTTGGAGTTATGTGAGCAGACCTTAAGAATGACGTCCCAAGGGTATCGTGAAATAAATTGGATCACGTGAAAGATTGGAGCTATTTTGAGTGCGTAAAGGATGTAGCGTCATACTCTAAGGACTCGTTACGATTGTAAATGATCTAATTAAGCAATGGAACCTTGTAACAGTGATATAGACAGGCCCATGTCAAAAATGGATGGGTCATATGAACCACCAGGTGATTTGGTCATTTGATTCTGTACGGCATCAGTTTTATACTGTTTCAATACAGCTTCTAATCCATTATTCCGCAACGCCGTATAAAAATCATGCGACAAGGGGAAAAAAACGAGGGTTGCCCTTTTGAATTCTCACCAGCACTCAATTGGACAGCTTACAAGTGGCGTCATAGTGCTGAATATTATTATTTTGTGCTCTTATATCGTCCTATATATGTACATCACCTGGTGGTTCATTCAAAAATTCAAAAATTATTTATTTCAAAAATATTCAAAAAATATTTGGTTACGTGTTCATGGCGGCTTTGTAAATTACAGCGATTTATGGGGCTTGGTGTACAGTTCTGTAACAAAGTATCTAATCAATACGTGACCTGCCTATAGAGTTGTCTAAGAAACATGTGGGTAATAGCGCATGACGTTGGTAAGGGCTTATTACCCTAGATCCTAGATGAATATTTAAATGACTAAGACGCATGGTAATGACCAGGTCTACAAATAGTTCCGCTAATGTAAGTGTATCAAATATACAACATTGTATTTTTTTGTTTCAAACATGTGATGAGAAGTTCTCTTGAAGAAGTCTTCGTTATTTTTACTACTTCATTGTAAATTATCTCTGCAAAGAGGTGATAAAAAAATATATACGCACGAGTGTCTCAGTGATTCATATATAAATAAATGATTAAGAAATTGAATTTGTGTGCGTATTAGAGTTCTTATTTATTTGTTTCAGTGAAGGCAAACATTAGAAAAAAAAGCTACACATCTGAGAGTTCTTCGCAATGTCGTGAAGAGAATGTTTTGTGCACTAAAACTATAAAGTTCGCTCGCACGAATAGCTTCATGTCGTTATGAGTTGAACCGCATTCTCGGACTCGACTTTCAAGTAGGAAGCTCGCTTCGCAAATTGTAAGCGGGCAAAACAGTCGAGCGTAGATATTGTTTTGCCCGCTTACAGTTTGGCTGACAAGTTGGCGTTCGATATGAAATTCCTGTTACAGTCGTACAAGGATCTTTTGGCGCGTGGGTGACAGAGACAGTGCCTTACAGTTTGCCTTACATGTAAGGCTCTGTCTCTTTCACCCACTCCAAAAGATCCTTGTACGACTATTATAGTTGTACTCACACAAATGGCAGCTGTCCACCCCTGTCATTTTGGGTTATTGTGGACAGACGGCGAGAATTTAAAATGCCTGAAGTTAGTGCTTGAAGCTAAAGTTGTAGCTTACAAGCTAAATTGAACTGTGAACTGTGAACACACGTAATAAATTTGTTTTTAGCTGCAAGTGGAAATTCCATAATCTCAGTAAGTATAAGTGTATTGTTATGGTTTGTTAGAAGTAGGACAGGTTTGGCTTAAGGCATGACCACAAATCACATGCTGCGTTTGAACCTATTTAACGCTTATTAACTTTAATATAGAGGAATGGAAGATAGCTTGAGGAGGGACCCACCGAATGTCAATAAAACGTTTTAGTAAAAGTGTCGCCGTTTTAGAGATTAATAATAATAATACGCTTATTAATTGTACATCATAGCAACATAACAACAGAATAAGACATTAATTGTACAAAATGTGATACAAAAGGCGGTCCGCTAAAAAGCGATTTCTTCCAGACAACCTTAGGGTAAGAAGTAAAAGACAGTGAGTATAGTAATAGGGGGCAGGGTGTACCAAACTAAAAAGATTTATAACTACCTAATCAAGAATTAAGATGACATAAAATTAACAGTGGATAATAATAGTGGAAAAATATATAATCGTGTTTGAATAGTAAATAAATGGCAGCATGAGGTAACTGAGATTTTAACCTTTATTTTGTTTTTTGGAAATCGAAAACGATTTTTTGACATTTGGTAGGTCCCTCTCCAAGCTACCTTCCATTTCAGTTTGTCGTACAACTTATGGGACACCCTGTATAATCGCAATAAATCGCACACACCATATAATAATGTCGAACATAAATACGTCTTTACCGTAGCCCTTTTTTCGTCTCCCTCGGCATAATGTTTTCGCAAACTAGTGGAGTCTTCAGATTTTTTATTACATTACGATCAAATTCGTTTAGGAGTTCTGTGATTTACGGAGCGTAGCCCCGTCCTTTGGCAGGCACAATGTGAAATTTCTTACAAAATCCATAAAGACCATAAAAACAACAATCTGACATGCAATTATACAACTGCACACAATAATATTATGAGTAATCATTGATCCCACATAGTATAATTGCTTTTTACAGAAAAATACACGACTTCAACATCGTCAAGCAGAGACAACTCAAAACTACCCGCCAGATGTCACTCAATTTAATCCATTTAGGTGTAAAGTTCTCGTCACTACAAATTAATCAAGCCCAAACACAATATAACTGCTGTAAATGAGGAGTTCCCTCGACTGTCTTTCAGCTTCATCAGATCATAATTAATTAAACAAAATTATGTAAATAAAAATTTCTTTCATCCCCAGGTGATATCAGCCATATCCGTGTTCTTCATCTGCGTGTCAGTGCTGTGCTTCTGTCTGAAGACGCACCCGGACCTGCGGGTGCTGGAGCCGGAGGACCTGGAGAACTCCACGGGGATCGTCCATGTTCGGACCTGGGAGGACAACGGCCAGCCCCACGTGGCCTTCTTCTACATAGAGCTGGTCTGCAACGTGTGGTTCACCATCGAGCTGCTGGTTCGATCTGTGGTGAGTTTTTTTATGGAATTAAGATAGCAAACGAGCATGCAGCACCACCTTCCGCTGCCGCCCATGACAACTGTGACCGACCTAGAACTAGACTCAATGAGTCTCGTTCTAATTCGGCCACAGATGCGTTGCTACCCCTGAGGACTGAGATGGTCGCCTCTAAAAAAGTGTAACCGGCTCCACACCTTCCTATCCGGAACACAATTGTTCTTAAAACAATTATTACACGGTAGGAATGGTACTAAGTACCGTGGCGGGCGGTGGTACTTCCCCGGGTGAGCTCTAGGCCCTACCACCTGTTTGGTTTGTTGATTAGCTTGCTTTGACGGTTTTGTTCGGGTAAATTATACTGGATGAGAATTTATGTTCTTCTCTATACTTTTGACTGTACCTACGTACCTATAGTACGCGACAGGTCGACATGGCTTTCGGGGTATGAGGTGAGACGCGGGGGAAGGGACACCCGCATGCCGCACGTCACCCGCGCGCGCCTTAGTAATAGTAATGCGCGAGCCTATATCGACCGCGTTTATCGATTTTTATTTTACTCACATTTTTGTTTGTTATGTTTTAAAATAACTTCGGTAGCTTTAGATTTTATCATAGAAGTCGGAGATACTAGTGACGAAGAGTCACAAAGTGCTTGTAGCGATGTTAGTATGAGCTCATTTAATATTGATTGCGATGAATTCAATATTATAATTCAATAACAACATAGTTGTAAATCTTCTTACTAGCTCATTCCTTATCTACATGAAAATTATTTAAATATTTCTATACCTGTATCAACAATATTATTTTAATGTAGTCATAAGTGCTAGTACCACAATAGCCTAAACTGAATAAATCTGATTGATTTTCATTTAACTTATAATAAACTTTATTTAATTCATGTTACTCTTATTTTGTTGCATGAGAAAAATATCGATATAAACTATATCGATATAAGCCACATCACTAAAAAAGTGCCATGTCAATCTGTCGCGTACTACATAATATATCTATGCAACAGTTTTAGGAAGATTGTGTTTGGTTGGGGTTGAACCGAGAAGAGTGCATTTACGCCTACCTACTGATAAAATAAAGAAAGACTTTTGCAAGTTGTGTGTATATGATATAATCTCCAAGGTTACTGCAGTAATTTATTGCTTTAATATTGATTTTGTTTTCATAAATCGACGTATTTTTCGAGCTTGATCAACTGGTAACAACAAATAGATTACTATTATCTAGCAATGAAGTTGGTGATAGGTCTTCCTGGAAAGCGAGGAGTCCCAGGTTCGACTCCCGGGCTATATAAATATTTAACAACACATAAATGTTTGCTTTCACGTTATTTAGATGTACACAGGGAATCCTAGTGCCGGCGTATTAGTGTGTTAGAGTCTAAAATAAAATAAAAACTTTACCTATCCAATTGCATAATACGTGAGGATCTGCATACAGATTAGGGAATGGAAGTACAGCCGCGGAGGTAAGCTTCCTCGTGAATTATTTCACACACGTGTACAAAATACATTATCGCTCAATTCAAGTACCTAGTGTTCTGTTCAAGAAACATCTAAACCAGGTAATTTGAGTTAATCGATATCAAACTTTTTAATGGTACACTGGAAATTAAAAATATTTTTAAACGACTTCCAAAAAAGAAAGAAGTTCTCAATTCGACTGTCCTAAACACAGATGTTGACTATTATTTCTTTATGCAAAATATGAGGAATACAGGACAAGAGCATTAGTGGACTTCATGTTTTGTGAAGATTATGGAAAATGCCGGATTCACAGTTCCGGCAAATCTTTCATACATTCTCGGCATTGTCAGTGCAGTGTCAGTGCTGACAATGCCGAGAATCTATGAAAGATTTGCCGGAACTGTGACGGAACGGTGACTTCACTGATATGTGTGAATCCGGCAAAACTCTCCAGATAGCAGGCTTCCGACGATGTTCACTTTCACTGAAACAAGAGATAATCAAATTTCTTAAGTTTTAATGTAAGAGCAGTAAAACGAGAGTGCAAGAGTGCACTCGATTCACGATGGAAACGGAACGTTGCTGGTTCAGAGTGTTTACGTTACAAGAGAATGCTAACGCTTTGTGTGAAATCGATCTACACGTTTTATTATCACATGCATAAGGTTGAAATTAGATCGAGTTTTCTCTAAAGGCATCTAGGCAGGGGCGCCGTAACGTGTGTTGGCGCCCGCGTGCAAAACCGAATTACTTACAACTTTGTCTACTAGTTGTATAGAATAACAACATGTAACTTAATTTATATCTATGTTTAATAAAATAGTCCCTGATCGATGTTTGTGCACTGAAGATTTCTGAGAAAAAAACTTTGAGTTAAAAACTGTTAGAATTTTTGTTTATTTCTCTCTATATTTGTACTTCCGCGGTCAACTCAGAATCGTCTTCATCAGTTTCGATGCGGCTGTCACTTGAAAAATACTAGTTCAAAACATCTTCGTTCTGTTTAGATCTTCAACGACACAATGAAAAATCATTAGAAAATCAGGTGAGCATGATTAATTAAAGGACACAAAGGGAGATTATCCCGAATGAAAAAAAGAGAGAGAAAGCGAGAAAGACGCAGACAGAGAAAAAAACGTTTCTTCGTGTTTTAGGTTCTTGTAAACTTTATCATGTGAAAGAACAGTCACAAACCGACACCTCAAGTTTATTCATAATAATATAGATCTAAATTCTAAACTCATGTACTGTAATTACCGATGTAATATTAAAACGTTGTTACTACTAGCATAATATAATTATATGGAGATTATTAATTACCCTTCATTACGTCAGGTTAATCTGTCCCGGACACCTGTGAAGCATTGCAGATAGCTACAGCGATACGGTTACAAATATGCCACTGTCAGTCTGTCACTGCCAAGCCGATAGCATCGTGGTGAAATACGGTCCAATTTAATCGATTGGAGTTAATGTATTAGAACTATGTATTCTCAAAGGAGTTAAACTATTAACCTATATTGCTTTTAATTGTGGAATGTTTTGATGTGAAGCCGGTTTGGACTTTGTTTCGATAGTGTATTGTGATTCCATATCTGTTACATAGTATATCCGAAAATAAGTAACGCTGATAATAAATAAATTTTCACTAAGGTGACCATGACTAAATGTAAAAGTAGTAGGTACGGTGGGCCAAGAAAGTGGTGTACCAGTTTTCATTTAGTTTCCTAGTTATCAAAAGTTACATCAAAGTTCATAGGCAATATCACTGAAAGGGACGCATAATAATGACGTAAGCCTAATTGTTAAGAATACATACATCATAGGTCACATTATAGGTGCAAGACATTTTAATCTTTATTAGAAACGGATAATGCATTAATTTGTGCAAAGAAGATTTAAATATTCTGAACAAAAGCATATAAGAACTATTTCAATTGATGAAATAATTATTTTTAAAAAGAAAATTGACATTTGACATATAAGTCCTACAACGATCTTTTGGACGTGAATTACGTGTGGGTGACAGAGACAGTGCCTTACAGTTTGCCTTACCTGTATGGCGCTATCTCTGTCACCCTCACGTCAGCCACCCTTGTCCCTGTCAATGCAAGTAATGTAATAGAAATTGGCTAAGTGCGAGTCGGACTCGCCCATGAAGGGTTCCGTAGCAGCAAGTAACATAATATAAAAAAAAATATTCGAGTAAGTAGATTGAATGAAAGGTAAGTTGAGGTTTACGATTTATGACGTATTAAAAAAACACCTTACTAGATCTCATTCAAACCAATTTTCGGTGGAAGTTTACATGGCAATGCACATCATATATGTTTTTTAGTTTTATCATTCTCTTATTTTGGAAGTTACAGAGAGGGGGGCACATATTTTACCGTTTTGGGAGTGCCTCTCGCGCAAAGTATTCAGTTAAAAAAAAAATTGTTTTAGAAACCTCAATATAATTTTTGACGACCTATTCATAGATATTCCACACGTATAGGTTTGATGAAAAAAAAATTTTGGGTTTCGGTTCTAAGTATGGGGAACCCCCACGGTTTATTATTTTTGTGTGAAAATCTTAAAGGTTCACAAAATATACCTACTTACCAAGTTTCCGACGTCAATGGTTCTATCAAGTTTAAACTAAGAACAAAACAAATGTCACGTATTTATAATCGGATAAAGATGGCAATAAAAGTTGTCAGATCGATCTGCAAGCGAAACTAACCTTTATCACCTATGAATCTGCAAACAGCATTCAACCTTAGGGTGGTAAACCAATTCTTTGGCCGACCGTACAAAACGACAGGTAAAACATGCAATAATAGTAAATCATTAAAATTCCAAATATTTAAATAGTAAATCATTTAGTGCAAAATAAAAACTTAAAAAATTAATAAAATTATATTAGAGAAAAAATAAATAAGTTACCTAAGATTAAAAATTAAATTAAAATTTTTAAAAACCCCCGACACAAACATTTAAAAAGTAAAAAATAATATCTCTAAAAAACGCGTTGGGGGACCGCTCCTAACTATTCATTATCTACGATTTTTTTCATAATTATCAAATGCCTACCTACTTATTCTTTTACCCGAGACTTATCATTTATCAATATTTTTTTGTGTTAAAGTTAGAAGTAAATGGAGCGGTCCCCCAACGCGACGTATTATTTTTAGAGATATTATTTTTTCCTTTTTAAATGTTTGTGTCTGGGGTTTTTTAAATTTTTAATTTAACGATGCTACAAAGAAACAGAGTGTCAATTTTTAAAAACAATTAATAAATTAAACCGCCATTTTGAAAATACTGCCGCCGACTATAACAAAATATTAATACACTTATGAATTCACGCAAAACATTCAACCGTGTTATTGTCCAGTGACACAAAAACATAACGTAACCTTTTCAACTCCAGTGCCTCTATTATGAGTTTTTAATACTATAGTTTACTATACACGCTAGCGACTATCGTTTAGAATTTGTATGAGAATCCGTACAGCGCCTCTAGCGATTACGATACTGAACCACAATTCTCATACAAATTCTAAACGTCAACTGCAATAGTAACGTCCTTTACGTTTACTACAACAACTCATAATAGAGGCACAGGTCAAACTAGTTACTAACGAAGTTAATAACTGTCAGTATGACAGTTACTCCAGGTGTGACAGGCTTTAATGTTTGGTAAGTTAATTTGCAGAAGTTTCTCTGCAGCTGGAGTATATTAATGAAATATATCCGACTTTGCGGTTCGACCACAAATTAATTTCATAATCAAAGTGCTGGCGCGAAGTTGGTGCTGGTAACAGATGCGTTTGGCATTTCACTGTTTACGGCGTCGATTACAGCTGAGTTGTATGACTGGCTGCCGAACCAATGGGTCCGGATTCAAACCCCACGCTTTCAATTTTAACCGTCTTTACAGAAAGGAGGAGGTTATCGATTCATCTCTAGGTTTTTTTTCTTATGTTTGTTGCCTCATAACTCCGTACTGAGTGAACCGATTTCTATAATTCTTTCGACATTTGACGGTCAGTTTTTGAGTCAATCTAAATAATGTGTATTTAATTTATGCTCATTACCTCATAACATTTATAATAATAATAATAATTCATTTATTTGTTGAAGTGTAGGTAACATTAAAGGTGTTAACAATTTTTTGCTCCAATACACTTTGTCATTACAATGACGTAAATTGTAATTTGTAAATTTGACTGGGTGTTCCGAATTTGATGTTTTTTTTTGTTCGAAAGTTCAAAGGTAGTGCTTTTCGTGTGGTCCTTTATAAAGAGTGACATCTGGAGAGTGGTTTTTGAGTTATCGCGATTTTGAAGTCGGTTATTTTTTTGTAAAAAGTTATCAAAGTTTTGCGGGTATCAGAATGTGTGTCACTAGCTTCAGTGCCATAAAAACATTGTGAGTAAACTTGCACATGAGAGTTCTTCATATTGTTGTCAAGGGTATATGAAATCTGTCAATCCGCACTTGACCAGGATGGTGGTAAGCGAAGGTCACATTTTATATAATAATAACGAGGACACACACCCAGACCGAGAACGGAAATTTAAACTCATCATTCAAATTTCCGCCTCGCTGGGAATCGAACCCAGGACCCTAATAAAAAATGCGCCATCCGGGTCATTGTAAGAGGAGATCAGAGCTCATTACATTACATGCCGAGCCCGATTTTGAAACCTAGATGTTTTTTTTTTATCTGATAACCACATTCACCTTTTAAACGAGATTGGCATGGTAAATATTACGCTACGAGGGTTGACAAAGTTACGGGTTAAAGAAATGTGAAGCTTGCCAGTCCCATTGTTGGCTCGTGGTGATTTATGGCTTTTCCCTCTGTTATTGTTAGAGAGCCGTAATTAATAGTGGGACGATTATTGACTGTGATCCTGATTAATTGACTAATACATATAACAGCTTAACCGGGTGGCTGCGTTTGGCACTGATGTATGACAGCTTGGAATTAAATTAATTAATCGTTTTATTTAAACTGCTTTAGAAACAAAAACTATATCGGTTTAAATTATCTCCTTTAAATAAGTATTTTACTGAGTACTAATGCTAAGGTTTTCTGAAGCATTCCAATTCCAATACTCAGGTCTCTCCTTATGACTGAGGAGGCAAAGCACACTTCATCACATTGCTCCTACGCTGTTTGGTGGACGGGTACAGTGGCCAACTCAAGTTCCGAAGTTTTTTGCCGCCCAAAGTTTGACGATCCGGATGGCGCAATGGTTAACACGCTGGATCGCTTTCCCGAGGGTCCTGGGTTCGATTCCCAGCGAGGCGGAAATTTGAATGATGAGTTTGAATTTCCGTTCTCGGTCTGGGTGTGTGTCCTTGTCTTATGTGTTGTCCATGGCACCCGCGATACAAGGAATCCTAGGGTGGGGCTATGAGTGTGTAGCTGTGTAGCGTTATTTATTTATTTATTTTTATTTAAAGACCGCCGGGCTTAACGACGATGATCCAACGATAACAATTGGGATCAACGACCTTCACACTTTCCGAAACCTGAAAAGCTCAATAAGTTTTTGCCACTAGCTATCCACCCATCCAACTACCGACCGCCCACAGTCGCTAACTTGATAGACCACTTAGGTTCGACGCAAGGCACTGAGCCATGAGCGCTATTACTCATCTAAAAGCCTCATTAAGAAATTTTGGCCGTTGATTAAGTTTGAGTTTATATTAGGTTATAAGAAAGAGTGCTTCGAAGGCAACGTTAATCCGTCGGTCTCGGTTGTTATTGTAAAATATTTCTAAATTGAGCCATGTCAGAGGTCTTCAAACATAAAATCAAACACATGAGTTGGCCACTAATCCAGCACTCGTCGCCGGAACTGCGTGGATTATGATCTAAATCTCCTTTGTCCTTATTCTTTCGAAGTCGCGTGCTCAATAGTGGTTCTCTAATGGGTTGAAGCTATTAAAGAGACGGACGATAGGTATTTTGGGTCCATTTAGGTGCAGGATGTAAACGCAATAACGATGTCTGGTTTACCATGTGGGTCACGTACGCCCGGGATATTATGGTTAGTGCTGTCTTCGTGATAAGAAAGGGGAAAAATGCCGAGGGTAAGGTGGTCTTCCATTTTCAATGAGTGGGTGAATATTGACGATCCCGTAGATCAGTTAAGTGACCCTGCGAAGCGAAGGGTTCCGAGTACGATTCCCGGGAGATGTTTATGTGACGGATAAATGTTTGATCTCGTGTTGTAGGTGGTAGTGATATCTGTGTTGTCCATATGTCCATGCCATCATTGTGTAAGCATTTGTTGTTATTTCAAGAGCTTTATCAGGTTTCTTTCTGATAATTGTGATTAAACATTCATAAACGTTTTAAATGATAAAACATAATTGTATGCACGTTAAAGATTTATTCACGATTCATAAACGATTTATACTATACCAATAACTACGTTGTAGTAAGTATATTGTTGTTATTCTTATGTAATTGACGAAAATTATAAATATGCACCAGCAGCACCAGTGAAACGGTTTTGGGTTGCAGTCATTATAAACGTTTTTTTTTCGAATATTGTTTTAATGTTATAAAGATTTACTGTTTATGATTATCTACGTTAATAATAATCTTAGGCGAAGCCAAACCCAATGAAACCGATGTGTTTGAAGTTACCCTGAAATTCAGTTACACAGTTTGATTTTACTAAAGGCAGCGACCCGTAGTGCGTAGTAACAATAACACTTCGTAATCTCGAACCCGAACAATATCAGTGCGGAAGACGAGGAAGCAGTTTAAACTGAGAGATGCTTCTGTGAATATCAATGAGGGTAAACGCGTGTGAATTCGCCGCTAGAGGCGCTAGTGCAGAGTGAGGTCTGGCTGTCAGTGCCACAAACTTATCTGACCCGGTAAGGGGAGCGCTAGTGTCTTTGTCTTTGTCTGACAATAGTTTAACATTTGCATTAGTTCCAATTTTAGCCACCGGGTCAGATAAGTTTGTGGCACTTTCACTTCTCACTTGTCTGAATGTCACTTTTCACTGTTTATTTATGGGCGGGCTTTGACAGCAGGACCTCACCTCGCCGGTGGCGCCAACTGGTGAGCACAAAAACGGCCACCCTCATTGGCTTCGAATGGATGGGTATGCAATGGTTGGTATAGTACGTTTAGGGTTATAAATGTAATTTTAAAAACTTCCGACTAAAAAGATCCTTTAATGAGCTGATAATTAAACGCACGGAATAGATCTTCATAGTACCTATATGATAATTCATTTTTACAACAATAATTAAAATTATTGCCAATAAATAGGTATTTAGATTTTATAATTTTGGAAAACTGCTCAAACTGTTGAAAAAATTTATAACAAACATATGTAAAAACAACCGCAAATACACTTGATTTCGATTATAAAAACCGCACTCATATTATAATTACTGCCTTATCACTGAATGTATTCATATTATGTATTTTTCGAAATGTTGCTGAAGTGGATGTTTGTAACTATTTTATTTTATTTTATTGTAGACAATAAAGTTAATTCGCCTTCTCACAAATAGTGGGGAAACCCCACTAATTATGACAACAAACCTACTGGAATATTTAGTATTCCAATAGATCTGTTGAATTTTGTGAAAATATACAGAAATATTGACAATGTGACAGATTCGCACGCATAGAGCATGAAATTAGAGGTTAGGGGCTATTGTAAACTCTGGTTTGCGGTTAGATCTGCTTTGAAATATACATAGTTAATAACGAGTGATTTATTTGGTTAACGGCTGACGGTTGAGTGATTTTGTTGTTAAAATTAAACATCTAGGTACCTATGTCGTTAGTAAAATTGTTATTGATTGATTGGCCTCAGGTTTAGCAACTAACCTGTGACCGAATTAGAACGAGACTTACACTAACAATTACTAACTGGACTATTATTAAAATCAACTAACAGAACTAACTATTACTAACAGTCCTTGACCTCAAACTTATTAACAAACTAACTAATTATAGCACTTTCTACTAACTTGACTTGTTCCACGTCGGTCACAATTGTCATGGGCGGTAGCGGAAGGGTGGTCCTGCATGCTCTTTTACAACCTTAATTCCAATAAAAAAGAGATGTTATTCATTGTCATGATTAAATTTTACGCAACATATACGCGTGAATAAGCAACACACATGGATGAAACGTTTGACGCTCCACCTTTTGACGAAGAAATACCATTGTTTAAGAGTTTTCTTTGTAGTGCGACTGAGTGAATAATTTTTACCACAATTGCACGATGGCTTCATCTTGCGCAAAGTAGCGGAGTGGTTGTACAAAGCTTTGCGCTGATCAAAGAAATCAACAGGCTATTATCTACCTTCATTTCTTTATATTAAACTTCATAATTGTAGCGAGTGTAGAGTGGAGTGGTTAGAAATGCAGTTCTTTGCTATCTTGCTAAAGAATTTAGGTTAGTCATATTATTATATTATACTAGTAACAGACCTCACTTTGGAAAACCTATCTTTTAATACGTGTTTTGTAAAAAATATTAAAAATTGTATAATCATTGGCATTGTTATCTTTCTTGAACTGATTGAAATTTAAATAATTACCTAGTGATCGAAATTGTTGGGCAACATTGTATATAAAGGTCTATGTTTATAGAACCAATTTTTTATTACCTAATTATTAATAAAATTTTAGTTAATATAAATCGTTATCATAATACTTAAAAAAATCATCATGAAATAAAAAACGAACCATATGTACTTAATGAAAGTCAGATCAAAAATATTGGCCATAAAAATTACTTTCATCTCAATGTTAGTTTGAGTAATAAAAATACGGTAATTATGAGAATCTGACGTGTTGATTAATATAAGTATTAATAATTAACAATAAATAAATAACTAAATAAATAAAAAGATATTGCGAAAATAAATACCTATAACCAATACATCTTCCAATATTTTTTCTTAAATATTTCCCATGTAAAATTCTTTTTTTCCATATTGAAAATATTTTATCATGTGGTTATTTATTATACACCAATGTACATAGTTTTAACTTCTACTACCGTTTCTAAGAGGTGATTAGGCTTCCACATTGCTTCTTCATAATTAGGTACTTTAACATTAACAACCAAAATTTCTCACTTCTCTCACTCCCTCTGTAATACAAAATGCTTGAAATGAGGTAAAAAGCCTTTTCATCAAGTATTCTGGACGGTATTGCAAGCTTCATTAAGATAGCTTTATTCTATACTGTTGCAAGGCTGCGCTCCTTTGCGGTTGCTTTCTAAAGGACGACAAAAAGCTTCTTCCGAATATTATTTCATTTCGAATGTTATTGAACATTCTAATTAAATTGCTTCTTATTCCATGCAACATTATCCATTGCGCTAAAGATTTGAACTTTATGTAATTCAAATTCAAAAACTGGAGTGTATTATTTACTACACCTAACAGAACTAACTGTCACTAAAAACCTCTGACAAAGTCATCATTCCTTCTAAAAACACTTCATGGCTTTTGAAGGAGGGTGGCATGGAGCCAGCCGGTAGAATATTCTAGCACCATTCAAGTATCGGCAGGGTAAAGCACAGGTTAAAGTATTTGCCTTTTGGTGGCGCCCAGCCCAGCCTTTTTTTAATGGAATTAAAATAGCAAACGAGCATGCAGCACCACCCTGCCGCCCATGACAACTGTGACCGACTCAGAACTAGACTCAATGAGTCTCGTTCTAATTCGGTCACAGATGCGTTGCTACCCCTGAGGACTGAGATGGTCGCCTCTAACAAAGTGTAACTGGCTCCACACCTTCCTACCCGAACACAAGTGATCTTAAAACAATTATTACACGGTAGGAATGGTACTAAGTACCGTGGCGGGCGGTGGTACTTCCCCGGGTGAGCTCTAGGCCCTACCAACTGCACCTGCCTAGAAGGAATCTGGTCCATTGTGCAATAAGATGCACTACGACGCTGCGTCGGACCAACTCTAACGTAAGCATTCAATTATGATCTTAATGTTTTGGTTATTAAGGTTGTATAGTTTATATACTTAAAGGACGTACTACTTGTCACCCACTCCTGCCCAACTCCGAATGGACACCAAGCATAGAATCGAAATTCAACCGTAATTTCCAAGACATAAAGATTATAATTGAATGCTTTCGTTTGAGTTGGTTCATTGCCGGTTCATTATAATGTCGCAGTCTTTAGGCTCGATATTCCTGATTTATTTATTACTTTTCGTAGACGGCTGATAAACATAATTTTATGATTAAATTCTTTACGTTTTCATAATATCTATAACATGGAAGACAGGAAATTAAATTTTATTCTATAATATGATCCGCATAATTTCCCTAAATTATGCGTCTTATTTTCACAGAAAAGGATATAAATTAAGTCATAACATTAACATAGTTTTTGCTCCCCGTCCCTGAAGTAGACGCTACACGTGCTTGTCATGAAGCGGTTATTATAAATTATGAAACTGCTTAAGTTTTATACGTTATGAAATATTCTGCTCTAGTATACACCGTTCGCGTTCTATATGAAAATCGTTTTATGGCAACTCTCATTAAAGTTCATTGTAGATTAATAGCGAGAATTTAAAATGCCTTAAGTAATTTATCCTTCTAAGCTAAATTGAACCGTGACCACAGTTAATAAATCTGTTTTCAGTGGGAAGTCACGATTCCATATTCTCGGAGCCTCAAGTATAGAAGCCATAAATATTTCTATTTCCAAAGTTAGAGTTTGTAAAACTGAAAGGTGTGCGAAGTCTGCCAATCCGCGCTTGACCGGCGCGGCGTAGTGGATAATGGCCTTCAACTTACTCTGATAATAATTATAATGAGGACCCATTTTATTCACTTTGGTTCCTTTAATTGCAAGTTGCACGGATGTAATGACACTACTCACGGATAACCACGGTCTGAGACCAAGATACCTTATCAATACGCCTTTGATTCGAACCCCACCCTTTACTCGGCAGGCAAGATCACTCAACAATAGTAAGCTTAATTAAATCATCGTAAACACTTTTAAATGCAATCGGATACTCCAAAATATTCTTACCAAAATTTTTCTTCTTTAGTAACATTTTAATAAATCTCTCTTTTTTACATTTTATTACTTAACATTTCACTGCAAATGAGATTTTAATTTAATATTTTTTATGTAATGGTTTTAATTTCATAACGATAATGAACATTTTCTCTCCTCGACGAGAACTGAGCACCTAGGTTTATTACAACGGTACCTGAGTTCAAACTCGATTCTTCAACATCTGCTGTAACGAATTCCTTTGAAGATGGTGTTAGTATACCTACTACTGATGTATTAACAGCATTCTCTTGGAGAATAGTCGCGTTTTATTATTATGACACTATAATATTAACTCGATGGCGGTGCATCATTTTCACTTCCGTATTTATCATGTCCATCATTAAAACTTTTATTACCTACAGCAACAATGGTTATGGTAATTGAATGGTACGCAGATATAACATTTGATGAAGAGAAGCTGTCATATTCTTTTCTATTAATCTTCATATACGTTTGCGTATGTGTGTTTCTGTGTGTCTGTGTGTATGTGTGTTTTTTGACTGATATTTGGATTGTTTTATACATATATAAAAAATCACGATATCTTCTTTGCAACACATAATTGTCTCAATTTTGGGTCCGAATCCATTTTCATAAAACAATGGTGCCAATAGTGCCAATAGTCTGCCAAGTTGGTTATGTGCATAGAATTATTCACTCGATTCCAATGTCAAATCACTTAGCTTTTCTGTTAAAGGTCACGTATGTACATCAAAACAGGTACGTTTACAAACAGAACCGATTTATCATTTACATTATTCTACTCTGATTTTAATATTCTATTGGAAGCTCCGACGCAAATCCCTTTGAATAGGGTTTGACAGTGCGGCAAATGGTGCGGTAACATCTAATGGTTTATGAATTGCTAACAAAACCTTCAGGCTTCTGGGTAATGGCCGTACCTGATTGTTGCTGTTGTGATCAATATTACGCTGTTTCCTAGCATCATAGTTCAAAAGTTTAATTTTGGCAGGGAACTCAATTATCGGGAATTGTTTTGCTGGGAATTTGTTATTGTAGATGCCGGATTATCAACACAACAGTATTCAATTGTATAAGACGTAATTTAAGAACTTAAAACCCAACGAAGTGTAAAAATGCTACAACACAAACCACACAGAATATAGAAACGTCAAAATCGGTGCATCCAGTAGTAACTTATGAGGTAACACCGTGTTTTAGTAGGTATATGAAATAATAGGAACACTGTATTTTCTAAATCAGTAAAAAATATATAAAAGTTATTTCCATAAATATTATATACCTATTAGGAGTTAATAAAGGAAAGTTTAACAGGAAATTGAATCTTGAAGCGGTAGTTATTGTACTAAAATCAATATTTCCTTTGTGAATCAAGTTTACCTTTCTGCTAATTTCTCCTTGAGTTTGCTTAACGGTTGGCTCTTTACACACTTAAACCAACTTTGAGTCGATCGTGGTCTATAGAGTGGATTTCAAACTTCTCTAAATGGCAATGAGTAATGGGAAGCAAGGAGTATTACCTAAGATTATATACGAGTAATAGTAAGCAAGGAGTATTAAGATGATTTTGACGACCCCGGTGGCGCAATGGTTAACACGCCGGATCGCCGTTCCGAGGGTCCTGGGTTCGATTCCCAGCGAGGCGGAAATTTGAATGATGAGTTTAAATTTCAGTTCTCGGTCTGGGTGTGTGTCCTTGTCTTGTGTGTTGTCCATGGCACCCACGACACAGGGAATCCTAGTGTGGGGCTATGAGTGTGTAGCGTTATTATTATTATTTTAACAATAATGAAAACGACTTCAATATCTTCTTAGTTGTAGATCTAGATCTTAGTTGTAGAGAATAGTGTTAGATCTGTATTTTGTAAATTTTTACAGGGCAACCATTTCAAATAATTCAATAGTTTTATGGACATAACTTTTTCATTACAAACTCTTTCCGATATATAGATTTTTCTTTCAAATATCTGCTCCGAGAATCTAATCCATGACCCTTTGCTTTTCAGACAGAGCCGCTACCAACTAGGCTAAGGAGTTGTTCGTAGTATTAATTTTATCGTATTAGCTCCTCGTATTAATTAGTCGAATATATTTTCTAGTTACACTTCTCACAGTTGTTTTATTAGACTTGTAAAATTTCTCCGTTACATAATAGAACATCCCTGATTTGTATCAAGTACAGAAATGAAGGCCTGTTTTCTTTTTACTCTCAGCCAAAACATCACTCTAGTTTAGTTGGTCCATTACTGAAACTTAAAAAAGTGTGACCTGGAGTTAAGCCAACGTTAAATCACAAAATTTAATACAACAAAGTTTGGCACTGTCATTTTAACCATGTAACACCACCGCCCACATCACAGTTATTATCGTTAATTAGATTAATACAGCTATGGACTTTATAATAATATCTACATGGCAGAAGCTCGTAGTATTAAATTACTTTATAAAATAAAAATATTACTATGTAATGCCATTTCTTAACGTTTGCTCTCCAGCTCAAATCTTAGGGGTATTTTTTTTTCAATTATTTATATTAAATAATCTAAGTATCAATCAATTGCGTCAATAATTATAAGGTACTTAAATAATCATAAAAACAGTATGTTTTCTACAAAGTCAACACCGGAGTAGCGTTAACATACCTTTATATCAGACGAAAGCTTAGAAAGATCAACTTTTTTATGTCATGAACATACAAGTCAACTGATGGTAAATGGAAACGGTCGACCTAACATCATTACAAAAAGGCATCATATACGCGTTGCCAACCAAAATTGAAGTCGAGGACCCTCATTATAATCAGACTCTCCGACACTGCGGGCAAAACAAATAGGTACATGATTACAAAGGTATATTTTAAGATACTATTTTTTTTATAGTGGTATTTATCCGGTTTCGTAAAAATACCTCTATATCTGAATGGAACAAACCCAAACGCTACGCAAAATAACCATTTTCGCAGTCTCGTGTAAAAAATTGGAAATTCGTGGAACCGGTCTCACAGATTATAATATCCATTTTTTAGAATCTCATTACATTTCTCTAGCTATTATTTTAAAGATCACTAATATGTTTAAGCTTATTAAGTTTTCTGTGCTAAATTTTAAGAAATCTTTGGTGATTCTCCAAATCCTTACTTCTAAATACTATCTTTGTTGCAGGTAGCCCCCAACATAATCGAGTTTGTCAAGTCACCCGTGAACATAATAGACTTTATAGCGACCTTGTGCTTCTATATGGATGTGGTCGTGGAATTGACAGTGGTGAAGAGAAACTTGGACAAGGCGGATATCCTGGAGTTTATCTCTATCATCAAGATCCTCAGGCTATTCAAGTTGACGAGACACAGTCCTGGATTGAAGATTCTGGTGCACACCTTCAAGGCGTCAGCGAAAGAGCTGACATTGCTGGTGTTTTTTCTGGTGCTGGGAATTGTGATATTTGCCAGTCTCGTGTATTACGCGGAGAAATCTCAGGTGAGTTTGTGTTTCATGTTTTAGCAAATTTCTGTCAGTAAGCTTTCGTGTACGATCTGTTTATGAATGTTCCCGCAAAATGTAATGCTGTTGAGGTAAATTCAGAATTTATTAATAAGGTTATAACAATCGATCACTACCACTTTTATACGGTGGCTCATCTAATTTTACGTTTTCAGGCTATAAAAAATAACAGCTGTATATAAGGACGAAACTTATGCTCGAATTTTCGTCTATAAAAGTAATGGTTCCCGAGAAAGGTATAAGTGCCAAAGGTATACAATTATTACTAAACATCAAATATGTATTACGATATTATGTTTCTCTACTTTACTTTATACTTAACCAGTTTTCTCGGTGAAGTTACATGTATTTATGAGAAAACAAATATAGCAGCAAAAATATGAACATACACAATTAACAAACCAGACGCGTATTATCTAACGCCTTTCTGTGTACCACCTACGCATGTAAGCGATCCATTGTGGGAGTATAAGGGAATATTTCTGAGGAAACAAGATATTAGCCACGTCATTCGTGTGGAAAAGTTTACGTGTGATACCAGTGGCTAATAAGAAAAAGTTGATGACGTAGCTACACACAAAATAAAACATATACAAGGGTAAATTATTTATGTGTATGAAACCAAAAATAGTTTGACAATACAGAATCGATGATTCTCCATAATGTTCTAAAAAGCATAGAAAGTCTACTTGTCCAGCGTGGCGGACTATGGCCTGTATTCGAGAGGATGTCCGAATCCAGCAATGAGATAATTATGAGATAGTTGGATAAGAAGATGATGATGAAGATGATAACGTTACCTTCTACATTTTTAATTCGATAAAAACTTTTAAATTAATATTAAAATTTTCACAATATTTACTACCTACTTTTGGTTTAGAGCAAATTATCTAAACGTGAAAGCAATTTAACCATTATCAAACAATTAGCGAACGTCTTCCCATCAAAATAAGCTTGTTAAATGTTTCGCCAGGAATACTAATTCACTTGGAATTTATTGCGATGTTTAATTTGTTTTCATTGTTTAATTACATGAGAAAATCTTAGAAATTTGGTCGAGGTTTATATGTATTTTAAAAACCACCTATATACTAAAAGCATCACTAACGCGTTGCGATGATGATTTGCGCGTTATGATGTTACGCGGACTGGAACCGGAAGCGCTTTCTTTTTTTCTTTGTCTCTCTTTAGGGCGCATTCAAGTAGAACGCTGGTTACCGGCGCCGATCTGCCAGCGCTTATCGGCGGCAGGTAGTCTCTATACGTTGTGCCGAACCAGCGCCGATAAGCGCCGACAAGTTCCGACCTGTCACACGACCGAGATTATGTCAACGGACCAGTACCGATAAGCGCTGGCAGATCGGCGCCGGTAACCAGCGTTCTACTTGAATGCGCCCTTAGGTAGGTGGTAGGTGTTTTTCTTTAGGTAAGTGTTTATAACCTATTATGCACGTATATGTCAGTAAATCAATATTAAAAGCATTCGCGTTTATTAATTCCATCTGTTAAATAATCTAAAAAGTCAAAAAGTTTAATTGAGGGTATTTACAAAACTTTTCCGTGCAGATTTTCATCGCACGCCATTTCCCAAAGGGGTATTCAAAGCAATGTTCTAGAGGTTTCTATGAACGGAGCAAAATGGCTGGCAATTAAATTCGACGCCTCGTTGCCTTTGTATCGCGTTATTTATGGAAGGTAATTCTTCATGGGATTTTGCTTGAATTCAAATAAATAATAATGCGGAACTTAATAAATAACTCAAGAAGCACACCATTGCGGTTAAACTTTTATAGCTAATATCTTACTTCTGGGCTTATAAGAATTAAGATTTTCTAATTAAATTATGTGAATTTTTGAGGCAATATAGCTATTCAAAAGTGACTAGCTGCCATTTTTGTATAGGTCTGTACGTCTTGTTATGTTTAATCGTTGTTTGGAATTTATCTCTGGTGTGCAAATAAAAAGTTTATCTATCTACATAAATATCTAGCTGCAAGAAAAGACGTCGGTCCCGGTTTTTATTATTAGATAGGAGTTGATAAGGCATAACGAAGGCCTTTGGGCGGCGCAAAATAATCTGATAATTGAGATGGTCACTAACCGCCATACCAATCCACAATGGAGCAGCATGTTGAAGTATGCTTTAGGCTTCCTCAGTGCACATGTCAGTACCTGGTTGACCGAGCTTTGCTCGGTTGAAAATTATATTTAGTATGAATCGCAAGAAATACGAGGAATTCCGCCATCTATTCAGGAGTCAAATCATACAACTGTTCACTGAGCACAAAATTCATTTTACTTATGTTACGGCCAAAGGATCTCAACAGCGTGTTTCACAAAGTTGTACAGCGCCATCTAGTTTCATACTACTGAAATTTCAACACGTTACAAACAGTACCTCATAGAAGTTAACTGTGTGAGCGAATTAATTGCATTTTAAATAGGTACATACTTAATTAGATAAATTCATTGAACTTTCCTTCGTACTTTTCGCAGGCTTAGGCAGTCCCCGACTGAAATTTTTATTTGCGATAAAATGTATTGAATGTTTATGATAATTAAACAACATAAATAAATATACTTTTAGTTTAATGAGCAAGTTGTTAGGCGTACTTAAAATTTTATTGATTCTATTTACAACAATAGTAATTTCATCGATCTGACCATTATTTATTTAAAACTTTATTAAAATATATTATTAAATCGATAATAACAAAACTAACATTTATTTACAAATATTCTCGTAAATATCACAAACGCACGTTAAACTATCACTACGCGTCCTGCGAGGTCAAGCGAGATAATCGCACTGATTTTTAATTTTATTCAAACAGAAAATAGGTAGGTATAACGCAAAAATAGCGCTTCAACGTAAGAATGAATACAAAAATATATTCGAGCGCCATCTAGTTTCATACTACTGAAACAAACAAACCGTACCTCATAGAAGTTATCCTAATGTTTCATAGATGGCGTCAGTTCAACACGTTACAAACAGTACCTCATAGAAGTTATCCTAATGTTTCATAGATGGCGTCAGTATGATGTTTTTAAAATCTCTTTATCTCGGGAACCGAGCTTTTCTCGAACCTGGGACCTTGATAAATCGATTCCTTGAGCCGAAAACCCCCTAATCTGTAATTTTCATGAAAATCTTTGCAGCCGTTTCCGAGATCGTGATTATATACATATAAATAAATATACAAGAATTGCTCGTTTAAAGGTATAACAGTAAAATACAGCATGACGACTGAAATACATTTTAAACAGAAATTATATAAAGCTAAAGATACACAAAACGTAAAGAAAAATATCTTCGAACTCCGAACAGAAACTAACATTATTATGTAACTCAATACTCAACATATTTCGGAATAAAATTTCATATGATATTGTGATGTAGTGAGGGCAGAGGAAACAGGATGACATGAATACCTATAACGTATGTTGGAGTAAGAGGGTTTCTGGACCTTTGGGCCCCTTCACTTTTATAGTAAATGGAATTATTTTTGAAGAGAAAATTTTACCCGGTTTTATAGTTAATTTAGATTTTGCATCCACATTTGCAGCGATGATATAATTTTATTGGCTAAGTCGTGTTTCTGTGCTTGAACTTCAGTACCTAATTTTCTATATACACAAAAGTGAAATGTCACTCACTCATCACAAAATCTCGAAAACCAATTGATGAATGCACTTTGTTAAATTCTTCCACTAAGTGGGTTAATAGGAGTGAACTCAGGGGTGAAATGAAAGTTTGTATGAAACTCGGTCAAATTTAGTTTCACATGGACAAACAACGTGGTAACAGCCAGTATTCCATAATTTGCTCAAAGACGCGAAGTTCGCCAATCCGTACTTGGCCTACATTATCGATTTTAATTATTCTGGTTTGTTATGAAGATGATTAGGTTTTCGAATGACCATAATGATTACAATATCAACTCATTAACAGCTCACTGCAGGCACGAATCCTCTTCTCGTCACTAAAAAGTCCAATAGCAAAGTGGAGAAGTTAATATGAACAATAACTTAATAATATTTTTCTTTTGAAAAACATACTTTAAATTTTATATTTGCACTAAAAACCGAACAACTCAAAGTATATTATTTTATAGTAATAATGCTATGCAGCTAGGAAATAGGTGTAGGAGGTTTATTTCTTTATATTATTCTAGCGAGATTAATGTTTTCTTCCTTCTTTTTATGGCAAAACCTATTTCCATTTAGTTACGTTATAATTACTTTTGCCGCGAACAGAATGTGCGAAGAAAAGTTTTAAAGGTTTTGTGTATTAAAACAGTATGTATAAGAAAGGGGTAAAAAGAATAATCAGTAAAAACGTAAAAAACTACTGATTAATTTGTGTAGACTTCAAGTATGACTATCGTTGTGTAGGATATACCTTCTCGTGATTTTGGATAATACCTACCTACTTCTTATATGGGTAACTATTTCGTATCATTCATCATCATCACAACCCATTATTGTCCCACTGGCACTGCTGGGTTCGAATCTCTTCGTAAAATGTGCGGAGTTCAGGCCATACTCCACAAAGCTGCCCAAATATACATATATGTTGGCCGAATACACACGTCTAAGACCGTAATGAATTTTCCTCAAGATATTTTACCAAACCAAGTTGCTTGAACAATCGCAAAATCAAGATTTAAGTTCAACCAATTGGGTTGGGAAACTATAAATTATATTTTTAGTTACAGTAGAGTTGTCTTTTCAGAGCTAGTATGCATTAGATATAGAGATATAATATTAATATGCATTAGATTTTTCAGAAACTGTAATAATGATGATCGATCCTTACTATAACACGTGACAAATGCTCTAAAATAACAGCAATTTCCTTGAAACTCCTTTCATATTCCCCGAACAAGAAATCTCTTCTATTAACAAGATCCTGAGGGCATGCCTCTGAATAAACTTTTAACAAGGACTAATTTTCTGGTAAAAATTGTTGTAAGCGTCGCTTATTTCTTTACAAAGACCTTTTGGAGAAACTTAGAACGTAAATTATTTGCCAAATAGTACTCACAAGTAATAATAAAAAGATAACGGGAACAAGTTTGTACATTAAATATTTTTATATCATTTTACTGTATAAAGCTTTTGTTATCGATGTTTAGACCAAGATACGTAACGTATTTATTTATTTTTATTGAAATAATAATATTTTTGCACATTAAATGGTAATATGGTTGTATGTGTAGAATCATATCAAAGCATTATAATTTATAATATTCCCGGTGAGCAGTAATAGACATCATAAATAAGTAGGTTTGTAACTAGTTGGTATTATGTCGTATAGAGCAAAGAATAACGAGTTATTCCGGTTTGATACTTGAAAATAGATCCCGAGAGTGGATCGATATACTTTTAATTATTTTTTATTCCGGTTTGATACCTAACCAGTAATACCTACGTGGATCATAATATTTTAAATTATTTTCTATTCCGGTCTGGTCCATTGACTATCTGTTATCACATTTTAGTACAGTCAGCAAGAAATATGCATAGAGGTTTTATTATTCATTGATTTAAGGGCCAAACAGTATTATTGTTATTGTTGTCATAATTTGATGTTCTAAAGTAGGGCCATTTTAATAGGCCACATTTGACAGCTGTTTGTCTTTGCTTCATAGTGAGGATAACCTGCTGAAAAACATCGATTAAATTGAATAAATCGATAAGGACTTCAAACATCTGTAAATTGAATGCGATTGTTATTAAAAGTATTAATAATATGCGCACAGTCGGCACAGTTCACACAACGACTAAAAAAATTACAAAAATAATGCGTCAAATAATGGCGCGAAATGAAATTATGTCTTTTTTGTAACATTTCACGTTTCTAGATACTGACTTTTGAGCCAGACGTTATTATATAAATGAATGATTACATGTTTTTGGCCTAAAATGTAATAAAATTAATTTTGTTTGTATTAAAATACATTTTATTTTGTAATCGTGAAATACTTTTTGACGATTACTTCAACTTCTCGAATTCAACTTATCTACTCATCTGTTTCTTTCGGTACCATCCCTGATATTTAAAAAGAAAAAGAGTTCACTGACGTAACTTTGTAACGACGTCAGTTCCTTACTTTTAAGTGTAAAAAGTTTAACAATATCTAGTATGGAATGTATTAGATACTATGGGGTGCCTCCCTTACAAGGTTACTTTGGAAAATTTTGACGAACTGTCAAATGTGACCTATTAAAATGGCCCAACTATATTTTAAGGTTTATTTTTACAATAATATGTGCCTCTATTATGAGTTGTTGTAGTAAACGTAAAGGACGTTACTATTGCAGTTAACGTTTAGAATTTGTATGAGAATTGTAGTTCAGTATCGTAACCGCTAGAGGCGCTGTACGGATTCTCATACAAATTCTAAACGATAGTCGCTAGCGTGTATAGTAAACTATAGTATTAAAAACTCATAATAGAGGCAATGATTTATCTGTGGTTAAATATCTAAATACTTTTTTTATTATTTATTAATCTAAGGACCAAGCATAAATCAGTATGATTGTTTTACTGTGATAATTTGACATTGTAATTTTAGTTTTTTTTTTGTTATTTGAATAATTATCTTCAGTCACTTATTTACAAATTTAATTGTTTCTTTCATACTTAATTAAGATTTTTCCAAATCCAAGGAGCAAATATAACTCAATGTAATTGTGAATACTATGACAATTTTAAAATTGTGTTTTAAATTTTATTTTCATAATTTCATTAATCTTTAGTCTCTTACAAATTGTTGTTTTTATTATTTAGATTTATCCAAATCCAAGGACTAAATATAATTTAACATAACTATGAAAAGATGATTTCAAATGACTTAGGTAGCGTAACATAAGTATGTGATGATTCTTATACGAATAAAAAGTACATATTTTTATTTCATCAACTGTTTTTTGTTTGACTGTACTTACCCATTATAAACAGGAAATGGATCGATCCGGAATGGTCAAATTACAATGGATCTAACCGGACAAAATACCTATCATGGATCTTGTAGTGTGGATCATACCGGAATAACCCAGAATAACGAATATAATGTCAATGCTTTTTGAATATGTTTTTGAGATTTTTACTTTTAATATAACACACTAGCTATATATGAGATTTATTACGTTCTTGAGGCACTTCAGATTAAATAATCTTTCGATATTGGTTCATTGTTTAATATTCTGATATTAGAGTCGATAACATATTAAATTGAGAGGTAGAGTGAGAATGTTAAATCTTTAGTTTAGTACAATCTTTTGGTACATTTGATACGACTTCTAAGATGTGAAATTACCAGCTTGACTTGACCTTTTAAGAAAGAAAGGTGGGTGTTTCATGAATATTTACAGATACATTAGTAATCAACTAATGTATCTGTAATGTATAGATTAAATTAATTATTGAGGGCCCTACTCTGCTCGCGTTCAATAGATTCGTTTTAATAGTAACCCACGCAAATGCCAGGTTTCCGCTGGTGTGATTAAGGTTTGACGGCCCGGATGGCGCAATGGTTAACACGCCGGCACGCTGTTCCTGGGTTTGATTCCCAGCGAGGCGGCAATTTGAATGATGAGTTTAAATTTCCGTTCTCAGTCTTGGTGCGTGTCCTTGTCCTTGCGTAGTGTGTTTTCCAAGGCACCCACGACCCAGGGAATCCTAGTGGGGGGCTTTGAGTGTGAAGCGTGAATGTTCATCATTGTAGATAAACGGCGAGAATTAAAATGTCTTAACTAAATTTTGTTAACTAGCTAAATCGGACTGTGAGTGTGAGTACCTATTGTACTTCATTTGTTTTGAACGGGGAGTAGCAATTATTTAAATTGCTACTATTGCTTGCTCGGTGACTCAAGTAGGTATAAACTTTTTATAAAATGTGAAAGTGCCTCCGACAGTATATAAATACATTTACCTAAAGTGATTATTCTTATTTAAGCGACAGTCTGAATAACGCAAGGATTTTTCAATTTTAAGATTAACATTTTATTCTTGGTAACAAGAATTTTATCAGCAATGATAGACTTGCAGCAAGCGGGCAATAAATAACGGCCCAACAACTAAATGGAACTGCAATTCCATTACAAGGCGGTCACAAACGTTCTTTCGATTTTCCGGAGCCTCGGAGGTTATCTGCTCGATTAATAGGCAATAAATTATGGATTGAAATATATATTTTTATCTACGCAGCATGCAGTACGCAGCAGTTATGAAAAAATACGATGTGAAATAACTATTTAATTCCGCAAGTACCTACCTGTTTGATCTCTGCCCATATCTATCCGTGATTTTTTTTAAAACTAAATTAAATGGCATCATCGCGGAAATTTAACATTTTAAAAGCAACGAATCATACGATTATTTAAAAGGTCATGATAAAAGTTTCATATCAACTTCCATTGCAGGACAACCCTGATAACTGTTTGTTATGAAGATGATTAGGTTTTCGGATGATCATAATGATTACAATATCAACCCATTAACAGTTACAGTTCACTGCAGGCACGAGTCCTCTTTTCGTCACTAAAAAGTCCAATAGCAAAGAGGAGAAGTTTATTATGAATAATAGCTTTATTATATTTCCTTTGAAAAACATACTTTAAATTTTATATTTGCACTATATAAAATACATAAAAGTTTCATATCAACTTCCATTGCAGGACAACCCTGATAACCAGTTCAAGTCGATCCCCCTGGGGTTGTGGTGGGCGATAGTCACCATGACGACGGTGGGGTACGGCGACCTGGCGCCGAAGACCTACCTCGGCATGTTCGTGGGCGCGCTGTGCGCCCTGGCCGGCGTGCTGACGATAGCGCTGCCCGTTCCTGTCATCGTCTCCAACTTCTCTATGTTCTACTCTCATACACAGGTAAGTGGTTAAGGACCCCTTTAGCGAGGATCCAAAGCCAATCAACTTAGGTTGTTATAATACAGGGAATCCTAGTGTGGGGCTATGAGTGTGTAGCGTTATTTATATTTATTTATTATTTATTGTTATCAGTAGATACGAGTCTTTACTTGAAAACATGAAGAGTCATCAATACGAAAAAGAAGAGCTACTGTATTATAATTAGGTATGTGCTGTGGGCATTTAAAGCTGTTCAAAAAATATGGAAAAGGGTTTTGATTTGTTCATGCGTATATTTTGATTAGGTTGTGGAATGTCGTGAAGCAAAAGGAGTTTTGAAAAAATATCACCTTGTAACTGAAGTCACTTAATTTAAAATTGGTTGAAAATACATCTGCAGACTTTCTGGATATCTCACTACTCGTAATTAGTACTTAGTACTCAGATATCTAAGTGAATATTAAAAAGAATTCCAACCTCATTTCTAGAAAATGTTATATCCATTCCAAGTTTCCTAATCAAGTTATCCTAACAGACAAATTAAACTCTTTCACCGTACCGGAAATCCTCAGTAAACTTGTTACTCCTGCTCGTTAAGGGAAACACAAACAATGAGGAAAACTCATTTTGTGAAGAAACGGACAAAAATAAAAACTCGGAACCGACACACTCGTATTGGCGATGGAGTATCAAGTTGCTGTATGCAGTTAGGGAAGCCAGAGTATTTTACAACTTACTTATTTCTGCAAACGTCATGTACTTACTTATCTGTTGATTTTGATTTGTTATGATCATGTGGCAGATTGTAATGATATTTTAATATACCTACATAGGTATTTCTAGCTGTTGCGTGTGATTTTTCCGCACTGAAGTAACTCATAAGTATCTACAAAATTACATCGTTTAATTTACCTTCTCTGGGGTAGAGTACGACGAAAACGTTCTTAACTAATGTTTCCTACTCATATATAATAAAAGAAAAGACGTTATTCTTTAACTAATTTCTTTAATTCTAAGTAAAATTCTAAAATACATAATCATAAATACAATACAAAATAATTTGAATATTTTGTTAAAAAATTAATGCTAAACGCGACTATCCAAACACGCCATAAACTAAAACATATTAACTTTCCATAATAAGCTAGCTATCACTGGAAATATAAGATTTGTAGAGTTTTTAATAACACTACACCTGTATTATAATGTGTTATGCTGAAATAACAAATTGTCACACAACATCAATATTTTCCATTGAATGAGATAACATTTGAATGGAATTTTATTTGTTTTGTTCTTTGTTGAATATCGCCCAACTATTGACTTTTCATCGTACCTATCGTTCTTGTTTCTTGTTTTCTATCAAAACTTTGTGTATTTTTATGGTTCTGTGTAGTTATAAAGCCGAAATAGCTACTGTGTCTGTTTATTATCAATACAGATGGCGATCTCACAATAAAATTGCTTGCTTGGTGGTGGGGCTAAAGTCCAGCTTGCTATTTTGTTCTTTTTTTCTTTCCATTTTCTTGTCATCCAATCAGCAATGTCTTCGATGTTACCGTGTCCGCGGGTGACAGTGACAACTTACCATCAACTGGCTCCTCTGCTCGATTGTTCGCTATTCACAGAAATTGTAATCTGAAATTTACCACAAATTATATGTAGATCATAAATCAAATGGCAAAATAAATTGGACGTAGATTTAAAGCATTGAAATACTATGTACAGAAAAACAAAAACACTTACATTTTAGTCAGAGGCGTCAGAGCCTTGTTCTTATAGTGACCGAACACGCACAAATTATTTAATCAAATCCTTCGCAAACTTTCTTCTTCGCTAATTACTTTTAATTTTATAATTAAGTTGTGCAAAGTACCTACAATGTTAAGTATTTCTTACTGTAATTGTGAAGTTCAATTTTTTCTTTAGTTTTAAATCCACTTTTCTCCTTTTCTGTTTTTCAAAGATGAAAAATACGTAAGAACACGATGCTATGCCAGCATTTCTCTCCACAAGAGACTTGCCAGACAATTCCTGTCACTTGATTGCAGCTTCACTAATACTTAACCTGGAAACGACCTATTCGTCTTCGTACAATCATCTTTTCACGACTCTGGAATCTACTTGAGAGGCAATAGGACTTTCGATGTTCAGTTTTATAAAAATGGTGGCGTAGTTTGAAATACTGCAATTTTTATCGTATTAAGTAAGTATTGAAAATACTTTTGTCTCTTGGATAAATTTAGCATTAATGAAAGTAATACCTAAGTATGGAATTGGTAGAGAGTTCGTATGTTATAGGAAGAGTTCCAGATTCGATTCTAGGCTAAGGCACTTCTCACATTACGCTATTCATTAGCTACGCGACTGAACAAATTTTGGATTGCATTGCAGTCGCGTACCTACCTCATAAATAGGGTTGTGTTAGAAGTGCCTTACGTGACTTAGTACAATTTTTTGTATCCATTGTCTATGAAAATAAAGTCTAACAAAAATAAATCATTAAAGATAACCTTAAGATGTTAATGTCAAGAACTTTATGTATTTTTTATTTATATTTCAAATATCCGGGCATCAAATGACACCTTTTGTTTTTATTATTATTGGTATCAGAACTCAAATAACCTCTTCACTTGTCCACAATGGAGCAACATGGTGAAGTATGCTCTTGGCCTCCTCAGCCATGACCTGTGCCCTGGAATAGATCATTAAAATGTTCAGGTCATTGAATGCCTGAATTGAATTGAACTAAAAATAATTTTAAATTGAAACGCAGTTCAAACGATAGCAAACAAAATAATTATGACATAATTTATTATCGTTGTGCAAAAGAATGAAAATATTTTTAATGTTCACGTCCGTACCGGCTACAATAAATAATTAATCACGAGAGTATTTTCAGTTTTACGGATTTATGGATATTTGACGTTGAAATATCCATAAATCGTTCGACTCCGATACGCTGCAATAAATAGCCCTATGACATTTTGATTTCTAATTTTATTTCCGTCACCGATAATTGGCATTGCGTTAGTACCTATTATTCATTTTGTTTAACATTTGATAAATTACTAAAACGCCTACAAATTTTAGTACTGAATGATTCGTGAGTGTTTGACTGACTGTCACAAGCGACCTCTCGTCGCCGGTGGCTCCTGATGACGAACCTCGGAATCGGTTCGAAACTAGTCGGGAGAATCCGACAAAACAGTACGTGAGGTAAGCCGCGTGATATATGAATGAACGCCTACAAATGATTACGCGCTCATTTTCCCTCACTAGGAATCCCCATGTCAACCATGGCTTATATTCAAAGACATCACTAACGTTCATGATCCGAAAACAAACTTTTAAACCGTCACTTAAACTTCTGCCTCGAGCGGAAACCGAACCCTGGACCCGCAGGCAGAGCCGCTATTAATGAGGTAAAGGTCGTTAGAAATAAACTGTTGCCTTATTCTCTTCAAACCTAAAGTTAATAATGTGACAATTCAGAGATGTAAAACCTATGATTTACCAAAAAATCCCTTGAACTAGGTACCTTGCAGGAAACCGCTAATGATCCATTTCGCTATGATAAATTGATTCATTATTTTTGATGAAATAAAAAACTTCTTGGTAATTGTGAAATAAGTAACAGAAATCCAACTTATATCGTTCTAGAGCAAAATTCCAGGGATGCTAGACCTCCCTTATTTTCGAAGAAATAAAATGCTTGGAGTCACGTATGTAGCTTGGGTCGACGACCTATTTTTTATCAAACAGGTAAGAATTGTAAAAATATTTGTTGTACCTATTAATTATACTTCATAATTCATTAACTAATTTGGGACTAGACGTGAAGCAATACCTTTCCAATACAAAAAATAATTATCAAAATCGATTCACCCAGTACAAACTTATCTGAATAACGATATGCAAATAATCTCTCAGAGAATTGCTAAGTAATTGTCAAATATTGGATATTATCGAAATTAAAAAGCAGTTCGTAGAAAATTCGCTATTTGACAATTTTTGGAAAAGTATTGCATATTTTTTTAAATATTATTTTATACCTATAACAAATATAATATTATACTTAAAATAAAGTTATTCAATAGAAAATCCAAGTTTTTTCTTTAATCATTTAAAAATCCCGCGAAAACAGTCGGTCACGTGGCGTTTCGTAGCTGTGACGTCACAACTCACAAAACAGGTGTGAGATACAAGTGCAACTGAGGATTTTAGCTGAAAAGTTTCTAGTTTTTTCATTGGAATTCGCTGGAAATTGTTGAAATGTCAAATTACAAGACGTGTGCCGTTCCAATGTGTAGAACTTAGGTGTAGAAATACGACCATTAAATGTCCTGACAAATTGTTTACACGTTCCTGAATGTCCGAAACGTAGACAACAGTGGTCAGTGGTTGCAATTAGCACGAGATCCAAAGAGGACGTTTGATAAATCTGTAATTTTCTTTTGTGAAGACCATTTTGATGTAAGTAAGAAATCACCTTATTGTTTTGATTACCAGAGTACCTTTACTGAACCTAACCAAACTTTTTGTATTCGAGATATTAAACAAATAATTTTATGTATTACTTACTTTACAGCTCCCTAATGATATGGAAAATTACACAGAATATAGCATAATGGGTTCTGTGGGCAAAATCAGAATGTGACCAGACTGCTTACCATTGAAATATGAATGTCAACCAGATAGAATGAAATGTACCGCACCTCTACACCCTCGATCAGCCGTAAGCAATTCAGGATATATGGGCAGGATATGTAGTACACATGACAGTAAGTCTTCTACATATTGAGAGGGTAATAAGACTTGTGAGAGAATTTTCAATGTTAAAAGCCCACTCTGTAGTGAATCGGAAATTATTAAGACATTTAGACAAATCGTGTTATCATTGCATGTGCATTTATTAACCTGGGGAAGTATAATAAAAAATACATGATTTTCAATTATTAAACTTGTTTTATTTAGTACTGTTGTACAGCAATGGATAATAGTACATTATGATACAAGTGCGCGAAGTTGGTCATTACAGTCGAGGCGGTATTGCATATAGAGCCAAGTGGCCAACTGTTGGCCACAACTTTTATATCATTACGCACAGATTACGCACACATAGACAATAAATGAACGCGAAAAACATCGCCTACACGCACACATGCTTGATAATGTTGCCTTGTTTTTTTTTGTTTTCATTGTAGGGCGACGCTCAATCTAGATATTTAATACATCATTGGATGCCACACAGAATAAACATTTTTTCATTTTTGTTACATGCATCTGCAGTTGAACTTGCGCATAATACTTTGCAGAAATCAGATCCTTTGATAAATATTTTTTTGCTGTTTTTTCATTAATTGGATACTTTATTTCTACAACAGTATCACTATTCAAGATCCCATCAGGTGATGCTGCTAAATAGGATACTTTTGACAAATGAATGCCCCATTCAGATATTAAACCAAGTTGTTTTTGTACTTCCATTTTTACACTATCTTCTAAACGTCAACCTCTTTTCATGGCAAATGTATTAGGCACTTTTGCCCCCATTAATATTGCAATTAATGAACCGTCTGAAGTTTTACAACGAGTAGCTTCAAATGTCTTTGATGCAGTTATTCTTGCATAGCGAAGCTCATACCATGCTGAACTTTTATGCTGCTCACATGTTAGTTTTTCCACTTCACCAATATTTTTAGCGTAAAAATTGGACTTATTTTGGTTAAGAATTTATCACAGTCATTTTCTGTATAAAATTTGCAACTTAAGTAGTGCAATGACAGCAGTTGCACTACATCACATTCACATTCATACTCAGGCTGATGTTTCAAGATTTGACAGTTTAAAAGTTTCCTTTTCCTGCTTTCTTGTAAAAAGTCAAATAGTACACCTTCATCTGTTTGAGTACAGGAACTATACTAGGAACCATCTCTTCAGTTATGAACTTAAGTGAGCTACTACCTACTTTAGAAAGTTTTGATTTCTTCCAATAACATTCAGTTGCAGTGCAAGATGGTTCCTCACTTCGTCTATGAGTCCACATCAGAAAAGCAACAGCATGTTTGCAGCTCCCTTGAGATGCAGGGCAGTCATTGCACTGAACACTTTGTACGACTCCTTCCTTTTCATCAATCACCATGGACACCAAGTACCTACCTATGGCTGTTGACGAACCTTGTGTTCGGGGCAAATTTTACATTTGACATTACAAAAGTTTGCTTCTCTCTTTACCCTTTGGATTCCAGCGAAGTGAACGTACTATGGCATTCGTGACATGAATTCATGTCGTTGGAGTTTAATGAATGGCGTCATAACCATACGACTGTCGCGAAGATCTGAAATGAGAAATATAATAACCTAGGTATATAACTATTTCACATAAAAGTTTTCACGATTCATAAAATACTTACTTATAATTTCTGATATTCATTACTTTTGTATGAAAGAAAAAGATACTTACATACATGTATGGCAGTTTTTACATTTCGAAACTCTGCCCTGCAAAAGTCAGGAATACACGCAAAGAAATTTGCGACCATAAATGAATCAACTCTGGGTAAATTTACACTATCGGCTTTTAGGAATCTTTGCTCCATATTATCCGATAATAAACAAATTTCCTTTTAATAAATACACAAAGCAAGTATACAATGTGTGAACTCTATGTGTTTATAGAAATGTGACGTCACACCTCGCGTCAAGATGGCAGCCTCCGTTTTGGATCACGTGATCTACAGATAAATAATCGCGGATTTCTTTTACAAAATTAAAATATTTACGATAATATTTCGGGGGGCAAAAAATATGGACAATTATTATAATTATATAAGCTATCATATCTAACACATTTCATAATTTATTGTAATATCTGTCAAATAGCCAATTCAACAAAAGAAAATTTTCAAATTAATGAGATAGTAAAAATATGTTTGGTAAAAGATTCACATGTAACATTACCTTCCAAGTTAACCGCTTTAAATTGAACTTTAATGCTTGGCCAAAAGGATGAAATTCCAGAGATATCAAGTAGACTCATCAAAATTTTGCGACTGCGGTGTACCATTTTGTTTCACGGCGGAATTAAATTTGAGATTCCGAGTTAAACTCGCAACGATCCATTGGGGTAAACGGTAAATTCTCAATTGGATGTAACTCATTATATTTACATTTGACACCCGAAATTTTAACTTAAGCTCTATTAACCACGAGCTGAGCCCACGGGAATTTCTGGATGAAAAGAAGCCTATATTTTGCTTCACAGCCTCCTCTATCTAACAGTGAAACAGTGAAAGAGAGTGTCTAAAAGTGAAAGATTTATAAAAATCGCATTAGCCCGGACAAAACAGTCATACAGACAGACAGACACTAAAAAATTTTAAAATGGTTTATGTTTTAGTATTTATGAAGTCAAACTATGCACTGTAAAAAAACATGGTTGTTTTGAAATCACAAGCAGACCCATCAATTTCATTTATATGTATAGATAACTCATTAGCGGTAAGTTTAAAACTCATTACGGTGCTCTCCACACGAATTGAAGGCCTTGGGCATCCATCACGCTACTCCATCAGGGTTGATGGAGTGTTATCGACCAGCCAGAGTGCCAAAAGATATTAGTACCAATAGCGCTCCATTTGCTGAAACTTAGGACGAGTTTCGTTTGTATAGAAAATGATTTTCCGTTTTAACAATGCAAATGAGTCGTTTTTACTGGAAATTTTACATGCCGTAACAAGCCTTAAATAATTTATTCATTATCTGCATTATGTGAAGTCACCTTACAGATTTCATTCATAAACTTTTGACGTGACAACGTCTTATAAATTGGTTTGCCGGGTAGCACTTCAAGAAACTGCGTTAGTAGCTCCGCTCACGTTATGCGCTTACAATGAGAACGAGTGAGAGGCACGCGTCCCTTCCACTCGGGCATGGTTAGCCCGCCTAAGAGCGAGAGAGACAGACATAAAAAGTGAAAGGCACGCGTCCCTTCCTCCTTAACATTACTTATGGTAGCTACGGCGTACACACGTTGGCGTGTTTCAGAAAATGGTACAGCGCCATCTCTGGAGAAGTAGAGTAATCTCGTTTGTTACCTCACTTAGTTGTGACTAATGGTTAATGGTCTAACGGTTAGCAGCGCTAGATGGCGGATGGTGTTACAATGTTTTAAATATAATTCTTTGTATAAATAAATGTTTTAAATTGTTACTATTATTTCATCCTTCTTCCTACTATACGAATGAATATTCACATTAAAATTATTTTACCACTCAAAGTCGTTGTCACGTAAAACTTTCGCCCGTATACCGACTTTACAGGCAACCAATTTTTTTTTAACTGTTCAAATATAGCTAAAATTTGGGTTTTTAGCATTTAAATGGCACTTGCTGGTATGGTGAAGGAAAAAATCGTGAGAAAACCTATTTGCCAGAGAGTTTGCAAAACTCAAGTGTGTGTAGTGCGCCAATGTGCACGTGACCAGCGTGGTGGACTAAGGCCTTAACCTTGTCATTCTGATAAGACACACGTGCTCAATAGTGGGTCATGATGGGTTGAGATGATGATGAAAAGTCGGTAACCTGTGTGGGAGAAAAGGAAGACTATCTACATGAAAATACGTTGACTAAGTTGCTGCTTTCCATCAGGTAGTAGGTGTAGTCAAGCATTAACTTACATAAAGTAAAACAAAAAAAAATATACAACATCATGAAAATTTGTTCGTCAAACTACAAAGTAGATTAATGTTTAATCTGTTATAATGTTCGCGAAGTAACGCTTAATACCATGAATTATCTCAATTCGGTAATCATTTTAGTCCTACATATTTACAAATGTTATATCCCGGTTGAAAACCGATAATATATCCTTCATTTCGCTGATAGGTTCACAAGTCACATGTCGCCAAACTGAATTCCGAATTATTGGTGCTGTTAATATATTATCTAAATACTTATTATACAGTCGAAAGGACACTTATGAAAGGCAGAGTTTATAGCTGTTAGTAGTCGTCCGCTGAGACAGAAATTTGGTTTCGTCAATTTAAAATAGACACTAGATATGTAAATTGGTATTAAAGATGTTCGTAAAAAATAATGAAACACCTGTTCCAGCGTTTTTGGTAAATAACCTATTAAGGGAGTAATCTTAGGTCCCAACAAAAAGTATGAAAAATATAGGTACCTTTTTTGCTGGCACAGAAGATAAAGGTAGTTAGGAAGAGCGAAAAAGGTAGAAAAGCTTGTCTGAAAATTAGCCAAAAGTACTTCCACGTGGGCCAAGCCGCTGAAACAGCTAGTAAATTATAAAATACTGATGAAGAAGTAGCAAATGAAAAAACCGCAGGCGTCTATCACGTTTTACGTAAAATAATGCTATTCCAAACCTCAAATGAGAAAAATGGCTGGGCTGCTACGCGCATACTAAGGACTTTTTTGCGGATAAATAAATAAACGCTAACACACTCATACCCCCGCAGTAGATTATAAGGTATAAACCTGTGTCGCGGGTGGCATGGATTACACATATAACACATTACAATTACACCCATGACCCGAGTACAAATATTTATCTGCCACATAAATATCTGCCCCGGCCGGGAATCGAACCCGGGACCCCTCGCGTCGCAGGCAGGGTCGCTACCAACTAGGCTACAGGGTCGTCAAATCTGACTCATCTCAGCGTTGATGATCTGACTCATCAACGCTGAACCGATGCTTCCAATGCTGGTACTACAAAATTTGAACAGAGAGGGAACGTGATCCATTTTGCATAATTTTTAACCCTCCCCTCTCAATGACCACATCTCCTCTCCCTCGAGTTTTCATGAAGTAATATAATTCTAGGACAGTGCAATAAATATGCAAGCGTCTATTTAAAACATAAATCATAAAGTGATTGACATACCGTGATGCTTAGGTACATAACAGCTCGAACTACATCATAGTTATGCAAGTAATTTATAACTCCATCTACCAATAAACCTTAAATCCGGCCGATAGCAATCATATTAGGCTCGGGGTTTGAGAAGTAATGAAGCACTCAGCCAAGCTTGGCTCTGTCGATACCGGGTCTATAACAGTATTGGGGCCAAATCGCCAAGTGAAACCTAATTTTAGTGACTTCGACCCTACGTTATAGGTACGTGTTGGAAATTTTGCAACTCACAGAAAATTATTTTTCTTTTGTTCATCTAATAAGAACCTACATTATCAAGAAAATTCTTGCAATTTTTTTAAATTAAATACCTTCTTCTTTGATTGCTTACTAGCTAGCTTCTGACATTATTTATGGTACAATACATAGAATTTTCATTGCGAAGAACCCGACTAGTTCCTAATTGAATCCACAGACCTATTTGAAATCGGCCATATGATATGACATTCTATGTTACGTACTGTGGATGATGAAAGAATTCCTAAATTGCACTTTCTAGTTAAGTGAAACGAAGTATCCGAAGCTTTTTGTTTTCCAAATTTCAGTTTCTTGCATTCAATAGTTTCGGCTATGCGTTGTCTGTCAATACTGATTGACAATCAATATTCAATGTCAATTCAAATTCAAATTCAAATTCAATTCAATCAATATATTGATTTATTAGAGCGTGTATTAAGTATTGATATTTTATCAATGTCGACTATGATACCCTTGACTTATTAATTAATTAATAATTAATTACTTGGTAAGTGGTCAGGTTTTAAGTTTTGACTTCTATTAACTATAATTGTGTTAGTAATAGGAGTTATGTAGGTATAATATAATTATTCTTATCATACGATTAACTTCTACCTACGATAAGCGGCATTCTTTATTCTTTGTTGTTCTTTGTTCATAACTATGAGGCATTATATTTACGTCTCCCTGATATATTTATGGCCGAGGCAATTCGGATAGACACCGACAAAATATTTGTCATAAACCCGATATAGTTTGTATAATATTTGATTTATTGCTTTGTTTGTGTTTTTGAGACGAAAGCTAGAAGTTTTGATCTTCAAATAATACAAGATGTGAATAATATTTTTGTAAAAATTCTAGATGTGAAATTGGATTTTTATTGCTGTAATTTAACTATGCAGGTTTGTATCGTAAATTTTATTTTATTGTTTTATTATGTTTAGAAGAAATAGAAGCATTTATGACCCGTTAGCAGCTAGTGTCGCACTTAACTGGCCGACTGAGTTCAGTAACACCAAGCATGGAGGGATTTTAATAGATGGCCGTTAGGGTGCGTACAGATTATGTAACATGTTATATAACTTCTGTTTTATAACACGTTCACACTATCTAACATTGTTGTCTAACAATGAAACATATAACAAGACACAATGTGTTTTTTAATGACATATCGTCCACATTTATAAAACATGTTATATAACTGTGTTTTATAACATGTTTTGTTATATAGTCTGTACGCACCATTAGAGGTAGACAGTTCTTGCTTTGAAGGGCACGTAAAGCCGTTGGTCCTGGTTGTTATAATAAGCCTCAGTACGACATAAAACTCCCGACACTAAGGTTAGCCACTGGCCCCACCACTAATCCACTCTTTTTTCAGGATAGAGTATGCTTTAGGCATTCTTAATGATGAAAGAAACCACTGATGTAATAAATGGGCCAGCCAGGAGCCAGAAGAAATATTGTTTTTAAATTAGAACTTTGTGAGCGTCGCTTCGGGAAATGTATTCTTAAGATTTATAAATATTAAATTATGTTTAAAACTTGTTTCCCCGTGGAACGAGATAAAATTAAATTATCATAAAAAGGGGCTTATGCCACTCTGCAGCCGTGTAACTATTTTCATCAAAGATATTTTAAACATAGATGCATTAGGATCTACATTTGGAATTTTTTCTTGTAGAATTACCTAAATTAAAATCCTTCGCATCCATTACGGAACTTATGAGTAAGAAAATAAATTGGCAGTGTTTGAAAGTCCCAATTTTTTTCGGCCACGAGTGACACATCTACGTACTGGTATTTAACTAACCGCCTTTTAAAAATATTGTTATAAGTTCGACTTGTCTGTGTGTCTGTCACCAAAGATATAAACCAATTTGAGTGTGGTTTTTTAATGGAAAGCCAGTTTAATTGTTGTTTTTAACTATGTACCTACCTGTGGTAGGTACAAATCGGCAAAACATCCATACTAATATTATAAATGTGAAAGTGTGTTTGTTTGTTTGTTTGTGACTCTTTCACGTCGCAACATGGCTATTATATGATATAATTTATATGTGTAGAGATAGTTGGGAGGGTGGAGAGTGACGTAGGCTACTTTTTACCTCGGAAAAACATCTCATTCCCATGGGAAGATCGATGTTTTGTTAGTTGCTACTGTTGCTAGATATTTAGTTCCTGATGCTGTTAATAGATGGCGTTAGTAAAATTCATTTGCAAGTTCTGAATCACGCTATCAAATACTACATGTATCGTTAATTTACTTAAGTCATAGGTAAATGTTATAACTTATGTTCCAGTACAACATATAGGCTACTTTTTATCTCGAGAATCCTACGGGAGCGGGACCTACGCGGCTGTTACCTACGGGTCCCGAAGCGAAGCGCGGGCGGTTCTCTAGTTTTTAATAGTATCAGCTCCTTTGCAAAATGTTTTAAAGCTTTTCTTGGATTACAATTGATTTACTAGTGTAAAATAAAAATTTTAGTTACATATAACTCTTGTTTAATATTATGATAAAGATCTGTTTTGGGCCTTTTCATCGTCTCACTATAGTATTTTTTTAGTCAAAAATTTTCGTATATTAAATTTACAATTACTGAAAATATAATTTTAACGTAAACGAAGGACAAAGAAACTCACTAATACATTAAACTACTTGTATATTATTAGTTTACGTATAGACACAAATTACCAAAAAGGAAAATTACAAAAAATAGAGCATACACGTAAGTAAGCTTTTCTTCTGACATATTTCTTACACAAGTATAATGTATGTTTCATTTAACAATGACGAAGTATTTCCAATTATGACGAATATCTTCTTTCTTTTTTGAATAATCTGTCCTTATGAAAATCTTTTCTATTCAAAAGAAGTCACCGAAGCGGGCTTTATGTTCCATTCTATTATATTTCGGACTAGGACTTGCCTTCGCTTCGGAAAATCTGTCCTTCAGTAAATAGCCAAACTCGAAAATTGTTAGATACATATTATGTTTACATAACTTTTACTTTAACATAATACATAAGTTTTATGGTTTGATTGAAATGAAAGTAGGTAGGTAACATAAAATCATAAAAGACACTTCTACGTTAGCTAAAAGCTCACCAAATCGGTTTAGCCATTTAAGTATAAGATTATCGCGTAGACACAAAGATTCAGACTAACAAAAATTTTTATAATCACTGTGCTAGGTTATATTATACCTATCGATAGTAAAGATTAGTTTTAGGTTTATTTTACATTAAAAATTTCTACTTACTGTTTAAGGTTAAATTCGATTATACCTAATTTCCACATAATATCCTTATAATATTATTATTATAATACCAATAAAAGCCCTCAAAGCACCATAATGTTGTTATAAATTTAATCAAAGTAAATGAGTTCTCCTGCTTAATATCATTCAATTTGTATTCGGAATTTCTAATGGCAATTAATCTTACCGAGTTTGGGGACTCACGATGCGTACGATAAACTGTGACGAGTCCCCAAACGGCACTCGACAATAATGGCGGCTGTGAACGTCTGTGCACGTGTATCATTTGTTACGACGAATAATAGGGATGTTGACACTAGGTAATTATAATTTCATCCTACTAATCCTACTAATATTATAAATGCGAAAGTTTGTAAGGATGTATGTGAGTGAGTGAGTGAGTGAGTGTGTGTGTGTGTTTGTTGCTCTTTCACGCAAAAACTACTAGACGGATTTTCATGAAACTTTGCAGTAATTTAGCTTAGACATCGGAATAACATAATTTGTTAAAATTTATAGAGATTTTTGAAGGGACTGGTCTCCCGAAGCGAAGCGAGGGCGGATTTACTAGTAATTTATATTTATTTATCTGATTAGTCCTGATGAACTCTGCAAAATAAAATGATGAAATGAGGTTAAAGTGTTTTAAATAATTCTTACTAAAATACCTACTACGTGCATTGAGATATTATGTACTAAAGTACTAGAGAAGACACCGCAAAGAAATTTTATTCGCCAGTCAGTTGCGGTGAATGCACCTCAACTCTCTCATTCGCTTGCCGGCTCGCATGCGCGTAAAACGTCTGAGACCTGTCAGTGAATCTTTAAAACTAGCGTGAACAATGCCCAATTGTGTATTACGTAATTGCCGCAATAACTCCAGGAACTCAAATAAATGCACAGGAGTAACTTTTCATCGGTTAGTAACCATATTTCACTATTTTCAAATAAATACGAAAAATTATTTAACGTCTGCCATATTGTGTCCTTCTCATAGACTAACAACGTCCAGTAGTGATAGTAGGTACAATTTGTTGACATCACATTAAACACAATATTATCAGTTTTACACGCTGACATTCATGTCTCTGTAATGTTTTAATTCTTAAAAGACTATACTTTGTCCGCGGTTCCGTCTGCCTAGCATAATCATAATCTATATTGCGTCATGCTTTATATAAGGTGCTACAAATATAAAAATTAAAGCAGCATCAGCATTTTTCTTGTTTTTTTTTATAATTAAAACATTTGTTTTTGTTTATTTATTAAAAATTTATAAAAATAAATTTTGTTTTAATTAATAATTCTTGTATCCCCTCTTGTAAGTGAGCCCTTTTTCAATTCGTTATTATTATTATTGGTTATTATTGTGTATCTCCAAAATTAGTTTGACGGGTCCTAAATAATTATTGTTATTGCAAAAAATGTTTTTTTTTTGTATACGAATAAACGGTCTATACTAATGTTTATCAATGCATTTAGTAAAAAGTGGTTATTTCAATGTTACAAACAGACACCCCAAATTTTAATTAGTTACTTGTTTAAACTTTTTGTAAAATAAAGAAATTTATTGATGTTTGTACTTAATAAATGTAGAACGTACACTTTACAGTAGAACTGAGTTTTGGGGGATAAAATATTCACAATAATACTTAATTTAAATTTTTTGTTTCATTCAAGCTGATGAACCAGATAGGTAAAAAACATGTAAAAACCCCACACTGACCGTTCTGTGTCATAAATGTCATAATCTGTATTCCGTCGTCATAGTGACCGAGTAATGAATGAAACGACCTACAGTCCTACAAATATCTTTTGGCGCGTGCGTGACAGAGACAGCGTCATACAGGTAAGGTAAACTGTAAGGCGCTGTCTTTGTCACCCACGCGCCAAAAGATGCTTGTAGGACTATTATGTATCTTATTAAGCGTATTAAGCGCTGCGGTTTAAAATGATAGATTAGACAGAATGTTTTTTTGTAGCGCTGCAGCGACGGATAGCTTTAAACCGAGAAAAGGAACATGACTTTTGTTTGACGTAGCTTCTCTAGTTTACATAGTAACTCAATGACTACGTGATGTAATGAATCGGTACACTGACAGTGACAGATGCTGTCAGACGCTATCTTCATCAAAACATCACTTGTAAATTTGAATAAACTTTGAGAGTTTACAAGTATTATTTAGTGGTTCCCGACGTCAGTCTAAGTACTTTAGTACATAATATCTCAATGGTCTAAGTCACGTTTGTAGTAAATTGAAATGATTTCGTTATGTGCTTACCTACAATATTTTTTTTATTTTCACTAAGGTGTAATCTATAAAATAAAAGTGAATTCCAAGATTAGTCAACAATCCTATGAATAGTAGGTACATCACAGTGTCACATTAGTTACTATCATATAAGCGTATTATAGCACTAACTCTATGGCTACATCGGCGTCTTAACGCGTTAATCAATGCACTAATTTGGTGAATTAAGAAGAAATTACACCTGTATTACACTATTTTCGTATATTATATGAAAATAACAGTATGTAATTGACAATTTTGACAAGTCTATTTCCTTGTTAACTAATTCACCAAATTAGTACATTAATTAACGTGCTAAGATGCAGATGTAGCCGTAGCATAAGATATAGTGCTCGTCTACACTCTTCAAGGAATAGGCATGCACAAACCGCTTCTTGCGTTCAGCAGTTTCGGTTGTACATTCTGTCAGTCAATCACTCAGTAACATAAGAGTTTTATATCTTTATCATTATTTTACACATTTATTATACGTACTATTATATACCTGCACTATAGCCGTATAGGTATAGCCACATAAGGGTAGATACCGTTATATTATTGAAACATTGTAAGACTTATTTGTAATATAAAGTATTAATAACGTAGATGGCCCACCATCTGTAATGATTCACTAAAATGCGTACGTGACTGACTAGAAAAGCTATTACTGTCCAAATTATCGATAAAAGATTCTTGCATCGTTCCTTAGAATTTCTTAATGTCCCTATTAAACAGATAAGGATATCAATTACGCCGAATTTGTGATCTGTTATTCCTGTTCCGAGTATCTCGGATAACATTACCATGAACTCATGGCACGTGTAAAAACATTTATAAGCAACGGTCCAGTAGGAACAGTGACCATTCGCATACCATCATTCAACCAGCATTAACCACAGTGGAATAACTTCCACTATAGTCGTTGTAATTCGGAAGCTCTCCCCTCATAGTATAAGTTATCGATAGGATAAGCTAGATTGGCACAGAATAAAAGTAACTTTTCACGAGTAACATCTTTAATTGAATGCTGATAACATCCAACCACCCCGGACGTAACAGTACTATGTATACAAATAAATACAAATATTCTTTATTGTGCAGAAACAGGACATTACAACATACATACATATACTGGAAAGAAATTTCACAAAAGGCAGTCTTATCGCTAAGCAGCGATCTCTTCCAGACAACCTTTGGGTAGGAAAAAATAAATAAACAAAAATCGGTAGGGTGCACAATTACAGGACTAAAAAATAAAGTATATAAGTAATATAGGGATACAAAAATAATAAATCTATACATGCGTATACACTTACTATGTATAGTTCTGTATATAACCTGTTAAATAAAATTTATTTAGCCAATACAACGGTAGCACAAACAAAAGTTTAAAAATCCAAGAGCAAACACTCAGACAATTAAGAGCGAGACTTGCACTTTTCAAATTAAACGCGCGTTTCACAATGACTGTATGTGGAGGGGTTTTGACGGTGGAGTGGTGCTTCGGGGGTAAGTTTTATACTGCGGAAATAGCACAAGTCAGTTAATTGTACCTCGTGTTGAACTTCACTTAAATTTTTATATTTTGTGCTGTTAGCTCTAATAGCTATTTTTTATAAATAAATAAATAAACGCTAACACACTCATACCCCCGCAGTAGGTTACTAGGTACCTGTGTCGCGGGTGGCATGGACTACACATATAACACATTACAATTACACCCATGACCCGAGCACAAATATTTATCTGCCACATAAATATCTGCCGCGGCCGGGAATCGAACCCGGGACCCCTCGCGTCGCAGGCAGGGTCGCTACCAACTAGGCTACAGGGTCGTCAATTTTTTTGGAATTAAGATAGCAAACTAGCATACAGCACCACCCTTCCGCTGCCGCCTATAACAGCTATGACTGACCTAGAAAAAGACTCAATTTAGGAAAGTTTAGGGAAAAAATAGTAAGTCCTGTTAGTTGATGGTAGTAGGTAATAGTCCAGGTACTAATTTTAGTATGAGTCTCGATCTAATTTAGTCACAGGTGCGTTGCTAGCTCTGAGAACTGAGATGGTCGCTAAAAAAATGTAACCGGCTCCACAAATTATGCTACGATGTCAACCAATTAACGGCCTACTCGTCTCTTGCGTAAATACCTGTATTTTAAGTCAAACTCATTCAATGAACTAATATCGCCTAATTCCATGTGTATGTATAAACTTTTAAATACTTTAAATTAAAAATAAGACACCTCATTAATAATAATAAAAAAGTCATGCATTCTAAGACATTGAAAGACTCAAAAATGACAAAGGAAGAAAAGAAAAGATAAGAAACAAAGAAGCTTAAAAGCGCAAGGCATGAAGAGCTCACGGCAGTGCTAAGTGGATAATTAGAAAATGTTGCCAGACAAAAGACTGGGTAAAAAGTCGCCGTCTAGTAAGTAGAAAATGGTTTTAAAAGAATCTTCGAATTATGAAAAGTTAGAACGGCAAGGACACCTAATATTCAAGTAAGTGGGTTTTCTGAAGATATTTTTAGTTAGAAGAAGCGTCTATTCACGGTAATTTACAATGGGTCATAATGATTATGATTATCATTATTTGTGATTATCATAATCATTATGACACTATAATCGTTATTCGCCCTGGCTTTGTCTTATCACTATTAAATCATTTTGTAATTAGCCAAATTATAGGTTTGGTACGACAATATAATTTCATTATTGTAATTGTGCCACAAACAAACACACAAACTTATAACATCCTTCATGGTTTCGAGCGAGCGAACGAGAGATAGGTTTACAAAGCATGGGATTAAACCTAGTTTATACATTACTAGCGGCCCGCCCGCGGTTTCACCCGCGTGGATCCCGTTCTCATGGGAATATATGCATGTATTATACATAAAAACCTTCCTCTTGAATCACTCTACCTATTACAAAAAACCGCATCAAAATCCGTTGCGTAATTTTAAAGATTTAAGCATACAGACAAACAGACAAACAGACAAACAAACAAACAGACGGACAAAAATAGCGACTTTGTTTTATACTATGTAGTGACTAGGATTACTAAGAACGTAGGTATAGAATTGTCTATCCATCTATCATACCTCCCAAACAATACTGTCTCCATTCTTTCCGCCGCTCCGCCACTTTTTCCTCGCGACCTTTAACTTCATTGAAAGCTGCCTATTGTCCTGCTATTGTCCGTGGGTTTAAACCATCCCGGACTAAACTTACTTATGACATCGCGTTTATGCCATGACTTGGCTTATACTTCGGCTGAGGCACGTTTCTCGCCGAGAATTTTACTGTAATACCCTTATTTTTCCGCTCAAAGAAGGCCTTTGTTATAAATTGTTAGGATAACGTTTCAACTTGTTTCCTTTTATCGTTTGAAATTTATTTTTATTGTAGCGGGGATTATACATACAAATACAATTTCAGATGTCAGGTAAATGTTAAAAGGTAAGGTCTGGATGATAGGCCAGATAGGTATACGTATTCGTAACTAACTTACAAAAGATAAAAAATATTTATAAAAATGTCAAACAACGAAGACGTTCTCAATTCTGCTTTATTTCTATGTGTGGTACCTCTTAACTTTTTTTGGGTGAAGTGAATTTGATATTTCTTTTTTATTCGAAAGTTATTGCTTGTCGTCTAGGTACGAGTCGTTTTCAGTTATCTTGTCGACGTCGAAGTCGGTAATTTTTTTGTAAAAAGTTAATTATTGTATATCTTCATTGACTATAAGAACATAATATAATTATTAGTTTTAAATAGGTACTTCCCCTCGAGTCAAAAAATTATTAAGTCTCCAATCATAATATTATGATGTCTCATATTTGGTAAGAGTTTTAGCATTAGAGATTTTCACATCTTAGCACTGAATAATTTGTGTCTGAATACATTTTACGTACAGCGCGCTCTTGAGATCGCACGGGCTCTTGGCGTAGAAGGTTCTTGAGAAAGGACCTCGAAATGGTTCGACACTAGTCGACTGAAGCAGATAAAAGTACGTGAGGGGATGCGATGTTCACGTAAAATATATTCCTACATCTTACGAAGCTTATGAGTATGACCCCCTTTGTCATTTTATGTCAATCCTGCCCAAATGTATGACGTAATCTTTGTATGGCTTCTAAGTAGATCCAGGTACTAATGAGCCGCGAAAAGTATTTATTCTTGTTGTAAAGATGTAAATTATACGAACGAAGTACATGAATGATGTTCCTTATAGCATGCTACGAATGGAAGCTAGAAGATCAAAAGTGTAAGATTTTTGCGCGACGTAAATAGTATCGATAGACTAGAATAGACCAGTCATAGTTGCGCGCTTATTGGACAGTCAGTTTTAATTGCAACCAATCAGGTGCCAGTTTTCAGATCAACATTTCATGAAGCGCATCAACGACATTCACGCATTTCTTTCTTTGTCTGCTTGAGTTGTGCATTTATCTAACCTTTGACTGAATCCGAAACCTTTTGAAAGGTACCTATCTTATGTACCATTAAAAACAACATTATTTTCAAACAATACTACACACACAGCTGTGAACATAAAAAGCGTTTATTTCTTTGCGTTAGTTATCTTAATGTGGTTACAAAAATGCCGTTTAACCTGAATAACAAGAGACTGCATTCACAACCGCAGAAAGCTATAACGAGATAAAAAGAAAATAAAAACTTTATGAAGATATATTTGGAAATTAGGGAGTCGCAAACCATTATGTTTAAAATTGAGGTGTGTTAACCGTGCAAGGGCCACTTGAATTTTTACTTGTCGACTTTAACGCGACATAAAGTCAACGAACGAGGGGACGACCAACCTAATAGTGGGTGTTAAAATGCAAAGGGGTACTCACGGTTTTGAATTACACATTTTCTTTTACTAAAAATATGGAACAAACAATTTTACGCAGGGGTCGCAGGTGCTACGTTATTAATAACTTTTTTTTATTTATTTAAGTACAGATAACAACTCCACTCTTCCTTAAACTTGGACTATACTGATTTTTAATTATTGAGTTATCTAAATTAACAAAAAAACTTACTACTTATGATACGGCTACACCCGTGTTACCTAATTACTATCAAATTCACCACGCGTTAATTAACGCGTCAAAACGCAGGTGTCGCCGTAGAGTTATAGATACTTCTGTGACTGAAATGACTCGCGGACAGCTAGCAGAATAATATTATAACTTTTTAGCGATAATAAGTACCGCTATCTGTTATTACCACGAAAAATTAAGCCGGATCTCGGCTCCGGCGATACCTATATTAGTGCGCTGAGAATTATTTTCGGAGTACTTTGAGAATAAGTCCGTGATCTATGGCTCGAGGCATTATTCATTGACGAGACGAGGAAGTGAGCCACCTTTAATTACTTATATTATGTGCTCCATGCTTTATGCGCTTGAAGCGCTCATAGCCCGGCGGCTTGCGTCGATCCTAAGCGATGGACAAAGTTAAGCAACAACGGGCGCGGTCGGTAGTCGGATGGGTGACCGCTAGTGGCAAATTATCTTGAGCGCTTCCGTGCTTCGGAGGGCACGTAAAGCCGTCGGTCCCGGTTGTTATCGATTGATAGCAGTCGTTAAGCCATGCTGGAGGCCTTCGGGCGGCTTGAAAACTTTCGACACTGATTTGGCCACTAACCCCTCCACCAACCCGCATAGGAGCAGCGTGGTGGAGTATGCTCTAGGCCTCCTCAGTAATGAGGAGAGACCCGTGCTCAGTAGTGGGCCATTAGGGGGTTGTAGCTTAGCTTAGCTTAGCTCCATGCTTTATAACGTTTTATTATAATTTTAGTAAGGAGGTGTTTACAAACTTTGGACAGAATTCGCTGGTAGCTTGACTACAAGCGCACTTATCGCGTCCTTTGTTTTCACTAACAACAATGCCTAACAGTTGATTCATTAGTTTGCTGAGAGATATCGTGATACATAATTCTGTAAGTGAAATGAACGTTTAAATGGGGCTTCACTTCATTCATACCAATTTACTTTATACATATAGAATATTTAATCTATACCTACATTATAATAAAATATTATGTTGTACGTATATGTGGTAAAAATTTAGGTAGCTATATGGTACAAAACTCGTAATAAGATCTGCTTCAACTCCTCACTAGGCTTCGGGACGTATGAAAAAGGTTTCCTAACTTTAGGGAATGTCACGTAAACTTTACTTTAGAAACTATACTGACGCCTCCTTTAGATACTCGGTGGAATATTCAGCTTATTTTCTTGTTGAACATTCGTGCACGCGACGGCATATTCGTGAGAAATCAGTGCCAACTCTCTCTCTCTCATAGATCTTTCAAACAAGAATTATGAGTGTACGAGTAAAGCTTCGTTTACATTTACTAGAGTGTAGGGTATTCAACCCATAAACTAACTTAACCGTAACTTATATAAGCACACGCACAGAAACAAAATGACCATGCCGGGCAGTCAGAACATTTTTCTCAGGTCCGTCAGACACGCAAAAATATTTTGACGTGAAACGTCTTTAAATTTAATCTATACGATAGACAGGCTACTATATCAGAAAATCGGACTATAACGAATTGGTTTTGCGTGTATTAACAGACTTTGTTCAGACAATTCAATTTAATTGACGACCCGGATGGCGCAATGGTTAACACGCCGGATCGCTGTTCCGAGGGTCCTGGGTTCGATTCCCAGCGAGGCGGAAATTTGAATGATAAGTTTGAATTTCAGTTCTCGGTCTGGGTGTGTGTCCTTGTCTTGTGTGTTGTCCATGGCACCCACGATACAGGGAATCCTAGTGTGGGGCTATGAGTGCGAAGCGTTATAAAATAAAAAATAAAGTTACACATAAGTTATAATTAATAAAAAATGTGACTTGGAAGATACATCTATTTATAAATAACCAATAAGTCATAAACTTTGAAATAAAAATCAATATGTCGGCCTCACCCCGTCCAAGGGGCAGCAAGAAACATAAACCACGGGTATTGACGGAAACCCAATGTCCGCCGCCGAGAGAGCACGAACACGAGCTTTTCTCGGGGAGTATCTAAAAGGGCACAAACGGGGGCTTACAAGATAAAGTAAATTTGAGAAAATTCGGATACCAAATACTGGTTGGTACCTCTTTTATTTAGTTATACATTATTGAGTCAAGAGAAAAGTTTGTTAGTATTTTGAAGAATAATTTATGATATACCTATTCGCTTCGTAGTTGAAGTTAACTTTTGGTTGAATCATTTATATCCATTATCATCTCACTTAAGTGATGCGAAACAATTAGGAAGGCTGTAGAAAAACATGGATTACTTTTTACCAAGATACAACATGTCAATGCCATGAGAAAATTCATTATGGATACGCATCTATGCATACTATCAATATGAACTCAATATGACTCGGAAAGGGATTAGCTGAAATATTTTAATTCTTCAATGGATTAATTGAAACTTTGTGTATAGATTCCTTAAGGGATGCAAATGAGCGCTAATAAAGGATATTTAAAATTTACCCCTGCATTGCCCCCTTCATAACTTCATAATTCATAAACAAATTCCACGCGGTCAAAGCTGCGGGCAGAAACCTAGTATAACATACCTAATACAGAGCACCTTTATCTGCGATCTGCTGGCCTGGACCCGTAACTAGCTTCCCGCTTTTATCTCTACGCCATTGTCGGTTAATAACCCGCAGCAGAAACTATTGCTACTCATTACAGCTCCGTAGCCTCGTTGGCAGCGAACCTGCGAAGTGAGGTCCTGGGTTCGATTTCTAGCCGGAATTGATGTGACAGATAAAAGTTTGTACTCGTTGTATCAAAGTAAGTTAAGATTGTTCGTTGGTAGGAACGTAATAGGTGACCTGTAGTCCGTATCCGTAATTAATCAAATGAGATACAAAGATCTCCCATAACATATACATAAATTTAAAGATAGATAACATACCTAATAGAAATAGGTCTAAAATAAAGATGTCTTATGGTGCGTACAGACTATATAACAAAACATGTTATAAAACATAGTTAAATAACATGTTTTTTTAATGTGGACGATATGTGTTACAAAAACAAGTTATATAACATGTTATTGGTTTTTGCAACAATGTTATATGCTATATTTTAAGAAATGACTCAAATGACACGCATTGAATTTTTATAAAACACTGTTATACAACAATGTTATTTTAATGTGTACGGTCTTGTTACAAATGTTTCATTGTTAGACAACAATGTTAGATAGTGTGGATGTGTTATAAAACAGAAGTTATATAACATGTTACATAATCTGTACGCACCCTTAGATACCAAAGGTTTGAGTTGATCCGTAAACAATATGAAAGGCCGGCAAACCACAAAGTCAAATCAACACTTTACGGACAAAAAGCTAAAAGTTCCCGTCAAAGGCAGGCTGGAGTTGGAAGTTCTTTTTTCGACGGCTGTAGTTCACGCTACAGTCGCTCGGGACTTGATAACATTGTCTGGTGACCTACAAACTGACGGGTTTTTATATCGTCCTAATATATTTTCTAGAATAGTTACATTTTTGAAAAGCACATGACTGTATAATGGTTTTGAAAGAAAGAAAAAAAAAGGATTTATTTACGTAGATTACACCTTAGTACATTATACACAAAATTAAATAAAAATAAAACTAAATAAAACAAACCAGCAAGTTTGAGTAAGACGTTATAACATTTTGAGTAAAATGTAATAACACTGAAAATGATCCAGCTCAGTATACATAATTACTAGCTACCCAAGAGCGGCTAGCGCTGATCTTCCGCTGGTCCCATTTCGTGACAACATGATTGGCCAAGTAGCAAGTACAACGTGCAGCGTTCCAAATTAATATAAAAAATATTTGAAAAATTATACTGCCAAACAAGGGGACTCGTCGTGTCTCCAAATCTCCACACAATGTGAGGGGTACCTGACAGGCCATGTAGGCTCGTCCCAACAGTGAGAAAGTTATGGGTTGTGAAATAGATTCAAAGTGAGTCCATACTAATATTAAGTATAGTAAATGCGAAAGTCTGTCTGTGAGTTCTGTGACGCTTTCCCGGCAAAGGAGGCCTGTTTGATAACACCACGCTAAGATTTTCTATCTGCGCGCATGTACATAATATTTATGGACAACAAAAATAACACATCCCAACATTAACAAATGACCGAAGAAGAAACATTTATCTATCCCACAAATTTCTGCCCCGGCCAGGAATCAAACCCAGGAGCCCTCGTTTCACAAGCTACCACCTAATTAGGCTTTGGGCTCATCAAGTTATATGCCCATATTACTTTACTCAGCAATTTTTTTAATACATTAACCATCACTAAATCTCGCGATTGCAGAAAATTAATAAGACCTTATAATTAATGTTTCTGGGTCTGACAGGCATAATTAATTATGATCATGAATATTATGTTATCATAATATTATTACTGGCTCGATAAAGTTGATCTATAATATAATTAAATATAATTTGATTAAAAATCACTCACAAATTATACCTATAACTTGGTATAAACCCCACCTATCGGATTATCTTACATACCTAAGAACGCGGTGATTCGTAAATTCGTAATTCAAGTGTTACCGTTACGTACCCTTACGTTCCTGATTAAGAAAGAAGAAAGAAAGAAATAAAAACTTTTGTAACATCAAAGGCTTCACTCAATGTTATATCAATCAATGAATGAATATAAAAAAATCGTTACGGATTGACTGATAGACTGTTGAGGTGTTGAGCAACAGACAGACAACGCACAGCCGAAGAATTTTGAAAATTCTCCCCAAAAAACTGAAATATTTTTATTTTTCCAATGGTTTCACTTGAACCTTTGTGCATAGGTTCCTCAAGTGATATATCATATAAAATAAAGTTTTTTTTTAATTGACTCCTGAATTTCCCATTTCTACCATCACTTATTCCTCACTTATTTCTCACTTATACCACCACTCCCAGGCGAAATCTAGGTAATAAATAAAAAATCGTATGAAGTTTCTCTAGAAGGTTTCACTTAAAAACTCCTGCAACATTTCAAAAGATAAGCTCCACTGAAACTGTAATCATGCAGTATTTCAATCCGTTCTTGAATGAACGTGAGCCAAAATACTGCGGACAGGACAACTTCTGGGATTCTAAAACAAAAATGACCCTTACAGTTCTTATGTTAAAGTCGAAAATCTAAATGGGTCGTACACGTGTCAGAATGTAATTAAAACCGCAAGCCGGAAGAATTTAAGACATCGCAGCGGCTTACTGAAAGGAGATATGGAGTAATTTTGTGGCGTTGAGACTCGGCCAGGGTAATTGAGTTTCCATACATTAAATTACAATTAAGTATGTTGAAATAACAATGAAATTGTATGTCATTGTGTTGAGAACTTTTTTACAGGCGACCATCTAAGTTTAAGGGTAGCAACGCATCTATGACCGAATTAGAATGAGACTCTTACTAACAATCACTAACTGGACTATTACTAACATCAACTAGCAGGACTAACCGTCACTTAAAGTCCCTAAGGTAAATCTTACGTTTTTAATAAAAAAGAAAAGTAATAACAAGTAAATAACGGAGTAACACACATAAAAATATTGTCAAATTGAAACGAAAAGGCCCTCCTTTTTTTTGAAATCGGTTAAAATGTAACGAACTTTGCACTAAGTAAATGCTTGGTATAACATTTTTGTGAATTCCCCAGCAAAAATCAGTACCTATAGATACGTAATACGAACTTATGTGTTTTCAATTATCTAGTTAAGTGTCCTATTATTACCCTTTCTGACCTTCGTACGGTGGGTCCGGGGTCGGTAAGCTAACACATAAATTCCACTGCGAATCACTCGCCTTATACCTCCGAATAGTTTTGGTACAACTAAAATGTAAAATTTACATGTGTAATTTACTTAAAAAGGCAAACCCAATTTTTATGCTTTGCTACGTCGAATGGCAAATTAAATACTCTATAACCTTTGAATTGTTATCTCCTGAATGATATTTTATTCCATTTTGTTCTTGTTGCTTGAAGGATTCAGGGTTCGACTCCTGGCACGGCAAAATAAACGATGACTTAAAATTAGACGTAAGTTGTGTGACGTAAGTTGCCAGACTGTGTTGCAAAGGTCCAAGGGTCAATATTGATAGCGAGGCATTTTGAATGACTTTATTTCTTTCTCGGACTGAATGTACATACATGCCCTTATCTTTGTATGACTTAATGATAACCTCGGCCTCCAAGCATTAGTATGTAGCATTATTTGGAAATTCTTTGCAAGAAAAGATATTTTCACTAGCACCCTTTGAGTTAGCTGAATAAAAATATGTATTAAAGAAGAAAGCTTTAGGTAAATTTTCGCTGATATTTTGAACAATTTTGAGTGTTCCGTTTTACGAAAATGACCTCTGAAAACCTCCGAGAAGCATTAGCTCCGTTGGAAACTGCAGTGCATAGTACAGAACATATTTCGCTGCACCAAGAATGAGGGTAATTAAAACCGCAAGATAGTTTTGCTAGCAATAACTATAAGACTAGAATTATTGTAGCTTAACGGAAAAATCAAACTCATACCCAATGTGGACGTAAGAAAATCTATTTTAAAATAGATTTTTTTATTATTATATCATTCTCATATTATTCGTATCTTATGTTTATTTATTTACAAAACTTTTACAAACCTTTTTAAAGCGACCATTTAATTTTCTCCCAAATCTTTCTTCGAGTGTTTGCTACGAAGAGATACAGCTACGCGCTACGGTGAGATAAGGGTCCCCGCAAACTGACCGCAGCCACCGGCAGACAGCCGCTTAGGCTGTATTCTACTCACCATTATTAGAGCTGTTGGCTGTTGGCCGGATCGCGTTTCTAAAAAAAAGCGCCACAGCCGCCGGTGGCTGCAGTCAGTTTGGGGGACCCTAATACATGTACTAGGTAAACTTAAGTCGCCTATAATAATAAATTGCAAATCCTCGCTAAAAACCAATTTATTACGTATGCTCAGTTCAATTTGCTTGTAAGCAAAATTGATATGACATTTTAAATTCTTGCCGTCAATCTAAAATGCCAATAATTTGCATACTATCGAAAGCAAACGGAGTATCATTTTGATGCGAATTTATAAAGTTTATTCGTTCTTAGGCGATCCATTTAATCAGTATCGGTAGTATTGTAGGCTCCCCCGATATGCGACAGGAATCTTCACTATTCTTTGTATTAATACCATTAAAAGAATAAAGGAATATCTCCAATGGAAAGTCAGCTTTTACGTTGGGCGGCGCGATAGTTTTATTTGTGCGTGGTATGTTTTTATTGCTCTGTCCTTTGTTGTGCGTTATTGAGTTGCGGTGCCACAATGGAATAAAAAATGTGCAACATTTATTTGTTTTGACCGAGAAATGTCGTAAAACGTTTACCATATTTTTTATATTCTCTCCCGGCACATTTTGCTGTGCTAACAGTTGAATCGGTGGAAGCATTTTTTTAGTCATTGCAGTAATAAATAATAAATTTGAAGAGTTTTTTTTTTGTTTATTTGTTTGATATTCAAACTATTGTATGAAATTGCCACTTGATTTGAAAGAGATGTTTTTCTATATGACAGCCTCATTAATGAGGAATGAAATGACACCTTTTCGGTCCGGTGACAGTTAAAAGTTAATGTACATAAATGTAAATTTATACGCTGTTACAAAAAATCATACCGCATAAGAATATCGCTAACACAGTCAAATGCCTACCTAGAGCTGCAGTGAGTACCGCGAATACTTGAACTGGCCATTAATAAACCGCTCTTTTAAAAAGTATATCGAATTTTCAAAAATGGAAGCTGCATAGTTGGCACCCTGAAGAGAAAACATGAGTTATCGCTGCTATTCATTACGTTGTCCTTGCGAAAGCATTTGTGTTCGACAGCTTTTAAAAATGAACTTGGTAATAGGAATACCACCTCGATATTTTAGAAGTCCGGACAATAGCTGGATAGTAAGAAAATATCGGACATTCTTATCTAATTTTTTTTTCTCGGATGGCAAGGTGTTGGTCACCCCCTCTTGGTGTTGCTAAAAATGTCCTCGGGCAAAGGTGGACACGTGAATCGTCACACGTCAGTTTCATACAATACAATTTTCATAGTAGGAAATAATGTTCCGAAACGACTGACGTGTGACGTTTCGAAATCGAACTTCGTACGTTGTTCATAGTAGCCTCCTGATTTAGATGACTAAATTTAGGAAGGTGTAATAAGCCTATAAAGCCGGTCACTCAATTCGCGTGGATATGCGAAACCACAAGTGTAGGATCTTCGCATAATTATGATTATGCGAAGTTTTTCATTCGTTCGTGGCTTTCCAAGCTGTCAAAGCTCCGTGCAGCTTTTGGTTTATGCTTTTGGTAGTACATCAAATGGCGCGATTCTCTAACCTTCGCGTAGTCATGCAAACATTCGTACAATGTATGTAGGTACAATGGAAAATCATTCGCGCGTGATTCAGGATATCCTTGTGCGAAGTTGACTGTTTTAGCGTCTATTTATTATTTATTTGACATAATCGTGGCTTTATCCAAAGATTTTATGTGCTAAGGATGGCAATGCCAACACACAAGACACATACAACTAGATCCAGAAAATAAATTTAAGCACACGATTCCAATTTCTCTCATGCTAGGAATCGAACCCAGGACCATTCAAAAGGCAATTAAACATAATAATTATTATCTCAAGTCAAATAAATCATCTATATAGGAAAGCTCTACAATATTAAACTCTCAATTCGGATAATGTTCCTGATTAAATAAATCATTGACAATCAGATAACTAATGCCTCTGCCAAACGATTATCGCTCTTACCTCTATCGGCTGAAATGGTCCAATTCTAAGCACTCTCCAACTCTCTCAGACAAAGAGTCAAGGGTACTTACATAAATGGGTAAAGCGATAGTAAAAGACAAGCTGAACGATATGAGTTTAAAATATTTTACTTAAATTAAAAAAAGATGTATAAAAATTGAAATTCTCAGTAAAAATTTATGAGGAAACGACCATAAATATGCATTACAAAATATAACTCAAAAACAACTCGTCAGAGTTTGCTCAAATTAACACAGTATCACAAGACAAGCACCAGCTTTTGAATAAAAAAAAAGATTCAAATCTGTTCCTATTTGAATCTTTATGTCATAACCAGTCAAAAGTTACGAGGCGAACGACCATAAATTAAATACACATTATTATGCATAACTCATAAACTTCCCGTCAGAGGTTGCTCAAATTTAAATGGGACCAGACAAAGTTATGACATAACCACACATAAAAAAAATTCAGTCGAATTGAGAACCAACCTCCTCCTTTTATTGAATTCGGTTAAAAAAGTCTCAAGTTCGTTATTGTTTTTTTTTCATTTATAAAAGCCAACTAAGTCAGTGGTTACAACAATTTTCTAGTGGCAAAAGTCGCTTATGCTTGAACCCATGGAGCAAATATAGAGAGGAGATGCGATGTAGGCGTGGCCCGCGCGCCACTAGTATGGGTTGTGTTCCATACTTGCCTTCAGTCATCGCTGTCATCCGGTTCAAGAACGGACGTCTCGTGTCACTATTTGTTTTACGGTATTTCAAAGAAATTATGGTTTGTTGTTCCGTTTTGCAGTGTAAAAATAATAGTAAAACAAGAAATGTTAAGAATGGAGGTGTTTCATATCACCGGTAAGTGAAGTTTTTGCAATAAATCTTATTATCGTAATTTAATTTCAATTACTTAAAACCCAATAGATATTTTAATCTGAAATCAACCTTAAGGAATGGGCAATAAAGCTTGCTTTAGCTTAGCTTAGCTTACACGTGTCATCTACATGGTTCATTCACCTCTAGAGGTACCTATTCACGTCTCCGTAGGTGATGCGAAAAAAGTTTATCGACATCGACATTTTATTAGTTATTATTACAATAGTGAGCAATTGTAATGTAACATCTTTAAAATTTTAACCTGCTTAGATAAATTATATAAATAAAGATATGTTATGCGCTAACAAACAGGGGCGTGTTAATGAATAAACAATATAATAAATTAAGTTAAATAATAATAAATAACACCTATAAATAATAACACCTATTTGCAAACTCAGAAACGCCTGACGTTGCGATATATAATATAACAAGTAATGCCGTCGCGTTACTACATATGCAAACAAATGTGATCATTAACCGACTTCAAAAAAGAAGGAGGTTCTCAATTCGACCGTATAATTATATGCTTTTTTTATGTACGTTCAGCGATTATTTCGTCGTTTATGGGCCGATTTTGATAATTCTTTTTTTGTTGTAAAGTAGATATGCGCAGTGGGGTCCCCTGATAAGGAAACCAGGATCTGATGATGGCATCTCAGGGAAATCGAGGGGAACTTTTGAAAATTGTATGGACAACTAGTGTGTTTGTTCATGTTATCATAAGTACATTAAAGCGCTACTATTTCATGAAGATCTGGAGTCGATCTGATGAAGCCGAAAGACAGTCGAGGGAACTCCTCAACGATTTACTGCAGTTATTTAGTGTTTGGGCTTGATTAATTTGTAGCGACGAGAACTTTACACTTACATGTTGAATTGAGCGCCATATGGCGAGTAGTTTTTGAGTTATCTCTACTTATCAAGATTGAAGTCGGTTATTTTTTTTTTGTAAAAAGCAATTATTATTTGCGATTTCAAAGTAGGTTTCTTAATGAAAGACTGCAAGTTTGTTAGATTGTCCGTCTGAAGAAATGGTTTTCCGGTTATGCGCACTTAACACTACACCCTATATAACAAAAGCTGGAGCCACCCCAATTATAAACACCAGGAATCGCAAATTGCATTTAAAATAGGTCCAACCAATTTATCGATAAAATCACGCTTGTGTCAAATCACTAAACGATAACGGGAATTATGGTTGACAAATCATTGAAAATTTAACCTTACTGCTTACAAGTAAAGATCAAATTATATTTTTCACAAATATCACTTGCCACCTGGTCAATACAAAATGTCGCAAATACGTTACTTTCTTTATAGAAAAGCCAACTCTATTGCTCAGAGTCAAGATGTGTTTTTGCATTAAAGTTTGTACAATTTAGGGTATTTAAGCTTTACATTATGCGACCAATTAAAACTACTCTTGAGCAAAATGGGAGTAACCTATATTTCGTGGGAGTAACTGACCACCGTTTGTTTGTGTGCGTTTGGCGACACCGGTTTCAGTAATAATTTTGACGTATCACACTTCCGCTTAATCTATGTTTCGTGCTTGAACCTCGCCCTTAATCGCCCAAGTCAGCAAACAGTCTCACATCGTCAACTAACTCGACTGTGCCGTTAGCGCCGCGCTACTTGTTAATGTATGAGTGACATCATACAAGAGGTTCTTGTAAAGGCGCAAAGTTTTAAGTAGATGGCGCCACTTGTGACTCGAGTGTGTGAAAACTGAATAAATTTTGTATTTGAAATCTTGAGTTCCAAGTGCTTAGAACACAATCTTAAGCGTTGCGTAGGACGATTTTTGAAAAGAAACTTCTTTTGTATTGTTATGCTCGTACCTATTGTAATAAAATTAAACAGTTGAAAAGATGAAATGGAAATAAGTGTGTGGCAATGTAAAAACCTACCTACCTACTTATTGTAGTATATGTAATATATTTACTTTATTTATTTCTTAACTTCCTTGTCTATCACTTATCCTCTTTATCTTCTTCTTTATTTCCTTTTATATCCTCGCCTTTGTCTACTCCTTGTGATTCTTTTATCTTGTTTTATTCTTTTATAATACTTGTAATGTTTTTATAACTGAAATTGTAAAATCATTTAGTATTGTTACATCTACAACGTATGTAATGATATCACTATTTTGCACTTCTCATTTGTAACTTTCCTACTCGTCTTCAAAATTATTACCTTGTTTAATGTTTTAGTATGGTTTTAGTACTTATTCCTGCTTTATTTTAATGAATCTCTGTAATTTTATAATATGATTTCATGTTTATTTACTTAGATGACATTATGTCAATGTAATTCTGACGTTTCTTTGGTCTTTGCTTTTTAACAATATTAACACCACATGTAACCTTTTTAGACTTATTAAAAATTCAAATACTGAACAGATTTGAAAGAAGAACGCCGGCTCGAGAAAATTCAAGCGATCGGGTCAATAGGGCAGGGTGGAGACAGACGTTGAAGTGTTCGGAGGACTTCATCGGGCGAGGTCCCTCTGATTCGGTAGAGAGTACAGAGCCGACCCGTGTCTCTTTCGTGGACGCGTGCGTGTGAACCTTGACTCCCACATCGTTCCGGTCGGGCGCGTTGTCTGAAGCGCCCCGGGACCTGCCGCCGTGTACCACGTCGGGAGGCTTGCCGCGCGGGACGCATCTGCGCGCAGTGCTGCGCGCCAGGGTCGCGCTACCGTTTTGTGCGCTTGGTAGCGCGCCATCCCCTACGCCTCCCGACCTCTTACCCGAGAGACGCACCGGCCTCCGCCTTCCGAGTCGGTGCTTCGGACCTCCGCCTCCGCCTGTACGAGCACTCCAGGTCGTCTCCCCTCTCATATAAGTGACTTTTCCCTTGTGTCTGTGCCTTTATTTAACTCGCTTATTTTTATACAGTGTTTTGTGACCCACTAGGAAAGATAAGTAAATCTTTTATTTCCTTCAAAATTCTTTTTATTTATTCTTCCCTTTATAACGTTACTTTATATTATATTTTGACGACCCTGTAGCCTAGTTGGTAGCGACCCTGCCTGCAACGCGAGGGGTCCCGGGTTCGATTCCCGGCCGGGGCAGATATTTATGTGGCAGATAAATATTTGTACTCGGGTCATGGGTGTAATTGTGATGTGTTATATGTGTAGTCCATGCCACCCGCGACACAGGTACCTGGTAACCTACTGCGGGGGTATGAGTGTGTTAGCGTTTATTTATTATTTATTTATTTATATATTATTAAAGTCAAATTAAATATATTATTATTTATTAGATCTTGTACTAGGTGTATATTATGGTTCTTCACTAGGTATACCTTTAGAGCTTTAGACAGTAGGTACTTACTTAACTTCTTTAATTGTTTCATGTTTACTTATACATAGTTTACCTTCAGATAGCCCAGGGGACAAATGTGTGAAAATTTGTGCCTTGCCAACAAACTGTTTTACAGTTTGGCAAGATAATTATAATTTGTTATTATAATGTACCAAGTTCTTGAATAAAAAATAAAAAAAATACTTAGAATTAAACCGGCAAGGCTATAATAATCATCATCACCATTGGTACCAATGATGGCTGTCTATTGAGCACGGGTCTCTCCTCAGAATGAGAAGGCTGTATAATCCTACTAATATTATAAATGCGAAATTTTGTAAGGATGTATATTGTATAATAATAATAATAATAATAATAATAATAATAATAACGCTTCACACTCAAAGCCCCAAAGTATGTGAGTGAGTGAGTGTGTATGTGGGTTTGTTACTCTTTCACGCAAAAACTTCTGAACGGATTTTCATGACACTTTGCAGTAATATAGCTTAGACATCGGAATAACATAATTTGTTAAAATTTATAGAGATTTTTGAAGGACTGGTTCCCCGAAGCGAAGCGAGGGCGGATTTACTAGTTTAGTATATTATAAAGTATTCTAATGACTTTATTTATCTTTGCATCCAAATACACTAAAATAAAATTGTGTTATGACTAAATAAAAAATCAAAGTATATCTTTGGTACTCTACCAAACTAAGTTATTTCAAAAAAATAACGCGTCAGCTGATGTTTAAGTTAATATTAATTAAAATCTAGACTTTTTCAATGCTTTCATTTCCTAGGGAAATTAAAACTTCATTTATCCACCAAACTTGTCAAGAATAATTAAGTTAATTGGATTTTGGAAGTATCCTCAGTTCTCAGTTCTCATCTCATAATATTTAATGTAAGTACGTGTCCATAAAACCATCTAGTCCAACTAACAGCTGAGACCGGAAGTTTTATTCGGTCATAAGTCGAAGGCTGTGTTTCGTTCTGATAATCTCCGACAAAACATTATCGGGAAACTTCTTAATGCTTCAAACGTGGAACATTCTGTAGCGAGATTTATATGGTACGACTACGATCACGACGCTTACGATTTTTTCGCTCATAACTTAAGTTTTAATACTTTGTCACTGATGATCCTGAAGCCATTCGTCGCGGCTTTGCCGAGAGTTTAAAGAATTTTTGGTTCGAATAAAGAAAATTAATTTAATAAACCTTCTTTTTCTCTTTCTTTCTTTGTAGGAATTCCTGACATTTAAAATTATACAAAACTAGCTTCCGAATGCAGGCTTTGCCCGCGTGGAATTATTCAATCGATTGACGTAATGGTCACTAAGCCAGACTGCCGTTCTAAAGACCCTGGGTTCGATTCCCAACGAGTCATAAATTTGTATTACTTATGAGTTATACTTAATTTCATACTTCGGTCTAGTGTCTTCGGTCTTCGGTTGAGTTATAAATTTGAGTTACTTATGAGTTTTAATTTCATACTTCGGTATATGTCTTTGTGTCCTTGTCTTTGTGGGTGGATAGTCCATTACACATTACATTTGTGAATGTGTAGCATTATTGGAACGAAATTTCTTGTGTGACGGAAATGCGAATGTATCAATTGGCTGAGGCTAGTCATAGATGTGCGCATATTGGTCAATCAGTTTTATGAGTGCAGCCATTAAGCTGCCAGCTGTCATGTCAGGTAAGACGGCTGTCAGAGGAGCTTTGACAGATGTTCAAATGTCAGCGTTAAAGAACAACAACATAACTTGTTCCCATCTAGTGTTCTACGACTCAAGCATATTTATAATTTATTTATTAACTTTTAAAACTCTCATACCTCTAAAACAGTGTCGAATAAAATATCGTTTCGATATTTTTATCGAAGTCGTGTCGGTGGATAGAACTGAGCCTACCCATATTAAAGTCATAAGTGAAATAAGCCAGCACACTAAATATTTCAGCTTTACTCTTAGCGGCTACCCGTCTGCCGGTGTAATTTACAATGAGCTTTGGAATATTTAGTGGAGTTTAGTGCGCCAAGGTTTGGGTAATGCGATATGCATACAAGTATTTGCTTTACGATGCTTTCCAAATTCTATTAACCCATTACTTAACTATCTTAAACATTTCTAACGATTCGATGGTTAATTGTGGTCATTCGATACCTATAGTCGTACAAGGATCTTTTGGTGCGTGACTGACGTGAGGGTGACAGAGACAACACCTTACTGTACGAAGTTCGATTTCGAAACGTCACACGTCAGTTTCATACAATACAATTTTCGTAGTAGGAAATGTTCCGAAACGACTGACGTGTGACGTTTCGAATTCGGTTGTTCGTAGTTCGGATTTAGATGAGTAAATTTAGGAAGGTGTAATGGTGCGTACAGATTATGCAACATGTAATATAACTTCTGTTTTATAACACGTCCACACTATCTAACATTGTTGTCTAACAATGAAACATGTTACAAGACCGTACACATTAAAACAACATTATTGTATAACAATGTTATATAACAATTCAATGCGTGTCATTTCTTAAAATATAGCATATAACATTGCTGCAAAAACTAATAACATGTTGTATAACTTGTTTTTGTAACACATAGCGTCCACATTTGTAAAACATGTTATTTAACTATGTTATTTATAACATGTTTTGTTACATAGTCTGTACGCACCATAATAAGCCTATTAGGCATATTTGGGTGTTCGTAATTGGCCACTTGAAATTTCAATGCCAATGCCAATTTACTCCACACTTTACCCTACCAACTTTCCCCTGCCGACCATAACTGTGACAAGTGGGGGTAGGAACCATCCCGGGTGGACTATATATTATACAAAATATACTTCACATTAACCACTACCAACTATAAAGAAGCAGTTGTCAGTTTTATTTAATTTAAATATAAACAAGCATTGCGCAAGATATTTCAGGAAGCCATTTTGCTAGATCTGTATAATTAATCAGAAAATTTGTAATTAAGGAATCACTTTGAAGTTCAGAAGGGAAAGATGCCTGTGACGTATAACTTTGTAACAAATAAGAGGAATTGTTTTGCGAATTTTTGGCTGCGACGGTATTTAGGAATGTCAACAAATTTACGTACAGGTTATACCTACGTTTGTAAATACCGTTGGGTTACAGAATTACAGCGTTTTTTACAAGCGTGAGCGACGTAAAACACACTATTGGAACGAAGTTATATTGTTACATACCTCACATGAACGCTGACCTGATCTGACACCTGGCATCCTTTGGCTGCTACGAATAAAACTGATTGACCAATAAGCGCGCATCTATGACTGGGTGAGGCCAATGGCATACAATCAGTTCCGTCCCGTAAAGATCTTTTAATTTTCTTTTCTCGCGTGACGGGCGAGCGTAGGTATAATTGACATAAATAAAATTTAATGAGACTTTAACAGAAGCATGTACTCGTAATTAGGCCCCTATTCAATGTGCTACTGGCAGTATTGCCTATACATCAAGGCAAGACTGCGCAAGCTGCCAGCACACGGGTTGAGGGTCTTATCTTATCTTTTAGTGTTTTAACTCCCTGTAAAAGATAATGAGACCTCCTCGGTGTCTTATAAGGGTCTTATAAGGGAAAACTTTGTAAAATTTTGTACGATAATTAAATTTTTACAAAAAAAATAACTGACTTGAAAATGGATATGTAGAGATAACTTAAAAACTGCCCTTCAGATGTTGCTCAAATTTAAAACCAGAGGACAAGCACAAGTTTGCGAATACAAAAAGAATTATCAAAATCGGTAGCCATACTGCAAAGTTATGTAACACACCATGTGATAAGGACCCGTTTAACCTTGTCTATAATATCGTATTATCTAGCACGTACCTACTCTTCAAAACATAGAACCATTTTTCAATATTTCAACAACACTCAATGTAACGGGGCGAAGAATTTTACTTTTGCATAGTACAAGAGATCTCTGTTGATGGATGACGCGCTGAGGATCGAGAGCGCTCGGCTGTAAACATGTTTCAATTCGCTTAGGAACCTGCTTGATCGTAAGCGAGATCGCTAACGGGGTGTCCTACGTGAGCGACGAATACGACGCGACGCTACGCAACACGACGCGATGCTACACGCGACAATGACAACGTCGCGTGTTGTAGCAGACTCACATAGGACTTCAACGCTGAAAAGTCAAAATCGGTTCAGTTAAACGCGGTTAATATGCATAAATCTTCCTAAATCTGATAAACACGATGCTGAAAACCGTATCAAAATCGGTTCAGCCAAACAATATGCCTAAAACCTTCTCCTAAGTCTGATAAATACTATGCTGAAAACCGCATCAATCGGTTCAACCAAACGCGAGATAATCGCGTAAAAATATAGATACATAGTACGTACATACATACATACATACCTACAGGTCAAACTGAGAACCTCTGTTTTTGAAGTCGTTTAATGATAGCTCATTAAAATCGGACGCAATTCACAGGAGACTCCGAATAAATAGCTTCATACTTTAGACGGAAAAAGTAACATTTGTAAAACATTAGGGGCCCAGACAGGCGGCGTGGCCGTCAGACTTTAATAATTCATAACCCTTGTACAATCATCTATCTCCTGTCGCTGACGGGGTTCTCTGGGAGTCGAACCTTCTAAATAATGCTTAGTGAACTTCGGAAGCGCTTCGGAGATCGGATGATGCCTTTGAAGTTTTTGTGATTTTTTCCGAATTTGAACGAGTATGTTTCTGAAGGCTCTTATTGTTATTAACTGTGCTGTAACGTGTGTTTCGTTTGTACTTATAATGTAAAGTTTCTCAATGTATTGGTACCTAATTGTAATAAAATGTTAATATTATATACAGGAGATATTTAAGAAAAAGTCTATGAAAGACTTCAAAGGGCCATTAGAAACTAAATATATAATTATTTTTTAGAATTTTTGCCTATCTGTATTTTTGGCCGGGCATCATCTAGGTATAAAATCAAATTAATCGGTTTCGGGGTCTAGTGGGACGGGCGAGAATGGGAATGGGAGCCAACGGGAAAAACCCATAAAAGCTACTTACAAACAACTATCTACTAAATAAATTCAATGCGGTTTTCGCAGTTGTAAACGTAGCGGTAGGTATATCTAAAAAAACTTAATCTTAAAATGCTAAATAAAAGCTAAGATGTAAATTATATAATTTTAGCATAACGTCTGCTGCTTCAGCTAGTCAATCTATATGATAATGTAATGCTTGCATTTACTACCCGTTGATCAAGGTTTGTCCAGCACGGAAGTACTTTTAAATGTTTTTAAAAATTTAATCCCCCAATTTTATCTCCAGAAAGTTAAAAGTTACAAAACATTAAAACAGGCAATTCATAATTTCTGAGCAAAAAGTGAAAAGTCCTTAGAAAATTAACCTTTAAATTCGAATTACATCGACATCATAACATTCTGGTCATCGTTAACACAAACAATTAGCACTGTTATAAATAACGCTAACAAAAAGATCAATTACAAACCGTTTAGAAGGCTCATTTTCTTAGGAAAATGCCTCATAAATATCAAAGAACAAAATCTTAAATGGGGTTTGAATAATTATTCCGTGAGCGAAAGCAGGCGTCTCGTTACTTGCTCCAATTAGTGGTTTTAATTGAGTTCTTCATAAACAACGAAAAGGTGAGTTGGTATTTGGAGTTAAGAAACTCTTCATACAATTGTGAGTGGTAACTTTTTTGTTTATAATGTCGAGAACGGCGCGGAGCTAGCAAGCGTCTAAGTTGTTGGTGCTCAAGAATGTTTACAGTGTACAACAGGCCTTTTGTGGGAGTAAAAATATTTTTGTGACTATTTTTTGTAGTTACATCAACAACCCCGTAGCTAGGTAGTGGTGGTAATAGTCCCAGGGCCAGTTCCCGGTCGTAAATGATTGTGTGTGTGAGATATAAATGTTTGATGTCAAGTCTAAGGCATCGTTTAGGCATCGTTTACACCAACGTATTGTCCGCCGCCGACTGTGAGTATAGGTATGCTTACTGTCAGCCTCAATATGAACGTGTACTCAGTTTGCGTATGATCGGTTCGATGCGAACGAGAAGTTGAATATATATGGAAAAGCAATGAACAATCCCTATGTCTTTTGTCTAATATAAAAATCTCATATTGCCTCAAACACATTTTTATGAAAGGAAAGAAATTCTTGGTCGGCTAAAGCCCCACTACTGACTAGCCAGGTCTGCACCACTGTGTTGGGGTATGATAGGAGAACTGTGTGACAAGTTTTCAGCTTGCCTCAAATACCTACCCAAAATTGGTGGGACTCTTCGACCAAAAAGATATGACATTCCGTGTCATGTCAGATGTCAGACACATGTCAACGCTACACACTCATAGCCCCGAACTAGGATTCCCTGTGTCGTGGATGTCATGGACAACACACTAGACAAGGACACACACCCAGACCGAGAAAGGAAATTTAAACTCATCATTCAAATTACCGCCTCGCTGGGAATCGAACCCAGGACCCTCTGAACAGCGATCCGGCGTGTTAACCATTGCGCCACTCGGGTCGTCAAATTACCTTGAAACAGTCAAAATCCAGTCCTGAATAGAAGATAAGTGCAGTAAACTTCTGTCGTCGCTCAAGTTAATATCATTGCGAAACTATCAAACAGATAAACTATGAAACTACACCGTGGCTTCAACTGTTGAATACGAGACGACAAGTTGTACGGCTTTAGAGGTAGTTTAGTTTAAATCTGAGTAGAGCTGACCAATTTGTGATGATATTTAGTTACAGTTGTTTGAAATTAAAGTTCTACGATAATAGATGTTCATGATTAACTTAATATACAGACTTCAATTTCGAGAAGAAGAGACGACTCAAAAAAGTACTCAAAAAAGGCCCCAGCTTACAAATAAAAAAATTGAATCAAATTGGAACACTCAGGAAAAATTTATGAGGTAACGACTAACAATTAAATAGGTACACATTATTGAGGACAAATAATTTTAACCGTCAGATGTCGCTCTAATTTATATTATGGGACCACATTCCCTTACATGATATGTATGTAGAAAAAACACTAATCTAAAGTATAGCAAACATTCAGTGGTACAAGGAGGAATGATAAATTTCTCGCCGTACCACTGGTGGTATGACTGGCTATTACTCGGAAACTTAGAGCGTTAATTAATAGATAGTACCTACACGTGTAGCAGTAACACACTAAATCGTTATAAGTCTATTTATATAACGACCAATATTGAGGGTTCTGCTTAGTAAAGCAATTCACCAATACCCTACATTTCTATGAACTGGTTTGCCCTCACTATATTAGTGCCTCCATATATCAGACGCAGCGCAATGTATGCCACCTTTGATTAAATTTGCTACCTTCCACGTGATTTGTGGAGTCAATCCCAGTAACAGAGCCAATTGAGCAGCCTTTTACAGTATTCTCGTTCTTATCCAGTTGAAATATGATCCATAATACGGCAGTGACCGCATGTCTTTAAAATAAGTAATTATATAGGCGGTGTCCTACGTAAGCGACGAAAACGACGCGACGCGATCTTGCGAACGCGACGAACGCGATCAAATCAACGGTTTCCTACTTGCGTCCTATGTGACAGTCTGCGACAACACGCGCCGTACTCATTGTCGCGTGTAGCATCGCGTCGTGTTGCGTAGCGTCGCATCGTATTCGTCTCTCACGTAGGATACCCCGTAAGTGTCCCTATAAGTACTAGCTAGATGAAGGTAATGTGCTGAAAATTCAAGCAATAATGATGAGCGACCAAGCACATTAAGTTTCATTTGTATAAATTTTATTGATTAGGTTTTAAACAGCTAAAACAAAGTCTATGCCACTTACGTACCTATTATACAATGATGGCTTGCCACTTCATAAGATTCACCAGACAACTTTTCAACAATGAAAGCTTGAGAGTTTGAGAGCGTCATTTTAGAAGCTTTCATTTAACTTTCTATGTTTTGTAGTATGAGTAAATACGCTAAGTGAGTTGAAGCCAAAACTTACATTTAAGATGAATTAGTCATATTATTTCAGTTTATGCTAAATCTATAGAATTAGTAGATACTTAATTATTATTTCCACTCTTTACATATTATTTCATTCATTTTAATATGAAACTAGTAAACGCACCCCTAGCTTAGCTTTGAGAAACCAGTCCCTTAGTAGAAAATAGCTCTCAGAAGGCTGATTTTTTCCGACTTACTTGACCGTTATAGCTATATTATGACCAAGTTATAAAAATATCTCGATAGATTTTAACTTATTATGTTATAACGATGTCTCAGCTATATTAATGCAAAATTTCAAGAAAAACCCTTCAGTAGGTTTTGCGTGAAAGAGTAAGGATTTGTGTGTGTGTGGGTTACACACACACAAATCCTTACAAACTCTCGCATTTATACTTAATATAAGTAGGAAGTCCAAATCAACGTCAACGAGAAAATCAACGAGACCAAATCAATGTCAGTCCATCATCAATAGAAAAGTGGATTATTACGAAACGAACAAGCCTTACTTCACGAGCCAATGGAATTACAGGGAAAATACGTGAAAATAGAAGGTATATTGCCGTATACCGTAACCGGATGTAACTGGATATATTCGGATAATGATACGGCTGACTAACGGCCTTACATTGGATGATACAATGTCGATATGCGGATAAAACTAAAAACATTGTACGATATGTGATACATATTTGATGTCTTTTAAGGCTTACCTTATCGATAGATAAAAGATATCATTACTTTGTTTTTGAGACTTCATTATTACATAACAAAGATTAATAATACTGATAATTAAAGATAATTAACACTGATCCTCGAGCAAACTCGAATAATGGTGTAGGTATATAGAAACATGCAATAATATAAAGAAAATAATATACATTAACATAATAATTGTATACAGGTGTTTCCTAAAAATATTACCTAAGTAGGTATGTGTCAGACATGAAACAAGAAAACCAAAATAATATATCTCTTAACTAGTAAATCCCTTCAAAAATCTCTATAAATTTTAACAAACTATGTTATTCCGGTGTCTAAGCTATATTACTGCAAAGTTTCATGAAAATCCGTTCAGTACTTTTTGCGTGAAAGAGCAACAAACACACATACCTACATCCTTACAAACTTTCGCATTTATAATACTAGTAAATCCGCCCTCGCTTCGCTTCGGGAAACCAGTCCCTTCAAAAATCTCTATAAATTTTAACAAATTATGTTATTCCGATGTCTGAGCTATATTACTGCAAAGTTTCGTGAAAATCCGTTCAGTAGTTTTTGCGTGAAAGAGCAACAAACACACACACATACATCCTTACAAACTTTCGCAGGATAATAGGATTAGTAGGATTTTGTAATCATTGTTCTTTAATTCATCCCTACAAGTTTTTTTAAATCCTAATCATGTCAAAAAGAATAAAGAGTTAAATTATGCTTATCTAGTCTTTAAGTTTTTTAACTTAATGGTATGATAATAATTTAACCGACATTCCCAGAGCTCGTTCACAAGGCGTAGTGAAGCGCTCTTAATTCAAGCACCAATTAATTTTCTTAATGGTTACAATCAATGGATCATTTAATTAGTTTCCGCACGTGCAAGCTATTCAATTAACTAAACTAACTGCATACTAAAGTGTAATATTTTATTTCTCAACAGTCAGGAATAAATTTTCACGCGAGCCAGAACTGCGCTTCTCATACAAAACGAGGTTTAGTGAATAAGCTTTCTATTCAGTTAAGTCTTTTATTAAATGAAATTTTAATTTTCAGTAGCTAATGGGATTCGTGTTAGGCTTATCATTTATCTTATGCTCATCATCTGCATGTTCTGGGCGGTATGTTATATTGGCTGACCAGGAAATCCAGGAATATAAAACCTGCATTAAGAACCTGCATTGAGGGCGCTAAAGTTTCCTTTTTTATGGCAACCGCAGTTATAGTTACGCTAGTTGTTTTAAAGTAAATGTTATTTTAGCACATCGAAAGCCACTATTATTTCACGACCATTAGTTTTTGGCATTTAAGCACAAAATAATCACTCAAAGCAACAAAATAAACCAAGATAAACAACTCACTCACAAGCAATTTACGAGTGACGTTTAGAAAATAAGTTCTACCAGTAGAACAAACTAGTTCCACGAGGTTTTCTATATTCCTGGTCTTTGATAGTGACGCTATCTGCGAATCGAATAGAAAAAGATACATAGATTGGTAGATATTTGAGGGATTTATAAAGTAGGTTTCGACAAACAACGCGACCGGCCAGTTCACTGGTTACAAATAGAATAACACGAAATAGCAATCCAGACAAAACCGAAATAGGTCCAAATGAAGACTAACCTAAGTGCCGAAACTGTTTGCCCTAGTTTCTCTATTCCCGACACACGGCGAGTTAGCGTCCAGTTCGCAAAGTTTAAAATTATCACGACGGGTGTGCAGTGTGTCCAAACTCCAAAGTTAAAGACCACATTTTCGAGGCGTTAATTTGTGTGCATAGTGGATAGAATAGTGGATAGATAGTGTTGTAGGTAATACTTAAGCTAAGCTAAGCTACAACCCACTAATGGCCCACTACTGAGCACGGGTCTCTCCTCATTACTGAGGAGGCCTAGAGCATACTCCACCACGCTGCTCCAATGCGGGTTGGTGGAGGGGTTAGTGGCCAACCCAGTGTCGAAAGTTTTCAAGCCGCCCGAAGGCCTCCGACATGGCTTAACGACTGCTATCAATCGATAACAACCGGGACCGACGGCTTTACGTGCCCTCCGAAGCACGGAAGCGCTCAAGATAATTTGCCACTACCGGTCACCCATCCGACTACCGGTACAGGTAATACTTACTGCCTACATGATTTAAAAGTAAAATAAATTACGAATTCTCGCACTCAACTCTTTTCGTGTTGTTATGCCAATGTTTTGTTTACTTTACCTTGATTTATTGTAAACGACACATAAATGATACGATTTTCCATCTACTACATGGATCTTGCAACTAGCATGTTAATAGGAAAAGCACAAAATGTTAAAATGTTAACACTAAAGTGTCGACGAACTGTAGATTGCGTCGGAGTCGCGTAGCTAATAAACAGCGCAGTGTGAGATGGGCCTAACACGTAATTGAGGCACAAAAGTATTGTCTTGATATACGAAAAGGCGTATTTACATCCTTATCGGTGGACCAAACAACTTTCTCGAATAACTTTAGCAACAGAGCCTTTGTTGCCGAGGGATGTTACGGAGCTCTGTAGCTATAACCGAAACTATGTGATATCCGAAATAAAAATCTACGCGTAACCCTAACCGAATAATGAAGAGATAAAAAGACCCGTGCTCAGTGGTGGGCCATTAATGAGTTGCAGCCAACGGAATCCGTTATAAAAGTTTTCAATCGGCAATCGATCTTCCATTCGCGGATGCGCTTGCTATCCGTTGCAAATTTCAGTTGATCAGTTGATTTCAGTTGTTCAAGTTGATCTTCAGGTCTCTTTTTTATCCAGGTTGAACTCGTTCGGCCTTTGCCTCCCGGTGTACTGGTGGGCGGAGTACCGTTGCTGAGCAGGGTTCCCTATCGTGTCCCGTTAGACGAGCTGTTGTCGCAGTCAGTCGCCCCCCAGATAGTCGGGGGCATAAAAGTTTTGGTTAATTTCGGATTTCAACGAAACTGTTTATGACAGATTTTTGTTTCTGCCCGGCCGAGACGACGCCAAACCGGCGCGATTCTTGCATAGTTTGTTATTATTTGTTACTTAGTTAGTCATTTTACTTAGTCATACCTAACCATAATCGAAACTATTTAAATCTATTGGCTAATTCGAAAAGATAACATATCCGTAACGCTATCTTAAATCGGTATCATATTATTCACTATCCGTATTCAGAGATCCGAAATTTCATATCCATAACATCCCTGGTATACCTATTTAGGCTTAGGGGAGGATGGGGTGAATCCGGACGCGGGGTATATCCGGACACGTTTGTTTACGACAGGCTAGCCCTCCCCCCGCCCTGTAATCCCGGTAGCTCGGTCGCGTCTGCCATCTTTAGTGCACGGACAGTAGTCAGGACGGAAGGCCGCTCACGCACTTCAAGGTAAGTTATATCAAAGTTTTTTTCGACTTTTCTTATAATTTTTGGCTATTTTCGTTGTCGTGTACTTGCAGTAATTTGTGTATTATCAAAATGTTACTTGTGGTCTAAACTCTTGTGGGATACAACATCTAAACTGTAGCAACATAAAAATTGCACATGCTAACATAACCTCAAAATAATTTGTTAATTAGAAAAATGCTCATAGGGTTAATTGCGGACAAGTTAGTCGGGGTAAATACAGAATAAAGATTCCTCGAATAAAGACGTCCGTAATTACCCCAAATCAGTTCATTGTGTGTAACATTCCAAAATAATAGATTTATCTTAGTTATATAATTATTATTATCTTTTATTATAGATTATTATGAAGATGACGAAGACAAGGGAGAGTATTATTGCATTATTTGTAGCGAGCAGTATATTTCACCTCCTACAGAAGAAAAAAAAAATGGGCACATGAGAATTGCACTGGACCTAGTACCTCAAAAGGGTATATTTGTGATTTGTGTATAGAATAAGTAAATCGTTTGTAATTATCCCATGTGGTTCGTAATTACCCCAAGCTATGTCCGAATTCACCCCGAGAGCACCGGGTAATTACGGACAGGAAGCTTTTTGTTTTTTTTATAAATTTTATTGTAAATGATTAATAGCGGATAAAAGATTATGTTAATTTTGTAAGGTAATAACCAAAGTATAAGTACAATAAAACAGAGACTGATTATTGCTAGTTGTATGTTTTTTATTTAGATCTTAAATTAACCGTCCGCAATTCCCCCTCTCTCCCCTACCTATACCGTGATACGGTGCCGTAACCGTGAGTGGGTGCCGTAACTGCCGTTACGGAAATATCCGTCCGCTGTTCCGACAACAACAATAATGAAAATGCTGTTGTAGCGGGTCCTCTTGTAAATTGACTCTTCGACTGTCCAACCGAAATGGATACTTGACACAATTTTTGCTTGTTGGACCCGTTGCGAGTAGATTTTGTTGTCAAAATGCCTTTATGTCCTACTTAGCTAACATATGTACATAGGTACCTGGCATACATATATTATAATAAATTATGTATAACTGATCGAATTTTGTACATGAAATGTTTATACCTAAGGTAAAGGTATGTATAAAAAATCAAAAAAATTGAAAATGGTTTATTTTTTTCCAGAAAATACAATTTTTTACAGAGTTGTGGGATCTCCCATTTAAGTATGAGAACTTGTGTTTGAGAAGTCTCTAAGAAAAACTATAAGGTACAGAATTACAGAAGGTCTTTATAAAAGCAATAGAACCAAACACTATGATTATATAGTTGGCAACAAATTGTTGCACTTTAACTCTGACACTTGAACATCTGTCATACCTCACTTGACAGCTGTCACCTTATTTGCTGCAATGAATAAAATTGACTAACCAATAACATACACTACCATTTCCGTGACGCGAAAACTTTTACACTTTTCAGTTTCTAACTTCCATCAGTACCGCGTGATAAGAAACTTCGTTCTAAAAATGTGTTACCTACGCTCACTTCAATGACTATTATATGGTCCTATCATTGCTGCTAAGCCCTCAAGTCACCCTTTACTACCTATCTACCTTTAACTATCGCTGAATAAATTATCACAAATAATTTCAAAGAAGGAAAAATAACCGAAATAAAGTTATAACAGTAAAAGGCCTGAGGCCATGAGCTTTTAGGCCCGACTAAACGATACACAAAACGAATGTAATAATCAGCATTTTTGTCGTAGTAATTGTCTTTCAAGCGTCTATATTATTTATTGTTGTATTTACATTTTTTTCGCCGACAGTCGTATTTACTCATCTATCGATAGTTCTTATCGATAGATAGCAGTCGTTAAGCTATTACGGAGGTCTTCAGGTAGCATGAATACTTCCAATACTTAGGTTGGCCACTAACCCCTGGTAACTATATTAACTGATTTGTTTGTTGTGAGTTTTCAGTACGACCCGTTTTGGCGCCCAGTTCTGACGAGTAGTGCAATTAATTATTATAAGTTCACATTGCACTTAATATAATTATTTAAAACTATTAAATTAACGACATAATTTGCTATTACAATTACACTATACATTACATCCATTATTAAAATAATAAAAAGCGACAAAACCATACATTTATGAATAGTCTCATTTCATTTACATACAAATAACATGCAAGTGATACATATGAATAAATTTTTTACACGTTATGAATTATGAATTAAAATGTGAATTGCGCAGTGAGTAAAAGTGTAATACAATTTGCATATTTTTGTTTATTTAATTAGATTTATTTAATATAATCTGGCTTTGTAATATTTTTTCTGGATCATCATAATCATCATAATAACTGTCCCACCACTGGGCAAGGGTTTCCTGTCACTGGCAGGAGACTAGCATTATCTTCACGCAGGTCGAGTGCTGATTGGTGGATCTAAAACACTTCGAGAGTTCAACATCATGAAGAAATCTCAGGTGTATGTACCCTTACGATGTCTTTCTTTACCGAAACAAAAATGGTAATTAAATTCTAGTATGCATAGACTTTTTAATTAATGCATGCAGTATTCAAACTTAATCCCCCTTGTTCTAGAGTAGCGTTCTTTTCAACCTTTTTGCTATCCGTCCAGTTCAATTTTTTCAAATATCGAAACTCGTATCATTCGGTCCCACTTCCGATGTATCCGTTCAAACAACGCAAGATCTATTGATGCCGCTCAATCATTCCGAAAAATACAATTCCCGGCCGAATGGATTTCAAATACGCCGTTCGAAATACAAACTTTGCAATATTCTTTTTAAGCATTGCTACGAAATATTGGACTCTCATTTGACCACAAATTTTTGTATACAATACAATACAATACAATACAATATACTTTATTGTGCACACAGAGAAAAAGTTATACAATATAGTGTAGATTATTATGACACAATGGGCGGTCTTATCGCTGTAGTAGCGATTTCTTCCAGACCACCTTAAGGCAGAGGACACAGACGTTAAAAAATCGTTGGTAGAGGTGCAAAACTTGAATAATTTAAAAACCAATAGTTTATATCAATACCTAATAGTAATAGAGGTACAAAGTTAAAACAACATAATATGTAGATATTTAATAATATACGATATTTACTAATACATTAAATAATACTTATAGCGCAATATACATACATATGAATATATATAATATATATATTATTTTGTATAGTAATGTATAAAAGTAAGACTTGGAGAGATCTAAATACATAAACCTTGTAATCCGTAAACACAAAATCCTATATTTATTACTACTACCGGTCACTCATCCAACTACCGACCGCGCCCGCAGTTGCTAACTCTCAATCTCAACTCAACTCGATCAAGCGGTTTCTGTCAATCCTAATTAATAGTAGGTATTGGCAGAAACCGCTGACCTTTGAGTGCTCCCCTTCTATTATCCAATTGAGGTTAAATAAATATCCTATCCTATCCTACTAATATTATAAATGCGAAAGTTTGTAAGGATGTATGTGTGTGTGTGTGTGTGTGTTTGTTGCTCTTTCACGCAAAAACTACTGAACGGATTTTCATGAAACTTTGCAGTAATATAGCTTAGACATCGGAATAACATAATTTGTTAAAATTTATGGAGATTTTTGAAGGGACTGGTTTCCCGAAGCGAAGCGAGGGCGGATTTACTAGTACTACATAGTTCCCTTTCTCAAGCAGAACCAGAACAAAACTAACAGATTTGGATATCACTGTACCATTTGGTACCATGTTAACCGAAAACTGATGTTTTAGAAGTTGATAACTGGCAGGCATTGTCTGGAAGTAATGACGAAATGTACGGACCATGAAACTTCGGATGATAGGGAAATGTCATTCGCCAAAAGCACCGAGTATCGCTTAAGTCATTTGTATATCGGGGCAATATTTACTTAGCGACATAGTACGAACTTTAGAAGAGAGAAAACATTGTACCTAGATGTTTACTATAAGACGTGTTTACTTTTTTAAAGCGGCAACCCGCAACTATTTAAACTTTTTCGCCGACAAAAACCTTTTGGATAGCCAAAGGTTAAATAAAAGTACAGTCGAATTGAGTACCTCCTCATTTATAAGTCAGTTAAAAAATATAGGGTTGGTAGTAGGTTGGTAGGTAGGTAGGTAGTGTGGTTGATACACAGATTTACTCCATAACCCGAGACAATATCTGAGTAGCACGCGTTATTTCTGTACGCCGTGATAAAGCTTATGCATTGCGATGCATTTTTCACGGCCCCTTGCAGAACAATATTGGCTCTCCCCGTCGCTTTTATGATAACAAAATGGCCAGAACTTTGTAAAGTTAAATAAATGTATGCCACTTATCATAACATTATCCATTCTCTGACTCGGTCTGTTCAACCGTAAAATTGGAGTATAATTTTATTTCGACCCGCACACCGGTTGCTATGCTACAAACATTGCAGTTCCATGGGTCCTTGGTTAGATTCCGAGTGAGGCCAGAAATTTAATGATGATTTTTTTCTTTTTCGGTCTGGTTCTTATATTTATTACTAGTTGACCTGGCACACGTCGTCCTGCAACATATATTGTTAAGTAAACGCTTTCACTTCGCTTCGGAAAACTTGTTACTCCGCTCCTATTGGTCGTAGCTTGATATTTATAGCCTTAAGTAAATGGACTATTCAACACGAAAATAATTTTTCAATTCGAACCATAATTCCTGAGCGTGTACAAACAAATAAACAAACTATTCCGCTTTATATTATTAGTATACATTAAATAAAAAATTAAAATGTGGTGTCGTGGGACACCAGGTAGGAACGAAGTTCCTTCGGCTAATGTAGAATCGACACAATTTGCAAAAAAAATCGTGCTCAATTTTATGTAGGGTTTCTTGATTTTTCTCTTAAGTTTGCTGATTAGTTTTTATTTAAGTACAGGAAAGTATTTAGAAAATTCAGTATTTTAGGAAATAATAAATTACGTAAAATAATAATGTTAGGGCACAGTAACAAATGCCCCTTAGGAAATAACGCTTTTATACTAGGTACGCACTACTACTAGTACTAGGTAACTAGGTAAGGTAGGTACTAGGTAACGCGTATTTTCTTACGGTTTTACGTCATTATTTTTCAGTTCGGTCGCACAGCAAAATCCCTATCTCCTCCAAGCCTGCCGTAAGGAACTTCGTTCCAATATGTTTTTCATACACACACGCCACGCCAATTCTCAATTTGGGACTATGAGTGTGTAGCGTTATTATTATTTTAGTTATTTAATCATCTGGCAACAGTTTTATTGATTCTAATATATTATTAGTCCAACACCTGGAACTGCCAAATCTTCTTTATTTTTTAAAACCTAGAGTTTTCTCTGCGCATAGCCTCAACACGGGCTACCTACGTATCTTATTTTTAACCGACTTCAAAAAAGGAGGTCCTCAGTTTGACTTGTATGTATGTATGTATGTATGTATGTATGTATGTATGTATGTATGTATGTATATTTGTGCGCGATTATCTCGCGTTTGGTTGAACCGATTTTGATGCGGTTTTCAGCATAGTATTTGTCAGACTTAGGAGAAGGTTTTAGGCATATTGTTTGGCTGAACCGATTTTGATACAGGGTTTGATTTTTACTTTTCGGCGTTAAAGTCGGTTCTATTTCTATCTATTTATATCTATTATATCTATTTGTTAAAAGTTATTCCATTAACTGCTTTACACACTATTAGTAACAAGTTAATGCTTGACTTGACTACAATGCAACTTAATGTAAGTGGTAATGTAGTCTCCGATGTTGAACTAACTAGGAAAAACCTATTCACAGTATGTACATAAATAAATAAATATAATCATTCGTCATAATTTCATAAATTATAAATTACAGTAACATTTAGGTATACAACGCATTAGGATTGATTCGCGAATCACACAGTATTTCACGGGCAAGCCAACTAGACTGAATGGTCATTTTCTAACGGATAATTTTAGCAGCGCGTCGCGTCGCTGGTCTAGGTCTAACAGAATTATACATTCATTCAACAATTCGTCATTTAAAAAGTATGAAAGAAATCGCCAATAAATTCCAGATTACTTAAAATTCAATGAGTTTTTCCACAGTATCATACGCGTCTTTGAGTTTTATCTAATAAAGTCTGCTCCGTTCTGATAGCGACTTCTTGAGGATAATAGAAAAATACGCTATTCAAAACGATTCCGAGTACCTACTGATAAAATATCATCATTACTTAACTTATTACAATTTTTTTCTGTTCATTTAGGTACACCAACAGAATCTCTTGATATTATTTTCAAGGGCCATGAGTATTTTTAATTACAATATACATTATGTTAGGTATATTTCTTGTTTTTCCCTTTGTCATATTCACCAAAGGTTATCGAGTGCTATTGAGCGATAAGAATGCCTCTTGTGCACAACTAATATTAATTATACGTAATCTTCTTATTCATTAGTATGGTGTGCTATAAAGTGCAATAAATGAATAAATAAAATAAATACCTATACAAAACAATAAAAATAAAGTAACTATAGTGAGGTCACGTTGTGAATGCGTTCCTGACACATGTCAATTCGTCATGACTAGTGATGTACAATAACATTATGCGTTGTAACAAATAACAATAACAACATGCATTCATTATGCATAACATTTATTAAATTTGTTGTTATTTTTTATTTGCATTATATTTCAATATATTCAATAGATATTCGTTATGTAAATAAAATTTTAATGAATCAATTAATTGAATTGAATCATAATTTCTGAATGTAATCAAGAGAAAAAAATAAAAAATAAAAATGTAAGGTACAGCGGTATTTTATGGAGCTCGGTGTACGTTTTTATAATAAATTGCCAAAGTCTATTACTGATTCGCCCATACAAATATTTAAGAAACATGTTAAAACGCGACTTATATAGAAAGGCTCGAAATACAGTCGATGAATATTTAAATGACAAGGACGCTTAGAAGTAGCCATCCGCGACCAGTTCCGCTCCTGTTAGTACGTAAAAAAACTGCAGGTAGATGTAAGTGATCTTAAAGGTGCCGAGGAGGTTTTTTTTCTCCTCCATTACAAAGGAATATAGGCACCTGTGCAAAAATGGCGGTAGAATAAAAAAATTACATTCAAAAGGGTATTCGTAAATACCTACGTGAAATAAACAATTTTGCGTCTGAGTTTGAGTTTCACCCCTAAAGGGGTAAAATGGGTTGAAAGTTTGTTTAAAAATCAGTTAAGATAGTGTTACGCGGTCTAAGCCGCAGGCAATAGCTAGTATTATATACCTAGCTATTATCGGCTACAACCCATTGGCCCACCACTGAGCACGGGTCTCTTCTCATTATTGAGGAGGCCCAGAGCATACATCACCACGCTGTTCCAGTGCGGATTGATGGAGGATAAATACCTATTGTAGAAACTAATAACTTACCAAATATGTAAACATTAAAAGCCTGTCACACACACACATTTAACGCCAGGCGGCACAATGTACCTATGCCAGTTGGCGTTTATATGTAGTAAACGAAAATTTTCAACGGAATTTCATTTATTTGCCTGATAAATATTTGCTCTTGGCTCTAGTATTTGTGATGTCTTATTGTATATGCTTTGTTGTACGGAATAAAGCAATATATAGCTCAATATACAAATATGTATTTATATAGCGATATAAACCATACGCTGATAGGAACAAATTCTTTAGTAAAACTAAATTATAGCGCAATACAGTCATGTCTAATCTACTTAAAAATTTGCACGGACGTCGAAGGTCTATCTATAACAATGCTATTTTATGCCATACATGACTAAATAATACGGTCAGATATGGCTCCAGGTAAGGGAACTTCGCAACGGTTAACTACACATTTAACTTTTTGCGCTGCGCTGTGAAAACAGATAACATATTTCCGTTCATGAGATAGATATACAGAAAACGGACACATTATTAATAGAGTCCCATTTATTACGCGTTGAGTACCTGTGGAACCCTATAAAGCTTTCTAATATCGGACCATTTGTACCGTTTCCGAGTACTAAGCTAGAAATTCTGAATTGCCCATTTCCAAGTTCCACGGTAAAGTGGTCTGAAATTTCCACACGTGAAACATATTTTGCGGATTTCAGGTTTGCAAACTAGTCCCGTGAGATTGTATTCCGGATCTTAGTGGCTAATATCGTTCCGTGTAGATCTGATGCACGGTTTCTGAAAGCGACATTTAATTTGACAACAGAGAATTTGTCTACATCATCATCATAATCTCAACCCACCACGGCCCACTATTGAGCACGGATCTCTTCTCGGAATGAGAAGGTTAAGGCCATAGTCAACCATGCTGGCCAAGTGCGGATTGGCGGACTTCACAGACCTTTGACTTTTTGCGAACTCTCCGGCATGCATTTTTCCTCACGATGTTTTCCTTCACCGTTTGTAGCAAGTGACATTTAAATGCTTAAAACGCACATAAGGTAAAGGGCCACAACTTCGTGCTAGTACATTACTTCGTTAGTTTTGCTTCAGGCGCAAAAAGTAAGCTACGTACATAATATACATTAAAATTATACATCAGAATAAAATATCTATCTCCTAACCTGTCTAAAAAACCAAGTTCCAACATTCTACCTACTAAACTCAATGAAATAAAACGCTTGGAAGTCTCATCGGCCACAAACGTTGGTGAGAGGTGAATATGCTTCCCTATACCGTAAGGCAGGCGCTCAAAGTTCTTAAGCTCATAGAGAAGAAACGGTAAGTCCATTGCAATAAAAACTTAAACAGTGCTTTTATATGTCCCTTAACAATTGATTTGACTCATGAAAAAGTTCCATGCAGCTTGAAATGCTTTTAAAATAGCAATAAACCGACTGACGAAGTAGCGGTCACTTTATATTTCGGGTGTCTCCTATTTCGTGACATTCACGAATTAGGGGTTTTATAGGTACATTTTCGTTGTTCGTGTTCATATATTATAATTGAAAAAATTGAAATATAAATGAAAAAAACGAATAAGGTATTTAATTTCAGTACTTGTGAGCTAAATTCGGTATATGTTTTGTTTACTAGGAAATCCATATTACGAGCTTAAATATGACCCAATTCTACAATTTTGAACTAAATTCGCATAGGTACTAGCAGCATAATTTCGTTTGTTATTCGATTTGTTTTGTCAATATTCGTATATTTTATTATATAAATAGTATACTGAATAGTCAATTTATATAATCTAGAAAGAATCTCATTACTTGAGTGTGGTAATTTCGAAAAATCAATAACACGAAACAAAGGACTTATCTTTTGTTCCTTGTCCGTTAGTTCGTTACAAATAATTTTAAAGTAGTTCCAGTCACTTTAGCATAATAATTTTTTTTATTTAATCATCACTAACAATTTATAAACAATTTGGTATTGATTAGCAATAGGAAACCACAGAGGTTTATATATGATCTCATATCATTAATTTATATGAGATGCTATCATTAAACAACCTAGGATGAAAAATACCTAAAAAGCTGATTTTTCGTACAGGTGTTTTTGTATAGGTATAAATTTTGGCAATCATGTTAGATCTCGGAAGTCTTATAAAAGACGCACAGGACCTAATAGTAAGTCAACATCAAATGTGAAAAAGTCTGCTTTTGCGATTGTATTGGTTTCTTTTTTGTAGAAATAAGGTAGCAATCGAGCAGGCAGCACCACCTACCTATACTTCTATACTAATAATATAAAGCGGAAGTTTGTTTGAACGCGCTAATCTCAGGAACAACTGGTCCAATTTAAAAAATTCTTTTTGTTTTGAATAGTCCAATTATTGAGGAAGGCTATAGGATATATAACATCACGCCACTACCAAACGGAGCGGAGCAACAAGTTTCCCGAAGCGAGGGAGTCTACTTAATAATATTTTCTAAGCGTGATGTTATTATAGCCTTCCTCAATCAATACACTATTCAACACAAAAATATTTTTTGAATTCGAACCAAGTACTTCTTGACATTACCTAGCGCATTATAACAACCCTTCCCCTTTATATTATTACAAGCGGATGTCGTCCTGCAACATACATAATATATTATATTATTAAGTAGACGCCCTCGTTTTGCTTTCGGAGACTTGTTTCTCCGCTCCTTTTGGTCTTAGCGTAATGTTATGTAAGTAATAACCTTCCTCAAAACAAAAAGAATATTTCACATCGGACCAGTAGTTCCTGAGATTAGCGTGTTCAAACGAACGAACAAACAAACTCTTACGCTTTATATTATTAGTATAGATATAGTATAGACATTAATTATCAAAATATAGTATTTAAATATATATATTTTTAGAAATTACCAAAAAAACTTTAACAAACGTTGTCACGAAATAGGGGACACGAATTCACGAACTTAGGAACAGAGCCAAATTTTGTCACGAAATAGGGTTCAAACAAGGGGTCCACAAATAAATTAATAAAAAATTTAATTCTAACTAAAACTGCATAATTCATACCTTAAATTACTAACAATAGACCATATTCATTACACAAAAACTTTCAGACTGATATCTTATGTAGTGAAATTTAAAAAAATCTTAAAGTCGGCGGAGGCTTAACATACCGAAATATGGGACACTTACCTTAACTCCGAAAAGTCAAAGGTGCGTGTCCTGGGATTCGAACTCGAAACCTCCGAATAGGAGGCCGATTTTGTTTTGCTTAGCAGTGAATTTGTCTACAATGATGGAAAAATTATAGTTTAACATCCCTGGAGATCGACCCATCTTATAATCAAATGAGATCAATTTTTAATGAAATATTCTTTGATAGCTTGCCTATTTTTAATTCAATTAATTAATTTATTTTCACCACCATTCGCTCTTCTGATAACCAAACTTGCCTTCAAACTTCATTCAGTCTCATTCCTGTCTATACAGGGATGAGACTGAATGAAGGCATGAATACTCCAATCCCTCACGGTACACGAGGAATGACGTCACAAAGCGAGTCGCTCGTACGGCGTACGTTACATTTTACACTTAATTAACTGAATTAACGTCTTGTGTAATATTACATTACAGTATTATTATCCCCACGTGTGTCTCTACTTTATTTGTATCTCTTTCAAAATTAGGATTTCTTATAATATGGCTAAGGGATTTATATGACCTACTTAAATCTAATTTTGCTAGCCCAATAACCAATAATTTATTTTAAGGAACTGTGTAGTGTTCTTTATGTTTTCATGAGCGATAACGGAAGGGTAGTGCTGCCTGCTTGTTTGTTACCTTGATTCCATAAAAAGACAGACAGTTTTAATTTTTATTTGTTAAGGAAATGGACATTAAATGTGCATTTATTAATTTATTTAACGTACTTTGATGGCGACCAATTAAAATATTTTTTTTTCAACCAAAAATTACATTTTGGCATATCAAAATCGTTGTTATGGTTGTAAAAATTGTTGCCTATTGTAAATTTTATTAAAACCATTCAGATATTAAACATCTGTTTTTAACGCCATCTGTCGGCAGGCGCGGTCAAAACTACCTAAGAAGAGGCGCAGAGTTTTACCCGTGGAACAACCTCGGAGAAAACGCGACACTGGCGCCTCCAATCGCCGCGTCAACGCCGTGAAACATCCTGTCGTTCTAAAGGACCTCGCTCCCGGGAACAGCAAATTTGGTAAGATTAGGAATGTAATAGTTTTATAAGAGATCCCTAGATGGCGTGAGTAGTTGAATATTAGTTTAAAATGTAAACAATAGATGGCGTGAGTCAAATTAAAGTAAGGTTCTAAGTCAACCATGAAAAAATATTTATCTTGTTTTTTCTTGGTTGAAATACCTTTGTTGCTATTGCTGATTGACTCGTTTGTCAGCCATTGCAAAGACTCTTTAAGGGTTTGCAAAAATCTGAGGTAAAAGTTACAGTTGTTCAATAAGAACTCATAAAGTCATAAGTCGTTGTCTAGGTACCACCCTTCCAAAATCGACATTGAAATTTTTAAGTTTCCGTCACATCAGAGAGCCAGAAATAACGCAATTTTCCCAAGCCATACATCGGAGATATTTTCACTCGTGTCCATGGGAGCCAGTGGCTACCCTCACTCGGCCCTAGGTCACCCTGTTTATCGCCTATTTACTTAAAACGAGACACTCAACAGAGAAATCTTGGAGTATGTTTGTGTGAGCATAATACCTATATTTGCCTGCTATCATCTGTAATAAATAATCACGTACATATTTAACTCTTTACAGGTGTAAATGGAATGAACATGATAAGCATTGCATTACAAGGCCCGCCGAATCTCCTGCGACCACCAGCCTCTCAGCCATTGCAAGCACGAGCACCCATAGGTAGAAAATGCATTATAATAACTCCCCCTTAGCATTGCTTATTATTTCAACATTCTGTATTTATTGAACATCACTTACGACAACAGCGTTTTCAATTTAACTAGCTTTGCTTACGATTTATACATTCTCTATTTTATGCATTGCTTATGACTTCAACAATGTATATTTGATGAGCCTCGCTAATATTTTTTATTCGTTGCCTTACCTTAAGTCTATTTTCACCACACCTACATTTTTTCCATCTATCCATCAACAATAAGTATGAAGTTTTCAACAGCACTATTCATTTTAACTTCATTTCTTACAGTTGAGAGTCCAATCATCAACACACAATGCGGTGCCATATCATTGGCGTCATTGCAACCACCTCTGATGACCGCTCCACCCCTGCAACCAAGACCTGCAACCACGGGTTCCTTAGACCTAATGTTACCACTGCAACCAAAGTTGTTACCCGGTTACAACCTGCAAGCTTCATTTCTGTCCAGTACCCTTTCAACAGTAAGGCCACCAGATTTGCCCAAATTTAAAGAGGATAGTTATAAGCCAGTCGTTGAAGTTATCGTAGAAAAGCAAGAAACTGTTTCTGTACACTCTAAAGAAACTGATGATGGTAATGCGGAAAGCTGTGAAACTGTAGATAGGAATTTAGATGAAACTGTAAATAATTTAGAGGAGAACGACAATCATATTGTAAGTGATATTGTAAATACAAATGACCTGTCATATTCTAGAGACGAAATTAATTCAAATGTTATTGAAACTAAATCTGCTGACACAGCCGATACTACTTTAATTAATAGTTCAAATGATAATAGTCCTAATAATAACTCATATTAAGATTTTAAGTTGAATGTATAGAAATTAGATTTTACGACATATTTAGATGTAAAACATTATTTTCTATGAAATCTGTAACAAATGTAAAAAAATATAAAAAATCTCATTAAACAACAATCTATTGTCAAAATATTAATGACGTGTCATTTAAACAAAACCAAATAAAATTAGACATAATGAAAGAGTAAAAATTATAAACCAAAAACTGCTAAAATATTATATCTTTAATCTAAATTGAAAAATATGTGACGTTAATACGGTCTCAAATTGATTAGCTTTGACCAAAGTAGTTTAGTCATTAATTTATGTAACCAAAGTAATTTTTGTATATTTTGTAAATGAAAGACGTGACAGTGATCAATTGTAAATTGTGTAAATTGATAAGAAATTTCCATCTGTTTTCTGATCGGAATCTATAGTTAGTAGTAGTGATATATTATGTTTTACTTCAGTAAAAGCTACTTGCAAATCTTCCTAGGAAAAAAAAAATAAAGGTAACTACTAACTAAAAAAAAAATAAAGGTAAAAACTCATACTGCAAAATAATCTAAGCGCAGCGAAGCAACTAATTCGTAATAAAGTTAAGTGTCTTGTATTTGCGTAAATTCACGCGAATTTGCACGTTTATTTTGCAATAACTGCATTTAGAAAAGTCTTCGATGTAGCTTTAATTTCTGTCTCAGTGTGGGTAAGGTATCCTTATTTTATAACTGTTTTCCGTGGCTCCCACGACACAAGGAAAGGAAGCCTAGTGTTGGACTGTATTTTTTTTTCTATATGTATCTATAAATAACGTTCAATTGACTATATTATATTATAGTCCTTAAAGGTCGAGTGCGAACACTCTCATTTATGGAAATAAATATCGTAACTTTCAGATACACGCTTCGCTACGCTTCGACTTTCTTACAATATGAGTCGATCCTAACACAATTTTTAAATCGAATTTTTAACACATAATATATGAACATTAAGTTCCTAGTCAAGTTGATGTATTACATTATTTTGTACGTATGAGAGTATAAGATGCATAAAATATTTTATTGAATAAAGAGTTACCATCTCACTTAGAGCTTTGAAATTGTCAGAAGGTTAAAATATAGGGAGGTAAACTTGGCTGTTTGACGAATACCCCTGCTGTAGACTGTAAAAGATAGATCCAATTCTAAATGTGGTTTATATAATATGTTACGGCTTATAGCCGAAGTACGGTAACACCTACAGTACCCGACAAGAAATAATGCACATCGGTATTCAGAAAGAGATAATCGGTTATTTCGGCTTTGTAGAGCGTTGTCCTTACTACACAGTCCTTACAATTGACTTGTCACTTTTCTTTCGAATTCGGTGGAAGACGGTCGCGTTCACTCATAAATAAATATAAAGAGTTGTTAAAACCTCCAATGGAACATCAATATTACTATTATAAAAGTACTTGATAGAGTGCTTTAGCAGCTCTTTAATAGATATTGCATTTTCAGTCCAATGTGCGAGAGAGACAACGCTCTACAAAGCCGAAACTAACCGATTATCTCTTCCTGAATACCGATGTGCATTATTTCTTGCCTGGTACTGTAGTTTTAGCCGGCTACAACTACTAGCCGATGACAAACGGGATACACCTAGTTCTAACCACACGTGGCCGGCTGCACCTAGTTGTTGCCGGCTAAAACTAGCCACACTTCGGATATTAGCCGTAACATATAGACAACAATTAATTGTCAATATTTGTTGTCCAAAATATAAAATTATTCTTTTCATTATTTAAAATGTAATGTAATCATCAAATTTCATGTTCTAGTTTTAGATAATGTGTGTTAGGATTACTAGCCAACATGTATACAAAATACAACAGTTTTGTTTTTGTAACGAATGCAACGCTGCCACAATGAATAGGTACACTAATAATTATAGTAATAATTAATTGTTGTGTGTATGTAAATATAATTTTATTATACTACCCGGTAATTGTTGAAATTATTGCATTTTGTTTTAATAATGTCGTTGTGTTATTTATATTTTTATGCAACAATCTGAAAGTGAAGTAAAACTTCTGCATAAATGTACTTTTTATGCAACCTGCCTTATATTTAACACTTGTATATTTTATTATATTTTATTATGTAACGCTGAAGAATTTACTCCAGCAATAACAAAGTAGAGTCGGGTAGAGATCGGTGCGGTATGTAGGGAAGAGTAAGGCTGCCTTTCCACCAGAGATGTGCTATGCTACGTTGCTAAGGATGCGTTTGCCATCCACCAATAAAATTCAGCCCTCAGGCGGTTGCTAGACGGGCCAATGTATGTGATTGGTAGATCGCAAACGCATCCTTAGCAACGCAGCATAGCACATCTCTGGTGGAAAAGCACCCTAAGGTAGGGTATGTTAGGGTTTACGCTCACAGTAGGTACTAGAGTACGGTATTGTTTGTTTCGTAGGGTACGGAGTTTGAGTCTGAGTCGAAGAGGGCGAAAGAAAAAAAAAGTGGACGTGGAGATTATCAAAGTTCAAAAAGAAGTCAAAACTCTAAATGAGCTTCAAATTAATATAAAAAATGCGAAGTGACGCGCATACTTATTTCATTTACACGATATATGCTACCCGTTATTTTATAAAGAAAATGAATCATTCGATATTCAATAACTCTGGGATTCCATTCAAGTTAAATAAATATATATGACAAGGAACCTTTAATGGCTCCCGTAGGGCACAATGATTAAATCTTTACGGATACTATTTCACCAAAAATTTACCTAAAACATTGTGTAAAAGTGCCAAATATTTTGTATCTAGTCGAATTTAGAAATATAAGGGAATATGGCTGTTCTAATCGATAATTTATCGATGGGTGATGTATAAAAGTTCTTATTATGATATTATAGTGGGTAAAATTTAATATTTGTAATAATAATTATGACTATTTTAATTAATAATAATTATTAACTGTAATTACATATTATTATTTATGTGTTTTAAGATCTTATGAATGGTATGAACAAACGGTATGTATATTATTAAAAATTTAATATAATTGGAACCTAGGACATTATTAAAATCGAATTATTTTAAAAATATCTGCTATATCTACCGAATTTCATGTAACTTTAAATAATAGACACCTGTAGAGTAATGATTTTATTGATGTCAATAAATTGTAACTAATCTTTTGAATTTAATAATTGTTAACTATTATTTAATGTAAATTCAAATTATACTAAGAGCTACAGATTTCTCTCTCCCTCTCTTTCTGATAATGAGTAGGAGTAGTAAGTTCTACTTACGTTATTTAATTTTATCCATAACTTTTGGTCACTTATGGCATTATTAAGACTTAAGAGTCATTCCCTGCTTGGAGGAGGACTGAAAACCAGCCGACTTATTATCATCACCTTTTCGGATAATTTATCGTGTTTTCTCGGAGATCATGAGAGCCAATATTATATTTTTTCCACTTTTCCCGTAAATATTCATTGAATTATAGAGTTTTTTAGATATCAGAAAATAGTTAACCGTATGTGAATAATATTCAATGCTGTAATTAATGATGTAACTAGATTAATTACCTCTGAGCTTATGACGCTGTAGATCCAGAATATTTTCTATGTCACATTTTATTTAAATTCCGGTTCGCCGTTGGAACTATTCTGGAGTATAAAAGAGCTCAGGTATATAATCTCCTTAGGGGATTTGCGGAGACCTGATCCGGTAATTATTTCTTTGCATTATTTTTATTCTACCTCAGTTTTTTCGCCGACTTGTATGGTGACTGAAATCTTTAATTTTTTTGTTATTAGAATCTCTCCTATATACTCCTTAACCAATTGATATTCTTATATTATTTATATTTCTTATATTATTTTAAAGCGTTAGTTTATATTAATATTTATTAATATTGGCTCTCTAGCTACTATTAAAAACAAAAGTGTGGTATGCTAGCTGGGCTTCAAGTCTATGATCAAAGCCAAGCCAAATAGTAAATAAATAAGCCAGTAAATAAGCCAAAATTTTTAATTATTTTGTTTATTTTAAACTATATGCACATATGAAAGTACAGATACAAAGACGAACTTAATGCTAAAAGCATTTTCTTCTGGTCAACCCATGCGCGGTGTGGGCACAAAGGTTACGATGATAATATTATATCTGTATATTATGAATTATGATATTATATTATGAAATGTTATTCACAACTCGATATTCTTCTTAGTTTTAGTCTATTTTCAATTAATATTTATCTCTTTTATTTTTATTTAATAATGTAACTTGTTCCTTAAAATTATGTTTTATTCTTGTAAAAACTAACCCTAGCATTACATACCTATACAATATACTAAGTCTCATTAAGGTTCAAAGAGTGCAAGTGACTTTATTAAGAATTACCTAGATATTTTTATTGTGCCAAAAATTGTGTTGTTTGAATAAAACAAATCTATATACACTTATTTTTTATTTTACCTAAATGTACCAACCCTGACACTCATAAAGCCACAAGTTGTAGAGCCACAATAGAAAGGAATACTAAGAAGGAATGAGCCGGTTAACTTTTTCAGAGACTACCATCTCAGTTGTTCCGGGTAGCAATGCATCTGTGACCGAATTAGAACGAGACTCGTACTAATAATTATTAACTGGACTGTTACTTACATCAACTAACAGGACTAAGGGCGCATTCAAGTAGAACGCTGGTTACCGGCGCCGATCTGCCAGCGCTTATCGGTACTGGTCCGTTGACATAACCTCGGTCGTGTGACAGGTCGGAACTTGTCGGCACTTATCGGCGCTTATCGGCGCTGGTTCGGCACAAAGTATAGAGACTACCTGTGCCGATACCTGCGCGGATAAGCGCCGATAAGCGCTGGCAGATCGGCGCCGGTAACCAGCGTTCTACTTGAATGCGCCCTAATTGTCATCAAAGTCCTTGTTCAAGTCCTCACGCCTGATGACCCGAGCTGAGCTCCAAGCTTAAGCTTAGTTCTTGACGATGACAACAGATGGCGGTAGATAAACGATGCAAGAAAAGGTCATTGGGCGTTTTTGACCCAGTCACGTTCAGTAATGAAATATACTATTTATAATCTTCCTTCCTAATAAAATAGTTTTCCCAAGCTTTTGATAAATGCGACTCATTTCATTGGGTAATACCTATTCATGGCCGTTTACAAACTCTGACTAGTTTCATTACTGAACGCTAGTGGGTCACCGGTCCGAACAAAATGCCCATTTACCTTTGTCAACAATAGGTATGTACTCAGATCATTTATTTCACGTAAGTACCTATTAATACTTACACTTATAACGTCAAATTTTTTACCTTAATCGCCTTTTCGCAACTAGATAATAATAATGAAAAACTGATCATTAAATGAAAGATTATCCTTTACTGAATTGACTAATACATACAATCGCTAACACCTACGTTCAAAAAGTGAGTCTTGATCAGATTTTTAATAACTCTGCTATTAGTAACAACAACTAACATAATTATCTATCACTTACAACCCCTGTCCCAGATCTCCTCTCATACATACTATCGAAGTGATCAATTACCTACCATTCTCAATAACACCTTTTGTTCCGTTTTAGTGTTGATCTGTGTCACTCATAATTGTCATGGATGGCAGTGGAGGGTTGATGCAGCATAAAACATCATGTTTATAACAAAGAAAGAAAGAAAGTAAAACGTTTATTCAAGTAAAGTAAGTGTTGGTGTCCAGGCTTCTTAGTAGAAGCACAAAGATCCGTATCTACGAAACGATAATAAGACCCATCCTTATGTACGGATGTGAAACCTGGACGCTGACACTTAAAGACAAACGCTACTGCAATACTTCGTCATCTAAAATATAACAAAAAAAGTAATAAGTAAAGTAAGTACCTACTTTTCTTATTAATCTATATTTACTCTTACTCTCTCTCGTAGGAACTAACCTACTCACATACTTATCAACGCCAAACAGACAACAAACACAAAAACAAAAACATAAAAAAGCGTTAAGGCGAAAACAGAAAATGAACGTAAAATATATCTGCAGCTTCACTATCTGCGAATGGGCCTATCCTGAGCTTGAGCCGCGCGTGAACGCAGCGCTCATGTTTCAGGGGCTTATTCTGAAAGTACTACGAAAATAATTCTCAGTTTTCTCCGCGAAAAAAAATCCGAGTAAATTATTTTAAAATTCATTCTCATTAAATGAGATAAATTTTTACTCCGGAGCAATTAAAATTCATTCTCAAAGTACTCCGTCCCTAAGTCTAGGTCCTGTCTCCGTGACGGAAGCTTGGTCAGTCGTTTTGACTCTGTTTCATTTCTTTAACCGGTTTAATTAGATAATCTTACTTATCATGCATCCATGAGGTGTATTGTAAATAAGTGCGTACTTGTATAAAACGTAGTTTTGTCTGATGAACGCTATCGGGCGTTTTTCCATTAGCCGGTCCGGCACCGGCCCGGCGCCGGCACAGCACCGGCGCCGGGTCTTCGTTTTTCCACTGCGCCGGTGTCGATGCCGGCTTATGGCCGGTGAGTGGTACAGTACTGACACGGACTTCAGCACGACAACACGCAAAGTACAACGCGTAGATAAATATAACAATGGTATCTTCAAGCCGTCGACTATATTTGTTATATCTTTTATATATCTACGACGCCAATACCGACACAGAGACGTCGAATTCTGGATTCACCCAATATTGAAAGTCAGATATTTAGAAGGAGCATATTATACCCTATTTGAAAAGTTGAAAAGGGACCCCAGAAATTTCTTCAACTATTTTCGCATGACCAAAGAAACATTTAACTATTTGTTGGAGAATTTGTATCTGAAAATTAAGAAGAAGGATACTTCCTGGCGCTTTTGGATTTTTAGGCATGTCAGCCAGTGCTGCGCATACAACACACGCTCGGCACTGCCCTTCTACTCTCTTTTGACAACCAGCCGGCGACGGCGCCGGCGGGACTCATTGCCGGGCCGGCGCCGGCGCCGGTAAGTGGAAAAGCGAGCCATACATTTTCATACAGTTTTGCTTCTCCGGCACCGGCTCGGCGCCGGCACCGGCGCTAATGGAAAAACGCCCATCGAGTGAGTACCTCTAGTACCTACAGTTTTTTAAGCAATGAGCAATATAATTATTACTATGATGTTTATTTTTATTTCGTCATATACGTATAAGTAGCTTAATCCAGTGGATGGGCTTGCATGAATAGTCCTACAAGGATCACACGTCATCTACGCGCCAAAAGATTGTTGTAGGACTCTAAGTACCTTTTTGCCAAATTCCATCTTTGAACGATTAATATTTCGATTATATTTGAACGATTTGATATGATTAAGTGAACTTTAAACGACTAGTGGACGCCATTGCTAAAGGAAAACTCGTTCGTTTCGTGTAAAAATATAAATATTTTTCGATTTGCAAACTTTTTCACTGATGCTCCAATTCTATTAGTCGTAGCGTGATGTTACATAGCTTAAGGCCTTCTTTAATAAACGGACTATCCAACACAAAACGAATTTTTCAAATCAACCCATAAATATTCCTGAGATTAGCCTGTTTAAAGAAATTTTCAGCTTTGTAATCTTAATATATAAAACTCTTGCGTTACTGGTGATTGACTGACAGACAACGCACAGCCGAAACCACTGAACGGAAGAAGCTGAAATTTGGCATGTATGTTCCTTGGGAAGTGTAGGGGAGTACTAAGAGAGGATTTTTTGAAATCCACCCCGAAGGGGATGAAATAGGGGATTGAAGTTTACACGAATTCCACACGGGCGAAGCCTGCGGGCGGAAGCTAGTATAGAAATAGCAAACGTAGCGATGACGTCAGCGATCCAATTAACAATTCTAGTCCAATAAGCGAGGAACTACCCTCCACTGAGGCATATAGTGGTTTCCGTCGCCGTGTCAATATTTACTTCTGTGCCGCGCTGGCCAGAGCGGGCGAAATTTAATTATACTGGCTTTGAGGCAGCAACATGTGGCTTTTTGCTTTTTGCCGGATTAAATTTTATCTGAGCTTTGTGAGAAACGAAATTTAGATACACGTCTACGTATAACAAAGCAATAGAGATGAGGAAAAGAAATTACATTTGTTCACGAAAATACTCTTAGAATTACATTCAGAATAATCAAAAGCAGTCCTGTTCCTGCTCATCGTTGTGCTGGCAATGAAAATATTCAAAAGTTAAAATGGATTCAACACCGTCAAAATGTAGCAGTATCAAATTAAATTATTTATTAACTTTAGAGCTAAGGAGTTTTTTACAGTTTACCCAATTAGATATCGTCAATTCACTTAAAATAAGAAGAAATAAACTTCATTTTAGACTAGATGCAAAATAATCATTATATTGTAAACAGCGTAATTTATAATTCAGAGCGTTACTAATTGTCTTGAAAAAAATTTAAAACACAAAATAATGCAACTTTTTAAATTCTAGTGACCTTAGTTTTTTCACTTAATGAATTAATCACCAAATTTCAAAAGAACAAGGTCATGAGCTACCAATTTATAAGAAAACTCGCGCGTTTCGTGCAAATCTACGATTAATCTATGAAAACTAGTTTATCTGACAGTTCCCAAGTTAAGTTGCCTAAGCTAGAATCCATACCTTCAGAAAATCCATTTTGGAAGAAGAGAGATTATTATTTGAGTCACTGGTGTGAGTCCTGCATACCAAATGAAGGGTTTTGGGCCCAATTTCTTGCCAGGTCATTCTTTCGCTTTTACCAGTCATCCTTACATATCCTTACTGTAAGTCTCTCGCTAAGTATTATACCTACTGGGTATAGTATCTTGATTATTGAAAACCATTTTTGCTGTCAGTGGGTGGATCGGTGTCCGGCGCGTAAAATATTTAAGGGAACTTTAAGCAATCGGTCTTGATTATTATTGTTACGGCGGTAGTAAAACAGTTGTTAAAGTGCGTCGAAGGTCTGCGAACTTCGGTTGGTCATTATTTTCTCCATCATTCGGCTCTGTACCAGCATGATACATGCTGTAGGTTACCCTAAAAATCTCAGAAACGGCTGAATGGATTTATATGAGCCTTTCACTGGAAGATAGAGGAGATTGTGGAGCAACATAAAGGATATTTTTTATCCCGGAGTTGACGCGGGATCGGGATTCACACGGGAAAAAATCCTATGCACCAACGAAGTCACGGGCACAACTCGTATTTATCTACGAGTACAATGCAAGTACTTTGGAATAACAGTACAATTCCCCTATGCGATACTTAACAATAACATTAAGTAGGTACAAAGCAGGCATAAAATACAGGATTTCCGTAAGCCGCAAGCATGAGCTTTGCATATGCTTAACTTAACGTAACGTGGAACGGAGCCAAATGAGTACGTATCAAAATGGCGCAATTCCCGTGTAATGTGTTTAAACGTGATCCACCTGTGTTCTTAACTGTAGATACTTATTCAAATATAGAATTGTCTAACTTTTTAATTATATCTTAATCCAGACCAGTACAATTTCTCTATTAGATAAGTAAAATAAAATTGACAATTTATTTAAAAATATTAGGGTGGTTTGTAAATAGCGAGTATATTATTGAGTTTTACATCAAAAAAAATATTTGATCAACACTTACCTAATGGCTGATCACGGTGTATGAAAGGAAAATTGTGAATCCGAATCCACTAGACGTAACCACTGCATGAAATAAATAACCAACTAGCCAGGTACCTTAACACTGCCAGAGCTGAGTGCTCCACGATCTTCGACTGTGATCAGCGAGTCCAGGCCAGTACGCAGGTCAATCCTGTTCATTCTGAAGCCCTGTAATGTCTATTTGCATATATGTATTTGCATATTTTGCACATTGAGAGTTTTGGCTCGAAATATTATACTTATAGAAGCATTTTCGGTGAGAGAAAATACAGATAATATGCTTATTTTTTCTCGTTTTGCTCATTTTTTTAGCAAGCAACGCTGCAACGGTTGTTACTAAGTATGGTTTAAGATTCGTGAAAATTAGCCATAGTAGCTTAACTCTTCTTACTTATTATCTTGGCCAAAAATGTCCTTAACATTAAAAATTCCATATATTATTATTTGCTCACGAGCTCGCCACGAGATGTTTGCACGCGCCTAATGAGAACTCAAATTATTCATTATCATAACCGCGTAAAGTTCTTTTATATTATATGACGACCCGAATGGCGCAATGGTTAACACGCCGATCGCTGTTCCGAGTTTCCGAGGGTCCTGGGTTCGATTCCCAGCGAGGCGGCAATTTGAATGATGAGTTTAAATTTCCGTTCTCGGTCTGGTGTGTTTCCTTGTCTTGTGTGTTGTCCAAGGTACCCACGACACAGGGAATCCTAGTGTGGGACTTTGAGTGTGAAGCGTTATTATTATTATTATTCATAATTTATTTCCCTATCCCACTCCTATTTTATATCCTGTCTCCACTCACGATTTCAGGGGTAAGTACAGGCCATGGTTCACCACGCTGGCCAAGTGCGGATTAACTTCACAGACCTTTGAAATTATTTCGAAGAATTTTACTTAGTATATTATAGACTATGACTTATTTATTAACGAGTGACATATAAATGCTTCAAATGAACATTATTAAAAAAACAGGCAGAAGGGGAGAATGCTTTTAGCATTAAGTCTGCCTGTTTCTATATTTTTTATGACAAAAAAAAAAACAAATAAATAAACTCCTCGAATAGAAGGCCGCCTTCTAAACTACTAGGCTATCATCGCTTGCATCGTCCAATCAATAACCCGTAATATAGTTGTATATTCTACTTCAAATGCGATCCACCGTATAATGCTCAAACCATGCATAATATATGCATGCATGCATTAAACATCGTTAGTGGACCGTGATATATGCAAGTAATTGCGTGCCTGGAGTAACATGAGGTCATTAATTGGAAATTGAGAATTTATCCACTTCCGAGATTGGACGGGAATTTTGGGGCATCGAACAATGTTTTGCCTTTTAACGTAATTATTAACTAAGTTATATTGGAAATTAGTAAATCCGCCCTCGCTTCGCTTCGGGAAACCAGTCCCTTCAAAAATCTCTATAAATTTTAACAAATTATGTTATTCCGATGTCTAAGCTATATTACTGCAAAGCTTCATGAAAATCCGTTCAGTAGTTTTTGCGTGAAAGAGCAACAAACACACATACATCCTTACAAACTTTCGAATTTATAATATTAGTAGGAAGTAGGATAGTAGGAAGTAGGAAGTAGGAAGTAGGATATTAGTAGGATTGAATACACAAAGTGTTTTATTGTAATAGACCTCCGGGGAATAGAATGAGCTTTTAAAAATGACCATCGCAGCTCATATTAAAATCAGTAAACTGTCCCATTTGTTTATAGAAAAACATCATCGACGCATTGCAGTTATTCTTAATTCGTCTCAAAGATCTAGCTGCAAAATTAAGTTCTTAATGACTAACAGCTCGTACTGAATGCCATTTTATTTGCCACAATTTTATTTGGTTTTCAGGGTACCGAAAGTACAGGAAGCTGGCTTGGTTTCAAGGATGTATCCATCGCAGCTCATATTAAAATCAGTAAACTGTCCCATTTGTTTATAGAAAAACATCATCGACGCATTGCAGTTATTCTTAATTAGTCTCAAAGATCTAGCTGCAAAATTAAGTTCTTAATGACTAACATCTCAGATAGAATGCCATTTTATTTGCCAGAATTTTATTTGATTTTCAGGGTACCGAAAGTACAGGAAGCTGGCTTGGTTTCAAGGATGTATATTGTGTACCCATAAACGGCAATTATATTTGCTGAAGTGAAGATGTAGGTAGTTTGATTTTTGTAGTGTTTGTAAAAACTAGTTCCGAATAAAACTAAAAAAAAAGATTTCATTTAATTTGATTTATTTTAAACAACTAGGCTATCACTGTTATTTCTATTTTATATAACACGTACGAGTGTGTCATATACTTTGGCACAGGAGAATTTCTGAAGACACCAAATCCTGATTAAGTACTACAATGTTTTGCAACAGCCACACATCCCGACTTATTGCAGACAGAGGATTATTGATCATCTTCCTAGACGGAGAAATCCTAACAGCCGAATAATACTGCACTTCCCAAGATGTCACCCATACCAGATTTGTCACAAAACAAACCTTGGGCGATAGTCCAAGACAAAAGACCGATAGTAATAAAAAACAAAAAAATAAGTAATTTGTGGTGATCATAAAATTATTGATTACTATTATTAAATACCGGTTTATAACGTACATCCCGCTGTCATCAACTGGCGAGTAGCCAGCTGGAATATCCTTGAATACCTGTGGCATCAACAAACTACAGCAATTTGTTATTACTCTGCACCTACATGAAACTAATTGTGGTTAAGTTAGTGCCAAGTTATCTTGAAAAAACCCGCATTCGTTGTTCGTTGTTGTTCGGCAAACGTTGTTCCCCAACATATTTTATGTTCTAACTGAGGAAACCTTAAATTGTTATATAGAAAGAAACGCTCATAAAGTAGGTACAATATTTCGATGATCTCTCCATAAATCTCGAATAAAAGCCCTCTTACTGTTTTAATTGAAATTACATCAAGAGAAAACCATCAAGACAAAGAAGAAGAATCCTTATGAATTTGAAAAGGACGAATTAAGAAATATTTTTTTACGTGAATGTCGCAAATAACGGCTTCTACGCTTATTCTGCTTCAAGATCCTTGTTTGGCGAGTGGTAAAGACAACATAAATAAGATATTACTTAACCCACCATGGCCCAAGATAATACAATAAAATAATACAAAAAAATCACCTAACACCACCAGAAATTTTGTGTTTAAATAATGGAAACAATCTCATGTCTTGATACGAGCAACAAAGACCAGTAAAGCTTCCATCGCGACAGGCGCGCATTTCAACATGGAAATAGGGTAATTTTTAACTCTCATCTCGCGAGACTCACCACTCCACTGCGAATGTGCCAGAATTTCATACATATTCTTTAATGACACGCAGTAATAAGGTTACGCTTTGTTGAAAAATATACCTTGAAAAAGTGGATTAAAGAATTAATACATCTTCGGACTAAATATAAATAACAAATGACGTTTAACACTTATAAAAAATAAGTTTTTTAAGAAGGATTTTATACAGAAATCGTAACATCAAATAGTAATTAACTGATTTTCTATTAACTTAAAATAGCAAACGATACAAGACTCAAATTAGGACTAGGATAGTTAGTCCAGTTAGCAGAGAGCTCAATAACTTTATTTGGTATGTTTGTTAGTAAGATAACAGGACATATGTATACTGTTAGTAATATTTAGTCTTGCTAGCTGTTGTTTATCAGTGTTTTCATGTGTTTACATACTATAGTTCCGCTACGTAGGTATATCTCAAACTAAATATTATTAATTAAAGCAGTACTTAGATCATGGAAAATACATCAGGCCTTGCTTATTTACTATAAATCAACAATATGTACGCCGTTTTGGTTATGTACGGTCGGCCAAAGAATTGGTTTACCACCCTAAGGTTGAGTACCGTTTGCAGATTCATAGGTGATAAAGGCTAGTTTCGCTTGCAGATCGATCTGACAACTTTTATTGCCATCTTTATCCGATTATAAAAACGTGACATTTGTTTTGTTCTTAGTTTAAACTTGATAGAACCATTGACTTCGGAAGGTATATTTTGTGAACCGCTTTAAGATTTTCACACAAAACTAATAAACTGTGGGGGTTCCCCATACTTAGAACTGAAACTCTAAAAATTTTTTTTCATCAAACGCATACATGTGGAATATCTATGAATAGGTCGTCAAAAATGATATTGAGGTTTCTAATATAATTTTTTCCCAAAGTGGTAAAATATGTGCCCCCTCCCCTGTAACTTCCAAAATAAGAGAATAATAAAACTAAAAAACATACATCATGTGCATTGCCATGTAAACTTCCACCGAAAATTGGTTTGAATGAGATCTAGTTAGTAGTTTTTTTAATACGTCATAAATCGTAAACCGCAATTAACCTTTCATTCAATCTACTTACTCGAATATTTTTTTATATTATGTTACTTGCTGCTACGGAACCCTTCATGGGCGAGTCCGACTCGCACTTAGCCAATTTTATTACATCACTTGCATACTTTGATGTTTTAAATATCTAGATTGAGCGTCGCCCTACAATGAAAACAAGGCAACATTATCAAGCATGTGTGCGTGCAGGCGATGTTTTACCCGTTCATCTATTGTCTATGTGTGCGTAATGTGTGCGTAATGATATAAAAATTGTGGCTAACAGTTAGTCACAATTTTTTGACACGTTTGCGCGGATTCGATGTTCCATCTAGATATTTAAAACATCTTTGCTTGCATATTTATTTGACTAAATGTCAATTGTCAATTTTCTTTTTAAAAAGAATTATTTTGTCAACTGAAAAGTTCTTATGCTTTTGTTCAGAATATTTAAATCTTCTTTGCACAAATTAATGCATTATCCGTTTCTAATAAAGATTAAAATGGCTTGCACCTATAATGTGACCTATGATGTATGTAATCTTAACAATTAGGTTTACGTCATTATTATGTGTCTCTTTCAGTGATATTTCCTATGAACTTTGATGTAACTTTTGATAACTAGGAAATTAAACGAAAACTGGTACACCACTTTCTTGGCCCACCGTACATTGATTAAAACCATGAATTAAAACATTCCGGCGTGAATCTGTAAAATATGAAATATGTACGTGTCGGAAATTGGTGCGTTTTCGTAATGTGTTGCTCGACTGACATTATGGATTTGTAAATGTCTGTGTATAATTGATGACCAATGATGCAATAAATAGGTAGATTGAGCGTCGCCCTACAATGAAGACAAAAAAAACACGGCAACAATATCAAGCATGTGTGCGTGCAGGCGATGTTTTTCACGTTCGTCTAGTGTCTATGTTGCGTGATCAATGATACCAGTTACTAAAATTTTCCCATAAATCACACATTAAACTTAATTTATGGAGTGGTTATTTTCATGAATAAATAAAAAACCCTACTTAATTTAATTACAGTTGTTTATGTTAATGTTGTAATAAACCAGCTAAGTTAATTAAATTAATATTTTTACGCAGTTTGTAGTTGGAAAGGAGACGGTCCAAAATTGTATGGAGTCTGGGCCTGGTTTTGTACCAGTGATAAAATAAAATAAAAAAGAAAAATAAACCATTTTTGACTAATCAAATCCACGAACTCATCTATATTTCAGTGCAAAAATTATTTATTAACTCCACGTGACGCAATTATTCTACATATTGGCGGGCAGCAGACCAGAGGATTCATAATTTTTGACGTATGACGTTAGCTGTCAATATGCCTTCTCTATGCTTGAACAATGGCTCGAACTCAGAGTGAAGGACGCCATCTTGCAAGTGTTGCAAGTAGTACCTACCGAATAACTCGAAATTAATTTTATTTTAGCAAGTCATTTATTGCGATTTGTGAATTTATTATATTTTTAATGAACTTTCTGTATTTTTTGGTTTTTCATGGTTTAGTGTACAAGATCAGGCCCAAAATGGACCATCTCCTTTTCTAAAATTGTAAAGTTACCGTCTCAGATTAAGGTGAAAATTTGAAGGGAGGACGGGTTCTACACTCTCATTCGTCCCCCCAAACTAAATATTGCTCTCATAAAGTACTTACTTTTTTAAAATTATTTTTCTAAATCTCTAAAAATTTTAAGGTTATGTGGTCTCATTGGTTAATGTGTAAGCGCTCGAAGTCTTAAGTGTATGTATATGTGTGTGTGGACGTGTGTGTGTGTGTGTGTGTGTGTGTTTTAAACTACATTATAAAAAATAAATAACTTAAGTAGATCTAATTTGATTTTTGGGCCTAATTTTGAATCGTGACATCTCCGGCGCTGCGGAAGATGCAGCCAAACAGGCAAACAGGACTAACAATAGCGAAAAAGTAATTTGGGGGGAAAGTTGGGGGAGTCACCAACCTCTCCTCCAAAAAATTTCAGCTTAATTTGAGGTAGTCACTTTATAATTTTTGGAAACTTGATTTTTTTATAATAAAAAAAGTATGCATTTCCTAGATTTAAAAATGGTGGGGGGAAGATGTGAGCGTCAGCCCCCTCCCCCCCTCAAATTTTTAGCTTAATTTGAGGTGGTAACTTAATTAAAGAAGAGCCAATTATTTACGTTACCTATCTAATTTAATAAAAAAATTACTTGGAAAGTTAATTACATGCATATCATTAAAAAAAACTTCAATAAATAAAGGAGATGGTCCATTTTGGGCCTGATCTTGTACACTAAACCATGAAAAACCAAAAAATACAGAAAGTTCATTAAAAATATAATAAATTCACAAATCGCAATAAATGACTTGCTAAAATAAAATTAATTTCGAGTTATTCGGTAGGTACTACTTGCAACACTTGCAAGATGGCGTCCTTCACTCTGAGTTCGAGCCATTGTTCAAGCATAGAGAAGGCATATTGACAGCTAACGTCATACGTCAAAAATTATGAATCCTCTGGTCTGCTGCCCGCCATTATGTAGAATAATTTCGTCACGTGGAGTTAATAAATATTTTTTGCAATGAAATAAAGATGAGTTCGTGGATTTGATTAGTCAAAAATGGTTTATTTTTCTTTTTTATCTTATTTTATCACTGGTACAAAACCAGGCCCAGACTACATACAATTTTGGATCGTCTCCTTTTCACATTACTCTTGTACCTTTAAAAGTGGTTTATTCGACCCAATGCAAAAATAATCATTAAAATGGGCTCATAAACATACGAATATTAATGTTATATTATTATAAATAAACACAAACGTATTGGTAAACACCACCTTTCTTTAATCGATTTATAAAAGTACATGAACTAAATAATATACACGTAACCATAAACCAATTTATATACCCACAAAAATGATGTTAAGTCGGGAGCATAAAAATAGAAACTAGCAACACTGACAAAAAAATGACGTAATTTGGTTACAATAAAAATCAAAATTGAAATTTAATTAAAAATATGTTTATTGGTTACTTGCCTATGATATGTGATGTTTTTTGAGCTTTTTACCCTTCCTTTATAATTCCGGCACAGTTTAATAGCACATTTCGTCATGTTATCCCTCTTATTTGTTTATTTAAATTGCGCGCGTAATACGTAGTGACACGAAAGCGGCGCGATCGGCACTAATTGGCGGGAAAGTACTTCTGCGCCAATAGTTGGCGCAGCTTTTTTGACAGGTCTTCGCGGATTCGATTATCCATCTAGATACTTATACATCAATGTTGATGACATTAATTATTTGGAAGCAAAAATTTCCAATTATGAGTCGATGTCGGTTTTCTGCCTGGTTCCAGTTATTAAATAAGGATCGCTGGATATAAAATCAAACTTTTTAGGAAGTAGGTTACTTTTTAGTTTATGTAACTACAAACGAAGGAGGATACCTGACGGAACGTCTAACTTTGCTAAATGATAACACTTAGCTACACCAAAAGACTGCGTGTCTACCTAAACGAGTTGGACACGATTGGGATCGGGTTATGGAATTAAGGTAGCAAGTGAGCATGCTACAACCCCCTACCGGTGCCGCCGAAGGTAACCTAGAACAAAACTTAGAAGGGGACTTAACTAGTTAATCTGATCAGCTGACAGTGCTATAAAAATAGTTGGTTAGTTTGTCGGTATTTAGGTATAGTACCTACTGGGGCCGGGATTCTGTTAGTTGATCTTAGTAAGTGCCACGTTCTAATTCAGTAACAGATAGAATTATCGACATTGTATCTGGGTTTAGTGGAAGAATGTTACCTTGTAGCAGGGTTTAAACTGGACGATATAGAATAGAGTTTAGCTATATCCAATTGGGCGCAATCTCAAATTTTACACTAGTAGCGATGTAAAGTGTGAACATTTACATCTGTACATAATTATCTATGATTTCTAGTGCAAGGCTCGGCATATCCTCTTTCCTTCAACACCATATACCTTGACTTGGTTGACTTAGACTCAAAATGAATTGAACCGTTTACTGTCTTACCCCAACATGCCTTCACGTAGATTTGAAAAATAGGACCTTTTTAGGAAAAGAAAACGATTGAGAAGGATGGTTGACAGTCCCATCTATCACGAGAAACAGCCTCGTTACTAAAACCGTATGCCTTAGATTGGGACGGGTAATGTAGGAGGATTCGAAGTGGATGGAAGAAGGCTTGACTTTTCTTAAGAACACTCTATTATTTGGCCTTCATAAAAAGTGCCATTCATTCATTCAAAAACTATGGTCTCACAGACAGACACATAGACGGACGTATAGGCCAAACCTATGAAACCCATTTTTTGCATCAGGAAACCTTCGCTTCCGGAAACCTATTTCTCACGTGTACAAATATTTACTATAATTGCGCGCGTAAGGCTATACGGAATCATCAACGCATAACTGAATACAACGTGTTTTTTCGTGGAAATGATATTTCCTATGTCAATCTCTACCCATTCAACTATCCTCATAATTACATATCTTAAATCACAATCGATCCGTTACCTACCTTCGACGTGAAAGAAGACAAGAAATCACTTTCGCATTGGTAGCAGTGTACCCATACACAATTTTAGAATCTAATATCTAATATTTCTTTACTTCGATAACAGTAATTAATTCTGAAATGTTCATTTGTACGAAAAGTTATTGTTACGTCGGCTTTACGTTAGAAAAAATATAGCAAATCGGCTAAAAGGGTTTCCGAGTAAAGCATTCGTGCTGGCTCGAATGAATCATTTCTATTGAGGATTACGTGTGATATCAAATACAGTAGGTGCCTATAATAGTGTCGCTTGACACTGACAGAATCTGATATTATTGGTAGTGTCTAATTTAGTATACTGGGTTGATGATATTTCTAAAAACAGTCTTTATACCTGTGAAAAAGAAATTCATTAAAATCGTCAGTTCGTAAAACGAATCAAATTATTTGACTTTGAGATTGTATAGATGGGCAGTCCTTAAGCATGGTAAACTTATGTGGAGGTAACCAAAATAGACTTCGCCCAACACATACATGTAAAACTTTGCACCTTCAAAGGCCTAGGCGACCGGGCTTTAGTAACCCTGCCCTCGTTTCGTTTCTGGGAACCAGCCCCTTTTTCCGACTTACTTGACAGTTATCGTTAAGTTATGGCCAAATCTTAACTTACATATATTATTTCGATGTCTAAGTTATATAACTGCAAAGTTTCATGAAAATCCGTTAAGTAGTTTTTGCCTGAAAGAAGAACAAACACACACACACACACACACACATTCTTACAACCTTTCGCATTTATGATATTGGTAGGATAAACGTGGCAAACATGGATTATGCCAGTGCTATTTCACTGCTACATGCCACTCGATTCTATCTTCGTACAGGCGACCTTTTCAAAATACACCAGCAACCTTCGCTCCTTTCACAATGAAACGTGATTGGCATTTTGGTACTAACAAATGTCTTCAGTTGCGACCACCGTCTAATGATATTAGGGCTGCTATGTATGCTGTTAGGGATTACTAACGATGTTAGTAGATAGAGTTATTAATTCAGACGTCATAATAAGTGTCGGTGATAAAATTCTTGAGGTGAAACGTCATAAATAATTAAATATTCACCACCCATTACATATTAACAAGTGGGCTTGCTAACGAATGAAAATCCATTTGCGAGATGTCTTCTCAAAGGTCGTTAACAATGCAGCCTTTGCAAGTTCTAAGCTCTTCGCCCTCTCAGACCAATAAACTATAGACGGCGTGCCGTGAACAAAAGCGTGAAGCCGGCAAAAAGTACGCCTCGCCTTGTAATACACACGGCGGCACTCCCACCAAAACGACTTTTGTGTTCTAAATAATAAAAAATAAGTGAAGCTTTGTGTTCCAAAAAATAAAGTTTAAATTTGTTCTAGTTCAAACTGTCAACATAGGGCATTCTATTGGTTCCGATGTGTGTTTTAGGCACACTTTTGCCGGCTTCACGCTTTTGTTCACGGCACGCCGTCTATAGTTTATTGGTCTGAGTTCGCCTTAGTAATCTGCCGCAACGGATAGGGGGCCCTAGTGAGAACCCTAATGTTAATTATCTGGCCACCTTTACGACGAACTTTTCAAGTTTACGCGGAAACGCTTGAAATATAAATGATTACGGACCGTCGGAGTTGTTGTTCACTAAATGCTTCGTGAAATTTAAGCAATTGTGTTTAACGACTTGTGTACGTACTTAACTTGGAATAAATATATAAATGAAAATAATGAAGCGAGTAAACACTTTTTTCATCTTTTATGTTCGGGCTCGCGCTGATTGCTGATGTACGAAAGTGACCATACACCAACAATAATAATCCGTCTGCTTGATTAACGACTGACATAATAATAAAATAATAATAAAAGAAATCTAAGGGTCCCCGCAGACTGACTGCAGCTACCGGCGGCTGTGGCGCTGTGGCGCTTCTTTTTAGAAGCGCGGTCCGGCCAACAGCCGCTTCGGCTGAATTCTGCTCACTGTTATTGGAGCTGTTGGCTGTTGGCCGGATCGCGCTTCTAAAAAGAAGCGCCACAGCCGCCAGTGGCTGCAGTCAGTTTGCGTAGACCCTTACTTCGAAGAAAACAATATTAATCTGCTGCAGATATATCCAACCTGCTGCAAGCTCGTCAAACTTTAAAAGCCTTTCCCCTGGTAAACCCAAGATTGCCACATTAATCTTTCACGTAACGATACAAGATAAACCATAAACCATGGGAATAAGGCAAGACAGGGAATTAATCTGGTTTGTACAGCGCTGCAAGATTGCAATAAGTAAAACAAAGTAGCCAATTACTTTGCTTTTAGCCACGCTGTAACTTAATTGTCAGTCCCTCGCTAAGACCTGTTTGTAGATCCTTTGTGATGTCGTCTTAGCTTAGAGTTTCTTTTTAGGGTTTCTCCAGTGATTCAAGATGGTAAATTAGATTTTTTGGTGTTATGACTTTAGAAGGTAGTCGATTGCAGTCTTTAATATTATTACACATTATTTTGAGATCTGTACCTAACTTATCATTTCCTTATTGTCCACTAGTAAATCCGCCCTCGCTTCGCTTCGGGGAACCAGACCCTTCAAAAATCTCTATAAATTTTAACAAATTATGTTATTCCGATGTCTAAGCTATATTACTGCAAAGTTTCATGAAAATCCGTTCAGTAGTTTTTGCGTGAAAGAGCAACAAACCCACACACACACTCACTCACTCACATACATCCTTACAAACTTTCGCATTTATAATATTAGTAGGATGTTCCAATGCACCTTTGAGAGTGTAAATTATTTCCATGTTATTTATTTAGACCAGGTACATACGTCGGACAATTACTAAAGCAGAAAAATAAAAAATGATATTGAGATATCTGGTTCTACGTACGATTTCATTGTACGTAACAACACAATTTTTTATCATTAATAGGTACGTTTAAAGGTCATCAATCAATATTGTTTCAGGTAATCTTTACCTAAGGTTTCTCAGATATGTATATCTACAGCAACTTTACCCGACGGTTTCAGGAGCTTAGAAGTTTTGTTTCAGTTTATCCCCATTTCTAACCTTTTTATCCCCTTAGACAGGTGTCCCACCACTAGCGAGCGAGCTAGCTTTGGGCTTGGCTTGACATGACGGGTAAATAAAAGATATGCATATGCGAGTGAATACTCGCGCGCGTTGTGAACAGTCAGCGAGTACTCGCTGCCATAAATATAGGTATTTCTTTTATTTACACGGAGTGTCATTATCTTTTATACGTGTCTCTAGCGAGTAAATAGTCGGGATTCACGGCGGCGGGACATCTGCCTTAGGGTCAAATCACACCGAGACGAGACGCGACGCGACGCTGCGCGCAGTCTTTCAAAGAGCGGCTCAAAATAAAACTTTATTTTCTACACGAAAAGATACACATTTCATTGTGACAATTCAGAATACGTTGCTTCATGCAGCGCTGCGTCTCGTGACGCCTCGCGGCGTAGCGCGGCGCATCGCTACGCAGCCGTGCATCGTCGGTACGCGCGGCGTGCAAGATTGCCTACTTTTACGATGCACCTCGCGGCATTGAGATGCGTCTCGCGGCGACGCGCGGCGCAGCGCGAAATCACTGGCCTCTTCCAGTATCGTTGCGTCGCGTCGCGTCTCGGTGTGAGCTGACCCTTAGAGGGAAATTTCCAAACAAGCGTTTCTTAGTGCACTCCAACACTACTCAAGGAACATCACATGCATCCCCAGCTTCTTGCATTCAGCAGTTTCGGCTGTTAGTTTTATGTCAATCACTAAGTAACCATAGAGTTTTATATCTATTTATTTATTTAAATAAAACATATTTAATCGTCCGACTAAATGAATGACCGAGTAAGCCACAGCAGTCACGGTCGATAGTGGTCGCTAGTGGTGAAAATTTCTAAAGCGTTTCCGCGCCTAAGTAGGGCACGTACCTATAGAAAAAAAATCTCGGTTGTCATCGTTAGATAACTGTCGTTAACTCGTACCGGAAGTTTTCGGATGGCATCAAGACTTAAGATATCTTGGTAGCGTGGTAGAGTATGTTCCAGGGATGTTATGGATATCCGTAACCGAAACCGAAACTATCGGATATCCGAAATAAAAATATATCCGTAACCGTAACCGTATCCGCTAAAAAAGTTTCGGATAATTTCGGATAAGGGTAGAGTCTAAATAAAACCCGTTACGACAGGTTTTTGTTTCACCACTCACGCGCCATGTAAATATGGCATATTAGTTATTTTTAGTCGTAAATGAGTCAGATCAATATTTTTTGGGATCACCCTATCTAAATAGTAGGTAGGTAGGTCTCATTAACAGAGATGTTCGCATTAGCCTCATGGGAATACTAGTTCCCCATGCCCAGACACCTAAATAATAATAATATTAAAAACCGCATTAACAACCTAGTCAATTTATTAGTTAATATTGAGTATTTCACCAATAAAGTGAAGGAAAAGTTTTGTACTGCGTACTAAATTAAGTTATAATTAAGGGCAAAATGCGTCCAAAATCAAGTTTAATGTGGACATTTTTTGACCATGATAAACTTCTTCTTATTATAAAAAGCATTGTAATTTCAAGTGTCCCAATAATTCTCAGTTTCCCCTATCTGACTTATTCATTGACCAAATGATAACCCAGACTTGATGGTAAATATAATCAAATTATTACGTACTATTTTTTTACTTTAATGTAATATCCGTAACCGAAACTATCCGAAACTTACGGATAATCCGAAATAATTAATATCCGTAACCGAATCCGAAACCGATATAATTTTATTCCTATATCCGTATCCGTATCCAGATCCGAAACTCCACATCCGTAACATCCCTAGTATGTTCTATGAATCCTCAATTATAAGGATACCCGTACTCAGTGCGCGTTGAAACCAATAACCTAAATTGATTATTAATTTATTTACTTACTAAGTAAATTTCTTAATACAGGCAGATCGACTGTAAGCGCTCTCTTACTTTTAATTAAAATAAATAATACAGAAAACAAGAACCGAGTACAAAGCGAAGATCTCAGGGCTGCCCGACGGACTGCCAATTGAGTTAGTTTGCTGAAAGAGAAATAATAATTGGCTATCTCGAGCTTTTCTTTGCTTACAACTTAAATTTTTAAATGAAGCAATTTATTGAAAAATATTTACTGAAGATTTAATGACGGAAAAGGAGCAAATGGTAAGGTACATTATATGTTTGGTACCTATCTAGGGTATATAATTATTATAAGTACATGCATTGCAAATACCTACAAAAAGCAAGTTAGTGTTTGATAGATACAACTATAATTGTAAATGTGAAAAGCACATCACCTAAGAAAAATTTTATTTTTATTTTGTATCTTATTTTGGAAAAAAGTTGATACTTTTCTGCTGGATCGATTTCTACCAAATATAGCTATTGACCACCGCGATGAACAAGGTTTTTGAATAAAAAAACGCAATAATATACGTCCATTCAATCAGGAGTTACGGTGCCAAAGACAAACACAAACTCACACACAGGCAAGTTAAAGTTATAACATCCTTTTTTGCGTAAAGCACTTCTTGATCCACACTGATATTAAATATTACCTACTATAACTACGAGTATGTCGGCGTAAGACAGTTAAAATAAAAAAATAATTAAGGGTTTAACTGCCCCAATTTCAGCGCTCTTCGCTATTTGGGCGTAAAAGATACACGTATTATTTCACTCTTTAGTTTTGATGGTAGACAAAAACTATCCAAGTAGGTGCTCACACCTACTGAACCAAACTTCCGTATTGTTGGTGAACTATGTGAAACAAAAACTTGCCAACCCAGTGTCTCTGATAGGTATATTGCCTGGCAACAAAAAGCAACGACACCGCGTTATTTCTAGTAAACACTCCATATAAAGTGAAATGCCTCAATAATAAAACGTTTAATTCTTAAACCACATAATTTATTGTATGGCAAATAACACTGTACTTATACGAATATATGTGTAGTTATACAAATAATTTGTGTGTTTGTTTTATTTTGTGGTGTGAAAACAATAAAGTCTTAAAATAACTTTTAACAAAATAGGACCGACTTTAACGCCGAAAAGTAAAAATCGGTTCAGTTAGGCCCACTGTCCACGGAGGCGTAGCTTCATACACGCTTCAAAATACGCCGTGCACCTTAAGCAGCCCAGCGTACTGATCTCTATCCATGAGGCGTATTGCAAGCGTACATTGTCATTCATTTGTGAGAATGCAGTCGGACGACGAAGACGTTATTTTGGCTTATCACTACATTCGAAGTCGACGAAAACGACGATTATATTGGACCCATCCATATATAGAAAGAAATATCAACTGTAGATTGTTCATAGCGGCAAGAGAATTATTAGAAGATGACAGTGTATTTCACTCATTCTATAGAATGAGTAAAACAACTTATCAAAATTTACTTCAGATCGTAGGACCATTATTACAAAAACAGAATACCAATATGCGAGAATGTGTTCGCCCAGATGAAAGGATATTAATCACTTTGCGGTAAGTAAAACAATATTTTAATCAAAATGGTTTATATTTTCCATCCAAAGTATCAGTTTTAAAAAAATAACATGTATGTCGCATCCGTGAACTTTTATTGCATTGTAAAATCTTCCAAATCATTAATATTTTGTGAATAATTAATAGGGTTTAATGTGGTAATTTGTGTTTGTGAATAGTCAGAGAAAACTTGTGTGTCGTTAGAATAATTTATTGGAGAAGGTGTGGATGCTTGTGTTTGTGAACTGAATTGGTTTATCCGTGGCTGGATAACTGAACACGTTGGTTTTTTAATTTCTTCCAAAAGCATCAACATTTTAATTCTAAATACACTCATTTGTTCATCTGTAAGACTTTGTATGTCGGGTAGCAAGCTCAGCAGAAACATTTTTCGTGGGTCATCTGTTTTATTTTCTTTTGTTTTTAACCAGTCTACAAAAGCTTTATCAGCTTCGTTGTTAACAGGTTTAATCTTTTTTTTTGGTTTTTGAAATGACGACCTCTCAACATGGGAATGATTTTCCGATTCAGTTTCTTCTGTAATATTCCTGTTAGAACCAACATATGCCTGTTCTTCGGGGCACGCAGGTTTCTCCGGATTTAGAGTTGATTGTTCAGGATTTGGTAAATTTCCTCTTTCATTCATGTGAATTACTGGTTTGACGTATGGTAATATAAATTGCATCTCATCATGTAAATAGTATTTTTTTTTTGTAGTTGCCGATCCACTAGCCTTCGGTTTTAAACTTCTAACAAAACCATTTCTAATATTTTTCCATTTTTCCTTACATTCGTTAACTGCAACAAGCAGATTTTTATTATTTAATGTAAATGAACTATAACATATTTTTAACTAATAACATATTTTTTTCAGGTATTTAGCTACAGGCTGTTCGTTTCGAGCATTGGGACTTTACTTTGCCCGAGGAGAATGTACCGTGTCGCGTGTAATATCAGAAACAACTAAAATAATATGGAATGCATTGAAGGATACATACATGCCTGTACCAACTACTGATGAATGGAAAGAAATTGCGAAAAGGTATTATGAACTTTGGAATCTACCCAATTGCTTGGGTTCGATCGACGGTAAGCATATCAGGATACAGAAATTTCCAAACACAGGTTCAGCCAACTACAATTATAAAGGCTATCACTCTATTATTTTGCTTGGATGCTGTGATGCAGATGGATATTTTACCAGCATAGAATGTGGATTTGCCGGACGGAATAGTGATGGTGGCGTGTTTCAAGTATCAGCGCTTGGGCATTGGTTGGAAAGGGAAGGTTTGAACATTCCAACTGAATCAACAGCATTGCCAAATGATGCCACCGGCAATCGTTTTCCTTATTACTTTGTGGGAGATAATGCATTCCCTTTAAGGAGAAATTTATTGAGACCCTATTCAGTAAGAAATTTGAATAATGTGAAAAGAATTTACAATTATAGGTTAAGTCGCGGACGAAAAAGTGTTGAATGCACTTTTGGTATGTTGACACAAAAGTTTCAAGTACTACTGAAAGCTATATCATGTCGTAAATACTCAACAATAATTTCAATAATACAGTGCGTATGTATTTTGCATAATTATATACGAAGATATGATGGTGCGCAATACACAACGCCCACAGACAGTTTTAATGTGTCCAATATTCGACATGTACCAATTTTGATACCAAACATGACATTTGTAAACACGCCTAACGGTTTACGTAATTATTTAGCAAATTACTTTTTGCAGCCTAATGTTGCTTTGACATGGCAGTGGAATAATTGCATTTTTGAATAAATGTTATGTATTTTACTATATACAATAAATAAAAACGAATGTTCACCCGTCCATTGTATTTCATTCGCCACCTCACTCCAAGCCTTTTCAGTTAAATCTTTTCTAGCATATTCAGCAAGATTATTGTTATACAAACACGGATATTTTTCTACTATTTGAACAAATTTGGCAGCCGTTCCCGCCATTTTTTACAATAAAAAACTCATGCGTTCACTCCATGTACGCCCCGGCGTATGACAGCAAGTACGGCAGGCGTCATGAAGCCTGCGTGCAGCGACGCGAGCGCGACGTTGCCGCTCCGTCGACAGAGTTATGGGTCCCCGAGACGATCAAGCGCACTGGACAAGTCTCACGTGATTGACGGTTTCACTTGACGAGGGACTTGACACCTATTGAAGGTGCCATCAAGTCCCGTCAAGTGCGTGTGCCTTAGTCGCATGCAGCCCTGTGCCCATGAAAGTTGTGGTCGCAAAAACAAAAATGGTTTCTAACGCAGATATGGCATTCCTTGCTATAACTCTAGCGGTATCTATTAAGGCAAAAAAACAAGAAAGAGGCGATGGAGTATTTTTATTTTTTTATAGGTTAATTTTTGTCAGCATACTCCTTACTTTTAATTTTCCAAAGTACAGGATAATCCCTGTAAAGGGATATTAGCAATAGCACAAAATCGCGCTCGGTAATTATGTCAGCGCTTGTTGCCAAGGCCACGTCTCGGTAGTTTTCGTCATCCGCCATGTCCGCCATCTTCGAAGTTTCGGCGGCTAATGAAAAAAGCTTGTCAAGTCCTGTCAAGTCGCATCAAGCGTAGGTGCATCAAGCGGCGTCAATCAAAATTTCTGTCAATTCTGGTCAAGCCGTAGATCGCTTGAAGGAATGCGTCAAGTCAACGCCGTAAACGATCAATATTCGCTTCAAGCACGTAGACTTGTCCAGTGCGCTTGATCGTCTCGGGGACCCATTACATTGTTTTGTATGTAAGCTGCAAGCAAGCGTACACCAGGCGTATAATGACGAATACGCGTCTATGAAGCTACGCCTCCGTGGACAGTGGGCCTTAAACGCGGTTAATATTCCTAAATCCTTCTCCTAAGTCTGTTAACACGATGCTGAAAAACGCATCAAAATCGGTTCAAACAAACGCGAGATAATCGGGCACAAATCTACATACAGGTCAAACTGAGAACCACCTTTTTTGAAGTCGCGTTAATAATACTTCTATGTTTTCAATTTAACCAGATTCCTCATTAGCATCGCATTGTCTACGCGTAACTTTTTCTTTTAACCATTAGTCTCTATCAGATTCCCGCTCATTCATTTACCGACTTTACTTTCTCCAGCGCTAATGACTTTGATTGCAATGTTTTCTGTTCTTCTCCAACTATTTGTTCTTGTCAATAACTTCTTTAAAAGTTCTGCTGTTAATTAACTTACTGAAAGATAAAGTTCTTCTTAGTTTTCCAGGAACTCGCTTTTAACTTTTTAGTTCTATTTAATTAACAAATAAGGAGATGATAGTTTGAAAATTTCAGTCTCGAAATTTAGGATGATTTTAATCGATTTTGAACTTATTACTCTAAACTTCCTCCCTTTTATTTATTTTTCGCTAATAAACTAAAATTTTACTAGCCAAAAAGAGTCACAAAGAAGAAGCGAGTCGTGACAAAAACCCTCAGTAACGTTTTGCTGCCAATTTGCGCTTAAAAATGAGCGTGAATCTTAAAAAAAATCATTTGAAAAAAAAATTGAATTTCTTTATCATGCTCTTGTTTCCTTTTAAAGTAACTAAGTGGCCAGTACAGTCTTTAGATTAGTTTTATACGAAATTTGTTTATTATAGTAGAACTCCAAATACTAACTTTAAAGACATGGGATTATATAGTTACTAGCTGTTGCCCGCGGCTCCGCCCGCGTGGAACTCAGTGTGTCACAAAGTTATTCCTGCGTTAATCCCGACCCCACACATATTAAGACACACTCCACACATCTTAAGAACAGTTGATTTTTTACTACGTTTTAGTCATACCGTACAAAAAATCCATTACGTAGATCTTGAGAAAATCGATTTTTTCATTCCAAACTATTAGAATATTTTTAAACTACATTGGTAGTTTTTCATTCGGGTGCCAAAACATAAAGACCAGCTAAAGCGATGCTGACCCTCGAAAAAGCAACATAAAGTTGATCATGAGAAAAAAAGCCGGTTCGATTCCCGATATATGTATAGATATCCCGATATATAGATATTAATGAGCCCGCGACTTCATTCGCTCATGGAAGCTTTTCCGACGTAAATCTCGATCCCGCGGGAAGTCCGGAACAAAAAGAGATTATATAATGCTCCATAACCTCCTCTACCTCCCACTGAAAGTCCCATAAACATCTGAACCCACGACCTCATTCCCGGGTATGAGTTTTTACCGCGTAAATCCTAATCCCGCGGGAATTCAGGGATAAACAGTACCCTATATTATGTTGCTTCAAAACTTCCTCAATCTCCTAGTAAAGGTCGCATAAAAATTTAAGCCCGCAACTACGCGCAGGAGTTTATTCCGCGTAACTCCAGATCCCGCGGGATTTCCGGGATCACAGACTTGTTAGTTTTATATTAATGTTTGTTTAGAAGCTATGTATACCCCATACGCGAAGAAGGTTTTCCCGCGTAAATTCCGATCCCGCGGGATTTCTGGGATAAAAAATATCCTATATGTTAATCTAAGTTGCCCTCTATGTGTGTGCCAAATTTCATGACAATCGGTTCAGTAGTTTTTGCGTGAAGGAGTAACAAACAAACAAACAAACAAATACACAAACTTTCACATTTATAATATTAGTAGGAAGTAGGATAGGATAGTAGGAAGTAGGATAGTTTTCCATTAAGTTTAAAGTTTTATTAAAAGAAAAATATTTATAGACATGTAATACTACATTCATAAAATTACAAACAACCCAACGGATTCCAACCGTTTTCAGATTATTTCTACATAACTCATGAAAGCATCTGAAAAATCGAGTACCTATAACATTCAAGCGCCTTCATCCATTTTTATTAAAATGCTATAAAACGTTTGATATGTAGGTCAGAACGAATCGAAGCGTTAATTTAGGAAAAGCTCTCTCAAATAAAATATAACGTACCTTCAATACTTTCCACGATTAATGCTATTTCATTCTTAATAATTCGCCAATTTTTTTCAAATTTTGCAAAGATTCAGAACATTATCGCTACCGTAAGCGCTTATGATAGAAACGTAACTTCTCGTGAAAAATAGTTCTTTTCTTGCAAACAAAAATTCCTCTCCAGCCCTTTGACTCTCCATATGAACTTTCAAAGTTACTTCGGTTTAACACGAAAGAAACCTTCTTTTTGTGTTCAATTGACCATAAGTTTAAGACAATATTAATAAAATAACCATACCCTCATGCTAGAAACGTACACTTCGTACTTTTTCGTGCAATCTCACGTCTTGTTTTTCTTACGTGTATATTCCGTAGTGTTAAAGATATAACATGAAATGACGTTATTGAATACGGGAATAACTTACCTACCTAAATCGAGGCATGGTCGGATGTTAACAGATGTTTTTCGGGCAAATCGAAGTTTGAAAACCATAGCTCGTGCCACGTATATTGTGAGATCTCATCTTTTATTCATACACAGCGGAGGATGCGAAAGAATTTTATGGTTTGCTGGCGTGGCATACGGTCTCTTATGGTGGTATATTAGGTTTATATTGGGAATTTAGAGCAATACAACTAGTTTATTTAGTTAATTGATTCAGGCGTTACTTTGCGGAACTCCATTATTACAGATTAGATGTTAATCTACTTTGCAACAATCCGCGAGCAAACTCGTATGTATGATGGTGCATACCTTCATGCAAGTAGCACCTCCCTCCCTCCCACATAGGAACATGCAACGAACAAAGAATGTATACACCAATGTATTTTGGGGCGAAACACGTGTTGGTGGTGGTATGTATGTTGGTGTATACATTCTTTGTTCGTTGCATGTTCCTATGTGGGAGGGAGGGAGGTGCTACTTGCATGAAGGTATGCACCATCATACATACGAGTTTGCTCGCGGATTGTTGCAAAGTAGATTAACATCTAATCTGTAACTAGTTTATTGTTAATTGGTTCAATTGTAACACTTTACATATTTCTAATAATACTATCTTCCTAATGTGCATATTATGGGTCTTCAACTATTTTTACTTAGTTGTGGAAATGTTACAGAGAGACAGACAGACTTTTCCATTTATAATAATAGCAGTAGGTTAGGTATAGGTTTTTTCGGGTTGTCTTGATCGGGTGGGCTTAAATAAATTTCCTAGCTATTTTGCAAAACTCAGGTATATTTCAGGGCGGATACTATAACTGAGAACAATAAAGTTAGCATACAAATGGTATTTAAGATGAACACTCTACGACTAATAGGAGCGGAGCAACAAGTTTCCGAAGCGAAGCGAGGGCGTCTACTAGTGTATCATAATTCTTTGTTACTACTCATCCCAAGGGTAAGAGCTAGTTTGTCATATTTCCATAGTACAGTAGATACTAGCCAACATCAGACTAAATGCAGCGTCGGCTTTCAACAAAATGCTTTTCATCACCCCTATTCGAAAAAGACGACTTGGTTCGGACATAAGGGGTTCCAAAGTTGCTGTTTTCTATTCAGCGGGCCGGAATGAATTTTCATACAACTTTTCCTGCCGGCTAGATCTTTTCCGTCCTATTTTGAATTTAGAACATTTTAGTATTTTGCGCTAAAGAAATCGAACACAAATATTGTTTGAATAAAGAATGTCTGGTTCGACGCGAGGGCCCCGCCAGCTGAATAATAAAAAAAGAAATCAAATTAAGATCGCTCGAACTATTTCCCGCGTTTTCGTGCATTTTTACGTATTGTTAGAAATTTTGTTTTGTTTTGAAAAAATGAGTTCTTCCAACGATAGTGAAAGTATCCTCCTGATAGTATAAAAACTGAAGCGAGTAATGTGATGAATAGTTTATTACCTGCGAAATCCCGGGAAAAATATTTGAAAGCCTATGATAATTTTTTGGAATGGAGAAATGCAAGAGGCGCCAAGAATTTTTCAGAAACTGTGTTTTTGGCGTACTTCCAGAACTTAGCCAAAACTAAAAAACCTTCCACCCTTTGGAGTATCTACTCAATGCTTAAATCAACAGTCAGTTCTAATAACGATATAAAACTGGACACATATTCGAAATTAATAGCATATCTGAAGAGGATGTCTGATGGATTTAAACCTAAAAAATCCAAAGTGTTCACAGTCAAAAATGTGGAGACTTTTCTTAATGAGGCACCCGACGAAATCTTTCTTGCCGTAAAAGTAAGTAACTATGTATATGGTGGAGTGGACTATTATAGTAAAATATAGCCATAGTGTTTTAAATAGCTGAATAATAAAAAAAGAAATCAAATTAAGATTTCGTTTTCAAATTAAAATTAAGTTTTCGTGCATTTTTACGTATTATTTTCTATTATATATATATATTATTTTCTCATAGTGGGTGATGAAAAGTAGAGTGTATCACTCGGGTGCAAGTATATTTTTGGCTCGGGCGACGTACTTTGAATCCCTCGCTACGTTCGGGATTCTACTAAAGAATCCCTCGCTACGCTCGGGATTCTACTCTAGAATCCCTCACTTCGCTCTGGATTCAAAAAACGCCCTCGCCGAAAAAATATTACTTTGCACCCTTGTCATACAATCTACTATTTTACGTTGAACAACGTTATAGCGTTCGTGAAAATGTACGCTCATTCCGCCCTTGCGCGGGGCGGCGCGGGGCGGAAAATGGGAGCTGATGATTGCCGGGTATCCAGTTTGTATGCTTCTTTCGTGTTTCGGGTGGGAAACTTGTAGTTTTTAGGCAACTTCAAAAAAATATAAGTAGTCGAATTGAGAAGCGTCTCCTTCTTATAAAGTCGGTAAAATAGGATAGGTGATTCTCAATTTGACTGTAGTTTTTATGTGTGTTACCTCACGACTTTGTACTGGGTGAACAAATTTTGATAATTCTTATATTCGAAAGGTAGTGCTTGTCATGTGGTCCTTTATAAATTTGAGCGATGTCTGGCGAGAAATTTTTGAGTTATCTCTACTTATCTATGTTGAAATGGGTTATTTTTTTGTAAAAAATTAATTATTTATTATTGCTGACGTAAGCTCACGATCTACTTGATGAAAATCAATACTACTGTAAGGGGTTATCAGCGATGCGTTGCCAGAAAATAAAATAAAATAAGAGGAAAAGTACAAACACTTTTTGGGAATGTTAATCTGTTAATAGGTAGATACAAAAATCAAAGAATTAAATTAAAAAAATAATTGATAGTTATTCGAATTTATTTATTTACAAACACATCTCGAAAATCAAACTCCGTTATGCTTCCGATCCGAAGACATTGTAACGATGAGGAAAATAAGAAGCGGTAAGTAACTCCCGGGGAAACTTTTTTCCTTTCTACAGTTCCAAACAGCATTTATAAACTGTTTAATCAGCAAAATAGTCATCCAGTTCCAAAAACCTCTCGATGTTGGAATGCCTTTATCATAAGCTTCAAATTAATAGTATGAGATTTCCTTTTTATGTCTGTAAAATATAATTAAAGGACAAGAATTTTCATTATAATAACATATTGAACGTCTATCGAGGCGGTCGATTTGTATACTGGTAAGACATTATTAATTTAAGCATATTTAATGATCTGTCTTTCGGTCCTCCCAAACTACTGAATAGACGTAGTCTCTTGGATGACACTTGGCATATTTATAGCTTTATATCAGGGTCGGTTCCCGGAGTACTTCAACAGGGAACGGACTTAAACCCGTGGGATTACAGATAAAACTTTGAATAGAGGTTTCGTGAAAAATTTGCAATTAATGTTTCGACAGTATTTGTTAAACTGTCGCAATTTTAATCTTTCTAATAGTAATAGTAAAGAGAAATAAAAATCGTCACCTAAATGTATAAAATGAGGTAAACACGAAATTTATATCGCGCCTGAAATAAATGAATAGCAATGGGCGGGTGCGGGTACTTATAGGCGCGGAGAAGCGAGGGTAGGTTATTAATATTCAGTAAACGAGTAAAAGGGTCATAATTTTGGAGTCCAAATTAAACTCATCTACATATATTATATTGCGCTCTGGTGTTTAAATTGTTTCAAACTACATATACCTATTGTGTAATTGCCATCACGTTGTCTTGTATTTTATCGATAAAACAGACGGAACACATTTGTCCATCAAAAGCTCCAAGTTTTACTTTGATACAAAATAACAATAGATTTCATACGAATATCGCCCTTAAATCCTCTCACATTTACAGTTCTGCTCAATTAAAATTCAAATGCTCTGTGGACTGTGCTGGAGGGAATGGGACAGAAAATATTAACATTTTCAAAGTTTGAGTGCATTTCGCTGTGGCAAGCGAATGTGAGCTTAATGGGCAAGGACATAAGTTTTAATGGTCACAGAGTGTTTCAGTTCATTACAAAATGAAATGTCTACTAGGTATAGGTAAGGTCGCTACAGCGCATGCGTGGTCGTCGCCTATACGTCAGTGACGCGACGACCGCCATCGAAGGCGCTCGCGTAGCGCCGCCACGCGGCAGCCACTAGCAAATATGTAATTCAAAAAGTGAACGTTCGATTCATTAATAAAGTACCCTCATAACAGATTATCGTGGTACCGAGATTTAAGTGAGAGTTGAATTTTTTTTCTGAATTTTTATGATTCCAGTGACAGTGTTGAAAACTAATGTAGATGGAAACAGAGCTTTTCGGATCCAGGTTCGTATTAAATTACTTTGTCGCGTGTTTTGTTAAAACTATTTGTGTAAAAGCCTACCCAAAGTGGTCGGCGGGTTGTAAACTTTTATTAGATGTTTATCGGTGAAGTGTGCGCACTGCACGATATAGCCTTCGCGTACGTAAAACTGAACAATTGTTAAGACTTCAGGCATAATTGTTCCTGTATTTTCTAGGTCACGAGGCAATTTTTCTAGGCATAGTATTAAGTAGCGACTTTTTTAAATTACTCAGTCACCAGTGGATTTAGTGCGTAAATATACCTATGTCGTTGTGAATTTAAAAGTACATACAGGATAGATAGATATTTAATGACACAGATAATTTTAAATAATTGTCTCAAAATGCAATTAATTACTGTGAAAAAATGTAATCGTAATAGTTTTTTTTAACAACGAATACAATGAAAATGTAAATCAATCAAATAATATGATAATTTGTAGACTAATGATAAGTAATTTGACATATTATTTGTTTTCTATTCATATATTTCATTAAGTAGGTACCTACCCTCAAAACTCAGAAGTAATGATAAATATAAATGAAATAAAAATAAAGACTATCATAAACAAAACTTTCGAAAGCAATCCTGGCGCAAGCAAAACTAAAAAAATATGAAACAAAAACGAAACTTACATCAAATATTAATGAAAAAACTAAAATACAACATGTAATTTCTAGTATAAGGACACATCATACTTAAATCAAAGTGTTTGTTTGATTAATTACTGTAACTAATGGATTGACACGAACGAAAACAAATCAGAAAAATAGTCACGATCAGTTAATCAATCAAACAATCAAAGAAATAATTAATCAGTCGTAGAACCAATAAAGGGAAAGACAAATAATTACTAAAAGGAGCATTTAAAGAATAAATCTGTCCATCAAGTACATCGGCCTCACGGGATAATGGAATGAGTATGAGTGACTTCCACTTTCTATAACAATGAAATTGTTTAGGAATTATACATACCTACTATGTAGACTTGTGTGTGGATTAGAAAGGCGTTGTAGTTTTTTGTGTAAATAATAAACAGAATATGGGTCACACACTAAATGGTTATGCCAATCGTAATTATGGTCAAGCTAATGAATAAATTTAATGATTAAGTGAAATGTTTATTCGAAGTAGAGTTTTTACAAACACTTTTCGAAACTCAAGCTACGCTAGTGCTGAAACAAATCCCTACGGCGAGTGGTCTTGGAAGAAGAAATGCAGATTTCCTGCTTCCATTTTTGGCATACACCGCATTATTGAAGCTTTTGATCTTACTGAAATACCACTTAACGGATCCTTGGTCCAGCATTAAATGTTAAAATTCATCCTAAGGAAGGTTGCAATGTAACATTATGAACATAATAATAATACACGTCTTCCTCTTTAACATACGAGTACCTAATGTTATCCCAAATATTGCTTTCTTTGTGGCTGATGAAATTGTGCAATGTCCAATTATACCATGGTGTCGACCTGGACATACACTTTTCAACTATTAAATTTATTATTTGCTCTCTTGTGGAGCCAGTTACACTTTTTTAGAGGATCAGTCCCCTAGAGTAGCAACAAATCCGTATTAATAAAATTATGGTCCCGTTAGTAAGAATATTGTAAGTCAGATTCTCGTTTAAATTCAGTCACAGATGTGTTGCTACGCTTGAAGATAGAGATAGCCGCCTCTAAAAATATAATATTTTGTCATACATTCATAATAATGACTTCGTTTTAAAGAAAGTCACAACCCCCTTTTGTACTCCCTTCCCATTCAACAGACATCATTTCCATTCAACAGACTTTGAGCGTCCGCTGCCTTAGACTTGTCCACTTGACATAGGCCTCCCCTAACTTACGAAACTCTGACCGGTCCTGAGCCTTATGAATTTAGCAGCTGTCTTCTTTTACCACTTTAGAGGTGGAATATGACAGAATTCGTTGTTAGCGAACTTGTACTAACTTAAGCCAGTCTGCTTGCCTTTCATTTTTATACTTCAAGTGGTTTTGGACATTTCGTAATGAGTAACTTGAGTTTCGCTTTTGTGTATTAACATTTGTAACTAGTCGAAGCTATATATTTGATTCCACGATATAAAATAAGGAAATATCGATATCATCAAAGTCTAAAACCACAATGGCGTTTGTAACGGACGTGACGTAAGCTGATGCACCGCCAGCTAAATTGACCGCCACCTAAAGGAGCCGCCTGCCAACCCATCACGTAGCCTTAGCCTTAGTTAGAGCCAAAGCCAAGCCAAAGCCACCGCCCGCCATATTGATGATTCCCTCCAGCCACAGCCAGGCAGCCGTCACAGCCAGACGGTGGAGCGGAAGGTGTCAATATAAGCCAAAGCCAAAACCTTAGCCTTATCTGTAGCCATTGACGATACTTTTTGCATGAACTGATGTTATTTGAAAAGAAAGATGTGACGTTGACGAATTTGATTTGGTATTCTATTCCATGTATTGTCATTGAGCAGAAAATTATAAAATCCTAAAGTAAAAATAGTTGATTATTTCCCTTCTTTTACACGTTCTTTAAATAATCGATCCGTAATAAAGTGGTTGAAGTTTGAACTTACTTTTACAAAGTTCTATAAGTATTATCGATTTACCCAATACAATTGAATAGAAAATTAAATACGTTTCGTCGTACAAGGCCTTGTATGAATAATTGATACACTCGTGAGTGGAATCACTTTCATCGTGGTTCTCACAGCCTATACTACTCCACTGCTGCGCACGGGTGTCTTACAATGGGTACCGACCATAGCCCAACATGCTGGCTAAATGGAGGGTTGCGGATTCCATACATCTTCGGGAACATAATGGAAAATTCTGGTGTGCAGGATTTCTCACAACGTTGTCACTTAAGGCTATCATATATTATATTTTCAATTCATATTAGCTAAACCGACAATAATTAGTATAATAATTTAATAACTAGCTGTTGCCCGTGACTTCGTTTGTTCGTATAAGTTTTTCGTATGTTTTCGTATGAATAAAAATTTAACTGATCGGTGTTTGTGCACGCTAATCTCAGAAACGGCTGAAAGGATTTTTATGGGACTTGCACTGGGAGACAGATGAGTTGTGGAGCAATTATAGACTACTTTTTATCCCGGAGTTCCCGTGGGATCGGATTGACATGGGAAAAACTTTTATTAATTTTATTTATTTATAATTTTACTTTAATTAACACAGTAATACCAGTTACATTAATTAAAGAACAATCCAGCTATACTTCACGCTCACAAAACTTCAAGCATACTGTCAATATTTCCTTCCATTCATCCGCAAACAAGTCACTCTCAGGGTAAGTCTCCAGGAGAGTTCAGAGCGGAGAGAACACGGGGAAAGGGCGAGCTGGCTCTCGCTGCGGTCCGACAGGGTGGCACCGCGAACAGGTTGCGGCTGCGACAATCAAGCCAACGGGGCTTGTAGGGCACATCAAGGCGGCAGAGCTCACCAACAATATCAGGGGCATCTATCCTTCCCTTCAATATTTTACAGGCTACTATCAACTGTGTGAATTTCCTTCGTACTTCTAGTGAATTATACCCTAGAGCGCCGAGAAGAAATTTGGTAGGATAAAGATAAGGATATTAGCCATACTGACGCTTATAGAGAGACCTTAAAAAGATTTTCTGAACCTTTTCCAGAGCAAGCGTATAACTTTTTTCACATGGATTCCACACACCAGATTCGAGCTTCGTTCGAACCAGAGCGTCGTATATCGAGCGAATCGCGGTTGTCGGCCGAAACTCTCTGGCTCTCTCTGGAGGTCCTGAGGACGAAACCAAGTCGCTTGTGGGATTCTTTAGCCAAGGATGTGATGTGGTCATGGAATGTAAGCTTCGAGTCAAAAGTGACACCCAGATCCTTAATCAAATTGCATCGGTTAATAATTTGATTTTATGTTCGAACCAAGTCGCGAGCAACATCAAGAGTAATAGAATTATTTATTTCTCATAAGTACCTAGTGCAGCAAATAACATAACAAAGGAACTCAAATGGAAATACACTAAACAAAATAATATAGTAGCTACAGTACTATGCGAAACCGAATGTATTCAGCTTTGCTGTGGCGTCGAGGCGTCAACCGCAATACTGGTTTTCAGTGCATCTATCTGTAACGCATAGTTCAGGGGAAGGCGAGACCTAAGACGTTTAAAGAACCTAAAAAACTGACAACGTAATTAACCATGTCTCTCCGAGCTTGGAACCAATATGAGGATACGTTACGTGGTAAAGATATCTGCAAGAGTCATTTCTATACGAAAAATCCTGGTGTAGACTCCCAGCGAGGTAGTTGAACGATGAGCTTAAATTCCTGTTCGTGGTCTTAATATCAGGGTTAGTATTCTTGGTCCCCCTAATACGGGCATAAATATATATATTTATTATTATTACATTTTATAAAAGGGCAAAATAAAATACGACTCGTGTTACCCGTGTTACAACTTCAAACACATTTTATTCCATGAATGTATTGACAACATCGTTCTATTTTCAAATATGTACCAGCCAGGTCGCTGGTCAGTAACATTTTAATAGAAAACCTGAAAATAAAACCTTCTCCTTATCATCTCTCCTATCCTCTCCACTCCACATCTCGCATCACCAGTAGCTAAGCTAAGCTACAACCCACTAATGGCCCACTACCGAGCACGGGTCTCTCCTCATTACTGAGGAGGCCTAGAGCATACTCCACCACGCTGCTCCATTGCGGGTTGATGGAGGGGTTAGTGGCCAACCCAATGTCGAAAGTTTCCAAGCCGCCCGAAGGCCTTCGACATGGCTTAACGACTGCTATCAATCGATAACAACAGGGACCGTCGGCTTTACGTGCCCTCCGAAGCACGGAAGCGCTCAAGAAATTTTTGCCACTAGCGGTCACCCATCCGACTACCGACCGCGCCCGCTGTTGCTTAACTTTGTCGATCGCTTAGGATCAACGCAAGCCGCCGGGCTATGAGCGCTTCGTCACCAGTAACTGTATGCCAAAACTACGCTCGAACACATCTGATATCACCGCCTCCTACTGACCTTTCTCCTCACAGTTAGTTATAGCACAGGCATAAAACTTCTCAGTTACAATTTTACAGTTTAATGAAAAGATAATTTAAAAATAATACTAATACATAGAGGATACAATAATTTATAGTTTAACTGGTTTCTGTTTTCAGCCTCGCAATGTAGGTAAACGACCAAATACCGTCAAAATGTATTATGGGAATGTATCATCGTGCATCGGGGCAAAAACTATCCTGCCCTTTTTCGTTTCTCAAACTGAACTTCTTCTAAATTGTTTGAGCGCATCGAAAACAAAAACGTACCTAATAGACAGACGTAATTATACATTTATGTAAATGTATAGTTTTTGATATGCAAGGTAAGGGTACATACGAGTACATCAATCCAAAAAGACACTATTACACATACGACACATATCTTATAATTTAATTGATAAACCAATTACGAGCTGTGATTAATTTTATAGTCACCAGTCTGACAACGACAGGCGATCAATCAAACCAGTTGTACTGTATGCCTTTGTACCAAATATACTCGTAATCTTGGCTCTACAATTCGACACGATAATATTTTTATTGTTTAACTAGCTGTTCCCCGCGACTTCGTTCGTTCATAGAAGTTTTTTCCGCGAGAATCCCGATTGCGCGGGAACTCCGGGAAATAAATTTGCTCCAAAACCTCCTCTATCTCCCAATGAAAGTCCCATAAATTCTGTTCAGCCGTTTCTGAGATTAGCGTGTACAAACATACAAACATACAGACAAAATAAAACAACATTTTTGGTTTCTCCTATTTACCTATATAAAGGCCCCCATTATAAATGTTTTGCATATATTTGCCACGTATAGACAGTTTTATTATATTTATAGATAGATATTGAGCAGTATTTGTATGAGCAAAAGATTCGAAAGCACTAATTGTCTTAGCGCTAACAAACTATTTTACAATGAAATTTTACATATCCCGCAACGGACGACGCGCTTTGCTTCATTTAGGTATTATCTATGCGTACCGCGACTGAAATAAATTGACATGGCGGTGTTGCCCTTAGACTCTCCTTTTCTTTAAAAAATGAATTAAAAAATTCAATTCCAAAAGCGGACGAGCCACCTGATGATAAATGGTCATCGTCGCCTATGGACACCTACAACCCCAGAGCGCAGGGGTGTCACCATTGCAGAGCCAGCCCTGAAGTAAAGCTCTTTTTACACCTTTAAAACCCCACGTCAAAGCGTTCTGGGAATACCTTAGAAGGAAGCTTATTCCACGACTTATTACACGACGCTTATTCAAACGATCGAGGACTGTAGCCGTTCGCCACGAATTCAAGCAATGTGGATGAAACTTCAATCTTCGGCGAGTGGCACGACGATAAAAGGGTGAAGTTGGCACCAAATCGAACAATTTCTCGGAGAGTATGTGTCGCATTCAAGCGTTTTTTGTGAAAATCGATATATAGGCAAAACAATTCATGAATCGATAACAGTAGGTAAGGTAGCAGTTTGCAAAAAATTTTAATAATTTTAAAGTTCCATCAAATCGGATATTCAAACATTTGAATATTATTGGATGTGCACGACTGTTTTATTTTTCTACGATCCTATTATGGTCAATGTAACTGCGATAATTTTTGTGTACGTTAATCTCAGAAACGGCTTAACGGCAACATAACGACTTTTTATCCCGCAATTCCCGCGGCATCGGGATCGCGGGAAAATTTCATATGGGTACACGAACGAAGTCGCGTGCACAACTAATCAAAAAAATGTTTAATTTACTCATAACGCCAAATTCTATCTTTAGTGCTTGTATAATAACTATTTCATCACTCTTGTTCCACAATCGGTCGGACGGTACAGCAGTTGGAAATAGAACGCTGGGCTAACGAGACCTATTCAGCAGCGCGCGGGCGGAATGATTTCTATGAAATAATCAGTCGGCGAAATTATCGCTCTTATGCTGATGAGTAAGTTTTAATGTTTTATTAATTGCGGGCTATTGTTTGCGGTCTGAAGTACTTTTCTGTTTTATGCTACGGCTCCATCTGTGTATGCGTTCATGTTAGTGGTAATGTCGAACTCCGCGTAGTTTAACGCACTAAGGACGCTTGGCTACATCTGCGTATTCAATCATTCCATTTTCGAATTTCACGCTGTCCCGTTCCCGCCTAACAACATAGCAGGCATACATCCTTGAGGCAGACACACAGAGAGACAAAATTTCTAAAATTAGAAAATAATTTTAGCTCTATCAGCCTTAAAAGGACCCTTCATACACTTTTCTCCTAAATATCTCCTATAGGTTCTATATTTTGTTCGTAATAGCCTTACCTTCTTAATGTGGATGATGCTTAAATAATGGAATGGCTATAGGTCACGATCAGTCATCACTGCTTTAGTAAGACATAATATCTTCAAACGAACTGCGATTTTGCCAGTAAATGTTTTGAAAGATAATGTAAAGTCCATTAATTATACCTAAACATGCACAGAAGCTAAGGCTTGTCACTCACATTCACGCGAATATATGTGAATCCACAAGTGTAGGACGCTCTCGCAAAGTTTTGATACATTCGTGGTGTTCGTAAGCTGTCAAAGTTGTGACGGTTTTTGGTTGCAGACCAGCCAGGTGCCTCCAACACCACCTGGATACCTTACAATGACATTCACCTCTAATTCAGTTTTCTCGTCAATTTCCGCCACGTACGTGTAAACTGTGGAACGATCTTCTCCCGTCCATATTATTACAGTAATATACATAGAACTAATTGTGTAGTGCTTTGGTTAAGCAGTAGGGCATGGTCAATCGCTGAATACAGGGGTACTACTATGACATGGGCTCCTTTAAGAAACGGGTCCATCCACGGGGTCCATCGTTATCTTCAGAGCCGCATCGCATTGATGACTCTATCGCTTTCACACTACCGTACACGACCTGTCATAGTAACCAAGAAACAACATTACCATAGTAACCGTTTGACAGAATTAATGACGGCCGAACTTCGACCGCAGATCAGGCAACTATAGTAAACCCAACTTAAGACTGAAACGAAATAGGCGCTGTCGGACGCATTTGACATTCATTTGACCAATCATTGCACACTAGTAACTGACAGATGAATGACCACAACGTAATTATGAATGACTTTTCGTTAGTTCCAATTTTTGCCATTTCAGAGATAATTTGGGCGCATTGTAGTTAAAAAATGCGCATGAACCACGTACCTGCGAGTAGTTCGTGCAAACATTCGTGTATAACGTACCTACAAAAGTCCGCGCGCATGTGAGCGACCGCGATAAGAATCCAACGAAAATTTGTAGATTGTGCCAAACTTAGCACATTACAATGATGACGTCAACACAATAATGTGCTCAAATTGAACGGAAACAGATTATCTGTACATTTCCCTTACCGCTCAATCAGTTTCAATGACATGCTGTTTACAATCCACTAATAATAGTGGGCTGTGCTTTGCTAGTGCCAATAACAAGTGCAGAAGTGTTCCTGAGACAAAGTTTATCTATCTTTGTCTCAGGAACACTTCTACACTTAGACGACTGATTAACGAGATATGCGGTTGTATGTGTGTGTAGGTATTTCCTAATTTCCGAATTTCCTTTTCTTGAAAAGCGAACACGAAATGCGAAACCGAATATAATACGAGTATCATCCTGAGTTGTCATTTTGTAACTTGTTCCTTTTCTTGTGTGAGTGCAATAGTTGACATATTGGTCTATTATTTTCTGCGTCTACGTAAGTTAACAATATTATGTTACTTTTTGACGCAGAAACTATTTCCTGCTAGTTACCTGGATGCTATCATAGGTAATTAAACTATTTAATGACTCTACAAAATCTTCGTAAAATTAAGCTCTACGAACTCTAAAGGCCTTATTAATAAACTCGGCTTAAAGTTACTTCAGGTTTAAATTATTTTGTCTTTTTCTAACCTTTGACTTTAGAGAATCGCATGAAAGGAATAACAATATTTAAACCTGGACCAAATTCAAGCCGCGTTTATTAATAGGGCCCTAAGTTAATATCAGATAAAAAATGCCTACGCTCTTTCTTAACATCTACACAAATGTAAAAAATAGCTTAAAATAATTCCGAAACATAATATCGCAAACGTGGTTTCACGGTACATAGGCTCCGACGCGACGCTTACCACATTACGGTTGTACGCAATTGCCGCGTCACCAATTCACATTTCATTGCCTTTATTCTATTTTATTCAGTTGGCAATTAGAAAGCGTAACCAAATTGTATTTTTATTATAATTTCAACTCTATTCAGTGTTTAGATAGCAGATCTAATAGCAACGTTACGGCTGGGATCTTAAAACCTTTTTTTTTGAGTCTTATCATCAGGAGGGTTGTCTACTTATTTATGGAATATTTACTTATTATATTTTAATTAAAAACTGAGTTCAAAAATTGTTCGTTTAATTGTTCGAGAAAGAACAAAATTAACATTAACCAAAATTAATAAAATAACATCAGCAACTTAGTTGAAGTTAAATTGAACACGTTTTGAGTTATCCCTAATAATGTACTAGGGATAACTCAAAAGTACTCATCAAATGTTATTTTTTAAATAGGACTACATGACAAGCATCGGCTTTCGAATAAAAAATAACAAGATCAGTTCACAAAGGACAGAGAAATTGCTAGACAACTGGACATCCATATAAATATAGGTGTCGAACATAGGTTAAACAACTTTTTTTGAAGTTGATAGGAACACATTTAGATTTTAAACTACAAATAAAATGAAATATAACTAACCGTTTACAAAAAGTAACCGAATTGTGAAATCTAGAATATTATCTGATTAACTCAAAGAATTACTTATAAGAGAATGAGAAAAGAATTATCCAAATCAGTCCACCCAGTACAAAGATCTTATAAAGCTTATAAAGCTCTCATAGCTATAAAAGAAAATAAAAAAACGTACGTACGTAAAGTCGAATTGAGAATCTTCTCCTTTTTTTGAAGTTGGTTAAAAATGAATACATTCCACTAAAGGAAAGTAAGGTTATCACGTGAAATTTGCGTCTCGTATTGTACTTTTTAAACTGTCCACGTCCCCAATTTGCAAAAACGTGAACGTCAGCCAAAATGATATAACAAGGACGATTCCAAAACGATTTCGCGGAAACCGAAGCGTTCTGCAATTGAGCGCTCCAGCGATCCTAGCTAACGCTCGTTTTATCACGATTACGAGGACAAAGGACGTGAGCAAATACAGCCAGACGGTACACGATTGGTAACAATGGTTTTTATGGATATGGATAACTTGTTAACCCGGTAAATAAGGATTGGAATGACTATATGGAAGGATTGAGATAAGACTTATATGGAATATGGAAGGATTGAAATAAGACTTGTAAACTTGGTAAATAAGGTTGTGTTAATGACCCTAGTTTCCAGTAGTCCAGCCAAGTGGCTTACGTCGATCCTAAGTGATCGCCGAGGTTTAGCAAAAATATATTATCTGTCAGTTTAAACTTAACAAATAATTTGAAAACTTAACTATAAGTATAGATGACGGGCACAGCTTTCTGAAGATTCCGTCTGAACGACGCGACAACGTTTCAGATGTTATAAAAAGAAATAAAAAACTCCCTCCGGCAGCTTCTAAAGACTCAATGATATAGTGGGCGTGCCTTGCCGAGAGCCCACAAGCCTACCAAAAATTTAATGACGAGATGTTACATCAAAAGACTTGGTTACATAATAAAATATAACGTGTTATTTAGTTACTTGGCTTTGTTAATTTTGAAGAATTTGAACTAAATGAGCGTTTGTAAGAAAAAGATAATGAAAGTAGTGTTGAATTTAGCGACGTAGCAAGCTGTTTTCATTTACTCAAAGTTTTACTAGATTAGTTGTCGATGAAGTAAGAAAAATTTATAAATTGATAATAGAAGACAGAGAATTTATAAGTTGAGTTATATAAGAATTTATAAGTTGATAGTTGAGATAACGGAGGATTTCATGCACCCATATCGTTGAAATCGATTGTAAATACTCAAACTTTAAACCAAACTAATTTCGCATGATTTGCTGTATAAATATTTGTTTTAATATCAACTTTGAATTGCTGCAAGTTATTGCGTTAATAATTTACAACGTTATATTCTCTAATCAAGCATTCATCGCTATTTCATCATCTCAACCCATCATTGTCCAGTATTGACCACGGGCCTTTTCTCAGAATAAGAATGTTAAGACCATAATCTACCAATTCGCTAGCGAAAATTAAATTGGCAGATTACACACATCTTTGAGTTTTTGCGAACTTCGTCATTCAGGTTTCCTCGTGATATTTTAATGTCCCGTTGTTTTAAGCAGATCATGTTCTTGATCTCAATGTGAGAGTTCATAATTACGACCCACAACTAACTCACTTCGGCCGGAGACTATCCACGTGATGTGTTCGGAACTGTGATATGGAAGATACAATTGTACCTAGTCATAGACCCCCAGCCCAAGTTACAGAAAGTTTAATTGTTAGATTGCACCAATCTTTGAATAAAATTCCAAAGAACTCTCACTTTATGCTTAGTGAAAATTACGACGATTAGCTCACTTTTCACGCGGTAGTCGCGTGCTACTTAATTTTAATAATATCATTATCTAAAACACTCAGACCTAAAAGTCTAAAAGAACCTTAAAAATCTGCACGAATAACGAAAGTAAACAAATACTTGTAACAAATAATAATTTGACAAAGCTTAACATAATTAGCATCAAACGCAGTAAAATCAGCCTGCATCATATTTAACTAATTTAACTAATGCCTGAAACTAATTTACAGCAATCCTTTCAGATGTAGGTAAAAAGGAAAAAAATGAATATTTTGAAGCGAAGTGAGAGCGGCTTATTACCATTCAACATATAAAATAAAGTGATTAAAAGTTTATAATTTCCGTTTTAGTCAACGTTCCAAATAACTCGCCGAAACATTGTTAAAACAGCCTTATCGATCCAGTGGGATCCGTTGCTGTGACCCAAATTACTGGACCTTGAAATAAGCGCGATTGTAAAGAAAAGTAACTAACAGAAACTTTGGGGCACACCTTTATGGCTATAACAGTAGATAAAACGCTGACAAACTAGGAATGTAGATCCTTTATTCCGCATTGTAATCAGTTCAACTTTGCTACGCTTGCGAATGCTTGCTTATCGTACTACCCGCGCTCGTAATAATTGATACAATTTAAATTTTCTTCGATATTACAATAGGTCTGGCTGTTGTACTACTGACTACTAACAGATTAGTCAGGTTGTTACTGGTCTCCGTCATAGAAAGAAGAAAGAAAATAATGCTGTTAAATTAGTTAAGGTAGCACGGTGAAACGCAAACTATGAGACATAGTTTCAAACTAAGTTTACTTCGTGATAAAAGGAGACTTTGTAATCTAGGTTGCATGTTTTGTGGGTAGTCCAGCATTGCGTGGATGGGGTTGCGTGGGTGGGTGACCGCTGGTGACATTTTTTTAACGCTTCTGTTCTTCGAAGGGCAAGTAAGCAGTCAGTCCTGATTATTATCGTTGAAAGTCGCGTAGCCATGGAGACAGCTTCTCCAATCCACATCGAAGAAATTACACAGTATGCTCTAAGCCTCAGTGACAAGAAGAGACTCGTGTCATTAGTAGGCCATTAATGATTTGAAGCTATTCTAAGTAATTATTGTATATAAAGTATTCTATTGTATTCAAGTACACTCCTTTGATGTTTCATGCCGTTTCAAATTCTAATTAAAAATAAGAAGTAGGTCGATGACTCTACAATTATATTCTCAACGATACACTTAAAGTTTTAAATTATTTCTATCTAATTAAAAATGATATCAAGAATGTTGCTGTACTATTTATATTTGATTACTTTGATATAGACACGTCTATTTAATCAAAGTTTGATTGCTTTAGTATATCAATAGGTTCACTAATGTACTGTGGCAAGTTTGACCTAACATGTAACGTTTCATTTACGTCAATCAGCTCAGGAATAAAACAGATATGACCAGAGATTTAGAAACCCGAACTGTAAGACGTAGATTCGTTAGATGCGGTGCGGTCCAAAAGGTGTCCATGACTTGGTTATTAGTCTATTGAACAACGAAAACACCAGTTTTATCTCGTTCGCTCATTTGCTTTCTGTCATACAGACATGACATATTTTTGTGCGTTTAAAGTGTAAGGGCGTATCTAACGTTTTTATATCGCATCTAACAATATTCGAATGTGGGTACTACGGAACAGATTTTCCTCACGAAAGCGGGTACTATACTTAACAAATATTATCTATGTAAATTTCACTTAACACTAATATTGATCCACGATATCAACTCCAACAGTTTACAGTCAGCAACGAATCAATAACAGGTTAGATTGCGTGCGGGCCTCGCATAAAGCAAACGATACTTGTGATACTTATGTATATAGCTTGTGTGCTTTACTATATGCCCTAGTTTGGAAATGATCAGTCATAATCGATTTTGTCTAGCAATATGTCGCTTTTATTTGTTTATTCAATCATCATCATGTCATAAGCAGCTGTCTAATTAGGATTGAGCTTCTTTGAATTTATATGTAGGGGAATCTATAATATGCTCGGTAAATCAAGTTTAGCTCTTTATGAACGAAGATTTGCTATGAAAAATTCAGACGCGAAAAGTTTCTCAATTTTCTCAAATATTTACTTTTCTACAAAAATATATGAGGTGAAAATTTGAGATGCAATACACTGCGGGGCGATGCAGAATTTATGATGTATACTGGGTCCCAGCGGCGTTGTAATCCTGTTCCATGGTAGTTTGATCGCAACATCCGTTTTATGTACTCACTTTCAGATTCTCAATATTGCTTTATCCCGTGTTTTTTGTGGAGCCGGTTACACTTTTATAGAGGCGACCATCTCAGTCCTCAGGGGTAGCAACGCATCTGTGACCGAATTAGAACGAGACTCATTGAGTCTAGTTCTGGGTCGGTCACAGTTGTCATGGGCGGCAGCGGAAGGTGGTGCTGCATGCTCGTATGCTATCTTAATTCCATTAAAAAAAAATCCCGTAAACAATATAGCAAGTAATAGCTAGATTTTGGATCGAATTTATTACCGGTCCTCAACTAAGCATTTATGACGGAATCTCTTCATATTTTTTAAACCCATAAGTTCAGTTGGGACAACGATTCATGCAACTGAGTCTAAATATCGACACACAAAAGGTATATCATGTATAACCGTATCATAGTAAATTGTGTACAATCCGCGCTTAGGTTTGAAATCATTATATATCCTCACAACCGAACAGGCCTAGTGTAGATATTATAGAGTGAGTTACCTACCGCTAATGAATGATTAGAAGATCAAGCGAATTTACCTAGTGACGTGTTAGAGGTCTTGTCAAAGAGAATTTTGTATTGGGTTCCGTTCAATTCAATTCGAAATTTGTCGAAGGTGGAGATAGGACAATATAAAGATTTTACGATGAAACGAGGGCGGTTAAATGATTCGGTTAGCGTCCAAAGCCTCCTCTTTTTTTCGAATTCGGTTAAAAAGACAGAATAGAAATTGAAAGAATAATCACAATATAATTATTTATGTACATATATCTATTAAAGCTCTTTAAATCATTTTAATATAAGTAACGAATCTTTACCTACAATCTGACTTATCCACGGCATGAATCTCCTCGAATGGCATAGTAAAATCAAGGTATTATGGTATACGGTTTTATTCTCCATAAAACGGTAATTGCTGATCAGTTTCGAATTGAATTCGTAGTAAAACCGACTACGTAGTTCTATGCTCGTTAGCATTAAATGATTAAAGTTTAATTGACTCCGAAACGGATTAGGATTAGTTTAATGCTCCGTTGTAACGCTAGATTTGATATGAGATTAATTGTAATCCTTATTTGAATTGAATTAATACATGATAGTGTCACATTCGGTAGTCAATTTGCTTGGGTCGAGTTCTGAAAACTTCTAGTTTAATATTTTATTTTATTAACTTGTTGTGTATGTAAAAAAATGTAGGCGTTGAACATGGAACTTCATCCTTTTTTGAAGCCGGTTAAAAATAATCTGGCACGAATCAGCCCAACACGTCTATGTTTAGGCTGGAGGCTAGTACTCTTTTTTCTTCCTTCTTCCTTACCAGTAGTGACCTGTATTAAGTATTAGGTGGATCGTCGGCTCGTTTTTGAACTGAACTCCCCGTGCCGTGT